>OX438743.1:24474830-25720455 GCA_949316235.1 Oegoconia quadripuncta
GTCGAAGGTGGAAGCGTGCTGTCTCGGAAACCCCAACACATTTGGGGGACTGGCTATTTTATCTCTGACAACCGGAACACAACAATGCTATTAACATTGTTGCTTGGCGGCAGATTTAGATAAGATGGTAGTAGCTAGCCAGACGGACATTTAAAATGCCCTACCACCAACCAAGCCGAGTACTTAAACATGTACCCCGCATGTCATGTTGTCATGATAAAAGGACTCAAAGCGTCATTGGGGACAACATCTAGAATCTTTAGCAAGTTGATTGAGTTCCGCAGCATTTGCCGTCTGGAAAATTAGACAGACTGAAGTGGCTACTGTAAGATTGGTTATTTTAATTATTTCCACAGTATCATGTCCTACGGTATTTTGCTTTGGGGACGAGCAGCTGACATAGAACATATTTTTATTTTGCAAAAGAGAGTAAGTAATACGAGCAATTTGTAATCTGCGTCCATATGACACTCTTCGGTTCAGGTTCAGGTTTAAAGAAATTAATATTTTAACTGTTCCTTCACAGTTTATTTACGAGAGTATTATGTACGTTCGAAAAAATATTTGTGCATTCCTGAAAAAATATTATTTATTTTATTCCTGATACGACTATTTATTTATTTAGGAGAAGCCAACGGCGATACATTGTTGGTAAAACAAAGCATTGAGTAGATGAATGTACAGCTATTAAAAAAAACTAAGTAACAGATATGCTTCCATATTGCATGTATGGTGGTATGATGTGTGTAACTATATGTACAACAGACTGCGTTCTTCATTTTAGTTTAATTAATTCCTTTTTTTTATTTTTTATGCACGACGGGTTCGTACTTGACCTCAATCACACCTGATGTTAAGTGTTACAAAACCCAAGTAACCTATAAAAAAGTAAAAACAACAATTACACTCATGATCTGTTCCACTTGTGTTAAACAAGAAATCCTGCAGTATCTGCAGTCATCTCTTGTACTAATACTTATTTATATATTTCATGATCAATTTGCGTCCGATGTCCAAAATTTATGGCGTTGATGGACATTTTGGTAAACAAATAACGCGTACATACGTCTCCCTAATTGGGTGTAGTGTCATTCCTGTCACGTGGTCGATCCGACACGGCTGCCCGTGATTTACCGGTGATGGGCGTGGGTACCCGGGAATAGGTTATGTCCATAAAATTAAGTTTTTATTGGTCTTAAATTTTAATGCTGAAGTATGTTACCTATTTTTGTTGGCACACGACAACGAGTGTAGGAATAAAACTTAAAGATACTCTTGCATGTAGACATTGAATATGCTATAGATTTGGTCGCGACAAAGAAATTTTTTCGCGCTTTTCTTAGTAGATAAAACAGCGCCATCTCTTAGAATCGTCGGGAACTAATAGGACTGCTGAGTATAAATGGCCATAACCACCCAAATTTTTTTAGTCTGTGCTACTACCTCTAAATCTATCCAAAAATTACAATATTGATAAAAATATGAGGTTTACGGTAATACATTATGTTTGTTACACGATACTAGCATGGTTTTTGGTCATTTTTCCGTGGTAAGTGAGGCATTTGTTTAAAACATGAATTTACGGCTTTTTGGCGAGATCTCGGCGAGTGAAGTTGCATTTTTCTTTATAATTCTTATAATTTGTGCATTCTGACTTTTGAAGCTTAATAATGGCAGGATATTGTGCAGCAAAAGTTAATGATGGTGTACAAGTGAAGGGAAGTGTAAGTTAAAGTGCGTAACGAAGCTTTCGGGTTCCCACAAGAAACCGCCAAAATCTTTTGTAAAGCATTCTGCCACTTTACTGAAGAATGACTTGATCGTGACTAGACTCTGCATACGCCAAGTATACGACGAATGACTTGTTTTGATTGAGACTGACTTGTAAGCTGAAGAAATAAGAGAAATAAATTTTTTCACTCAAAACTGGCAGTAATGTCTCTCGACAGTGAGGTTGACTGGTTGCCATCCTCAAAAATAAGAAGAAGAAGAACTAAAAACAGTAAACCATTTGAAACCACCTTTAATATGAAAGTCCAACAATCCCATTCTCATGGCTGTATGAACTTACATCCCTTTGCCTTCTCCGAAAGGAGTGAATAAAACGAAAAAAAAAGGCTTTTTGGCGGGATCTCGGTGAGTGAAGTTGCAATTTTCTTTATAATTCTTATAATTTGTGCGTTCTGACTTTTGACGCTTAATAATGGCAGGATATTGTGCAGCAAAAGTTAGTGATGTGTACAAGTGATGGGAAGTGTAAATTAAAGTGCGTAATGGAGCTTTCGGGTTCCCACAAGAAGCCGCCAAAATCTTTTGTAAAGCATTCTGCCACTTTACTGAAGAATGACTTGACCGTGACTAGACTCTGTATACGCCAAGTCTGTATACCCTTTAAACTCATATCTAATTGACATTGCAGATCTTAATTGATAAATCGCACGAACGGCTCGTTTCTGCAAAAGAAAGATTACATTTATATAGTTTATAGTTTAGTTTATTTTATAGTTTATTTATTTTTCAAAAAAAAATAATTACAAGTAACAGTCTAATACTAAAGTGCTTATAAATTCTAATGCTTAGACTCAGATCCTCAAACTAGGTCAAACCTGTATCTTGAGGATCAGTTCCTTCCCTATGCACATAGGTAGTAAATATTTGAATTATAGTTGAAATATAGTTTTAATAAAACCTGTTTGGTGTAATGGTTAGCAACTCTGACCACTACACCAAAAGGTTGCGGGTTCGAATCCCGCTAGGGGCATATGTGTGTGTGATGAATACGGACATGTGCACCCGAGTTATGGATGTTTTCATTTATAATAAGTATTTATTTACAAAAAAAATGTATTTATGTATTATATCAACCATCTGGTATCCACAACACAAGCATATAGTTGCTTACTGTGGAACTAGATGGCGCTGTGTGTATGTCTAAGGATATTTATTTATTTATTTATAAAAAAATAGCCAGTTGTTTGGTGTATTTTTTTAATTTTTTTTTATTTTAACAGTTTGGAAACTTATAGCTTGTTAGTTATATTAATTTGAGAAAGCCATTAACAAGTTTTCGCATATAGATTTCTAATTGATAAGGAACACAAATAATAGGCATTTAGAGAAAATAGATATTTGGATGATGTCATTGCCCTTTGGGGGTTTACTAAATTTATTTTACACTAGCTTTCTGCCCGCGGCTTCGCCTGCGTGGAATAACTTTATCGTGGACATTTGTTTGGGATAAAAATATCCTATGTCTTAATCTAGGGTAAGAAAGAAAGAAAGAAATTATTTATTTGCCTTAATACAGTTTATAAGGTCTGATAAGAAATTTAGGAATCATGTTTTCAATCTGCATGCAGATGTGCAAAATATGATTTGTGACACTTTACATAGCATTCTGATAATTTAAATATTCCTTGACATCATAGAAACATTTTGCCTGAAGCCATTGTATCAATGGAATTTTAAACATTTTGTCATATTAACTAATTTTATTTCGTCAGGCAGATTGTTATACAATATTATACACATATTATAAACATTATTTTCATATGTATATATATATATATAGATAGATAAATCGTTTATTTTTTACTCCAATCACAAACAGACAAAGTTTTAGGAGTATTTCTTAAAAAGAATTTAAAAGGTAGGTAGTAGATACAGAACAACTACAACATATGTGTGCTGCAGTAGGATAAATGGGTCACAGCTCAGTGTGTGAGATTTTTTTTTTTTTAAGCACTACGGGTTAGCACTTGACCTCAATCACACCTGATGTTAAGTTAAGATGGAAGCGTACTGACCCGGAAACCCAAATAATTTGGACAACCGGAACACAACAACGCTATTAACATTGCTGTTTGGCGGCAGATTTAGATAAGATGGTGGTAGCTAGCCAGGCGGACATTTAAAATGCCCTACCACCAACCAAACCGAGTACGAAACATGTACCCCGCTGGGGATCGAACCCGCGACCTCCGATTCGTAAACCCTATGTTGTTTACATTGAGCCACGGAGATTGTTCAAAAGACTGATTTTCAGCTATTATCCGAGGAGACTCAAATAGGTACAAGTGCACCATAAATCAAATAAAAAAAATATGTTCTACCTACATTTTATCCAAATCAGTACTTCCGTTTCGTCGTGATTGACCAACAAACAAGCAAACAAACATTATAATATTAATTATATGACTTATGCTGCATAATATTCTGCCTTTACTACACTTCAAATTGCTGGAATAAATATCTTTGCACATGCACACAGCGCCATCTAGTTCCACACTAAGCAACCAGGCTTGTATTATAGATACCAGATGGTTGATAAACTGCACAAGTACTTTTTTTTTTTTGTAAATAAATACACATATAAATGAAAAACATCCATAACTCGGGAACACATGTCTGTATTCATCATACAAACATATGCCCCTAGCGGGATTCGAATCCGCGACCTTTTGGTATAGCAGCAGAATTTCTAACCACTACACCGAACGGGTCGTCAAAAAAAATATGAATTTGTTCAATATTACTCGCCGACTTCCCTCAATTTGTAAAACCCTATACTGTTTACTTAAAACGAGTGCTCGATAGAGTGTAACCTCACCTGTCTGAGTTCCTTGCCCCATAGAAGCTGCTTTGAAATCGATATTCCGGCGGAAAGTTTGTATTACGGACGAGAAAACTTTAGTTTACCCTCAATCTCACCTCTACCATGTGTAAAGAAGGAAATAAATAGTTTAATCGCCACAAATAAGCACACACTAAACGTATAAAACAAAGTTGATACATGTATAAAACTTTAAAAAGAACACAGCAACATATTTGTATGCCAATTTGGCTGATCACAGAGAACATATTTATAAGTTAATGTATCATATCAACCTGTACACCTGTGTATCACTAATAAATAAATGATTGCTTGATTGATATAAAGATAAACACAACAATATTCTGAGCCACTGTGGCAATGAGGAGTGGGACTCAGCATTATACTCAGCTCTAAGAAATGTAAGTACGGGTAAGTAAGTAAGTAAGGTGATAAATAATTCTACAAAGTATTGTATTTAAAAAAAAAAATCTACAAGGTACATAGTATAAGTAAACAGAACAGTTTGTTGTCAAAACAGACCATCATGATGTACACAATCAAAAGCCTTTGGCAGGTCACAGAAAATACCAATCGCATCTTGTGAATCTTCCCAGGCTTCAAAGATATGCTCAATGAGCTCAACACCAGCATCGGTTGTTGAGAGACCCCGTGTGAATCCAAATTGCTTTGAAATTATTAGTATTAAATGGGAGAATGAATGGGTTACTCGTCAAATGTCTCCTCTATGCCGATGATCAAGTAATCCTTGCGTCGTCACAAGAGGAGTTACAAGAAATTGTAACACTTATGAATACTGCTTTGAAATAAAAAGTAATGAAAATCTTTGAAGAAGAAAGATATTGTCTATTCTTGAACATTCAAGAATACAACCTAACACATGTTAGGTCATTCAATTTGCTGCACTCCTTAGTGTATTGCTCTCAACATGAATTCAAAATCATGATGACACTCCACGGTCTAACTGAATTTCATTACAAGCCTCTTATAGCCAGCTATAATGCACGTCCAAAGACACCACTTGGACCCTGTTATAGTCTCCCAGCACTAGTTACATAACAAAAATGATCATTTTAATTCGTAAATGGAACCCTGCATCGAAAAAGTTTTCATAGCCACGATATTTTAGAATTTGAAAAAAAAAACATCACACCACACTTTAAAATACATCTTCATTTGCCACCCTATCCTCCTCTCCCTTCTCCTCCAATTTCAATTGCTTCCAACACTCCTAAATGATTAGGCTATGTAGAGGGCAGGAAGTCGTCAGAAGTCAATCAATATCAAAGTATCAGCAAGATGAATGAAGTGAGATGAATAGCAAGCGGACAGAGATACGGTTTCCACATCATTAGGCAATAAGCTGTGATGCCGCCGACGGATTTATTGGCACCGATGAAACTGCTCAGCACTGATTCCCAACCTGTTGGAATGTATCAAAATGACTGGGTTTTGTTTCCACTGAGAAATCCAAGTAACATTTACAAGTATAGGAAAATGAATGAGTATGCACTATAATACAATACAATGAAAAGAAAGAAAACATTTATTCAGGTTACAATGGGCATGTACATGAAAATTTTGAGATAACAATAGTAAAACATAATAATGCAAGCTGATATAGGTTCCAGCTCAGCATAATGCTGTGGCATGAACCATATATGTAGTACTGCCTATATTAATTCTGTGCCACAGCGCTGATTTTCAGCTGGCACCTTTGTAGGGGGTTAAGCGCTCATAGATTAATTATATAAAAAAAAAAACAAAAAAATAATACAATGCAATGCAATACAATACAAATACACTTTATTGCACAACAGAAAAGAAAATACAGTTTCAGAAAAGTTTTTAAGAATAGAATGTACAATTTGGTGACTTTATCACTAAAAGCGATCTCTTCCAGGCATCTTCTTCCAGACCAAACCTGGCAACAACCATATAACTTCAAACCTCAAGCATTTATTTCAACGTTGTTGAAATAAATGCGTTGTTTCCTCGCCCAACGCTTAAGTATCTGCATACAACGAGGAAACGCCGCCAGCGTTTTGGGTACCCTGCCTCGCGGCCCCAATTTTTTACATTTGTTCTAGTTTATATTTAAATTCCATCTTTTTATTTGTTACTGTTTTTAAATAAATACATTTATCTACATACATTACATACACACATCCGAAACATATTACCATCCTACCTGACGCAGTCGGGTTAACGTAACCTTATGTTTGTCCATTGTTCTCTGGGAAGTCGGCCTTTTAAATGAGCAAATATTTTTTCGAATGACAATTTGAAATAAATATCATCAACATCATTATCATGTATAAATGGTGTAATACCGTACCTCAAAATAAATTGATGTTGTTCTACCAAATTGCGCAACCTATCAACGTATTTCTGGTAGAATTCTTTTTTGAGATATATTGAATTTAGTTGTTTATCTGAAAATTGAAAATAAATTTTTCAACGTAGATACATGATATCATTTGTTGAATGTCAATTTAAATCTACTGGAAATAATAAAAGGGCTTATTGCATTTATCTGTCAGTCAGTATGTCCAAGCTACTACGCTTCGGAAAGGGAAATCATCTGTGGTAAAAGAAACCTACAGGATATTGTGTTCTTTTTATTTAATAAAAGTATAATTTTTTATGTTCCAATGACTAAATCTTTCATTCACTCTCATTCGTCCCTGGAAAATGAAATTTTTCATACGAATAGCCCTCTGCATTCTCTATCGCATATTTCATGGGGAGTGTTCTGAAGAACTGTTCGAGCTAATACCCGCTGCTCAATTTAATCGATACACTTCTCGCCGAAAATTAAATTTCCATCCACTTCACCTGAATGAGTGGAAGTCTACCACTGTACGTTTCTCAAGAAACTTCTTACCACGTACAACCACCCTGTGGAATGGACTTCCGGCAGCCGGCAACGCATCTGTGACCCTTTTGGTGGACACCCGTCCATGGGCGGCGGTGATTGCTTTCCATCAGGTGACCCGCATGCTCGTTTGCCGCCCTCTCATATAAAAAAAAAAAATGGAAGTCTGTGTTTTCCGAGTCCTACAATTTTGGAATATTCAAGAGCATGGTGTCTAGGCATTTACTGAAATCGTGTGGTTCATCTTTGATCATATATCTTTGAGGTGAGAATGTGTCAAACGCGTATCCAGTTCATAAAAGAAATCTTTCAAAAGGAGCATTTTAATTTCAATTTTATTTCGATAAAGAGACACGTCCTATAGGTATATACCTTTTGTAATAATTAATAACCCGGCGGGTCAGTGACCTCATTCGCACTACACACAAACCTTTACAGATTTTTGTAGGCGTCTTATAGTGAAGATTGTTTAAATAATGTTTTATGGATAAATAAAGGAAAAAAAACTTGTGATCAGAATTTTAATTATCATAGCATTTCAGGCAAGATAAACAATACAAATACTCTTTATTGCGCAAAATAATTTACACAATTTAAATAAACATTTTTGTCGTGGTCTTGCTCATTCGCTTGTACGAAATATACAATTATCCCATTCTCACACCTGCGCGACTAATGATTTCATGGTATCACGCAGGCTGAATAGTCTACATAACCATCATCTTCTTGCCCTGGTCGTTATTTGTAGTCGGCGCAGTACGTCTTTTTCTTCCAATCTCTTATCAGCCGTTACCTCATCATTCACGTAGTTTTCATTAACATCACCCCTCATACAATCCATCCATCTTTTCCGTGGTCATCCTCTTCCTTTCCAACCATCGACATCCATATTCATTAATTATTTCAGACAAATGACAGTCCATATGTGTTAGTACAAATTTGACTTACTGACTATGTTAATATTATATCTAATTTTACAAAATTAATTAATTTAAAATAAATTATCTGAGACTTGACTCATCCTCAAGCTCATCGAGACCTCAGAACATGAAGTTCGAACCTGCCGACCAGAAGAGAGTCCAATCTGTCTCCCACAATCCCTAACACTTTATTAAAGCTCCCGCGCACTCTCCGTACCGTTGGCGCACTCTTTTTGCGCATCAAAGCATGGAATCATCATTACACTCTTAATAATAGTTTACATAACCATAAAGTTATATTAATTTTGATGAGTTCTGATGCGTAACCTTCACTAAAATGTGGAATATGTTGAGAAGCTCTGACACATCTATCTTAAGCGCCCGTTCGTCTACAGTTACGTCTGTTTGCTCACTTCCATGATTCAAGGTGAATCCTTAATACGTCTAGCCTTTAACTGACCTACAATGGAAGAAGGAGATACTCAATTTGTCGGGCCCATTTGGTTTTTTAGGATTCCATATCTATCTACTAACTTATACCTACCTCAAAAGGTAAAATCAGAACTTTTATAGTCATTTGTTGTCCGTCTGTCTGTCATCAAGAACCTATTACTTGAAACTGCTAAGATCTACGGCCTTATAGTATATAAACTGCATTGACGACCGATTGGTGTAATGGATAGTGACCCTGTCGGCGAAACCAACGGTTGCGGGTTCGGATCCCGCGACGGGTAAATGTTTGTGTGATGAATATGAACATTTATTCCTGAGTCATGGATGTTTATATAAATATTTATGTATGTTTATCCGTTATCTAGTATCCATAGTACCTACAAGCTTTGCTTAGTTTGGGACTAGATGATTGGTGTATGGTGGTAAGTGTCCGAAATATTTATTAAATAGTGACCCACTATCCACTACACCAATCGGTCAACGACTTATTAGATAAGGTTACTATCTTCCAACCACACCATTTCCAGTACACAAACCCAATTTGCCGCACGTGTACCGGGCTGGAACAAAAAGTATTACAAAAAATCCACAGGAAGATGCGGATGCTCGACCTTGCCGACCGTAAATCCCCTCTGATCGCAAAAACACTAATTATTCAACCCTGAAAAACACTTACAACAATGAATATGAGCCTTGTTACGTAGGAGTTAATGAAGCAGCAGGTTTTTGTGATTAGAAAAGGTAAAGTGGTGAGATAAACTACTTCCTTGCACTGGACGAGACCGATAAAACAAAGAGTACAAGCACCGTAGTTCTGCTTCCTTTGAATTAATTCCTTTGAATAAACAACATAGGGTTTACGAATCTAAGGTCGCGGGTTCGATCCCCAGCGGGGTACATGTTTAGTACTCGGTTTGGTTGCTTAAATACTTATTATAAATGAAAACATCCATAACTCGGATACACATGTCCGTATTCATCACACAAAAATATGCCCCTAGCGGGATTCGAACCCGCGACCTGTTGGTATAGTGGTCACAGATTCTAACCACTGCACCAAACAGGTCGTTAATGTAGAAGTTAATTATTTTAAATTACAAAAATGTAACCCTTTTTAAGGCATACATACATAACCTCACGACATTTATCCCAAATTGGGTCAGAGATGTCCCCAGCGGGGTACATATTTAGTACTCGGTTTGGTTACTGGTAGGGCATTTTAGATTGAGAGACAAACTTAAACTAGATTGAGAGATTATTTCACAGCTCCAATCGAATTAATTTTAAATAGATATCGCCACCCGTTCCTCACAAAAAATGTCCTGACTGGCAGGCAGACACGGACAACGAAGTGTTCCTATAAGCCTTTTTCCTTCAGAGATACGGAGCCATAAAAATTGGAAAATCTAGAAATTTTGACTTGGTGTATACACGATTTCTGATCACGTTATAAAGGTCAGCTTTAAAAGTCAAATTTTTTTTTATGCACAACGGGTTAGCACTTACCCTCAATCACACCTGATGTTAAGTTAAGATGGGGCCGAAGGTGGAAACGTACTGACTCGGAAACCCCAACACATTTGGGGTACTGGCTATCTTATCTCTGACAACCGGAACACAACAATGCTATTAACATTGTTGCTTGGCGGCAGATTTAGATAAGATGGTGGTAGCTAGCAAGGCGGACATTTAAAATGCCCTACCACCAACCAAACCGAGTACTTAAACATGTACCACGCTGGGGTTCGAACCCGCGACCACCGAATCGTAAATCCAATGTTGTTTACATTGAGCCACGGAGGCGGAGTAGACCTAATCCCGATCCAAGTGAACCTTATACCCATCCCATTGGTAACTGGGCTGCATTATTCCAATCGCCGTTCTCGAAATAAGGTTTACCAGAAGATAAATGAATCCCACCCATACCACAAAAAATTCGCTCTCTTTCATTAAAAACTTTCCATCAGGTGAGATTGTAGCCAAACGCGAAACCAGTTTTTAATAAAAAAAAAAAAAAAAACACTTGATATACACATTTATCTAAACCTGCCAACGTATGATAGGTGCTCCAAATACGAATATAACACGTCTACATAAAACGGATTATAATCTTTCAACGCCAGAATAGCTTCAGTGCCGAATCAGTCATTCTACATACACATTTCTTTTAGCTAAACGGGTTACTTCTTGACCTCAATTCCTGATGTTAAGTGAAGATGAGGTCGAAGGTGAAAGCGTCCTCTGACCCGGAAACCCCACCACATTTGGGGAATTTAACATTACTGTTTGGCGGCAGATTTAGATAAGATGGTGGTAGCTAGTCAGGCGGACATTTTAAACACCCTACCACCAACCAAACCGAGTACTTAAACATGTACCCCACTGGGGATCGAACCCGCGACCTTCCAATCGTAAACCCAATGTTGTTTACATTGAGCCACGGAGGCGGTAAAGACTGAGGTCTTTTCTGCAAGGGACTTTAGAACAGGGAATAAAAGACTTTTGAATTTGGAATCTGATTAATGTTTTTTTCATAGACTTACGGCCTAATTCATAGAAGTTACAATGCTCTTACAATGAACTTATTAATCGTTTGCAAGACGATTGTACAAAATAGTGATTCATAGATGCTAAAATTCATTTTATCTCTCATTTTTTTTCTCATAGAAGGAGATGAAATGTCAAATCAAATCAAATCAAATCAAAAATGCTTTATTTTGTAGGTACAAAGGGTACTCTTAAAATACTGCTTGGCTTGCTTCAAAAGGCAGTTTTCCCCTGAGAAGAACAAGCAAGTAACTCGAGAGGTTGCTCTTTTAAAAAAAGGTTTTTATATTACAAAATTATTATTTTATATTATAATATTACATTATTAATTGTGAAATAGCCTGGTTATGCGAACGGGCTGGATATGTCCATAATGTAGAGTGTATCACTGGCTATGCTCGGGATTCTACTCTAGAATCCTTCGTTCCGCTGTGGACTCAAAATGGCATCCTCGCCGTAAAAACATTATTTTGCTCCCTTGTTATACAATCTACTATTCCACTCCTTACCATGCCTAGCGAAGAGCACCATAAACCTGAAGGAGCTTACAAGGAAAATACTGAGAATTTTTATTTATAAAAGGTCATTTATCATAGGATCGTTTACCATAAAAATAAGTTGAGAGTTATGGAATATGCAAATCTAAAAGCTCCTCGAGCGAAATTATGCATACTGCCTATTGAATACTGAATAAGTGGAGCAAGGGGTGTTGGACAACGGCCCATGACTGCTTAAAGTGGGCCTTGTGGAGGCATTGTGCTGTTTAGGGTTTAATTATTTACATAGGATCAACAGCATAATTAACGAACTGTTTGGTGTAGTGGTTAGAAAATCTGACTGCTATACCAAAAGGTCTTGGTTCGAATCCCGCTAGGGCACATGTTTGTATGATGAATACAGACATGTGTTCCCGAGTTATGGATGTTTTCATTTATATATGTGTTTATTTACTGTAGTTTATCAACCATATGGTATCCATAATACAAGCCTAGTTGTTTAGTGTGGAACTAGATGGCGCTGTGTGTATGTGTTATACAGAAATCTAATATTAAATTTATACCAATTACAGACTCTTATTGTTTCTGACAATGGTTATCGTTATAGGGTTCCGCAGAGAGGTTGAAAAACGGAACTATCCTTAATCATGCCTGAAATTCCGTGGAGCCGTCCGCATACTTCACAAAGTTCTTTGCATCGATTCACACAGGGTTATTTTTAACCCCTGACCCAAAAAGAGGGATACTATAAGTTTAAAGCCTAAGTATATGTGTGTCTGTATGTGACATTGTAACTCAAAAATGGTTAAACCGATTTGAAAACCATTTTTTCCAGAGCTGGTGGTTGCGATGGAGTTTCTCAGCCATGTTTGAAATAAGTCGGTGAAGCTGTTTCGAAGATACACACATAAAGCCACGACCTTTATCCCAAATGGGGTGATCAGAGATATCCCAAACAAAATCATTTGGGTGTTCCAAATATTAAAAGATTAAACTTGAAACAACATCCTTTTCACCTTTCGAAATATAAATGCACACGTCACAGTGGGTGAACCAATCTCCTTTAACACGCAAATCTATAGATATGAAGGTCCCTTATAGTCACCTTTTACGACACTCATAGCGCGAGATGTGTAAGGTCTATTTTCTCTTTTGTCGAAACCGTTGCTCGCGACGGCCAAATTGAATAGGATGAGGGACATGCAATTGTTTACCCTTCACCGGATAGTATTACTACATTATTAGTTTTTGAGTTCATTTTAGATATAGATTTTTTGTTTTTTACTTTTAGTTAATGTTAAATTACAGATTCCTTGGTCATAATTTAATCTTATAATTTGTGTGTGGATAAGTGCCTGAGTGCCTTCTCAAAGATTTAAGTAGATCTGCCCGTGTTCCATCAGTGACTGATCATTACGTCATTCTATTAAATCCCTAGTGTCATTCTGATATCCTATTCGCCTTTAGTAGCTTGACGTAATATCACAATTGCCCGAGCCACCGAGGTGGCTGACACCGTCCCAGTCGCTAGCTACGCCAGCTCCGACATTATTTTCACCCTATAAGAAGTTATATATTTATTTTTACTGCTTGCCACCCCTCGTAACCAAACACGTACGCAGGTGTGAAAAGGTTTCTTAGGCCTGAAAGTTTGTTTAGAGCAATACTCCTCGGTTGGAACGGAAACTGTATAAATTTTCGACAAAAGATCCCTTGGGAGCAATATCTCATAACAATTCAACTGCCAGAAAAGTTTTAGTATTACACATTAATATAGTCCTCCCGTAAATTTAGCGGTATTTATGGGAGAGTTTACTGGTAATAATGAAAACGGTGAACTAACACGGCATGTATTCATAAATTAAGAAATCAAATCAAAATCAAATGAAATCAAAAATATTTTATTCAATGTATCCTACCCGCTAGGGGCATGTGTTTGTATGATGAATACAGACATGTATTCCCGAGTTATGGATGTTTTTCATTTATATGTGTATTTATTTACAAAAAAAAATTAAGTATTTGTGTAGTTTATCAACCATCTGGTATCTATAATACAAGCTTAGTTGCTTAGTGTGGAACCAGATGGCGCTGTGTGTATGTGCAAAGATATTTATTATTAATATTATCCTACATTGAACATTAGTACTTCGTTTTACCAACTACAGTACGGAATACTAAAAGTATTAAAACTAGTTTCTTACAGGATGTGACAGTCCGTGAACATAGCTACCTATCTCCGGTTTAACAATAGTGAACAGTGAGTGAACACCGTGAACACCGAGCCGGAGGGACTTCCTGCATGCTCTATCCATTGCAACTCTGTATTATCTATTAAAAAAAAAATCTGTAGCCACTTTCGATTCCATTGAATTATACGGGGTGTGATTCTAGTCGTCCAAATCGTGTTAATATAGGTGAATCCACTCTTGCTTGCAAACAATTTCCTCCAACAAACCATAGTAGAATTTGATGCTAAGTGGATTGAGAGAACGGTATAATTCAACCTTAAACCGCCTCCGTGGCTCAATGTAAACTACATTGGGTTTACGATTCGGAGGTCGTGGGTTCGATCCCCAGCGAGGTACATGTTTAAGTACTTGGTTTGGTTGGTGGTAGGGCATTTTAAATGTCCACCTAGCTAGCTACCACCGTCTTATCTAAATCTGCCGCCAAGCAACAATGTTGACAGCAATGTTGTGTTCCGGTTGTCAGAGATAAGATAGCCAGTCCCCCAAATGTGTTGGGGTTTCCGGGTCATATTATTAAATTATAACTATTGGTAATTGAAACGACATTAATAACATAGATATCCCTTTCCTCCATATTGCCATGCCTGACAAAGTACATGTGCATGTTAGTACTTACCTATGTATTGTAACTATGACATGTGTAATGCAATAAATATATGAATTATAAATGTATGTGTGTGCCTACGGAAACAAATAAAGGCTTTAACCATCTATGTAAATAGAAATTTTGAGACTAATAACATAGTGGCTCTTGATTGATAGCGTTTGAAAATAAGAGACGTAGCGTATATAAACAGAGCTCAAGAAAAGCAGATGTATTTTATCATAGTTGAATTATCATGATTTATTTGCTACGTGATTGCTCAAATAATAGGCTTCAAACTCTCCCCGATGACGTCATACTTCCTTGACAAGCTTGAATGAGAATCCCAATATTAAAGAAGCTCACTCACAGTATTGTATGCCCGCGCGCAAGCAGCGGACGCGTTCCCCGAAGTGCGCATGTGCGAACGTGATTTGTAAACTAATCGGATGCGCGCGCGACGGTTGGTGGTTGTTTGTGATTTGTGTTTGTGTGAGTGACCTTATGTGTAGATTTTGGTAAGCTTTTTTAAGAAGGTTAGGTTTAGTTGATTGGAATTTTAACAGCCTCAGAGGTTTCGCAGTCGGGCTGTTGGTTTCGAGATCGCGGGTTTGATCCCGAGGGTACATTTTTCCTTCTAAGGTATGACAAATAAGCAAGTATAGCTCATCCTTCGAGTGTCCATTACACCATTTTTACCTCGACGGAACGGAGAAAGCCTAACTTCAAACTTCAAGCATTTATTTCAATATAGTACATGATATCATTTGTTGAAAGTCAATTTAAATCTATTGGAAATAAAAATTTCTCAGTCAGTCAGTACCTATGTCCAAGCTACTACCGCTTCGGAAAGGGAAATCACCTGTGGGAAAAGAAGCGGCGGAAGAAACCCACAGGATCATTGCTCTTTTTTTTAAATGATATTCTTTTTTTATTAATGATTATCTCAGATATAAGGTTATAAAAGCGTATACAGTGACCCATAAATGATGTATTAACTTTGCTTAGTCTGAACATAGGGGTAGCCAATTTGTCCATATATCTCAAAGGACTTGTCCCAGATTGGGCCTTTAATATTTATTAATTCCGACAGGGTTAAGTTATATATATCTGGATAGGTATTTGAATATCCAGCTGTTATATACAAATTGTACAATTTTAGAAACCTCCGTTTTCGAGAAAATGTATTTTTTAGTTTCATAACAATTTACTTTAAAACGAACACTCCTGCCTATAGAAAGAATGAAGCCTCTTGCAATTCATTCCTTGAAACGAACATTCCGTCGTTAATTAAAACAATATCCACCCACTGTCAAACAAATGTCATTGTCAAACTGGTAACGTCGGTCAATGTTCGGTTTATAGCTATTCTTTCTTAGAATTTGATGGAATTTAAGTTCTTGGAGTATTTTTCTGTGTATTCTACCGAAGCTTATCTGATGATGATGATGCTTCCGACCGATTTCGGCCATGACGAACACTTAAACTCCTAATCGGTTTGGCGCTGGATGTAAAGCTTTTATTTATAATTCGGTCGCAGTGTAGCCCAAAGAGAATATAATCACTACGTTTTAGTGTAGCCTTTCTATTGCTTTCTGTCAAGTCATAGATACATACATTTTAAAAATATGTCGTGATACCTCGGCAATAGATATGACTATGTATGACATCTCGATTGAAGTCATTTATTTTTAACATGTAGTAGCGTTTTCTGTCTACGATTTAAAAATACAAGAAATGGTTCTCCATAGACATATTTTACGTGTGAAATACATCCGAAAAGCGCCCCACTGATGATTGTTGATTGTGACGCATTGATGAGTAGGTAGATGTGATCACTAAGCGTATAACTATAGCTACGATATATCCACTTTGTATGTGTGAAGGATTGTACAGTTTAGTAAGGGTATATGTAAACTCCTTTTTTCGACGTCATTTAAAAAATGCGCCCTGAACGATATATCCAATTATTAACCTCGGTGGTGTTACATACATTTGTAATCTTACTTTGCTCCTACCAAACTAACAAACAGAGTCTAGAGACAGAGTGAATGAATGTTCAGTCTGCTAGAAACAAACAATAAGAGCAAGACTACTGAACCTACCAACATCCACTTTATTGGATCTAGTACATTTTTACTAAATTCACAACAGCTAAACATCTTTATGAACTTACTGCTTCAAGAATGAAGAATTGAATTAGAGAAGTTATTGAGCTGGAATGTGCATAATTTAAATTGTATAAAATAATAATAAAGTAGTATAATAAATAAAACACATTTTTGACTAAAATATATTATTATTTTTCCTCATTTTCTATGTCTTCTCTCGCTAGTACATAGTCCAACTGAGTAGTCATTAAAATTTCTGAGCCCATCCAAGGTACCAGGTAATTGTCATCACATGAGCACAGCTCCCTTGCCAATAATACAACTACAATAATAGCAACAAATTCGGTGTTGCCAATTAGTTCCTGTTACTTTTAAACAAGATGTCCTTAACTGTAATAAATCTTGTTGCTTTGGTGACGCAACCTAATTCTTCCTCTAATTAAAGCTGTGTCTTGTGATGTGTTTAACCTGGTAAATGCCTTCTTCTTCAATGTAAGAGCTATGCTCTTGTCGGTGGAGTGACCTAAACTGAACAACTATTCTTTTTTATTCTTGTTTTGTTTCTATTCTTGTTTTCTTGATTTTGTATGTCTGAACTGGAAACAGTACGTTCGGCTACGGAGGTAGAGCCATTTGCCAAGGATTGGTCTTGGATTGCGAGATCTTCATGAGGTAAAGCACGAGATTGTCTGCCTGTGCTACTAGACATTGACAAGCCACAACAGACACAAACTGATTGATGACCCAGTTGCTGTTCACCTGTTGTGCCCTTAGTCCTATTATTTATTTCTCTTAATAAAAGATTGAAACATTCCCGGCAAACATGGTCTTCGTTTGTCACCTAAAAGCAAAAGATTTTTTAAATACCAACAAAATGTCACATAATAAATATAGTTTCACTATATTGGCACTGTGGACAATGATTGAGGCTTGGTTACATGGAGCATGTGCAGAGTCCAACACTGATTCCCCAGGCTGTCAGATTTTATTTATAGGTTTTGGGAAATCCACATACAGCGCAATTCCACAAACATACAATTTATTATTACAGATGTTATAATTCCAGAAAAAATTGATACCGAGTCCATACCTCGGCTAAGCCTAAACAGAAAAGATGATATAATAAAATAGATTGGCTCACTTTGTAAGGCTGCCACTACAATATTACCTGCATATCTTTTACTTACAATGTTGTACAAACCTTTACTTGTACATCATACATACATTCACGACCTTGGTTGGACCTCATCTTCACTTAACATCAGGTGTGATTGAGGTCAAGTACCAACTCGTTATGCATAAAAAAAGGTAGCTATTTGCAAATCTAATCTTCGACCTCATCTTCACTTAACATCAGGTGTGATTGAGGTCAAGTAACAACCCGTCGTGCATAACAAAAAAAATTATACTAACCTACTTTGTTTAGTGTATGATTATTTATGAGGCAAATGTACTTATATATAAATATATTAATACTTACATTCAAGAGTAGGTATAGATCCAGCCGCCGATGTCCAAATCCCGTGCAACATGAAATAACCGTTGTAGAAATTCAGAAATCCGTATATCACCGATCCAAATCAAGTGCAATCAAAAAATTCTTGTAATAAAGTCAAGTCATCAGTTGTTATAAAGGCAATTCAATTCTTTAGTTTTTGGCAAGCAAATTATAAAACCAAAAGAATCCGAGAAAGTACAAGTTGAACACCACACAACACGGACGCTTAAAAAAATCAACAACCAACAACAAGAGCAATAGGGTTGTTCGATCTGAGGTTGGCTAATCGATCATTTCCGACTGATCGGTACTCGATCCTGTCACTCAATCCGAAAATATAACCAAATCGCATTAACAGGCTGGTCACTCAACAACAGACTTTACGGTGTATAACGGTAAACAATGCTGGTTCTTGTTTATGCATTATTATAACATAATTATGCATTTGTGATTTTTTATAATATTTATGGATTTTTGTGCCAATCATAGTACGTAGGTACCTAATTCAATTGTAATTTCAAGTAATTTTTGTTTCCTTGTTTTTTACTGTATTTTCTTTTATGCCAAAATGATCTCAAATCTTTCAAAAATATTTCAAAATCTTGTTCACTGTGTTTGGGATATGTCTGACCAACCCATTTGGGATAAAGATCGTGACTTTAACAAACACATAATATACAGAAATAAATAACTTACTGTCTTTTATATTTTTCACTATAATTGGTTTGATCATAATCTATTTACGTATATATCCTTGTGTATGATTGCATACAAATCTATCAAATGTAATTATATAGATAAAGACAAAAATTATTTTATATATAACTGTTAAGAGGTTGTTTAAAACAATTTTTGCTAGAAACCCAGGTCATAATAAAAAAAAAATATTTCGGTGACTTATAATTCTATCTTTCAGTGCTCGATTTGATGTAGAATTTATACTTCAGTGCTACATTGAAATGGGTTATAATATTTTCCTTAATAATCGTTTTAATTTTTTTTGTTTTAATAATCGATTTGCTTTATTGATCGTCGTGATCGATTTTTTGTGGAGTAAATAGTCGCCAGTGTTGCCAATGGCATCGCAAAATAATTCCACCATAGTTATTTCATTAATTTATTTTATAAAAACGGAGGTTTGCAAAATTCATATTAAAGCGGTTTTACGATCTACATTTTTGTACCTTTAATATCAGTGTAGTACCAACCCGGTCGGAATTTACTCGGAATAAAAAACCACCCTCCATATAAAACGCGGACAAGTCCTTTAAGTTATGCTTATCACTATTTTTGGGGAATGCAGAAATATTTTTTCATACGTACATAATATTTTCTTAAATAAATCGTGAAGGAAAAGGAAGGAATTACTTGTTTTCTCGGGGGTTTCCTAATTATTGGGGTATAACCATATCATTTCCGCTTCATGAATTTGCCTTCAACTCAAGCATTCAAAACCAATGTTTTGGTCAAATTCAACAAATACGGCAACCATATAACGGTGTACTAAACGATCTCCACTAGAGAACTTTAATGCCCCACCAGGCATCAAATTGTTCGAGCTATGTGCCCTGTCCATTGCCACTTCGGTCGTCTACTCCATAGCTCGTTGCGAGGCCTTGAACCTTCTTGCAAGAAGCCCAGGGAAAATACATTAAAAAATTAGCTTAGCTAGACATCATTCAGAACCGACTTATATAATTGCTATCTTATAGAGGTATATTAGAGATATAATTTTGAATAATTAAGCCTAAAAGAAACGTAGTCTAGATTATTTTAGAAAATCTTTTTTTTATTTTTATCTTAATAACAATAAATACTAACTGATATTTAATTATGTAGACTTTTGTTAAACATAGTTAACTTATTGATGGATAAAAAACTAAGCATGTTATAGTTAGGCATGCATTTCCGGTCACCGGTGACCGGCGTGGCGCTCAAAGGCTTAAGAAATAAAAATGAGAACTAATATTTTGTAACGATAATTTCCCTAAATGTTTTGAATTTAAAGAAATACCCATCAATTGAATATTTTTTTTAAAAAAGAAACAAATTTTTCAACTTCAGCTTATTTAGTTACTTAGTACTTGCATTACTTACAAATGCTTAATTTTTAGCAATTGTCACTACATTTACGAGACTTTATTAAATGTTTCAAGAAAATCGCCGCTATTCGTTTTTCCGAGGTCAAACCGTATTTTCTCTGGGCTACTAGGCCCATAATGTGAGACCACGTTTCAATGTCTTAAGTCATCACTGTTTATTGTAAACGCTTTATTGTACTTTACAAAATTTACAAAGTTATTCTACTTAAATTAAAATTAAGTACAAAGGCGGACTTACCTATATATAAATAAATAAATAAATAAATAATATCATATAATAAATAAATATAAATAAATATTTGGGACACTTACACCAATCATCTAGTCCCAAACTAAGCAAAGCCTGTACTATGGATACTAGATAACGGATAAACATACATATATATTTATATAAACATCCATGACTCGGGAATAAAAATGTTCGTATTCATCACACAAACATTTACCCGTCGCGAGATTCGAACCCGCAACCGTTGGTTTCGCTGACAGGGTCACTATCCACTATACCAACCCGTCGTCGATATAAATGCCAAAAGACAGATTAGTGATTAGAGAATTAGATCGTGATTTGTGATATGAACACAAATAAATATTATTAAATATCAATTTGTAAAAGTTTGATATCAGATATCGGAACCAATATTTATATCTAAAAAATCTGAATACATGACGTCACGGCCGTTATTTTATATATTCGGAAAACCAACAGCTGCAATAACACTAATGGAAACTATTATAGGAAACAGAGAGCCAATTACAGGTCCTCACAAATAGAAATACATTATAATTCAATAACATGCATTATCACACTTGTACATTTTTTGCTCTTGCGATACATATACCAGATTCAATCATCGCAAAAAAAAAAGAAAGTTTGTTTGTTTGTTTGTTTGTAAACGCTTTATTGTACAAAAAGGCAATACATTAATTTTGCATTGATACATAAATTGAGTACAACGGCGGACTTATCCCAAAGAGGGATTTCTTCCAGTCAACCATAGGGTTAGTTAGAAAACAGCAGGTTGGGCGTATACAAATTTCAGCAAATTCAAACTAAAGCAAAGCAAATACCTACACCACACACACAAATATATTATATTATTTTTGATGTTAGTTTTAAACGCATTTAGTGATGGAGACTTTCTCACATTTCTCACACAAGTTATTGTATGGATGTTCCAAACATTAATTGTTTTATACTTGAAACAACATCCACGGTTCACCTTAAGAAATATACAGAAACGCACATGTGGCAGGGGGTGAACCCATCGCCGTTAATACGTATATACATAATAGATGTTTTTTGGGGGAGAGCTCCTTACTCGCCTTTTACAGCCACGGGAAGAGACGGGTCGGTTTCACTCTTTTTACGTTTTAAACCATAATCTAGTCTAATTTGATTCAAGAACCAATAACCTTAAGATCCTCAAGTTTGGAGGAGATGAATTCCGTCCCTCTAACCCTCGCCCTCGCAGGTATTTGGGCAAATCTTGGATAAACCTCGCCTTAAAGCGATATTACATTTGCCACTCAGCCCAAACTAATATCAGTTATGAATATTGAATTGTGGGGCATTATTCTGGTGACCTTCCTCTAATCCTATAACCTTACCCTCGGCTAATACTTCCGGTGCTTACAGTAATTTTAAATTCAAGGCTCAAAATGAAACTTTGTTTTTTTTTTTATTAAAAACTGGTTTCGCTTTTGACTACAATCTCACTGGAAAGTGACGATGTAGCTGAAGATGTATCACGCGCACCCAGTAAATGCCTATTCACTCTAGACTTGAAGATCCCAAGGTTGTAAGTGTCGGGAAAAACCGACGCGGGCAGTGAGTTCCATACCTTAGCAGTCCGCATATATAAATGATGAAGCAAAGCGCTTAGTGCGGATGTTCGTTGAACCTGAACATATTATGAGAGTTTGGTCTGGTCACTCCTCATCCAAGGACTGACCACGACAGACATTACTGAACTTTATTAATCGGAAAAGAAATCCTAGTAGATGCAACAGCGCTACGAGTGTTTTAATTTGTACTCTTTGTTAACCCCCGACGAAATATAACGGGTGTAATATGTTTGATGGTGTCCAGTCTTTGTCCGGACGTATTTCACTAATGCGTGGTCCGACGTCAATGCGGTTTGTTTCATACTAGCTGTTACCCGCGACTTCGTCCGCGTAGAACTCGTCCTACTACCAAATACGTGATAACGCCAAAGAATAAATAAATATCCTTAGACATACTCACAGCGTCATCTAGTTCCACAGTAAGCATCTATAGGCTTGTGTTGTCGAATTCAGCCGAAAATTGTTGATCTTCCATACTAACGATGGTTTCGGAATGGTTTCAAATTCACCCTGTATAGTAATCATAAAGCGGCCCTTTGCTGCCTCAGTGCAGTTGAAAGCTCAGATTCGGGCGTCGTCAAGAAATGAAGCGAAAATTATTATCGGGAACTTATTTATTCTAAATTATATGTTTACATTTTCCAGAGAACGTTCACAACGTACCGTCCACAAACACAATGGCGGCACAGCCTGCCGCTCACTCGATACTCAAGTATCATATTCTTTACATATTTATTATTATATTTTGAATGCTATAGATATATACATTATAATATTAATAAAAATATTAATTAATCTCACACAGTAAAGTTGAATGAAAATTGCTCAACACTTATTTCTAAATTTTTGCTCACCAAGACAACGTGTCCAAAAAGTTTGATTGCAAATCATATGGGTACTCGTCGAAAGACATTCAAATTAAGTTTATTAACATATGCACAATATTTATAAACAATAATTATACAATTTTATTACAAAAAAATTACATGATAACTCAAAAATACAACCTCTTTACATAATAATGAACGCATTTTATCCCCATATTACTTAACATTTTAAAAATATTTAATTATGTACATGAAACAACAAATTTATAAAACACAATTAAAAATACCTATATCTTATAGAAAAAATACGCCGTCCAACTCGCTTCCGTGAGGCATAGTACCTAGTACGCTAGCGCTATTGCCCCGCTGAATGCATAAGCACAGCTGCTGTGCAAAGTAAGCACCATCTCTCACATCTCCAGAGGCATGGACCAGTCTAACGGATAAATCCTTTACAAATTGTTGAAGACCAAGGGCGCAATGTCTCCACTACAAGCGCCGCAAACTCGTGGTTTATAGAGATTGACGCATATTTACGGCGCTTGTTACTTTGAGCTTGTTCAGCCGTGGTTCCAGCTCTTTGCGCAGTTCCTTGTATATGGGACGGTGTCAAAGTATCCGCACAAGCAAGCGCCCCAAGCACCAGGGTACCAAGGTAGCTCCATCAGATCTTTTCCCGTCGTCCCTGAATAAGCCACAAGGCTCCAAAGACCCCGGGACCGATTAATGCTTCATCTTGATTATCACGTATTATTCTAGCACAAAGACGAGTAACATATGTATAGTTCAAATCAAAATCAAATCAAAATAAGTATTTTATTTCATAGGATAAAATTATCACTTGAAAACGTCACTATTAATATTACATTTAAATTTACGGCTCATTCACAAAGCTGACTCTGCAGAGAAGAACGAGCAAGAAACTCTAGGGTTGCTCTTTTAAAGATTATGGGTTACAATTTGTGATTTCATAATTATATGAATAATAAGACAGCTATGTCCATGCTTGCTTATCATTCAAATAGTCAGTGATTTTATAATAGCCTTTTGCTAATTATTTCTGTTTTATGATTGCTTTAAATTTATTTAAAGGCAAATTTTGAATGTCTACTGGAACCTTATTACAAAAGCGTATATACATTGCCCTTTGAACGATTTACTAACTTTATGAAGTCGGCTAACATAAACGGATCTTATTCCTTGTATTAACATTGTGCCTATCACTTTTTTAGCGAATAAGGTTATATTTTTTTTGCATATAACAAATTCTCATAAATGTATTGAGAAGTCATTGTTAAGACATTAATTTCCTTAAACTTATCTTTAAGAGACACTCTAGGTTCTAATTTATAAATGGCACAAATAGCACGCTTCTGCAGAACAAAAATGATACGTATGTCAGCAGCGTTTCCCCACAACAATATGCCACATGACAGTTCATCGAGGAGTTCCAGTGCCAAATAAGATGAGGTTTCCGGGTCAGTACGCTACCACCTTCGGCCTCATCTTCACTTACCATCAGGTGAGATTATGGTCAAGTGCTAACCCGTTGTGTATAAAAAAAAATAAGACTCAGAAAAACTTATAGAATAATACTTGAGAGTATGAAATATATAATATATTATTGAGAATGAGACTCGATCTCAATCCTGAAACAGCCCCGTCAATACGGCCCTTAGTTTTCAAAAAAAGAAGCTATTTTACATAAGATAATAATAAATAAAATAAGATATGCGTGCGTGTGTGGTGGGAACAGACTCAGCGTACGCTGGGCGGCGCAACCACACAGCACTGATTTTCAGCCTGCCCCTGACTACAGTAACAACAGTTTTTTTTTATTTACGCACACAGCACAAACAAACATCTTTCATAAATATGCTAAATTTATGCTCAATCAGATACCAGAAGCTGATTGAAAAATGGTTTGCAAATTTTTAAATGGACAACTTACATACAATATTGCAAGCTAAACAAAAGCTCGTGAGAAGACCTAGTGACTTTAAATTTATTCTTATTAAGAGTCCATAGTAACCAGTTTCAATACAACCTGTAATCGACTAAGTACATGTAAAAATTATGCGATATTTTCTGTATTTTAGTAATAAAAATTAAAGATGGGGGTAGGGTCTAGTTTGCGTGAATGCAGTGATGTGTTAAAAAATATTTTTGTATGTTTTTGTAATAATCAAGCAATAAGCATAGACTTATATATTACTGAGTAAGGACCGGGTCGTTGAAATAATCAAAATGGCACCACTTCATTGGTGTTAAAACGGGGAGTTTGGAACCAATGGGAACTCAGTCTTACACCGACTTCGTTCGTGAAATGTCGTGTCAAATGCTAATTTATGTTGTAAAAAATGTATCAATCATCACAGAAAAATTACCAAAAACCATGAGAGTATTTTTATTTTATTATTTTTTTTATGCACAACAGGTTGGTACTTGACCTCAATCACACCTGATGTTAAGTGATGATGAAGTCGAAGGTGGCGTACTAACCCGGAAACCCCAACACATTTGGTGGACTGGCTATCGTATCTGTGACAACCGGAACACAACAATACTAACATTGCTGTTTGGTGGCAGATTTACATGGTGGTAGCTAGCCAAGCGGACATTTAAAATGCCCTACCACCAACCAAACCGAGTACTTAAAAATGTACCCTGCTGGGGATCGAACACGCGACCTCCGAATCGTAAACCCAATGTTGTTTACATTGAGCCACGGAGGCGGTTAAATATGTCGTAGATGGGTTCGGGGGTGGGCGTTGCTAGCGACCGGGACGGTGCCAGTCGCGTGGTAAAGGGTGGCTCGGGCTATGGCAATACTATTGCAAGCTACCATATATAATATACTATACGACATATATAATATAATCTTTTCAACTTTTTGAAATTAAATGTTAAATGAGAGTATCGTATAACAAACAATTTTAAATCAATGTTGTAATTTTTGGATTTCATTGGTGCTAAAACGGGAGTTTGGAACCAATGGGAACTCAGTCTTACACCAACTTCGTTCGTGAAATGTCGTATGAAATGCTGATTTATCACTTACCACACAAAAGTGACTAAAAACCATGCGAGTATATTTTTATTACCAAAATTTTAAAATACTCATATTTTTAATTAATATTGTAAATTTTTCTTGCACTTTTATGTGACCAATTTATATTGGTTGTTCTCGGTGGTTCTGGCAATTTATTCTCAGCAGTCCTATTAGTTCTCGAGGATTCTAAGAGATGGCGCTGTATTATCAATTAAGTAAAGAGCTAAAAAATTTGTTCGCACGACAATATCTTTAGCATGTAGATCAATGGCAATGGCTTATATAAATATTTTTGTTATTCGACATTTAAATTTTTTGAATGAAAACACAAATGTGACGAAATAATCCGATAACTTATAAATTTAAAGCTGTTTCATTCATGCAAAGTGATCTCCACTTTAACTTTCATCACTAAGACTAGCTACACTGTTCCTCAACTTAGTTCCCGCAATCATATAATGCTGTTAAACACATAACCCCCCAATGTTTCTCGTCGGAGGTTAAATTAAACTATGTTTGAACTTACCACAACAATGGCTCTCTGAATTTAGCAGAATTCATAATATGAATTCAGAGAGAGCACACTTTCATACTTTACTGCTATTTCAAACACTAAGTACCACGCAGAGCTAAAAATAAGCTGCTTATTTGAAATTCAAGCAAACGCAATCCAGTTCCATTAAGACTCCAAACCACTACCTACTAGTGCTTTCATTAATATCTACACAAATTAAAAAAAAAAAACAATCTGGTTTACACCACAAAGCTTCACAGAGTATAATCGACGTGGCCCCGCCCTAATAACGAAGGCCACAATGCCTGGCATGGTAGGAATTAAGAATTAACTGCATAATTTGTCCATAATAAATAATGTAGAGGCACACTGTGTGAATCCTAGCCATTATGAGCTAGACATACTTGTTGTCTATCGATATTAGCATAGCATATCTTTAAGTTATGCTTCTTTATAATAAGATTCCAAAATTGGTTAGGGAAGCGCCTGATTTAGAGGAAACTGCATGATCTGTTGGTCCAAAAATGTTATTACAGCTTACACGAATTCTTAGATGACAAGTCCATATAATTGTATTGTAACCAATTGTAACGTACCTATTAATCATATATGCAATGTATTTTATTTGACATAAAGAATTGTATTAGTAAATTAAGTTAATTTTTGTAAATTGTAATTGCTAAAATGTTGTCACATTGTATGCCTTTACGGCGGAACATAGCGCTCTAAGGATTTTGTAAGACCTGTGATTCACACTAAATGTACTTTGACTTTGACTTTAATCCCCGACCCAAAGAGCGGGGTGTTTTAAGTTTAAAGCCTATATGATTGCGCATTTGTGTGTCAAGCTGGGTATTATAGCGTCAAACTGGAAATACCGATTTGAAAATGATGATTTAATTTAGCAGTGTTTATTTTACTCTGGCGAAAAACTATGGGTATTGTGTGTTTGACAGAGTTGTATGTGTGTAAACCACGCGGCCGGAGGAGTGTGAGAGCTGTTTTTTGAGTGTATAGTATAGTAATCATAAACCGACCCTTTGCTGCCTCAGTGCAGTAAAGTTGAATGAAAATTGCTCCACACATGTTTCTAAATTTCTGCTCACCAAGACAACGTGTCCAAAAAGTTTTATTGCAAAACTTATAGGCACTCGTAGAAAGACATTCAAATTAAGAACATCTCATCATATTTGCCCACCGAGTGCTAGTTCTAAACTCAAAAATTCTATATTAAATAAAAAAAAAATAATAATAAATAGCCGCGCAAGATTATGGCGGCGTTCAGTGAAAAGTTAAATTTGATATTTTTAATGCTTTTTTCGTAGTTTATAGAAAAGCTTTATGTAAAAATACTTTTAAAAAGAAGCTTTTAATGCTCCATCACGTATTATTCTAGCACAAAGACGAATAACATATAGTTCATCGAGGAGTTCCAGTTCCAATCATGGAAAGTGCTCATGGCAACAAAAAACTAGCCCAAATTCGATTACTCTGTATATGTAGATCGGCCGCCAGGAATACTATCTTATGATTTTTTAATGTTTCACGGCCTAACTAAACGTATTTAGACCTTCACGTTCCAACTCTTTGTAGCAGAAAGAATTCCCGGTTTGATAACAGTGCGAGCCCATTAGGTGAACGTATTTTTACAAACAAATATTTGTAAAGGTTCCCAGTCTTTATTAAATATTGGGTAACAAAATATGATAAATATTTACACCCGCCATTTACGATTACCTTCTGTATTCAAAGGTTATTAATTTTTATACCATTTTATACGTAGAAACAATATTCATATTCATTTATTTCTAGTTAAATTATCAAGTGCAGTTAAATTATCTAGTTATAGTTGGTAGGCTTAGTTTATGTATTTTTATCTTTACGTTATTTTTTTTTTTTTACCAACTATAAAATATACCCGTATTGCTACTATTTGTGCAAACCTCACCTACTGGTAGCTTGTATCTTTACCCTAAGGTTTGCCTGGAAGAGATCGCTGTTAGCGATAAGGCCGCCTTTTTGTGCGATTAATGATGTACGCTGTATTCTTCATGTAGCTTTTGTTAATTGTGCAATAAAGAGTATTTGATTGATTGATTGATTGATTATTTCTTTGTGATACACAGGTACAATAATGATGGTAAGAATATAAAGATAGCTGGATCACTGTGATCTACCAAATGGCATACAAAAAAAAAAAACATAAATAAACAATTACAAGTCATAATAACATACATGGATTGTTAGTTTTGTTATGTAGGTTTCACACAATTTACAACAAGTACAATTATATACAACAAGTACAATAATAGAATTGGCCTGTCTCTTCCCGTGGGTATGTATGGAACTCTCTCTCTTATATTTAAGAGCTATGCTCTTGTCGGTGGAGTCTTTTCCACACTTCTCTACATTCCGCCTTTTCTTTCACTTCCTGATACGACACGGCAATTACTTTTTCCTTTACTTGTACCATGTATGTTCTTCTAGACCTTCCTCTCTTCCTTTTCCTCTCCACTTTACCTTCAGTGATGTTCTTGATAAAGTTGTCGTGTCGTATCAGATGACCCAACATCAATGGTCTTTAAAACACTATCTTCTCATTAACCATCTGCAGGACCTCCTCATTGCTCTTTCTTTCCGTCCAGTTTATTCTCTCCATTCTTCGCCAAGACCACTTTTCCTTCAGTGATGTTCTTGATAAAGTTGTCGTGTCGTATCAGATGACCCAACATCAATGGTCTTTAAAACACTCTCTTCTCATTAACCATCTGCAGGACCTCCTCATTGCTCTTTCTTTCCATCCAGTTTATTCTCTCCATTCTTCGCCAAGACCACATTTCAAATGCTTCTAATCTTTCTCTATCACGTTGTGTCCACGTTTCACTTCCATATAGAGCAATGCTCCAGATGTACACTTTCACTTTGACTATGAGACTATTTACCAAAAAACATCACCTCTGACATGTGTGAATTTCAAAACTATATATTAGGTCCTTAACTATGAAATTGGCGTTTTGTATGAAGAATTTCGTTAAGACTGTTTTCTGTCTTAATGAAATTGGAGTTTTTTTCTTCGTTAATCATATGTACTAATTCCTGCGATTTTCAAAGCTATATCCAAATTGGTTTTTTATTTGAAAAATGGAATATTATTTCAAGGTTTTACATGAAATATTTTTTAATTTCTGGGCTAATTCACATAATAAAAAAATTTGAACAGAACTCTTTTCATGTGCTTCCCATAATCATTTCTTAGATTCGCAGAAACTTTTATAAAGGGGTTACTTTTAAAAATTAACGCTGCCTATACTTAACTTAATGTTATCCGATAATACACACAAAGTTTAGCTAAATTTAGATTTGCCGTTCCCAAAAAAAAATCAAAAATGTTTGTATGGAGAAAACAGTCTCAATGGAATTCTTCATACAAAACGCCAATTTCATAGGTAAGGACCTAATATGTACAGCATAATCTAAACTCAAACTCTTATATTGACCATTAATCTATGTATACGTGCGCATTCTTAATTTAAACAATTTTCAAGTCTTATCGCTTCCTCTACTCACTGGAGCAATAATGGTGTTTCAAAATAAAGCTTAAATTGTTTTTAAACGATCCGTTTAAATGGAGAGCTCTTTCGGAAATGAGGTGAGATTGCTTTGTATGATAATATATACCTGTATGTATGGATGTGAACGGCGAGAGAAATGTGTTTGTTTTAATGACTTCACTGTGTGAATGTGAGTAAGCTATTCGTTTTTATTCGTTTACAAACAAGATTATAACATGCCGTTAACACATTCTGTTACAGTTTTTTACTGTGACAGTTATTATATACTATCGCAGAAATTTGTTTATCCCGCGGGAACTACTCACTTCATCGGGATAAAACATATCCTATGTTTTAATCCAGGATATGTGCTACCCATTTACCAAATTTCATCCAAATCCATTCATCCGTTTCGCCGTGATTATGCAACAAACAAACATACAAACTTTCGCATAATATTAGTTAGATTTTCTATTGCACCAAAAAATTACATATGGAGTACAAACTTATTTAGGGCTTATCTCTTTAAGAGATCTCTTCCAACCACCCTGAGCATCGAGTACGAAACGGAGTAAATTTGGAGTTTAGCAGCAAATTGTGTGCAAATGAAAAAATATTACAACGGATAATGAAACAAATAAAACACAAGATAACCAAATAATAAAATGATTCCTTCGGGAAATTTGTTCTTAATCAAGAGTAACGTTACCAGTTAATGGGAATTAAAATTCATATTCAAATGTCATGAATTCAAATTCACCCTGTATTGAGGAAATTACAGCGTGGGAAACATTTTTGCCAGGAGAGTCAAAATTTTTTTTTTATGCACAACGGATTGGTACTTGACCTCAATCACACCTGATGTTAAGTGAAGATTAAGTCGAAGGTGGAAGCGTACTGACCCGGAAACCCCAACACATTTGGGGGACTGGCTATCTTATCTCTGACAACCGGAACACAACAATGCTATTAACATTGTTGCTTGCCGGCAGATTTAGATAAGATGGTGGTAGCTAGCCAGGCGGACATTTAAAATGCCCTACCACCAACCGACCAAATTAACCAAACCAACCAAAAATTATTTTAGTTTATCTTCCTTTTAGATAATACGTAATCGGTAGTAATGTCAAGTTGTTAACTGAATGAGTTTTTTTACCGTAAAGAAAAAAATAGGGCATATTAGGTAAGTGAAATAGAAGTTATTGGCATAGATAGTTTAATATAAAGGTAGTAAAATAAATTGTCTTGTTATGAAACTATACCAAGAGTGGTCTGACTCACACCTGCACAGATTTTCTGAGGATTCAAGAACTCATTAAACGAAAAAACTCTAAAGCTCGAAAGGTTAAACAAGAACTTAAGTAATATACCCCAAAACCTTAACCCACCATATAATAGGCCCAACGAAGCGTTTCAATTACCCGATGGGCGCCACAGAATTAAAAACAGAACGGACTCTCTTCAAAACGCTCGTTATGTAGATAAATAAAGGACCCAACACACTTAAAATTTTCCGTCGAATGATTGGCTGGTGTAAACATATCAAATCAAATCAAAATATTTTATTTCATAGGATAAAATTATCACTTGAAAACGTCACTATTAATATTAATATTACATTAAATTTACATTAATGCTCATTCACAAAGCTGACCTCCCCAGAGAAGAAACTCTAAACACTTGCCCTTTTAAACAGATTATGGGTTGTGATTTGATATTATATGAATAATAAGACAGCTATGTCCATGCTTGCTTATCATTCAAATAGTCAGTGATTTTATAATAGCCTTTTGCTAATAATTTCTGTTTTATGATTGTTTTAAATTTATTTAAAGGCAAAAATTGAATGTCTACTGGGACCTTATTATAAAAGTGTATACATTGCCCTTTGAAGGATTTACTAACTATTAACTAACTACTACTACTACTAACTAACTAAGGTTATATTTTTTTTTGTATATACACTCTACTTTACTACTCTACTTTTGAGACACTCTAGGTTCTAATTTATGAATGGCACGAATAGCACGCTTCTGCAGAACAAAAATGATATGTATGTCAGCAGCGTTTCCCCACAAAAATATGCCATGTGACATCAAGCTGTAGAAATACCTAAAGTAAACCAGGCTTGCCGTATGAACGTCTGTTAAATTTCAGATTTTTTTGACTGCATACGCTGCAGAAGTAAGCTTTTTCGCTAGTTTCTCAATATGACGCACCCACTGAAGCTTAGCATCCAATGTGAGTCCTAAAAAGACAGTAGTCACAGAGCTAACTCATCACTATTGCCAGCAGATAATGTTGCCGTATCCTGTGTACCCGTAATATTTGTAATTCAAATTTCTTTATAATGTGCATGTCGAAATTCTAGAGTGTTTGCACACATAAAGAAAATATTCTTTATCACACAGACAGACATATTACACAAGGAAATATCTAACGAAACAAATAAATAAATAAATATCTTTACACATACACACAGCGCCATCTAGTTCCACACTGAGCAACTAGGCTTGTATTATCTTCGGGGCGATGTAGCCGCCGGACGCGACCCGGGAGAGGATGACACCCCCCGGAGCGACCGGGGGGGTGTCGTCGCATCGGGCCCTGTCGCGCCTCATACCGCTCGCTGATCGCGGTGTGGGGCTCGACAGTGCTCCCGCGGAGGGCGCGCCAGCCGTCCTCCGGGAACGGGCCTCCCCTTGTGAGGGGAGGCGGGGCGGGGGACGACCTGGAGCCGCTTATGCGTTCCCAGGCCCTCCCTACTGCCGAGGAAGGTCGCCGGGGGGTTTTAGTGGGTAGTCCCGCTCCTGTCATTGGAGCGGGGAGTCCCACATATCCCCGTCACTGCCCCACAGCGGCGGGTCGAATGCGTAAAAAAAAAAAAAAAAAAAAAAAACAAGGCTTGTATTATAGATACCAGATGGTTGGTAAAGTACTCAAAGACATTTTTTTTGTAAATAAACCATAACTCGGGAAAATAATGTCTGTATTCATCATACAAGCATATGCCCCTAGCGGGATTCGAACTCGCGACCTTTTGGTATAGCAGCAGAGTTTCTAACCACTACACCAATCAGGTCGTCAATCAATAAATGCTGTATCTATTTATCTCTATCTCGAATTCCGTGGCTTAGACACATTTTTAATTAACGCGATGGTCCCCTGGCAAAACGCTGCGTCTACAGCATAGTCCTAAACGGTTCCTTACAGTCGAACTAATCTCGGCTTGTAGCGTGGCCGGAGCAGTTTTGTGAATGGAATGACCCTTAATTGGCCCTCGGGCGGTCATGGTAAGGTAGCGAACCCTTACATAATTGTTCTACCTTTACCTTCAAGTGGATTGCCCTGTTCACTGTTCTGTTTGAGATATGATTTTAATAAAAAAATATAATGGTATTTTGGTACAAGTTCGGGAAACTACGCAGCGTTTTCTCGTCCGGAATACCTTAGTGTTTAAAGACGTAATTCTAACTAATATTATAACATTTAACTTTGGATGTTTGTTTGTTTGTTACTGAATCCATGAACGGTTTTGGCTGAAATTTGGTATGTAAGTAGAACATACCCTGGATTACCACACACACTCACGCACAAGACATTGGGGAACAGGTAAACACATGTAGAAAATGTTCTTTGTTATCTTAGTTAAGGAAGAGCAAGATTTTCTGGCACAGGTATCCTTATACCTAAAAGGAAATCTTAACAATACGTTGCATGTGATTCCTAAAGAAAGAAATAAACTTTTTTTCATTTTAATTTTCATCATCTGCTATTCTACGAGTGATGTCTCCGTATTTTAGTGTAACATATGTGTTTGAGCCGTTTTATTAATTGAATACTTTAGATATCTGCACAAAGACAAATGTATATCCATCTCCTTCACTCCTTAATAATTTCCAATAGACTATCCTTTTACCCACTCACCTGTGACGTGGAATCCGCCAGCGCAGTTGTCAAGCTTCCACCGCGCATCGCAGGCGCAACGCATAAAAAAAAAAATAATATTTTGAAAACCGCCACCGATTACCCATTGCCGACGCGTGTGTCAGATTATTCACCAATAATTAATCAGTGTGTGAAGTGGGGTGGCCACCCGCTCGTGGATACGTGCTGTAAACAGGATTTTCAGCAAGGTGAGTCCTCGTGTTCCATATCTCCTGTCCTAATTTGTTTTGTGCAGAATAAAATCAATATTAAAAGGGAAGGCATTAGGGGTAGCAAATACAGATATCGGGAATTCAATACTTATGAGTAATCTGTGCTTTAGTTTTAATTACCCCGTGTGTTGTGTCATGTATTAAAAAAAAAAAAATTAAAAATGTTTATTTCGTTCCTCATAATACTATAACTCGATCCAGGGTTGAGACCTCCTAGTAAGTATTAAGATACTTGTATCAGGAAGTCTCGCTCCTCCATAAACAAATGTTGTCTAAAAATAAACATAACACAAATATAATTTTGAAAATAAAACAGTTATCTTATCACATTGCAATAAAAGCAGAATACAAATACAAGATTGGTGGAACATTAAGTCACACGAATAAGTGTGATTATGATGAGTGGTACATATTGTAATATTGGGGGTGTGTGTGTAGGGCGTGTTTGTGTGTAACAGGGTGCGTGCGTGTGTGTGTGTTGTGTGGGTGGTGTGTGGGTGTCGGAGGTGTATGTGCCAGAGTGCATACGTGCTTGTGTGTGTGCGTTTGCATGTATAGGGGTAATAATTAATGTTGAGCAGTGTTCATTATTCTTATGGCTGCACAGTAATATCTCAAACTTTATAATTGGCTTAATAAGTATGTAATTTAATTTTAAGTAATATATGTATAAGGATATGCTGTAAAGTCCGCCTTTAATGTCCGCTGTAAAGTTTTAACCGCCTCCGTGACTCAATGTCGCGGGTTCGATCCCGGTTGGTAGCAGTGCATTGTAAATGTCCACCTAGCTAGCTACCACCATCTTATGTAAATCTGCCGCCAAGCAGCAATGTTGTGTTCCAGTTGTCAGAGATAAGATAGCCAGTCCCCCAAATGTGTTGGGGTTTCCGGGTCAGTACGCTTCCACGTTCGACCTCATCTTCACTTAACATCAGGTGTGATTGAGGTCAAGTACCAACATACCAAGCGTAAAAAAAAAGTCTCTTGAAAAATAAAATAAATAAAAGGAGGACATAGGATATCTTTTAATCCGATAAAGTGAGTAGATCCCGCGGGATAAACAAATTTCCTCGATAAAATTATTAAAGCCGCGGACGGAAAGCTAGTCTTTAATAAAGGTGTGCTACCCAGTTATGACGGTCCCTTACTTTGGGCACGCAACGAGAATGGAGAGGGCGATGCTCGACATTTCACTTCGAGATTGAATCAGGAATGAGGAAAATCGAAGAGCTGATGGTCGTTGAAGCATTAAGGTTCTGGTATATGGAGACCACGCACCTGCAATCGCAATGTGGTACGTCCACCCACAAGGTAGTTCTGGAAACCTAAGGGCCTCCCCCTTATTAGTATATTTTCGACGTAATAAAGTTCAGAATGGTTATTTTAACCTACATACCTGAAGCATGCTACCGATTTATTAGAAAATATTCTATCACTGGCAGGTCACTGATCCTTCTGCAATAACGATTTAAGTATTTCATAAAATCTCTAAATAAATAAATTTTACGTTACGTTTGACTTATTGACTATAAAGTGTATTCTATATGAGAGCCAAGGTGAACATAACGAAACCTTTCACTTCAAAATTAGTCAGGTAATTTTGAAGTAACATAGAAAATTATATACATTCGAAATTGTTATTCAAGTATAGCTGAAATTTATATATCACTATATAATATATCACATGATGACATGATAAACATAAAGGAAAATATAACAAAATCCAACCAAGACCCTCCAAACAATATTACAAAAACTATGCCTGATACCTTAATTGTGTTGACGACTGTACACCTCAAAATTTTCGTATCCTTACTAAGCTAAGAATGTATATCAGAGAAATTTATAAGAAAACTCCCACCATCCAATCACCTAACAGTATATGCAGAAATATTCAGATCCGACTCGCGAGAGCGTTCCGATTCACGCAAAACTTTCCGACAGGTAATCAACGAGTTTGGACGTCTGCGTCCGTGAAATTTGTATATACGTATATCGGAACAGGAAAATGTATTCCATAAATTATTTTTCATAAATTTATCCGAAGTTACGTCTCTATGTTATTGGTTTGTGGAACGTCATTTTAACACGAGCTGTATTTTTACATTTCTTTGGGCTAAGAGAGATAGCTAAGCGACGAAACTTTGACGACCGACTGGTGTAGTGGATAGTGACCCTGTCAGCGAAACCTACGGTTGCGGGTTCGAATCCCGCGACGTGTAAATGTTTGTGTGATGAATATGAACATTTATTCCTGAGTCCTGAGTCATGGATGTTTATATAAATATTTATGTATGTTTATCCGTTATCTAGTATCCATAGTACAAGCTTTGCTTAGTTTGGGACTAGGTGATTGGTGTAAGTGTCCGAAATATTTATTTACAATATGTTTGTGTTTTTGTTACAGATAAATGGTTGTAATTTATTGACAAAATTAATTAAATTAAAGAATTTAATGTACTAATATTTATTATTTATTATTATTATTATTATTATATATGTATTTATTTACAAAAAACAATATATATTTGTATTATAGATACCATCTGGTATCTATAATACAAGCCTAGTTGCTTAGTATGGAACTAGATGGCGCTGTATGCATGTGCAAAGATATTGTACCTAAGATTAACAACTTTACTATTATGGCCAAAGAACCAGAAAATTTCTAGTGCCCAAAATATTTAACAGTTTTCCTCGAGATATAAAGAGTGACACTCTACCTAAATCATTTAAGACTAAAATAAAAAAGTTCCTGTTAGAAAAGTTTAACAAATCATCTTGTAAATATATATGAAACGAAACACATAATGTTTATGTTCCATTTACTATGCTTACTGGTAATACTGTGAAACTCATAAAAGTTTAAATAAAGCGTTACAGTTACATTGTAAGGTTATTAAGATCAAGGGAGTATATTTTCTGCCCATAAACTACTTATAGTTTGGTAGAGAAGTGTGTGAAATTGTAACTCTAAAAATAAACTCAAAATATACGTTTTATTTATTTTATTATATTTATTTTTATTATTTATTTATTCATTTATTTCTTTCTTTCCACTTTGCAATGGTTCTTATACATATATGTAAATTGTCCGTTTCAAAATTTGCAAAGCATTTATCAACTTCCTGCTGCTATCTGATTGAACTGAAATTTGGCATATTTATGTAAGTTCAATGACAATGTAATGTTATTGTACCATCGAGCTGATCTGATGATGGAGCCGGGATGTAGGAATTGGAACCCCCTGATAGCAAATGAAAAGATAGTCGAATTTAGGCTAGTTTGCTTTGTTGCCATGAGCACTTTCCATTGCACATGATGACGAGGGTCTAAAGATGGAGCCAGAAGATTTTTTTATATACATAACGGGTTAGTCCTTGACCTCAATCCCACCTGATGTTAATTGAAGATGAGGTCAAAGGTGGAAGCGTACTGACCCGGAAACCCCAACATATTTGGGGGACAGGCTATCTTATCCCTGACAACCGAACACAACATTGCTGCTTGGTGGTAGCTAGCCAGGCGGCCATTTAAAATGCCCTACCACCAACCAAACCGAGTACTTAAACATGTACCCCGCTGGGGATCGAACCCGCGACCGGGGGTCCGCCTGGCTAGGACATTTAAAATGCCCTACCACCAACCAAACCGAGTACTTAAACATGTACCCCGTTGGGGATCGAACCCGCGACCGGAGGTACGCCTGGCTAGGACATTTAAAATACCCTACCACCAACCAAACCGAGTACTTAAACATGTACCCCGCTGGGGATCGAACTCGCGACCTCTGATTCGTAAACCCAATATTGTTTACATTGAACCACGGAGGTGATTAGATAGAGGTTTATACTGGAATTGTTATGGTCGTCATTGGGCCGCGTGTACCAATAATCATACATACAAGTTACACGCGTCAGGCAACATGTCGATAACTGGTGCGAACTACTTACTAACTACCTACGTAGAAAGTTCGTGGGAATCCCGCGGTGGGAAAACATGTACTTTTCACCTTGGATCTATAAAGGCTGTCAAGTGTGAATCGGATTTTAGATGACTAATGTTATTATACTGGCAATAAAGGCATTAATTTATACAATACAATACAATACAAATACTCTTTATTGCGCAAAATAATTTACAATAATTTTGATGATAACAATAGAACACACTTAGGCGATCTTATCACTAAAAGCGATCTCTTCCAGACAACCCACAGCTACGGGACATTTGTAGGTAGAAAAACAGGTACGGTGCATTCATAAATATAATATTAATTGACTTAATTATATAAATATATATACATAAATAAATATATATATATATATATATATATATATATATATATATATATATATATATATATATATATATATATAAATAAATATGTAGAAATACTTAATATATAGTATAAAACACAATCACTAGAAGCACTTATAGATAGTCAACTAATGTTCACGAGGCGGGGGAGTTAACGAAAAGAAAAAAGTCAGAGACCTAAGTAGTGGTTTTTGACTTGACATAATTTATGTATGACGGACGTAATACTACGAATTTGTAGACCATGAAGGTTGTCAAACCTTGATGATAATAACCTCTCCTTGAAACCACCAAAGTGTGGGTACTAGCATGAGTTAATATGCAATTAGGTTCAACGAAATTACGGGTAGTGCACGTGCATCAACCAGATAAACCAAACCAATATGTGTTAATAACAAATGTCTTCGAAACGGCTTAACCAATTTTCATGGCTAATAACCAGTTCCCTAATAACCTACATGTATACAATACATATCATTATCCTTTTTTATTCAAATTCACATTATTTATTATTATTTATTATTTAACACTTTATTGTATGTAAGCATACACGTCAAACAAAACAAAAAAACAGGAGAATATTAAAATATACAAAAGGCGAGCTTATCTCTATAAGAGATCTCTTCCAGCAAACCTCAGTAAGGAGACAAATTGATGAGGTAACGTAAGAGTAGACAGCGAGTACACTTACAAAAACAGTAGTTATAAACAAACATACAACTAATAAATAGAGAAAATAACAACCATGTCGATGACATATATACTTAAATTATGGTGTTGTTATAATATAAATAAATATAATAAAATATATAATCTAACATGATAAAAATAAATACAAAACCTATAAATAAATATGATAAACAAATGTACACAAATAATAATAATAATCTATTGAGACAGTTTAAGGTAATGCTCCTTCAGTCGCGATTTGAAGACCGGTAACGACTGACTATCACGTACATCGGTGGGAAGTGAATTCCAAAGTCTAACTGCATGTATGGAGAAAGAATAGTTGTGGAAGTCTGAAGTCGGAGTAGAAGAAAATTATTTATTTTATTATATAGGTACACAATGGTATTACAATGGTAAAAGCAGGACCCATTACATTCTGTCTTTTTGCATGCAAAATTTGCCAAATAATTATAATTATAAGCAAAGTTCAAAAACTCTCAACATTTCAAACTTAATGGCAAATCTTCAAATTAATGTCAACATTCGAAACGCACACAAATAAGAAATTATTCTAGGTAAATAAATAAAAAGAAATGTATTAAATTAAGAATGTAATCACCTGTTTCACTACGGTTCCACCCGGTATGTAGCTTACATAAATAAGAAAGAAATAAAGAAATTATTTATTTGCCAGCATACAGTTTATAAGGTCTGATAAGAAATTTAGGAATCATGTTTTCAATTTGCATGCAGATGTGCAAAATATGATTTGTGACACTTTACATTAGCATTCTGATAATTTAAATATTCCTTGACATCATAGAAACACTTTGCCTGAAGCCATTGTATCAATCGAATGTTAAACATTTTGTCATTAACTAATTTTATTTCGTCAGGCAGATTGTTATACAATATTATACACATATTGTAAACATTATTTTCATAAACGTATTTGCGGCAAGGAGGTTTATACAATAGGTTACAGTATTGTGCTCTTGAATGTCTATCACTAGTCTCACTACGCTTATTAAAATATTTAAAATTGGCTTTCACAAAAAGACACGAGTCTTTTATGTACATACAAGGTAACGGAAGAATTTTATATTTTTTGAACAAAGGCTTACAGCTGTCTAGAATCCACGCGTTATCTAATACACGGACACATTTTTTCTGCGACTTGAAAGCTCTCTCATTATCAACAGAGTTACCCCATAATAATAAAGCTTAAGAGTGATGAGACGTATCTATGGTATGCTATCAATGCTGCTTCTGTAGATACCGTTTGCCTTTTTAATGCGAAAACGAAGGAATCAAGTTTTCCGCAAACAAGGTCAATATGAGATTTCCAGTTTAATATTTATACCTAAAATTATAATAATACATTTGCATAAAAAAATAATACATTTGCTAACACTCGAATCAAACCAACATTTATCCCCAAATCTTTACGTAGCCACAAGGTCTACGGCATAAGTTTCATACTTACAGATGGCATTGCAACTTTCCTACAAACATGTTCACAAACTTTCTTGACACACAGTTACTCAACTATTCTACAGCCATAAACAAACCTACAGATGCTTTGCAACATTCATACGAGCCTAACTCCAACGGGGGGGGGGGGCTCGTTACGGAGTCTCTATAAGGTATCGATCGTGACTTGCTAAGCTGTGTTTACACGAAGGCGTGTAAATTAACACTTAATTATGTAATCCAGGATTACTTCACGATGTTCTGTTTGAACAGGTGTGTACACAAAAAAACTAACAATCTAATCTAGGTATATATCAGATGAGTTTTTTGTCTTGAAGAAAAAAATAGGGCATATTAGGTAAGTTCAAAACCATAATCGAATAACGCGTTTGGTCATTTTACGGTCGCGTTTGTAGCTTATTTCACATAATTACATCAGTAAACTGAATAAATAAATAATAATAATAATAAATAAATAAATGTCATTGCACAAACACACAGCGCCATCTAGATCCACAGTAAGCATCTAGGCTCTTGTGTAATGGATACCAGATGGTTGATAAACTACACAAATACATTTTTTTTGTAAATCAATACATGTATAAATGAAAAACATCCATAACTCGGGAACACCTGTCTGTATTCATCATACAAACATATGCCCCTAGCGGGCTGGTAGCAGAGTTTCTAACCACTAAACCTTATTAAATTCTAGTTCTACGTATCTAAGTAACCTATTTTATAAATGTGTACATGTATATATGGATATCGCATATGTAAGCTACGTAGTGTATGTGTAGCGTTCGATCCTGCTGAGCGCTTTATTAGACCACTATTATATTGTCTACAATATTTCTATATGTGAGAACCTGTTATTAGCCGTCAGGTATAATTCCCCATTGTTATTTGTGATTTAACATGGCTGTTGGTTTTCCTTAACATAAATATTTTTGACATTTTTCCTTCCTTAACATAAATGACATTATTTTTGACATTGCTTTAAACTTTCTATGACCTGAGTAAATTATTAAACATTATGTGTAGTATGTATTGTAAAGCATGATATTTAGACAGTAAATAGAATATGTTAATTTTTTGTAAAAACAAAAAAAAAACATTGTCGATGTGTGTACACTTGAAAAGGTAGGGTTTGGTGTAACTAAAATATTAAGCAAAGACAGCTGCAAATGTATAACCCAAATTCCACACACAATAAAGTTTTCATTTCATTTCATTTCATAAATATTACCTTATATAAATATAAAAAAAACTTGGAGAAAATATGATTTCCAAATGAATTTAGCATGATAGGCCATACTAATCCCGCCAATCGCATACCTACCTATACATACCAATAACTTCTATGTCACTTACCTAAACCCTATTTTTTAGATCACCCGTTAGAAATGAACAAAGTCTTACAGAAGACAAGGATGCCGTGGCGAATGGTGAATAAATGCGTGGAGAACCTAGCCAAAATATTAGGTGCCTACCTGTTAAAACTATTGTAGACCTACTTCAAACGTGGCAGAGCAAACAGATGCTGTTGTTTACGAGAAAATACGTACTCATACGTATTTTCTCGTAAACAACAGCATCTGTTTGCCTGTTTACCTACGTACCGCCACGGCGGTACTCCTATTCCATAATTGCTCGAATTTTTAACGTATCCATGATAACGAAAAAGATTGAAATGCGATGAAAATGTAACACTAATCAATAAACAAATGACTGACTACTTTTGGAAAAAGAATTCCATGTTTTTAAAATAAAATTAACTTGAAATTAGAATTCTTAGCCAAACAAAAATTATTTTGATTTGAAATGGCCAGTACTGCAGAACGGCAATTTCATAGGTAAAGACCTATTATAATGAAAAAGTACACATGACATAAACAACCTATAAAAGTTCACTACTAGAAACATTTTTTTTAAGATTTCCACATAAATGTCATTCGGTTCTAATAACATTTGTTTGTTTGTTAAAACTATTGTAGACCTACTTCAAACGTGGCAGAGCAAACAGATGCTGTTGTTTACGAGAAAATAGAATAATAACAATTTATTATGAACGCCACAACACTATACAAAAACAATAAAATAGTAAATATAGAAAAAAAAGAAATAGACATATTTGAAAACAACTGTCTAATTTTGTCACAGCAACAGCAACATTGAAAGGCGTGATACAATATCGAGATTAAAAGAAAAATGCAATACCGTTTTTTTGCATACATAACGTCATGACCTTTATCCCAAATGGGGTGGTCAGAGATATCCCGTATAATACAGAGTTTTGATGGTGTTACAAGGTCAGATGTATGAGGAAATACTAAATGAACAAAATGTAGGTACCAAACAACGAGAAAAAATAAAAGTAATCAGTAGACGCATTGGCAAAGCGAATAAAAAGTAAAAATACACAACTATCACACGCCTATCTCCCGCAGCTCCGATAATGAGGCTTCCTAGATTGAAGCAGCTACCGTTAGTGTTGCCAACGCTACCGATTTATCGGAAATTTAAATTTAACTACCGCTAAAGCTATTGATATAATTAATAACTTTACGAAAGAGATCCAAAATGTTGGCATATTTGCTGATGATCTGACGGCGATCATGAAATATTTGTATTCGTTCTTGTGCCAACATTAGATACGAATATCGTTAATCTTTGTATGTCTATTGTCGAATAATTTACAAGTGTTTTAGTATAAAACTGTAATTGTAAATAAATAACAATACGTCTCCCCATCGAAAAAAAACGTACCAAAAATTTAAATCTTAAAATTTAACACTGATAATCAAGCCATTCATTAAACCAAAATAGTGCAACTTTAAACTTAATTGCAGTGTCTTCATTGCAATATAGCAGATCTGCAAAAATACAGTGCTTAAAAACATCAAATTACAACAATATAATCGTCGAATCCAACACGGTTGGGCAGCGTTTGGAAAGCTAAGTCACATATCGTCCCAAATACCGCAATGTCTCAAGACGAAAGTCTTTGATCAGTGTGTGTAGCTAGTGATGACATTTGGCACTGAAACCTGGTTTCTAACCTCATAAAAAGAATGGGACTCATAAGAAGGTTCAAGGTCATCCAAAGGGCAATGGAGAGAGCTATGCTCGGAGTTTCCCTGTGGGATCGAATCAGAAATGAGGAGATCCGCAGGAGAATCAAGGTGACCGATATAGCCCAAAGAATTGCCAAAGTTAGTAGATGGTAGCGGGCGGGGCACATTACTCGTAGGACCGACGACAATTTAGTAAAGATCGCGGGTAACCGCTGGATGCGGGCAGCGAAGGTCCGATCGTTGTGGAGATCTTTGGGGTAGGCCTTTGTGCAGCAGTGTCTTTAGGCTGATATGATGATATATGATGAAATTATTTTGGCCAAAGTACCATTCTGAGCTAGAAACCTCTTTGGATTCACTTCTGCGGCGTCGGCAGCTAGATGCAAAATTATACATACATACATACATAAAGTCACGCCTGTTTCCCGTAGGGGTAGGCAGAGACCATAGACTTCCATTTGCTACGATCCTGACACACCTATTTGGTTCATTCACTGCAATTCATTCATGCATTCACACACAAATGCAAAAATATCTGCTCTTTTTATTCCTGTTCGTGTTGTCTATCTTTGCTTATTTATTTATAATTGATTATGTTATCTAAGTAGGCTTAAATCATTTGTATTCTAAGATGAAGAGTCGATTCAGCAGAAACAAACATTGAATGCAAATCTATATTTATTTTAAATTAAAAGCTTCATATTTACATTATCGAATTCTTTTTTCTACGGCTGGCAACACTCGCCACCGTTCTCGCTCCTGCTGAGATCCAATTTCAGTGCCAATTTAACGACCCCCGTGGCTCGGTTTGTCGTACGCCTGGATTTTGTACGGAATATTTTGTTTGCTGTATTTTATTGTGTTTATGTACCTCGGTTCTGGAGTGGAAGCCTATGGCAAGCGAAGCGTAGAACGTACACCCAGGGTGGAAATATGCAGGTTGCTTCTAACCAGTCCTTCCAGAAATCTATGGGGGGGAGGGGCCTATATTTAACAGAGGTCGTTCTATAGCTGATCATACAACACAACACAACACAGCACAGCACAGCACACAACACAGCTCAGCACAGCACAGCACAGCACACAACACAACACAACACAAAGCAACACAACACAATACAATACAATACAATACAAATACTCTTTATTGCGCAAAATAATATACTATTGGATCAGACGTGGAATTTTAATTAAAAAAAAAGACAATTTATTACCTAAAGTTTATTACAATTTAGAAATCAACGTTATTCTTACAAAAGAAGCTAAATAAGGAAATCACCACAAACACAACTAGAAAATAACAATCAAAAATGAAAGCCTACGATACCAAAATCCAGATCACACCACACCGTACGTCGGTAACTTGGGATCCGAACAGCGCGACTGCCGCAAAAGGAATGAGACCCCGCCTTTCCTTCGGCGTGCTTTTATAGGCGATCCTTACTGTAGCCCTGAACAGGGTAGTTAATCCCTAACACGGCCTCTCCTGACTATGCGTCGTCCTCGACGGCATCGGATATGTCCGGCAGACCCGACTGCAGAGCCACACCACCGGAGACGGGAGCGCCGGCGACGGGAACGCCAGCGTCAGACAGGCCAGAAGGTCCAGCAGCAGCGTTGTCAGAGGTGGACTGCATGCTGGTCCCTGGAGCGTCCGTAGGGGTAGCGGTATCCTCGGAGTCATCGTCATCTATAGGAGAATACACGGGCACCAGATTATGACTACATCAAATTCGCAATAACGATTCCTTATCTCGCATTTATCAATCTTTCAAGGCCTCCTTTCAAACAAAAGTCACATAAACTTCACGACCAGACTTATCAATATTGCATGAAACGTTAAGAAAACCTCGGTTAATTCTCACAAGTTCATGAACTTGAAAATAACCTCAACATTCATTCATTGTCAAAATTCACTCATCATATCACTTACATCATTAATTCATACACCATGGATCCATGTTACATACATCATCATCAGTCATGTAGGGTAAGCATCCCGCAGTATGTTACCGATAGGAACGTCCCGCAGTACGTCCTCTACATGAAAAACCATGTCAGACACCCCGCAGTGTGTCGACGCAGAACCACCCGCATAGCAGGCGGCTCCGCTAACGCACTCCAACATCCATAAAATAGACGAAGGGCGTTCTGCACAGTACTCACGCTCAAAGAATGCAGCGCAAGTCTCGGGACACCATTCCCCTCTCCACGGCACCATGTACTGAGCCGCTGCTTGCGTGGTCTTCCCATAGGACCCAGTGAGCAGCCGTAGTTCATAGCGCCCGCTCGGCAGCGCACGCACGACCTCGTAGGGGCCTCGCATGCCTGAATCTAGCTTTCCAGTTGACTGTGAACATTTGATCACAAAAACAAGATCATTAATATTAAACACTCGAGCAGGTTGTCTGTTACGGTTCGCGTATTCGTCTTGCTGTGCTTGATTTCTCCGCAACAACTCAGCGGCACGGCTCCGGCACAACTCCCTTTGAGTCTCGCGGTTAGGCTGAGAACTCTCCAGTGCCACATCTCGAACAAGCGACCGTATAACAGGCGTCGTGGCGTCGACGCCAATCATGAGGTTCAGGGCAGATCTCTGGGTAGTCCTGTGCTTGGTAACGTTGAGGGTCAGCTGCACTCTCCACAGCGTGTCGGACCACGCAGCGCCCTTGTGGTTTGCCTCGATGCGGATCATGTTGAGGACTGTTCGAGCGTACCTCTCGACTTGTCCGTTGGCGTGGTGCATTTCCGGTGTTATGAAATGGATGTCTGACCCCCCTCTTTAACGAATTCTACAAACCTAGCTGACTCGAACATGCGGCCTTTGTCTGTCACAAATAACTTTGGAACACCGAATAGTGAAATCGCGTTAGTAACCACTCGTAAGAGTTCGTCAACATCCTGCCTATAGAGCGTATACAGCAAGGTGTACTTTGTGTAGGCGTCTACGACAATCAAAACAAACTTAAAACTATTGGATACTGGTAGGGGTCCTAAGACGTCTAGGTGCACAACCGAAATTGGTGTTTCTGGTTTTTCCCATGACGTTATAACTTGTTGTGGGGCCCTAGGCACGCGTTTCTTGGAAATACATACCAAGCAATGCTGTAAGTATTTTCTAATGAACTGTCTAAGGCCGGGGAACCAAAAATGTTTTAAGATGAGGTCGAGGGTCTTTTCAAATCCGATATGATTGTGTTCGTCATGAAAGATACGAAGCAGACTGAGACGGTGTCCCTTTGGGATAAAGCAGAGAAGCCTAGGTTCCTCGCCTATGGGGGTGTACTTGTAGTACAAGACGTCATTTCGTTTTACGTAACGACTCGAATCTAGGTTTCCCTCTTCAAGCTGCTGAAGAAGCGTTTTGGTCTCGTCATCTGCCTTTTGAGCGATCTGGGCCCAATTACGTGGTCGTGAAATGTTATGTACCTCGTAGGGGGGGTTCCTACTTAGGTAGCCAGCGTGGGACATCATTGTTCCCTTCCGGTACTCTATTTGGAAGGTAAAATCCTGGAGATAGACCCACCAACGTGCCACTCGCGGTAGTAGGTCCTTCTTGCGTTCCGTGCACTTGAGAGCATTGCAGTCTGTTACGATTTTGAATTGAATGCCGATCAAATAGTGGCGGAATGTCTGCAATGCTTTCACCACGGCTAGCGTTTCAAGTTCGTACGAGTGGTACCTACTTTCCGCGCCTTGTGTGACCTTACTAAAGTACGCCACTACTTTCTTCTCGCCATTCTCATGGGTTTGCAACAAAATCGCTCCATATCCGATGCTGCTTGCGTCGGTATGGACTTCTGTTGGAAGTTTGGGGTCAAAAATGGCAAGAACAGGCTCGCCAGTCAAAGTGGAAATTATTTCCTGACGAACGCGTTCCTGCCCGGGGCCCCATTTGAATGGTGTCCCGTTCTTTAGAAGCTGAGAGATACAGAACGTTTTCGTTGCATAGCCCTTTATGTATTTGCGGAAATACCCCGCCAGCCCTAGAAACTGCCTGACTTGTTTCACGTTTTGCGGGATAGGTGACTCAACTAACGCCTTAATTTTGTGAGGGCTCGGCCTAACCTGACCGTGACTTATGATTCGGCCTAAGTACTCGACTTCCGTAGCTAGAAAAACGCACTTACGTAAGTTGATCGAAAAACCCGCTTCCGTCAATGTCGTGAGTACCTCGCGTAACAGTTTAATACCTTCTTGGACCGAGCTGCTCATCAGGAGAACATCGTCGATATAAACGAGCAGTTTCCCCGACTCTATGAACTTTTTTAACGTCTTATTGATAATCCGCTGGTAAACAATCGGCGCATTCGTCAGACCATAGGGCATCTTGAGGTACTCATAGTGACCGTCTGGCGTAACGAAGGCCGTACGATGAACAGAATCCGTACTTATCTTTATTTGGTGGAACCCAGATGCCATATCTAACGATGAGAACCTCGTTATGTTTTTGTCACCAAGCCGATCAATGTGGTCATCGATAAGAGGGAGGGGGTACCTGTCCTTGACTGTAATGCGGTTAAGAGCGCGATAATCAACACACATTCTGTCGGACCCGTCCTTCTTCTTGACCAGAATGATCGGACTGGAATACTCTGACTCTGATTCCCTAACGATGCCCTTGACTAAAAGATCATTCACGATCTCGCGGACCTTTAACTTTTCGATGTGAGAAAGCTTGTACGGTCGATATGCTATCGGCACTTCACTAGTCACGTTGACATGCATCTCACCCGTGGTAACGGTAGTAGTGGCCGTACCCTCAATAAAAAAGTCGGAAAAATCATCAATCACCTCCATTAAAGATGCACGTTCTGCACCCTGAATGCGCGTATTAATATCCGTGTTTGTCATAGCCCTAACCGTGAAAACTTCCGTAGGCTTATTAGCCATAAGCTTATTAGCCGTGTGCGTAATGATGTGGCTATTGTTGGTTCTAACGTACGTAATGCCGTCCCTATTCAGAACATCGGTGCCGATAATTATAGGTGTTGACATACATTCCGCCGGAACTACCACGAAATCAGCCTCGATTGATATGTCTTTAAGTTCGACAGTAAGAGTGACATACGACTTGCCTTCAATCTCGTTATTTCCTAACCCCTTTAGGGTACAGACAATGGGTTTGCTTGTGCATGAAAAATGCCTAACAACGTCTGAGGATACCAACGACACGTTGTGGGCTCCGCTGTCAATAAGTACGTCAACCGGAATGCCCTGCACTACGGCAGTCGTGATATCCCTCCTCCTGTCATTCCCCGTGAGGTCATTGCAAAGATTCACGTTATGCGTGTTCCGTGACGCGGACCTCTCTTTTGCAAAGCACTTGTCTTCTGAGTGACCTATCTTTTTACAGAACGTTTCGTTTTCTTAGGACAGTTGAAGCTCTTATGACCGCTCTGACTACAGATAAAGCACTTCAACTATGATGAGGTTGACCTATCAGGAAACTTTCTTTTAAACTGAGATTGGGAAGTACGCGTGACCCTTGGGGTTATTCTTGCGTGAGCTGGCTGACTAGGTTTCACGTAAATTGACAAAAAGGAGACTAAAGTTTCGGGGGTCAATTCTGCATTCGCGGCTGCGGCACGAACTTGGGCGTCATTTATGCCGCGGATCACAATTAGCGTTAGCAGCTCATCGCTGAGCCCTTTAACTATGCGCAAACGCAGAATTGTCCGCCGTGCGTATTCGGCAAACGTGGAGTACTTGTCAGATGTTGTGTTCATAGCCTCGAACAAGATGTTGGCGTAATCTAGTTTTCGCGGGCATAGCGGCCTAAACTCGCGTTTGAAACTGGTCCACGACCTATCGTTGGATACCCACTCGTTTAACCAGGTCTTTGCATCTCCCCTTAAACAACCCGCAACACGTGACAAGCACTCTTTATCTGCCCAACGATTGGCCTTTTGCGCGCGATCTACTTCCTCGCACCACACTTCTATGTCATGTACAGTCGGATCGAAATTCGAAATGTAGTAGTTGAGCCGTCCCGGATTTATAGACTGAATCGCGTCGACAAGAGCCTGAGCGGCCGATGGCGTCGCGACGTCTGACCGAGTAGTCGTGCAGCTATTTTCGATCACCTCTAATCGTGACAAGATCGTATCTAGCGTACTACCGCGAACTGCATGGGGACTCGGCGTTCGATAGTCAGACCGAGATCGCGACGTTGCATGTGTCTTCGACGAGGATGCCGTTGGTGGCGGTGTTAATCTATTTCGTGAAGGCGACCGCGATTCAGAATGCCTATGTCTACGGGACTTCTTACGAGATCTATCACGTGTCCGCGATTGATCACGTGTTCTGGTGCACGATCGACTACGGGTCCTAGAACGCGCTCGACGACGTCGATGCGATCTGTCTCGTGAGTTACTTCGCTTTTTAGGCATGATTCAATCACGCAACCAATAAATCACAAATGCGAAATGAACAGAAATAATGTGGGTAGTTGTGATTTCCTTATTTTTGAAAAATCTACGGATGGCGAAACAACAATCAAAAGGCAAATGTTTGGGTTAAGATCCCACTTCTGATATTGGATCAGACGTGGAATTTTAATTAAAAAAAAGACAATTTATTACCTAAAGTTTATTACAATTTAGAAATCAACGTTATTCTTACAAAAGAAGCTAAATAAGGAAATCACCACAAACACAACTAGAAAATAACAATCAAAAATGAAAGCCTACGATACCAAAATCCAGATCACACCACACCGTACGTCGGTAACTTGGGATCCGAACAGCGCGACTGCCGCAAAAGGAATGAGACCCCGCCTTTCCTTCGGCGTGCTTTTATAGGCGAGCCTTACTGTAGCCCTGAACAGGGTAGTTAATCCCTAACAATACAATAATTTTTGATGTTATCATCAATTTTTCATCATATGATCTAATTGTGTTCTGTTGTTATCAATAGAACACAATTAGATCATATGATGAAAAATTACACATAACATGAACAACCTATAAAAGTTCACTACTAGAAACATTTTTTTTTTAAGTTTTCCACATATTGTTATTCGGTTCTAATAACATTTGTTTTCATTGGTTTCGAATAGATTAGAATAATGTTTATTTAAAGAATGTTACGTAGATGAAACAAAATATGTTAGGCTATACTTAGTATTAATAATATAAAAGCCATAGCTGCCGAGCTATGTTTATGAAGCCATTTCAGCATACAAGCCCAAAATTGGATCCAGAATCCGTCAATTTAACAAAAGCCATTTTATTGTATTTTCCTTCAATTGTATAGTGATTCGCAGAATTTTAAATACAAAAAAGAAATTTAAAAAAAAAAAAAATTCTTAGGCAGATACACAGCGCCATTTAAGTTCCACAGTAAGCCACTATAGGCTTGTGTTGTGGTTACCAGATGGTTGATATACTAAACAAATACATTTTTTTTTTTGTAAATAAATACTTATTATAAATGAAAACATCCATAACTCGGGTACACATGTCTGTATTCATCACACAAACATATGCGAACCCGCAACCTTTTGATATAGTGGCCAGAGTTGTTAACCACCACACCAAACAGGTCGTCATCAAATACAAATATACTTTATTGCACAACAGAAAAGAAAATACAGTTTCAGAAAAGTGGTAAGAATATTCATCGTACTTCATTATATCGCTCATACATTTGCTCGAATAGTCATTTACTCGAATCGACTTAGTATTTCGTCGAAGCATCTGTCCTATAATTTTTAAGTTTCAGTACCCTTAAGTGATTTCCTCCTTATAAATTCAACTTCACCGTACCTATTATGGCAAGAAATAGGACAGTGGCAGCCTTGTGGCAGCATTGTGGCCACTCGACCGGACTGACCCATAATCTACGACCACATTCTGTACTTTATATCTTTTACGCTGCGGGCTGTGGCGCTTTTATTTTTATCTTACACTTTATAGGTACATGCTGTGGATGATGTCCATCCATGTTAATATTCGTATAATACAGGATGAGTTTTTTACCGTAAGGAAATATTGGCATAGGTAGTTAAGTTTTTTTTTTTCAATAACGCCCGCGCCGCCCCGCGCGTCTAGCGAGATCCATAGGATTTTTGGAAATCATATTTTCTCCAAGTTTTCTTTATTTATTTAATTTAATGGTGTAATTATGTAGGCTACAAACGCGACGGTCAAACGACCAATTACCGCTTTATTCGATTATGGTTTTGAAAAAGAAAATTAAACTACCTATGCCAATACCAATATGGCCAATTTTTTCCGTACGGTAAAAAACCCATCCGGTATAATGAATACGTATAATCGATTGGTTTAAAGGAATGAACATTGATTTTAATGCTAACGTTATTTTTATGCACTGGTTGGCACTTGACCTCAATCACACCTAATGTTAAGGGAAGATGAGGCCATAGGTGAAAGTTTACAGACCCGGAAACCCCATGTTATTTGGGGATCTTATCGCTGACAATCGGTACACAACAATGCTATTAACTTTGCTGTTTGGCGGCAGACTTAGATAAAATGATGGTAGCTAGCCATCTGAGGTATTGGGGGGGTCGATCCCCAGCTGGGTATATGTTTAGTACTCGGTATTTTAAGCTACCACCATCTTATCTAAATCTGCCCCAAGCAGCAATGTTAATAACATTGTTGTGTTCCGGTTGTCAGAGATAAGATAGCCAGTCCCCCAAATGTGTTGGGGTTTCCGGGTCAGTACGCTTCCACCTTCGACCTCATCTTCACTTAACATCAGGTGTGATTGAGGTCAAGTACGAACCCGTCGTGCATAAAAAAAATCGCGTAAATTTTTCGTGTAAATAAATAAATTTCCCATAGAATTTTCATTAAATACGGTAAAGGACCCTACATGAACTTAGACTCACCTAACCTGGTGGGGGGTTACTACAAAATCTTTGAATGCCAAAACTAAGCATCTTACCAAAGCAACATCGGTAAGGATCACGTCTCGCGACGTTTCCCTGTATTTACGAGTATCTTGCTTAAACGTTTCATAAGAATGGGTTTTATTTGAAAGCTTTTGATCTTTAAATCGTATCAAATGCCCCATAAACAATATACCCTCCTAAACTCGATCCCCTACAAGTTTTTTAATAGGTATTTCCCAAACGGGTGTTGAAAAGTTGTGAATTTTTCACAATAAGAAGTTTAACGCCCGGCGCCAAGTTTCTCTCACAATTTTCACTTTAAAGGAAACTTCGTTGAGAATTTTGCAGTAGTTTCAGAATATTAAACTCTTTTCACATTTATTATATTGTGCAGTTATGTGAGATTGTGACAGGTGTTGAGTTGGATGTATAGGTACCGGGATTTTAAAGAAATACACAAAAAAATAAAAGTTCAAAAAATTACAACCCGACTACAAAAAAAATATATAGGAAATGAAATGGGAGAAGCTATAAACAAGCATCGTAGGTCGTATCTGCCGAACCCAGAAATATAAGGTCATGTTATGTGTCTTGTGTGTTTATCGATTAGTAATAAATAAAAAATAAGTGTCTATATGGCTTTCGCATATTTGTCTTTTCGATTAAGTGGCCCATCGGCTAAATGGCGTTTCGTTCATATGGCAGTACGATTATCTGGCGTCGCACAAATGGCTTTCGCTTATATAATGTCTTTCGAAATCGGGTCCTAAACCCACTATAATCAACGTAGGCATCTACCTAGTATCTAGGGGCTATTAACTATCGCGAACAAAAGAAGTTTACGTGTTTGAAATATGTTTTTTTTTCGAAAAATATTTCAATTTGTCAATACTGTCTCAATTTGTCAATACGGTATCTATCCACCTGGTCTGTCAGCTTGTGTGGAGTTGATTTTTTTTTTTACGGAACAACAATTTCTGTCGCATTCGAGAACCTTTCCACCCCAACGGCCATCGGTCCTACGAGCATTGTGTCCCGCCCACTGCCACTTAAGTTTAGTAATTCTTCGGGCTGTATCGATCACCTTGGTTCTTCTGCGGATCTCATCTTTTCTGATTCGATTCCGCAAGGAGATTTCAATCATACCTCTCTCCGTTGCTCTTTGGATGATCTTGAGCTTTAATATTAGGTCCTTACCTATGAAATTGGCGTTTTATATCAAGAATTTCATTAAGACTGTTTTCTCCATACAATCATTTTTGATTTTTTTTTTGGGAACGGCAAATCCAACTTTAGCTAACCTCTGTGTGTATTATCGGACAACATTAAGTTAAGTATAGGCAGCGTTAATTTTTAAAAGTAACCGCCTTATAAAAGTTTCAGCGAATCTAAGAATTGATTATGGAAAGCACATGAAAAGAGCTCTGTTAATTTTTTTTTTATTATGTGATTTAGCCCAGAAATTAAAAAATATTTCATGTTCCAAATAAAAAACAAATTTGGATATAGCTTTGAACATTGCAGGAATTGATACATATGATTAACGAAAAAAAAACCACAATTTCATAGGTAAACACCCAATATGAGGCCTATAGAGAGCGACGACGTTTCAGTTCCACATGTCATCTCTGGCAACATACACTGATCAAAGTCTTTCGTCTTGAGACATGCCCACTGCCCAGCCGAGTTGGATTCGACGATTGACCTCCTTTTCGAAGTTGGATGTAGCTACCTGTTTGTGAAGTGTAAGTTTTGTCTCGTTTTTAACTTTACCATCGCGTTGGCGTTTACGAAAAAAGTCTCTATGAAAAAAATCGTTTTGTAAACTATCCGCTGCACATTTCTCCATACAAATCGTCACGTAAACGTGAACGCGGTAGTAAAGTTGAGTCGAAACAAAACTCACACTCTGGCCTCTGGACTGTTTGTCCCAGGTATACGTACACGTCGACAACTTCGACGGTAGTGTCTCCTATCTTCAAAGGGGTGGGCACCGCACCGGAAGACGCAGCGTGGGCAGGCCCACGAGGTGAACCGACGATTTGGTAAAAATCGCGGGAGCTGCTGGTTATGGGCAGCGCAGGACCGATCGTTGCGGAGATCTTTGGGGGAGGAGCGATGATGAATAATTTTGGAACGTTTCTTGAAGTTTTGAAATGTTTTCTACTCAAGATAATACTGGTTTTGTAGGCTACCCCCTTTCTGGCTAACCTTATATATTATATATATATATTTATGCACGACGGGTTTATACTTGACCTCAATCACACCTGATGTTAAGTGAAGATGAGGTCGAAGGTGGAAGCGTACTGACCCGGAAATCCCAACACATTTGGGGGACTGGCTATCTTATCTCTGACGACCGGAACATAACAATGCTATTAAGCCTTTGAGGGCCACGCCGGTCACCGGTGACCGGAAAACAATTGATTTTCAATTGTGTCTTCGTCGCGGCAGTTAACGTGTTAACATTGCTGCTTGGCGGCAGATTTAGATAAAATGGTGGTAGCTAGCCAGGCGGACATTTAAAATGCCCTACCACCAATTAAACCGAGTACTTAAACATGTACCCCGCTGGGGATCGAACCCGCGACCTCCGAATCGTAAACCCAATGTTGTTTACATTGAGCCACGGAGGCTGTTAAATATGTCGTAGATGGGTTCGGGGGTGGGCGTTGCTAGCGACCGGGACGGTGCCAGTCGCGTGGTAAAGGGTGGCTCGGGCTATGGCAATACTATTGCAAGCTACCATATATAATATACTATACGACATATATAATATAATCTTTTCAACTTTTTTCAGATGGGGTGCGGTGCGGCCCCGATGAACGAAAATGCAAACAAAAAACATTAACCTGAGCCAAGACCAGAGGAACAGGAATAGTTGTGACCTACAGGTTAATCTCTCTTTTTTATTTATGTGTGGGCATTAGTAGACTAGTCTTTGGTACGCAGTTCCGCCCGCGTACCATTAGTTAGGCCCGTATTAATAAACCGTTCTCAAGATTAAGAATAGTTTTGGGACCAGTATCAAGTAAACGAGTTGATTAATAAACCTTACTTGAGACCTGAAACGCACGTGCATACTCAAGCAGTACTCACATGAGACGTGAGCCGAGTTTCACGTATTAATAAACGAAACTCAACACTTATCATTCATTTGCCGCTGAGGCGAATTCTTGAAAGTGATCTCAGCTGAGTAGACATCATCATAGATTGGTTTACAAATTAGCACGTAGCTTGAGATAGCGTCAACTGCTTAAGACGCATCTCGGGTGATACAGCCTCAAGACTTGTATTGAGGATGGTTTATTAATACGGGCCTCAGTGCCACGAGGTTTATCTGGAATTTCGGGATAAATAGTACCCATTATGTTAAAATCTATACCAAATTTCATTCAAATTTAACATTTATAATATTAGTAGGAGAGTGGTAAGGTGGTAGAGCTGGATGTTTACCCAGGTTCTTGGCACATCTAGATTATCGAGCTAGTGGGTCTGACCATTGCGTTCACGTTGCGTTTCGTTTAGCTGACTTTCATTCTATCAAATCAAATCAATCAAATCAAAATATTTTATTTCATAGGATAAAATTATCACTTGAAAACGTCACTATAAATATTAATATTACATTTGAATTTACTGCTCATTCACAAAGCTGACCCCCCAGAGAAGAACGAGCAAGAAACTCTAGGGTTGCTCTTTTAAACAGATTGTGGGTTACAATTTGTGATTTGATAATTATATGAATAATAAGACAGCTATGTCCAGGCTTGTTTATCATTCAAATAGCTAGTGATTTTATAATAGCCTTTTGCTAATAATTTCTGTTTTATGATTGCTTGAAATTTATTTAAAGGCAAATTTTGAATGTCTACTGGAACCTTATTATAAAAGCGTATACATTGCCCTTTGAAGGATTTACTAACTTTGTGAAGTCGGCTAACATAAACAGATAACTGGTTCTTATTCCTTGTATAAACATTGTGCCTATCACTATTTTTAGCGAATTAAGTTATATTTTTTTTGCATATATCAAGTTCTCATAAATGTATTGAGAAACCATTAATATTAATTTTCTTAAACTTATCTTTAAGAGACACTCTAGGTCCTAATTTATAAATGGCACTGTACGGGCCACCGCACATTTTTATTAATTTGCTATTATAGTGGATTCGCGTTTGCATACGCGTGCAATATTTGTATAGTAATACGAAGACAATAAATCAGTTCTTTTATAGCACTCTAACGGCTCGGTTTTCCTTAGCACTCCTCGGAGTTACCCATCCCTGATTATCATAGCATCTCATGATTGTGGCATTAAAACCCCACAGGCACGAATAGCACATTTCTGCAGAACAAAAATGATATGTATGTCAGCAGCCTTTCCCCACAACAATATGCCATATGACTATCGCCCTAGAAGTTATGGTACCATGATAAACATCTACCCTTGTCCTTACTTCTAGGGTCCTTAGTTGGTACCAAACTTTGCAATTGAATGGCAAGCGAGCTAGACGCGAAATTATTAGAGATCTAATGCAAATATTTTTACGTGTTGCGATGGCAGCTTGTGTAACAATATCAAGGAGAATCCCCCATATAGTCGCTATCACACATCCACGGGGTGAAGTGGATTGGCTCTTTCTTCTCTGCCGGAAACCATAGCCAAAGAGAGCCCGGTGAATTGATCAAAGCGATCACACTAGATATCATCAGCACAATAAATTGCTCTGTTACTGTTTTAATAACAAATACTTAATTTATGTTTGGAAGTGTGACCTCAGGTGAGCTGGTTGCTTGTTTGTTATACAATGACATTAAAACACGGAGCCCTCCGGGCTTTCACAGTTTCATAGTTGGTACGTATATCTATCTACTTACTATACGATAATGCTCGTTCCTTGTCGTATATTTTCGGTGAACTCCATTATTTCCGCATGATACGGCCACCTTTACCCAATAGAAACTTAACACTAAGTTAGGATAAGTAAGTGTCTACTTAATAATTCCATTTTAACACTCTAAAAATATTTTTCACTGAAAATATGAAGCAGGCAAAAGAAAATGATATAGGTAGCGACATCTGTGATACTCAGTACGATTCCTCACAGTCGCACGAGGTTGTTGATTTTGCACTGTAATCGTTTTCGTTCAGCATGTACTACATAGATGGCGCTGTTATCAAATGTAAGATAATCGCTAAATTGTTTTTATTTTCATTATTCCAGAGTCTTGGATGTTTATATAAATATTTATGTATGTTTATCCGTTATCTAGTATCCATAGCACAAGCTTTGCTTAGTTTGGAACTAGATGATTGGTGTAAGTGTCCGAAATATTTATTTATTATTATTATTATTATTTTGTGATCTTATGATAACACAAATTATTGTTCCATGGGTTTAATAAGTTAATAATAAAAACATTAGATTTATGTAAAGTTAGTTGGATATTTGCATTTATTTTTTAAAGTCGCAAATAAAAATAACTTGCCCATTCTCTGGTTGGATCGTACCCACAAAATATATTACAAAAATGGGTCAATTTGAAAGAATGATATCGTTTGTTTTTAACTGACATCCAAAAGGAGGAGGATATCAATTCGACTCTGTTTTTTGATAGTTTTATTTTATTTAATAGGGATTTATAGAGTAGATAAACTAAAAATACGTAATACCTATATGTTATTCATTTTGTTATTTACAGAAAATGGGTGGACAGGACACGGCAGTACTGCTGGAGGGGTCGTTGGTTCCTTTCCCGGACCCGAACCCGGTGACAATCGGTTCCTCGTATTTCGGTCAGTATGCGCATGCGTTACGTATACCAATTCACAGCTTGGTTCCTATGAAGTGTTAGTTCGAGGAAATCGACGTGTGATAGGGTCATATTTTAGACGTGTGACTTTTTAGGGTTTTGCAGGTAAATGGCAAGAAGATCGATTTCATTTTTAGAGTCACAGAACCATAAGTAGGTACGGGAGGTACGAATCTCAAAAGGTGAAAACCATTAGAAATAGAAAAGAAAAAAGTATTTTTTTTATGGTTAACTGGATACGCGTTTGACCACAATCTCACCTGATGGGAAATGACGATGTGGCCGAAGATGAAGTACGCGATCTCAGTAGATGCCTATTCACCCTGCTCTTGAAGATCCCAAGGTTGTAGGATTCAGGAAAGACTGACGCCGGAAGGGAGTTCCATGCGTTGGTTGTTCGCATTATGAATGAAGAGTCGAATATATTTATATATATATATATATTCATTAGCTAATATCTTATAATTACTATGTCATATGACATTATAGATTAAAAAGTTATAAATAACTAAGTTGAATACTCTTGGATAGGGATTGATTTTTAAAGAAATTTGGACTGATATTTAAAATTAGGTAAATTAAATAATTATGATGGCATATTTTAAAGCTCCGGATAGCATGCGCGAACAACCATTTTGTTCAGGGTGCTAAAATATCTTTTCTTATTTTTCTTTAACATGAAATATTGCAATGATAATCTGTATCAGATCATAACATGTAGAGTGCATTTCAACGAATAGTATCCATGGCGTTATGTTGGCTCCCCTGTCTTTCAAGGTTCACGAGAAGACGCTCCCGCAGATTTTATTTTCATTTAATTTTCAACTGAAATCATACCCAAAACTTTGAAAAGTGGTGAAGGAATGAGGATGTTAAAGGTGAAGAACTTTTGGGAACGTGAAAAACGCAATGATGCCCCAATTACATACTGTAAAACATTGCTACCAACATAACGCCATTGGCACTGTTCGGTGAAACGCACTCTAGAGGAGGATCTCTTTCTTTTTTTCCTTTTTTTGAAGTTTTTCTTTAAAACTTCAAAGAACCATTCGAAAACGCATTCGAATTTCAAAAATCCGTAACCTGACTTATTTTTTTTTTTGTAATAAACTCTTTTTGGTCGGAATAGTCATGTTATATTTGTCTTGATAAATATTTTCCTGAGTTTTGTTGTAAAGTTGTTTACAAAATTTTACATGTTCCCCACAAAAATCCACTAAAATAGTCATAATTATCTTACTGAAGATCTAAGGCCTGTATTAATAAACCGTTTTCAAGATTGACATGGCCTCAAATTGACGCTTGAGAATCTGCCCCAACAGCATCGGAAAAAATAGCAATAGAAGTCTTGAGGCTGTATCAACCGAGATACGTCTTAAGCAGTTGACGCTATCTCAAGCTCCTTGCTAATTTATAAACCCATCTTGAGGTCTACTCAGCTGAGATCACTTCTCAAGTATTCGCTTCAACGGCGAATGAATGATAGTCTTGAGTTTCGTTTGTTAATACGCGCACCTCTCAAGTTAGTACTGCATGAGTGTGCACGTGCTTGTCAGGTCTCAAGTTAGGTTTATTAATCAATACGTTTACTTGAGACCAGACACAAGACTGCTCTCAATCTTGAGAATAGTCTATTAATACGGACCTAAGAATACTCTGCAGTATTATTACACCCGACACTGACAGATATCAATACCTTCAAGAAACGAGCCTACACCTTCCTCAAAGGCCGGCAACGCATCTGTGACCCTTTTGGTGTTGCGGGTGTCCATGGGCGGCGGTGATTGCTTTCCATCAGGTGACCCGCATGCTCGTTTGCCGCCCTCTCATAAAAAAAAAAAAGAAAAAAAAAATATCTCCCGAACAGCCTCACGATTGCCACTAGTAATAAGGTCTACATTAAATATACTTTTAAAAACAATATTTTAATACTCCATCGTGATTATCACATATTTTTCTAGTACAAAGACGAGTAACTAACTCCATCAAGGAGTTCCAGGCAATCTTCTGCCTCTATATTCAGAGCCTCGTCAATATGTAATTCCATCGTCATTTGCCATCAGGAAGTTCCAATCCTTACAACTCGGCTCCATCATCAAATCAGCTGGATGATACCATTATAGGCTGTCTGGTAGAAATCGCTTAATAGCGATAAGACCGCCTGGTTGTACAATTTATTTATTTTTGAAGTTATATTTATGAAGCGCATTGTAGAATTTTTGTGCAATAAAGTGTACTTGATTGATTAATATTTCATTGGTGTCGATTCGGATGTACACCAACTAAACTAAACTAAAACCAGTTTTAAAGTAGTACTGTCTCTTTCCCCGTGGAGCAATACGATGCGACGGCACCACTCCAAAACTGGTTTTAGTTTAGTCTAGCCTAGTCCAGTCCAGTCCAGTCCAGTCTAGTTGGTGTACATCCGAATCGACACCATTGACACCGAACTTACATAAATATACCAAATTTCAGCTCAATCAGAAACCAATACGAACATAGCAATAATAAATTATCAGCTTGTAAAATGAAGAAGAAACTGCACTAAAACTAAACTAAACTAAATACAAGCGAGTACATAATATACGCATACATACTAAACACTATACTCCCAGCGTATTTTTTGCGGCGGCAATATCGTGCGGCTGGCAGTGTCGCATGTGTTGGCGAGATTGAGTCATTCGGTCGAGACACCTGCGTGATCGGCAATCCAAACAGATCGAAATCGGGCCTGCGTTGAAGCACATCGTTCCACAGACAACAATAACATAAAAACTAAAATTGGCGCGCTTTTTGACGTAAATCAATTGTGTTTTTAATTGTGTGCACATTTCCAAATTCGAACAGTTCAAATTCATAAAACAAAGTATAATTGTAGTATTAAAATTATTTCTGAGAAATTTTAAAGTGTCATTGATATTCAAACTTTCTATAATTAATTCATACTGTAATCAACAGTTTGAAGCAAGTTAAAGTATACACTGTTTGAAGTCGGTGTTTCGATGTTATGTGATTAAAAGTGAAAGTGCCCAAGTTTTAGCCGGTGTTAAGTTTTTGCTGCGTTCAAAGTTTTTTGAATGGATCCACGGCGGAGAGGAATTTTGGGATCTCCGACATTGTTTTTTCTTAGTAAGTTCTAGTTCGTATTTCAGTTTTAATTCTTGTTTTGTTGTTTACAAATTTCTAACCTAATCGTTTGATAGAGAAATAGGAGAGCTGTAGCGCGGTAACAGTACGTGATCTATTTCAGAGATGGCGCTACTAGCAAACTATATTCTTTGAGGTTGCTTTTACTTGGCTTAAATACTTATTTAATTACTAGCTTTCGCACGCGGCTCGGTCCGCTTCAACTTCAATCACGAGAAAAAATAAGTAATACAAACTAGATTCATACAAACAGTAATTTCTTGATCTACCACCAATATGGAACAAAACTTGCTCTTTACTGTATGGGATTGGGTACCGATTCCCAAAGAAGTGGCTCAATATGTTTTTGTACTGCTCTTTCCCAATGAGCAATGAGTCCGAGAAGATATGTTTAAAACCAGACAAGTACGAGTCAAACTTGCTTGCCGAGGGTTCCGTTCCTTTTGAACGCACAACTAAAAAAATTTTAATGCCAGATTAGACTGAATATATTAATATTGAGGCACTGATGCCAAACATTTCTTAAAATTTATTTATGAGACCGCAAAACTAAGTTTGTTTGAAAAAGTTTTTTTGCTAAATTATCTAAAAATAAGTGTCCGAAAAAAGGTGATGGATTAATCTTGGCTAGGATATGTACAACTTGCGAATATATAGAGAAAAATAGTAGGAATTACAGAATAATACTGATATCTAATGAAGTTCTGTATTTAAAAAGCAGAAGAGTTTTAAATGTTTTAGAAATTGGCAACGCTATACATATAGGCAACTGACGATAGATCTCAAAAAAACAAGAATCCAAAGTCAAAAATAAACATTCATCAATCATTGAACAAAAAAAAGGGGGCTTTTTGGCGGGAACTCGGCGAGTGAAGTAGCATTTTTCTTTATAGGTCTTAAAATTTGTGCATTCTAACTTTTGAAGCTTAATAATGGCAGAATATTGTGCAGTAAACGTTAGTGTTGGTGTACAGGTGAAGGGAAGTGTAAATTAAAGTGCGTAACAGAGCTTTCGGGTTCCCACAAGAAGCCGCCAAAATCTTTTGTAAAGCATTCTGCCACTTTACTGAAGAATGACTTGACCGTGACTAGACTCTGTATACGACGAATTACTTGTTTTGATTGAGACTGACCTATAAACTGAAGAAATAAGATAAATAAAAATTTTCACTCGAAACTGGCAGTAATGTCCCTCGACAATGAGGTTGACTGGTTGCCATCCTCAAAAATAATAAGAAGAAGAAGAACAAAAAAAAAGGCTTTTTGGCGCGAAGTCAGCGAGTGACGTTGCATTTTTATTTTACAATTTTTTGTAATTAGTGCATTCTGAGTTTTGTAGTTTAATAATGGCAGAATATTGGTGCAGCAAAAATCAGTGATTGTGTGCAAGTGAAGGGAAGTGTAAATTAAAGTGCGTGACGAAGCTTTCGGGTCTACGGAGGAAGGGTTGTGATTTTTTATATACGAAATCGTTTTGCGATTCGAATCAATCGATCGATTTTTTTGGAAATTAATTTGCATCCCTATTTATTTTTTTGAACATGTCAATGTCACTCAAGGTAAAGTATATCGGTGTTACAATATAACATTTACAAAAACATCTTCTGCTTTTTACTGGATGCTGTAAATTATAATTTATTCCTTTCAATTAGTTTCATTAGAGTTGCAGAATATTCTAACATGATGTACAATATCTAGCCAAACCTTCAAACAAAAAAAAACTATCTCCTTTATTCCCTTTTTATATCTTAATTCCTTGAACTGTAATGGATGTGGATAATTCTATAACTGGCTCAAAATTCAAGTCCGCTTAAGTAGTTCCTAAGATAAAATAGTTTGAGAGAAACACCGAAGCGAGACCATTAAGGGTCTTATCTTTGTGCTGTCTTGGCAGAGAACTCTAAAAATCATGCAAAAGAAAAAACTAATAAGGTGGAGGTAAGAGTAGGTAATTTAGATGTTGCGTGCGGATGCGAGGATGATCGTCCTTCGAGTCCAAAACATGCGATCCTTTGTTACACGAAATGTGAGCTGATGGTCCAAGGCATAAGATGTGAATCCGCATTCATTGCATTAAAAAAAAACACCGAACCTATTGGCGAAAAATACGGCTTCTGCACTCAAATCCTAAGCAATTATTTAAAAAAAATGTTGGATGTATGGATTAGATGTAAAAACTTTGATCGAAGAACGATTGATTGAAAGCCGAGTACATTGCGGAGTTTGTTGATTACTAAAATATTTAATCAAAACCAACTCCGCAATGTACTCGACATTACCTGGCTGTCGAACACCTTTCTTCGGTCAAACGTTTTTCGGTGTAGTGTAATTCCGTATACCATTATCCATCCAACAGTTTTTTATAACCATGAAAAAAAAAAACAAAACAAAAAAGTCAACTTAGAAGCAATGCACCAGAAACACCGAAACCAAATTGAGAATGAAAAACGCTAAAAACCAACTCCACATTGGTTTAACGGGGTATACAGGGTGAATTTGAATTCGTGTAATTCCCATTACAAAGTGACGCCATTCTTGATTACGAACAACCATAGTCGTTTTCGACCAAAAAATTTCGTTTACCTATACAAAGTTTTGTGGTTTGGTTTTCCAAAGATTAGAGTTAAAAATTGAAACAAATTCACGGTTCACCTTATGCAATATACAGAAATGCACACGTGACAGGGGGTGAGACGCTGAGACGTTAATACGTGTAAATCTATAGATCTTTAGTGGTACGTTACATGGTCGCCTTTTACGACACCCGAGGCACAGAATTATTATTAATTAAATTACAGACTGTTTGTTTCTATTATTTTTAAGTTCCGGGGTTTTCTACATTTTAAAATTATATTATTTTTACATTGATTGTTTTTGATGGGAGATCTTATGGATTGTACCAAGGTATAAAACGAAGAATTTAAAAATAGCCCTGCGCACGCACGTGTAGATCTTAGCCCTGTCCGGTTTCTGCATGCTCGCGAACTTGCTCGTCATCATTAGTAGAAAGGGTAATATAAGAAAGATAATCTATCCCGCTAGTATTATAATTGCGATAGTTTTTTTTTTATATATTTCGGACACTTACACCAATCATCTAGTCCCAAACTAAGCAAAACCTGTGCTAAGGATAATAGATAACGGATAAACATACATAAATATTTATATAAACATCCAGGACTCGGGAATAAATGTTCGTATTCATCACACAAACATTTACTCGGCGGCGGCGGATTCGAACCCGCAACCGTTGGTTTCCCTGACAGGGTTACTATCCACTACACCAACCGGTCGTCTAGTTTGCATGTCTGTTGTATAGCTTGATCCTACCGTATGGACAGTTTCCACCAACCCGTCATTGCAATCGTAAATCTACGCACTCGCCTAGGCATTCGAAGCGGTTTTGCAATTCGATCCGTGTGCGATGTGCGACTTTTGCCTCGTTTTTAACTATACCATCGCGTTCGCGTTTACGCGAAAAGTATCTATGAATAAAATCGCTTTGCAAACTATCCGCTAGAGGCGCTGCATATTTTTTCATACAATTCGTCACGTAAACGTGAACGACGTAGCAAAGTTAAGTCGAAACAAAACTCACACTCCGCCCTCTGAAAGCTCTCGGGGTTTTGAAGATGGGTACCTGCTGGATGGTGTGTACATTTCACCAATCGAAATCGTTAGCGTTTTATGTTCAGATTCAATGTGCTTCTTACCATGCGGTGATCGCCTTCCCGTTTTCACCGCGTTAATCACTGACATATCATTGAATATGTGCCTCGTCGTCGACGTGATGACATCGGGGCTGATCCAGGTCCACTTGCGATTCTCTTGCTTTCTAAAGAAGGGGTTCATCATATAGAGTCCCTCCTTCTCCATGAAGCCAGCCAGCAGTCGGCCTCGGGAGTTCCGATGCCCCACTCCAAATTGCCCCACTTTCATTTCATCACCGCTTCGTTTGCCCAGTTTCGTGTTGAAGTCCCCCATGACAACGGTGAAAAATTGGCGTAGAAATGGACTATGTCAAGATATAGTCCTTTACATAGGAGTCAGGACTCCTGTGTAAAGAAACCGGATATCTCCGTTTTATCTAAAACAAAATCTTTCACTTTCTCACAGAATAGGCATCAGTCAATATAAATTTTAGATAGAATACAAGTTACACTTTTTCTTTTTAGGGTTCGGTACTAAGATGATAAAAAGGAACCTTTATAGGATTACTGTGTTGTCCGTCTGTCTATCTGTAGAGGCCCTTTATCTCAGAAACGGCTGGAGGTATCAAGTTGAAATCAATTTCAATTCCTAAGGTCTGAAACTTAAAACTGCTATTAACACTTTCACGGACAGTAATTCAGACCTAACAGAAGTTTCCCATACTTTCATATTAAATATAAAAAAAACTGGACACATAGAAACACGACACCATAACAGTCGTTGCTTGTCGGTTAAAATTAACAGTCCGAATAACCTCCTCCTTCTTGAAGTCAGTTAAAAATTAAATCCTTCCGACTTAACCCAAAAAGGCTGACTCGTGGGCGGTAAATACACTTTAGTTCTCGAACGCCGATTTTTGCCGTATTTGGGGTGCCACAGTTGCGTGTGCGCAGTTTATAGTCATAGTAAATATGTTGCAACTTGCAAAATGGGTGCACTGTTGTTTTTTTTTTTATGTGTGACTGGACTCACATTTGACCACAATCTCACCTGATGGAAAGTGACGATGTGGTCGAAGTTGAAGCACGCGATGTCAGTAAATGCCTATTCACTCTGCTCTTGAAGATCCCAAGGTTGTAGGATTCAGGAAAGACTGACGCCGGAAGGGAGTTCCATGGCTTGGCTGTTCGGATGATGAATGAATGATGTTACCCGACTGAAGAAAGGGTTATGTTTTCGCGCGTATCTTTCTATGTATTGAGGTCAGTCAGTGGCGTACACAACATTTTGTCACGGGGTAGGCAGAATGATAAAATTTGCTATTAAATGAGAAAAAATACAACTACAAAATATTAACTTACTCATATATGAATCCTCGCAACCGTTTAGAATATTTCAGTTCACATCAATATGAATCAGCTGTCTTGACAATGCATTTGTGGTACACATACACATACAACTCTATTATAAGTTGTAACGGTTGTACTTAATTTTTGTTTAATTTTTATTACTGTGAAATAAGGGTATATTTCGTAAGAATAAACACCAAGCAGAATGATTGTTGCGTCGAATATTTTTGCATGTGTTTAATATGCTAATTAACGCTGTATCTATCTATTAAAAAAAACTAGTTTAATTTCCGTTCAAACGATTAATGCGATACGAAATGTGCTTAACGTAACGTTTTTGCTTATGATTTAGCTTTGGTATTATCGTTCAAACTTAGCGCGATCGCCCCCCTGGAATGATAATATTTGTCGACAATTTCTGTTTAATAAAAATTGTACCTATCTCTTTTTCTCTCGGTATAAACTTGTCAGAGCAAAAACCAACTCTAATTTAAGTAAACTGTTTGTTACAACATATCGGGGACGACAATCAACCATCATAAAATACCACTTAAATTGCAAGTTGTTGTATTAAAGTTAAGTACCGAATTATTCCACTTGCGTAATATAGTGACGGGGGAAATCGTGCGTGTTCGGCACTTACCCTCTTTAATATTATTAGGGTTTCATAGCATTGACTCGACAATACGTAATGCAATAAAGCATTAAATAAATGTGCCCCGATTATTTCTCCAACCGAAATGCAAAAATAGAGCAATTTATTATTTCATAATCATCATCCTATCAGATCCCGCCTCCACACTCGTCCCACTCTAACTCCTGTAAGCCAGGATCAACAGTGGTATTCGACACGGCGCCTACTGAAGGTAGACGGTGCCCTACGTGATTCTATTGCTACCTTGGACCCCAGACTAATTAAAGAAAAGAATAGGGTGTGTAAGTAGGAAAAGAAGTTTCCCTCTTCCCCCCTCAGGAAATGCGAGTGTAGCCAATGAAATGCAAACGGCAGTACTGCCAACCCTATGGGGAAGCCTACAGCCTAATTCGATTAAAAACTCGATCAAGCTGAAAATTGTTGGACTTCCATACTAAAGGTGGTTTCAGAATTGTTATACTTGCATGGGTAATCGAAGAGTTTACAGATACACATACAACTCTATTATAAGTTGTAACAGTTGTACTTAATTTTAGTTTTTATTTTTATTACTGTGAAATAAGGCTACATTTTGTAAGAATAACACCAAGCAGAATTATTGTTGCGTCGAATATTTTTGTATGTGTTTCTGTAATATGCAAATAAACGCTTTAACTATCTATCTATCATTTCGAGAAAAAATTACAATTTGCTGAGTAGGTACAGCCTTTATGCCGGTATAGAGGGCACGCCAAGTTCCATAGGGTAAGTTACGTCACAAAAAATAAACCACAGCGGTGATGAGAGTTAAAGTTTGTCAAAATGTCCTTGGGCCAATCCTATTCTCACTTTTCATCAATGATATAACATCTCAAATCGCCCACTGTCAGTATTCTCTCTTTGCTGATGACTTAAAAATTCACATGAGAGTAAAGTCCTCTGCAGACGCCGAGCTGGTTCAGCTCGACTTGGATAGCATTGAGACCTGGTGCAAGGAAAATGGCATGCTTCTCAACAATAACAAATGTTATCATGTTAAGTTCACCAGGAAATCAGCACCACTGGCTTCCGTCTATAGACTTGACGGTACAATTTTACAGGAGGTGAGTGAGATTCGGGATCTGGGTGTCATTTTAGATACAAAACTAAAGTTTACTGCCCATATCAATGCAATTGTGCAAAAATCGGCGAAAATGCTTGGCTTCTTGAAACGAAGTGCTAAAGGGTTTTCAGTACAAACAAAAATTATGCTATTCAATGCATTGGTGCGTAGTAATCTTGAATTTGCTTCTGTAGTCTGGAATCCTCAATATAGTGTACATTCTCAACGCATTGAAACCATTCAACGTTCGTTTACTAGACACTTAACATTATGTGTCCTCCGGAGTGTCACACAGGGCACCATATAATGCACGATTGGACTTCTTAAAAATGGACTCACTACGCAATCGCCGTCTGCTGATTGATATGGTATTTCTATATCAAATTCTGAATGGTAATATTGACTGTGATCACGTACAAAATAGAATTAAATTATCGATTCCTTACAATTTTCCCAGAACTCCCATTACTAGACTACTGCATATCCCTACATCTAGAACAAATGTTCTACGTCATTCTCCAATCCCGAGATTGTGTGGTGAATTTAACCATTTGAATAGTGAGATCCCACAGACTGATATCTTTCACGATTCATTAGGTGTGTTTAAGAGAAGAATTTCTCAATATTTGCGGAAGCAACATTTATAGATCATTGTGCTGTTTCACTTAAATTAATTTAGTTTTTTAATTTAGACAATACAATACAATACAATACAATACAAATACTCTTTATTGCGCAAAATAATTTACAATAATTTTGATGATAACAATAGCTTAATTATGTCTAGAGCTGTGTATATCTCTTGAATGTTGTACACGCCTATTATTGGCACATGTATCAGACCTGTTTATACTTGAAACTGTTGTTATGTGAGTTGTAATATGTGTGCTGTTGGTGTGTCTTATTAAATAAATAAATAATTAAATAAATAAATAAAATGTAAATAAAAAATTATTCTATGACTGCAATTATGGATATAGCAAAAGGGCTTCCCATGAAGATTAAGAAAATGTATATTACAAATGCTATATGCAAAGCGGCCGACTTGTGGAGAGGTTCCAACTTTTTATTTTTTTATTTTTTTTTCTATGGCAGTACGTACATACTTATTTTATAAGTAGCATAATATTAACCTATTTCACCTTCACCTTAATTGGACGTATATTTGACATTTTAGTTATGGCAGAGCGGAGCCTCCTAACACAGGTATTTTATACTTAAAAGGAGACCCCCGATACCTCATTAATTGTTATATTTAGGTACTGAAATAAACATTTTTCATTTTTTGGTTTCACGTACCCCCATGTAGATATTTTACTACCCTCAGTAAAATTATACCGGATGAGTTTTTTACCGTTATGATAAAATCATTCCGGGACTGAGTCGTCAACGTGACAAAATGTCCAGAGGACGAATTGTTTAATGGTCATAAAGTACGAGTGTCAAAACGTACAAATCTCAAAACGTATAAAACGAAATAGCCACAATGTTTTGGTGACAAATAATGTCATTGCTAAAATGTATGCGACTTAGAATGTGTATATGACAAAATGTCCAAAGCACTAATTGTCTCGTGGTCATAAAGTAAAAATGTCAAAATGTCCAAACGTTATAATTAGGGCATATTCATGTAAGTGTTTTTTTTATAATTTATTTAATTTAATGATGTAATTGTGTGGAATGAGCTACAAACGCGACCGTCAAATGACACATCTCCCGTGTTACATTTGTAACCTCCAGTAGGGTGGGATGGAAGATATCTCTTTAGAGATAAGCCTCACCTTTGTACATATTTTCTGACTATAATCTGTTTGTATTTCTTGTGCAAAGATATCCATTTAATTTTTTTTGTTTAATTATTTATTTATTGCATTTAATGGTGGATGCCGGCTTTTTGTCTACGACATTTACCAGTTACAAAGAGTATTGACAAATTAATTCTTATCTGTGGAATGAGGAACTTATCAATTCGATTCCAAATCACTTAATATAAATCAAAACCAATTAAGTAATCTAACTACATAAACTATTCACAATTTAATAAAGTACATTGTGTTGTCTATCAAGCATTAATTGGCAGTTTTTTTTTCTGCACAACGGATTGGTACTTGACCTCAATCATACCTGATGTTAAGTGAAGATGAGGTTGAAGGTGGAAGCGTACTGACCCGGAAACCCCAACCCATTTGGGGGACTGGCTATCTTATCTCTGACAACCGGAACACAACAATGCTATTAACATTGCTGCTTGGCGGCAGATTTAGATAAGATGGTGGTAACTAGCCAAGCGGACATTTAAAATGCCCTACCACCAACCAAACCGAGTACTAAATATGTACCCCGTTGGGGATCGAACCCGTGACCTCCGAATCATAAACCCAATGTTGTTTAAATTGAGCCACGGAGGCGGTTTACGAAGCCGACCAAACCCGCCCTAGACTCACTTTACTTGTAAAATTCATTCATTTGCCAACCTACACAGGACACTTGCGTACATTAAACACCAGTGGGAGGACATTTTGTATCGAGTTGCGTTTTTAAATCGACCGATTAACAACGTCAAGAAACAAATCGGCAATTTTACAATCGATTTGAAGTCACTTCCTGACAGCGCTGGTTTTTGACGCCTACATGTGAAGGTACAACCCGTTGTGCATGAAAAAAAAAATACGGGCCATAGGGTCTGCCCTAACCTGCTAACCTACATAATTAGCGCAAAAACTAAAATGTTCACGACAGAAGTTTTATCTTTCATCTAAAGGTGTTTCATATAGCCATTATAACCAACCAATTATAATATACCTAATAATACAGTACTAACTGTGTAACATTTCGTGTACCACCATTACGGACTGGTTTATACCCACATTGAGCCATAAGCGGTTATTAAAGGTAAGTTTTATGATAGATAGATGATAGGGGGATTTGGATATGGACATTGTAAGAGAGGGTTCAGTTTAGTATTGTAAGAAAACCATAAAATTCTGAAATTATTTAATTATCAATGTTACTTTTGATGTTCGTGATATTTAGGATAACGTTGCATGCCTTTTAACTGTACACAGAGAGCATAACATAAAATTTCAAACATTTAAAGTCAAAAAACCAAAATCAAAAATACTTTATTCAATGTAGGATACAAAAATATCACTTATTGAAAGTCAACATGTTACTTTTTTTTAAACTACTTCGCTTCACAAGGTGTTATAGTTACGGAGAAGAAGCGACAAGAAACTCCGCAACAACACATCTTTTCAATTGGTTTCCATCTTTACAATAATATTACATTTTATTTTTTAAACTTAAGCTACATATAATCAAGTTATTGACGTTCGAGCATGTGTTAAGCATTTGATGAGTGGACGAAACTAAAGTAGTAGGTATGTCAGGATCGTTGCAAGTGGAAATCAATAGTCCCTGCCTACCCCAACGGGAAACAGGCGTGAACATAATAATATGTATGGTAGATACATAATTTCATTCGCTGAATGTCAATTTAAATCTGTTAGAAATAATAGGGCTTCACCATTTCTCTGTCTGTCCAAGCAAATACCACAATCATCTGTGGGAAAAGAAGCGGCGCAAGGAAACCACAGGATCATTGTTGTTCTTTTTTTTTAATGAAAACAACTAATACAATTTTATCATTTTTGGGAGCTGGACGAAGTACACCGAGCGTTTTTGTCATTCCAATAGTCACAAATTTTGTAATAACCTTTTTTGTTAATGTTATGTTTCCGATTTAAATTAATGATATTCTCAGTTATAAGGTTAAACAAGCGTTTTTAAACAACAGGGTTTACGATTCGGAGGTCGCGGGTTTGAGCCCCAGCGGGGTACATGTTTAGTACTCGGTTTGGTTGATGGTAGGGCATTTTAAATGTCCGCCTGGCTAGCTACCACTAAATTATCTAAATCTGCCGCCAAACAGCAATGTTAATAGCGTTGTTGTGTTCCGGTTGTCAGAGATAAGATAGTCAGCCCCCCAAATAGGATTGGGTTTTTCCGGGTTAGTACCTACGCTTACACCTTCGGCCTCATCTTCACTTATCATCAGATGTGGTTGAGGTCAAGTGGTAACCCGTTGTGCATTAAAAAAAGGTAAACCAATTATCTACTTTGCTTAGTCTGAACATAAGTGGTCAATGTCATTTAATATTTCAAATTTAAGTTATGCTTATCACTATTTTTCGGAAATTCAGAAATATTTTGCACCCGCATATGCACTTACATTGCTTAACTTCGTTAATCGAAAACTAATAGCGAAAACGACTGCGCCATGAATACTTCTCTTCTGTTACCTGATTTACATAATTCATCTCCTGAAATAGAACTGCTTAAATCCTGAATATATTTATTTATATTAAGCGGGGCCATTGCACTAACTTGTTGGCTAACCGTTGGTGAAACATCTGCTTATAAGGTGCGAGGGTTGGGGGGTAATGGTGAAGGGGGAGGGGGGTTAGACAGAGGGTCGCAAATACCAAGGACATGCGCGGGGCGGAAACGATGCACCTGTGCACACACCCTGTGTTTAGCCAGGAAGTGAGCGGGTTTGCTATAAGGTATCGGTCACTTACATGAAAATTACAGAGTAATAAAATGTTACTTAAAACTATGTACCTAAGGAATTGAACCTCACCTCAGGTAATTTAGAAGAAAGGATTGAGTACCAAGTTGTAAAAAAGAAAGATGACATAAGTGAGACTAATCAAGATGTTAAGAATAAAGACAATATGAATGTCTTCACCGACAACATTAATTTGCCTTATTGAAAATGCTGGTTGATTTTTAATCTTCTTTGTTGTGTAACTGTGTTGGACTGAGTGTCACAAATGAGTCGCACATGTAGTGGACGAATACACCTGTGCCACAGAATTAATATAGTATAATCTAACGTAACCTTATATGATTACTGACCTTATCTTAATATGAGCGAAGAATCTGTGTGAAATTTTATTTTAAATCATACACAAAGTCCGTGTCATTCTTTACAGCTTTAACAATAGGAATAGCTTTCTAGAATGATATCCAAAGAATGTACATACGTAGTACATACAACTTGTAACAAAATGAAACAATTCCAGTGATTAATGAAAATATATTACATACAGCAATACAGCCAACCATTTTATGCAATAATAATGAGTAAATAAATCTCATCATCATCATAGCCACAGGACGTCCACTGCTGAACATACACCCCCCCATAGATTTCCAAAGTAACCGGTTTTATACGGCCTGCATCCAGCGATTTCCCGCGAACTTTATCAATCAGGTCTGTTCACCTTGTGAGTGGACATCGGTCTCAATTTCTTCGCATTCAATTTCTACTATATAATTATAAACTACTTATTCAAACTTAACTTTAAATTCAAAGCTAAAACATTCCGTCCACTTCTTGGCCACACAGTTAATGACGAGCGACGGTTACAGTCGAGTGAACAAAAGCTCTGTGACCTGAAGAGACATTTTATTTTAAAGCGAAATATGCACTTCCACTTGTGGTAGAGTTAAGGAGCTTTGTCAGAAAACGAACATGGGAATAAATGGAGCAAGATTCACTTGCGAAAATGATTCACATTTTTTTATATTTAAACGTATTTCTTTTTTGTAATCAAGTGCCAACCTACGTTAAGGTCATGCATTGAGCTGTGGATAGTGTCATACTCGGCGCTCACTGCGAGATCGAATCAGGAATGAAAAAATCCATAGATTAGATTAGATTAGATTTATTTAGTTCACTTTTACAACAGCATGTCATACATACAGTTTCGTAAATTTATGAAATCTAAAATAAAAGTGATTGTCAAACATAAAACAAAAAATAATAACATAAAAAACAAATACCTGTATACAATAGTAAAACATATTGTTTTATGTATGTCAAAATTAATTAAGAAAGTATAAGTATGTAACCATTGTTACGTCAACGTCATACCATTTTAGAATAATCAAAATGAAATAAAACAAAACTAAATAAAATATAAATAGGCGAACGAAAGTCCGTGACATTGCCCAGCGGATTAGTAAGTTGAAGTGGCTGTGCACATAGCTCGCAGAACTGATGTCCGGTGGAGCATTAAAGTTCTCGAGTGGAGACCACGTAGACGTCCACTCATTAGGTCGCGGGAAGTCGATGGATGCAGGCCGCGTCCAACGCTGCGGACGAGTTAGCAAGAAGGGGATCTACAATGATGGTGCAGGGCCCCGAGCCAATCGTCCCACTGCCGTTTTGCCAAATCAAATCATGGCTTCATCAGCGAACTACATCGCTACACAACAATGACTGGACCACAAGGGTAGACTGCAAGCAAACCAGAGCGGCAATCCCAGCTCGGAGTGTGCACCTTACTCGACAACTCATGCGCCTCTCCAAGGCGCAGCTGTGTTTGATCACGGGTACACTAACAGGTCACGGTCATTACAACAGACATCTGTTCAATATAGGTGTCACAGACAGCCCCCTGTGCAGAGCGTGCATGGAGGCCAAAGAATCAGCCGCCCACGTGCTTTTAGAGTGTGAGGAGGTGGCCACAGTTGCTGGGTTTCCTCCAGGAGCTTGGGTGGCAGTATTAAGTATACCCCCGTACGCAAAATAGGCGCATTCAGACGTCGAGTTGCGGAGACCGGCCCGCCAACGTATACGAATACGAGGCCGCGTCCAATATAGCCTTCCCCGAGCGACAGGCTCAGGGAATCTATGGGGGAGGCCTATGTTCAACAGTGGACGTCGAGTGGCTGATATGATGAGCTACGTGGTCGTTGCGTAATACTCACAAACAATATTATTAATCTATCAAATTGTAATATAACAAAGACCTTACATTTAGCTTAGAGGCCACAATTAATAAGCATGTTCAATACTTAGAAATAGATTAGTCAAATTATATATTGTGCTAGGTTAACCTTTGTTTTAATGTTCGTAAACATTGGTTATCCTATTGTTATATGGTCTATGATTATTATTGATTATTATCTTTAGCACTTGCCTATTGGTTCAATAATTTACGATATTCTATTAATTTGTAGGTAAATAATAAAGGGTAAGCTACGTAACATCTTCTCGTCCCAAATACCGCAATGTCTCAAGACGAAAGTCTTTGATCAGTGTGTGTTGCCAGTGATGACATACGGAACTGAAACGTGGTCGCTCACTATGGGCCTCATAAGAAGGCTGAAGGTCACCCAAAGGGCAATGGAGAGAGCTATGCTCGGAGTCTCCCTGCGGGATCGAATCAGAAATGAGGAGATCTGCAGGAGAACCAAAATGGCCGATATAGTCCGAAGAATTGCCAAACTTAATTGGCAGTGGGCGGGGCACATTGCTCGTAGGACCGACGGCCGTTGGGGCGGAAAGGTTCTCGAATGGCGATCACGCACCGGAAGCCGCAGCGTGGGCAATCCGCACGAGGTGGACCGACGATTTGGTAAAGATTGCGGGAAGCCGCTGGATGCGAGCAGCGCAGAATAGATCGTTGTGGAGATCCTTGGGGGAGGTCTTTGTCCAGCAGTGGACGTCTTTCGGCTGCTAGGATTATGATATTACTGGCACTACTACTCGCATCTAGGCGCAGTCCGTGGTGTATACAAAGCGTGGTGTATACGAGCTTCACTCGACCTCCTTCCCCATAGGGTTGGCAGTACTGCCGTTTGCATTTCATTGGCTACACTCGCATTTCCTGAGGGGGGAAGAGGGAAACTTCTTTTCCTACTTACACACCCTATTCTTTTCTTTAATTAGTCTGGGGTCCAAGGTAGCAATAGAATCACGTAGGGCACCGTCTACCTTCAGTAGGCGCCGTGTCGAATACCACTGTTGATCCTGGCTTACAGGAGTTAGAGTGGGACGAGTGTGGAGGCGGGATCTGATAGGATGATGATTATGAAATAATAAATTGCTCTATTTTTGCATTTCGGTTGGAGAAATAATCGGGGCACATTTATTTAATGCTTTATTGCATTACGTATTGTCGAGTCAATGCTATGAAACCCTAATAATATTAAAGAGGGTAAGTGCCGAACACGCACGATTTCCCCCGTCACTATATTACGCAAGTGGAATAATTCGGTACTTAACTTTAATACAACAACTTGCAATTTAAGTGGTATTTTATGATGGTTGATTGTCGTCCCCGATATGTTGTAACAAACAGTTTACTTAAATTAGAGTTGGTTTTTGCTCTGACAAGTTTATACCGAGAGAAAAAGAGATAGGTACAATTTTTATTAAACAGAAATTGTCGACAAATATTATCATTCCAGGGGGGCGATCGCGCTAAGTTTGAACGATAATACCAAAGCTAAATCATAAGCAAAAACGTTACGTTAAGCACATTTCGTATCGCATTAATCGTTTGAACGGAAATTAAACTAGTTTTTTTTAATAGATAGATACAGCGTTAATTAGCATATTAAACACATGCAAAAATATTCGACGCAACAATCATTCTGCTTGGTGTTTATTCTTACGAAATATACCCTTATTTCACAGTAATAAAAATTAAACAAAAATTAAGTACAACCGTTACAACTTATAATAGAGTTGTATGTGTATCTGTACCACAAATGGGCCATCGCTCAGTGTGGATCCTCACGTATAGCGGTAAGACACTGATTTTCAGCTAGTGCCCTGCGAGAGTAGCGAGGGTAGGGTACCCTCGCTACCCGAATACTCGTGGTTAGCTCTAAACATTTTGGGTTTTGTTTTACTTTGGTAGCGTCAATGATATAATCGTTCACATAAAATAACGCGATACCATTTTTTACTTCAGCTAAACTAAAGCTAAACCAAAATCAAAAACGTTCCGTTTGAACGGTAAATCCGTTGTAAAATAGCGCGATTGGTCCCCTGTACTATCATCATCAGGTTTAGGACCCGATTTCGAAAGACATATAAGCGAAAGCCATTTGTGCGACGCCAGATAATCGAAGTGCCATATGAACGAAATGTCATTTAGCCGATGGGCCATTTAATCGAAAAGACAAATATGCGAAAGCCATAACATCGAATATACAGACCCCTACCTGTAGCGAGCGAGCGAGCGAAGCGAGGTTCGATGTTAGGTTGACATAATTTGTAATATTTTCGAACTCATCGCACAGCTGTACATTCGACCTTATCAATCAATCATTTATTTATGGCTTTCGAATATTTGTCTTTTCGATTAAATGGCCCATCGGCTAAATGGCGTTTCGTCCATATGGCACTTCGATTATCTGGCGTCGCACAAATGGCTTTTAAACCCAAGGACACAAGTATGTGGGTCCTTTCTTTTGGTGTTTAACAGCATGTGTGTGTATCCAGAGTTTTGTCCGGACGTATCTCCGTAATTCGTGGTCCGATTTGGGTGCAACTTTTATACATTGGAGACTATACAAGGGGGCCATGTTTTAACAAAATTAGTTTTCACATTAATTTTCAATTTCTAATTATAGCTTCATATCCCTAACACTTAACATCAGGTGTGGTAAAATTGAGGTCAGGTTCGTACTTGACCTGAAAATTTTGAAAACCCCTCGAGCAAACAAGTGATTATGTGAAACAGATAGAGCAAACTTCTTCTTCTTCAATTTAAGAGCTATGCTAAAGAGAGCACACTAATTGTGTTAAAACATGGCCCTCTGAAATGGAAGCATGTCGTGCATAAACAAAAAAAAACACTTATAGTGCAAGATGGCCGCTAGACCCTTAGGACATTTGACCGCCGCGAGACTCACTTCTACTGGTAGCGGGAGCGTGTAGCATTATCATCAGCAGGCTGCGGTGAGCATAGGGATACTCGTCGGGTCTGTGAACCCTTGAACGATATCGGGCATTGACCGCTTGCAGGCAAGGCGTTGAGAGCCATCAAGGCGTGGTGAATCTTAAGCCCTCTGGTGGCTTTTCCAAGGGACTCTGGTTGGTTAATGAGGTCTGGGGGGGCGAATGTAATAAGGCGCGATTCTCGCGAGGTGTTGATGCCTGGAGTTATCGGGGCGGTCAAACATTGCACGGGCGATGCGGGTGGTGAAAGTGCCCAGCTCTTCCCAGTATAAGTCACGCTGGATTGTCGCATTGCGCATGTAACGAGGAGCTGCATTGATGGGTTCTGCTAGGTATGTCTTGTATATCCCCAGCCTGGTGTGCATGGGGAGGCTCGATGTAAGGACAGGACGCATTGTAGCTACTTGTTAGTTGCTTTAAACAACGGTGACGGAATAGTTAAAGCAGCAAACTCGTGGCGCAATCACCCCATTCGTTTTCGATTAGCGAAGTTAAGCAACTTCTGACGCGGTCAGACTTTGGATGGGTGACCACTAGTAGTATTTTAATACGAGTGTTTCCGTGTTTCGGAGGGCACATTAAATAGTCGGACGGTGGCCTACAGGGGAGCTTAAAAACACTGACTGGCAGGTGACCATTAGTCTGACACAAACCTACCGCACTGGGTCTGCGTGGTGGAATATGGGCCATACCTCCTCCCAGTGAGAGGAGGCTGTGCCCCAACAGCAACGTGTTAGGCTGTTGATGATAAAGCAGAGAGCATTACTACACTATTCTTCTTAGCGAGTCGATGGCAAAAACATCAATTTGAAAAGCGTAGTATAACGCGAAATCTTCTCTGGTACCTGTAACGCTGTTACTTCATATCGGACCAGTTACGCCACGTCACGCGCCGCCACGCGTGATGAGCCGCTTCCATGCTGGTGTGACCATGGTTTGGCACTAAACTTGGACTTTAGTTTTAATCTTGGATAATATGCATCACAAATATAAGCCACTATATACTTGATTTCTATCACAGGGACGTGAAAGATGTGACTTCCCAGGTCCCAACCTCATTCCTGTAGAACAGCCATAATTCGTAAAAAATGTTGACTCTTACCTCGCTTGCGTTCGCTCGCTAAAATTGGTATTACGTAAGCGCCATAGAAGTAAATAATGGTAACTTGATAGTCTATCCATTAGTCCATCCATTTCGTCAATATTTTTATCACCGATATTGTGATCAATTTTTTGTAGGACGTCGGCGTTGAAATATTGCAATCAGTATGTTCCATTTTTCCCTACTAAATATCTGTCACCGATTGTCCGCCGTGGGCGGGCAGCCTTATCTTTACTACTAGGTCGAAATTTAGCTTTCGAACGAAAAAAATTGTATCAAATCAAATCAATATATTTTATTTCAGAGCATAAAATTATCACTTGAAAACGTCACTATTAATATTACATTTAAATTTACTGCTCATTCACAAAGCTGACTCCCCAGAGAAGAACGAGCAAAAAACTCTAGGGTTGCTCTTTTAAACAGATTATAGGTTACAATTTGTGATTAGATATTATATGAATTCAAATAATCAGTGATTTATTCATTTCAGTATATATGTATAACATTTTGCTAATAATTTCTGTTTTATGATTGCTTTAAGTTTATGTAAAGGCAATTGAATGTCCACTGGAACCTTATTATAAAAGCGTATACATTGCCCTTTAAAGGATTCACTGACTTTGTGAAGTCGGCTAACATAAACAGATAACTGGTTCTTATTCCTTGTATTAACATTGTGCCTATCACTATTTTTAGCGAATAAGATTCTATTTTTTTGCATATAACAAATTCTCATAAATGTATTAAGATGCCATTGTTAAGATATTAATTTCCTTAAACTTATCTCTAAGAGACACTCTAGGTCCTAATTTATAAATGGCACTAATAGCACGCTTCTGCCGAACAAAAATGATACGTATGTCAGCAGCGTTTCCCTACAACAATATCCATATGACATATATGAAATGTATCATAACATAACACAAGAGTATGGTTACCCCACTACGCACCTACCAGATACCTTCCACGCGATATGTAGAACTTGCGAGTATTTGTAACGGCCATCTCAATCTAATGGGGAAATAATAGGACGCAGTTACAAATTCTACCAACTATCGAGATCTCGAGGTAACCGTTACTGCTATATCTTTATATAGCTTCCTTTAGGTTTTCTTTCTAAATTTCCTTTAGGTTCACAACGACCAAATTCCAAAATATTCAACGTTATCAATATATCCAATCCCCAGAATGTCCATATCCCTAAACGTCCAATTCTCAAAATGTGCGTATTCCTAAAAGTCCAGTTTTTTTTATTATTAATAACTGGATACGCGTTTGACCACAATCTCACCTGATGGAGAGTGCCGATGTTACCGAAATGTGCAATTCCCAGAATGTCCCTCTTTTCCCTGTCCTCAGGTAGCCATATTTGATTGCATACCCACATTCTGGTCATCAAGAATCTGATTTTTTTGCCATCGACTTGCTAAGAAGAAGAAGAGTGTTGAGTACTGCATATCTGACTGCAAGAGAGCCCCATCCATGCTCACACTTGTGAATGGGGCCTTTTTTGTTTTATGGTTACTCTGTCTGCCTACGGTCATAACCGCCTCCGTGGCTCAATGTAAACAACATTGGGTATACGAATCTTAGACTTAGATAAAATGATGGTAGCTAGCCAGGCGGACATTTAAAATGTGCTATAACCAACCAAACCGAGTAAATACTAAACATGTACTGAGAATCGAACCTGCGACCTCCGATTCCTAAAAACCCTATGGTGTTTATATTGAGCTACGAAGGCGGGTGATAATTTTTTTACTTTAAATTTGATAGTTCCTTCTCGTTATTTCAAAAAAACCAACTTACCGTAAACTACCTACCTCCGTGACTCAATGTAAACTACATAGGGTTTACGAATCGGAGGTCGCAGGTTCGATCCCCCGCGGGGTACATGTTTAGTACTCGGTTGGCCTGACTAGCTACCACCATCTTATCTAAATCTGCCACCAAACAGCAATGTTTACAGCATTGTTATGTTCCGGTTGTCGGAGATAAGATAGCCAGTTCCCCAAATATTTCGGGTCAGGACGCTTACACCTTCGGCCTCATCTTCACTTAATATGGTGTGATTGAGGTTAAATGCTAACCCGTTGTGCATAAAAAAAAGGTCAGATTAACAAGCTCTCTTGTGAAAAATGACGAATTATTTTGTGTTTATTTAATTGCTCCTCAATAAGTAGCCGACCCATTAGATTATTAGATGCCGTTCTAGTTTTATGCAAGTGACAGGACGAAAAGGCAAAAAGCAAAATGAATAATGGATTTCGAGGTTACGAAAAAACAACGAACTGTGGTAAGAACGTTATTTACCAAAAATGTTAAAGAAATAAATGCCTTATTCATTAAAAAAAAGCACAAAGAGCTAGAACAAAAAAAGGCCCATTCACAACAAACAACGTCGCACAGATCTTGGTACTGATTTGCAGATGAGATATTTTGCGTTGGCTTGGAGCCATTAGGTTAGTTATTAACTGAACACTCGGTTTTGGACACAAATGTGTCCAGTTATAGTGAAACTTAGCCTTTGAAAGTTTGACCGCCTCAGTGGCTCAATGTAAATAACATTGGGTTTACGATTCGGAGGTCGCGGGTTTGATCCCCAGCGGGGTACATATTTAATACTCGGTTTGGTTGGTGGTAGGGCATATTAAATGTCCGCCTGGCTGGCTACCACCATCTTATCTAAATCTGCCGCCAATATCATTGTTGTGTTCCGGTTGTCAGAGATGAGATAGCCAGTCCCCCAAATAAGATGGGGTTTCCGGATCAGTACGCTACCACCTTTCGCCCTCATCTGCACTTAACATCAGGTGTGATTGAGATCAAGTGCATACCCGTGCTAACCCGTTCTGCATGAAAAAATAGAAAAACTTAGTCCCACAAGGTGCATAGCTCTCTCTGACTCTAGGATAACACACAATAATTCTTAATACTTCCGAGGTCACAATGCCAAAAACATAGCCCTTTTGAAAACCCAGTGATCATTTCTTCAAACTTCAAGTATTTATTTCAACGTAAGACACACGATATCGTTTGTTGAATGTCAATTTAAATCTATTAAAATTATAATAGGGCTTATTGCATTATCTGTCAGTCAGTATATCGAAGCTACTACTGCTTCAGCCCTTTCTGAATTATTTTATCTGTGGGAAAAGTATCTTAAAAATATTTTAAGATCATATTATGTACAACATAAATGCAATAAATTGAAATTCTTCTTTTCGTGTTGAGGCAAGTATCATTTTTTTTAAATTTTATTTTTATCAAATTGAAATTGAAATCTACCAATCCGAACTTGGTCTACGTGGTGGATTATGGCCCACACCCTCTCCCAGTGAGAAGAGGCTGTGACCCAACAGTGGGCACGTGTAAGCCTATTGATGACCTCTCCTAGTGAGAGGAGGCTATGCCCCAGTGATAGGACTGATGTAATAAACTAGTACGAATCAGTATATAGCCATTAACTATAAAGCAGATCTATGCCTTGCTAAAAACCAGCATAGCGAGGCAGTAATAAGTCATCGGAGCGCAACGTATTACATACTTCCGACACATCCCACTTCACATAACCATGAGCACGCGCAAATTAATTAGGCTTCAATTAGTTCTACGTCTGAATAACGTAACTTGTAATATACTGGGCTGATAATGCTTAAGACTCCGGTGAACATATTAGGTCCGTACTTATGAAATTGGCGTTTTGTATGAAGAATTTCATTTAGACTGTTTTCTCCATACAAACATTTTTGATTTTTTTTTTGGGAACGGCAAATCCAAATTTTGCTAAACTTTGTGTGTATTATCGGATAACATTAAGTTAAGTATAGGCAGCGTTAACTTTTAAAAGTAACCGCTTTATAAAAGTTTCAGCGAATCTAAGAAAGATTATGGGAAGCACATGAAAAGAGCTGTTAATTTTTTTTTTATTATGTGATTTAGCCCAGACATTAAAACATATTTTATGTGATACCTTGAAACCAAATATAGCTTTGAAAATCGCAGGAATTGGTACATATGATTAACGAAGAAAAAAAAAACAATTTCATAGGTAAATTTTATGCTTCTTATTGTTGTACAATAAAGAATATTTTGTTTGTTTGTTTGTTTGTTAAAGACTCAACAGATCGCCCGTGCACCGGTATATAAAAAAAATTGGAAACTGAAAAATCTCGTCAAAATAATATCATCCAAATACACCAAACAGCTGTGTTGAAAGCTAAATATCTTCGGAACGACTTAACCGATTTCCATCAAACATGGCTAATAACCAGTTCCCTCGTTTAGTATTTAATAAAGAAAACCTCATTCAAATCGGACCACGCTTTACTGAGATACTTCCGGATAAAGCCTGGACACACCTACATGCCAGAGAAATAAAAATCGAAGGCATGTGAAGACCACAACCCGCGCTGGGCCAGCGTGACGGAATGTGAGGGAAGGTCTATATCCCTGCAGTGGGATGTTTACGGACTGATGATGTATGTAGAAATTTAATTCGTGTAATTCCTGTTTACTGGTTTACTCCAGTCCTGACTACGAACAATTTTCCACTAGGAACCATAGGCGACTTCAGCCGAAAATTGTTGGACTTCCATACTAAAAGTGACTTCAGAATGGTTTAATGGGTAGATCCCACCTCCGCTCTCCTCCCACTGTAACTCCTGTAAGCCAGGATCAACAGTGGTACTCTGCACGGCGCCTACTGAAGGTAGACGGTGCCCTACGTGACTCTATTGCTACCTTGGACCCCAGACTAATTAAAAAAAGAATTGACAGACAGATCCCACCTCCGCTCTCCTTCCAACTTTAACTCCTGTACCTAAGCCAGGATCAACAGTGGTACTCTGCACGGCGCCTACTGAAGGTAGACGGTGCCCTACGTGACTCTATTGCTACCTTGGACCCCAGACTAATTAAAGAAAGAATTTAAGGGTGAAAAGTAGGAAAGAAAGAAAGTTTTAATGGGTAGGTTTAATGGGTAATCGACAGTGTCCAAAACATATTTTTTTAAAGCAATCTAAAAGTAATATGACGTCTTTTATACTCAGTATTAGAGTAAATGTAATAACTCTAACAACAATTCCCTTACGTATACTCGACATACCACAATAAAATCACTGCTCAGTTCAACACCCCCAGTTTTTCCGTCTTGGACCATGGGCCACTGCCCAGTGGGCAGTGGACCCAAACCCTCACATTAGTTGGAGCAGCCACGTGTGACAGACGGTAGAGCACCTTGCGAAGAGCATAGAATGGCGTAGAATGTGCAATTCGGCCCATGAAATTGACGTGCTTATGCGAAACCATTTATTAATTTCCTTGGTGCCAAAAGACCCATAGGTGACTTTTCAATGAGAGAGTCTTTGACATACCGACTATTCGCACTGAGCGGTTGGCTTCTACGTTCATAATCAAACCTAAGACCTTAAAACCCATGTGAAAGCAATAAATTGATTGATTGATTGATAATTTGAACATCAGGCATGGAAATCCTCTCCCAAAATTCTACAATCTTGGGATCTTTAAGAGATGTTTATCTTCCACCACATCTTCACATTCCAATAGGTTAAATTATTGTCAAATGCGTATCCAGTGAATCATAAAATAGTCGGGCAAAAATAGCTAGATAAATAAATAAATAAATATCTTTGCACAAACACACAGCGCCATCTAGGTCCACAGTAAGCATCTAGGCTTATGTTATGGATACCAGATGGTTGATAAACTACACAAATATTTTTTTTTGTAAATAAATACATGTATAAATGAAAAACATCCATAACTCGGGAACACATGTCTGTATTCATCATACAAACATATGCCCCTAGCGGGATCCGAACCCGCGACCATTTGGTATAGCAGCAGAGTTTCTAACCACTACATCAAGCAGGTCGTCAAGTGTCGACTGTCTGACTGTCGTCAAAGATACTGATAATTAGAGCTCCATTGCATAAGGGACATTTGCCATGACAAATATGGGTTACATTACTGAGGATATTAGGCGACTTATTGCTATTTATGTAATAAGTTTAAATATAATCGCTTTACTGAAACAGCACCCCGGTAATACTAGTAGGTTTCGATGATTTCTTGACTTATGAGAATGATATTTCGTATAAACTTTAATATTAAAAATCTGTCAAATAAACGTTTTACGCTTAAACAGTAGGTTTTAGTAATACACTAAAAAAGGTAAAAAGGAACCCTTATGGTGTGAATTTGTCTGTCAGTCCATCTGTGCTTTTAAGTAAACAATTTAGGGGTAATGCATGCCTTTTCCAATATCGTAAACGACTTCGCAATTCATTCGGATACAAATCCTTCCAACGCCCGTTGTTAGTATGTACAGGACAGGATATAAGTGAACTCAAAGAAATTATCTTTTACTACGAACATACTTTATTTGAATTGTTCTATTTTTTCTTCAATTTAGTAATAGTTCATCGTCACTTTACCGCTATCCACACTTAAGTACTTCCTTCCGAATACCGAAAACATCTATACTAAAAACTTAAAAGCTGACAAATAAAGCTAATATTATCTCGCCTTTAAAAAGAGCTATATATGGAGAACTCAATAAAAACCTTACACACACCTAAACAGAGCTAAAAATTAATCCCCGAGATTAGCACTTGAGAAGTCGTAACACAAAATGTTTATTCAAACAATTAGAAGGCCGTGTCTCTTTTTTCTCAGCTCTACGTCATGAGGCTACGAAAGCGAATCTCGAGTCCCAATGTACGGCACAAAGCATTCAGTACAAATTGTGCGCTTGCGCCTTACGTGCTCTACCGTCGCCCAATCACGGAGAAGCTTCAAATTCGAAATGGAAAATTAATTTCGGGCGCGAAAGAAAACTTTATTTCCGATTTGTGTTCAAAGTTTGCGTGAAAAACTAGTGAGTGATGGTTTTGTGAATGTGTGTGTTTTTTGAACGTGTTCATCCCCAAAAATATCTTAGTTTTAAGATAATGAAAATTCTTTGAGGGCTTGTCTGTCAACGTATCTGTTTACGTTCATAGTGAAATTATGTTTTGTTTACAATTATGTAATATTAAAATTCCTTCCTTTCCAAATCAAGAAGGTTTGAAGATATCATACTATGTTGGCGATTTGTTTTATTGAGGTTTTAACTTTTTTACGTAGTCTTCTTGGTGTATAAAATTTCTTTAATTTATTATCTATATTTATTCAAACTGAAGGTGATCTCAAGCTAAAATCATTTTGAATGAAGAAAATCAAATTCAGTGGATCCATAATCTGCCTACGGCATGAGAAGTGCTGGGTTTGATTCTACTATGTACTACTGTGATAAACAATACAATACAATACAAATACTCTTTATTGCGCAAAATAATTTACAATAATTTTTGATGATAACAATAGAACACAATTAGGCGGTCTTATCACTAAAAGCTATAAACTCTACTTGCTCACCTTATTTCTTTCATTAATTAGTCTGAAATCCAAAGTAGTTTTAATAAATATATCGTATGACATGCTGGGGAGAAAGACGAATCTAACACCTTACATTTGAAAATCGGTCAAGCCGTTTAGACTAAATTCAAATTAAAACTCAAAGTATTTATTGCATGTCACAGTAGTAGTAGCAACCCTGTTAGGGCACAAGCCTTTTTATTTATCACGGGGAAATGCGTTACGCATACCGCTCGCCTTGGGGTCCGCGAGACGGTGATGTGAGACTCTCCTATCGGAAAGGTATACTCACTAATACCCCGTGGCGACCTTCCTCGGCGGTAGGGAGGACCTGGGTATGCATAGGGCATAGAAATGTACATACATACACCTGAAAAACATTACCCTCCTTGCTCGGGCAGTCGGGCAATCATTTGAAATTTCTTTTGTGTTACCTTTCTTTTGGTATTCATATTTAAGCCAACGTTCTTTGCAAGGTGAACAAACTCCTTCCTAAATAGAGTTTGACAATTTGTTTGTGATACATAAAAAGAATAGAACCAACCTATCACTTCCCGTAGATGTCATAAAAAGCCACTAAAAACTTTATTCCAAAAAACATCTATAAACTTGCACGTTTAACAGCGATGGGCTCACGCCCTAGGTGTGCATTTATGTATATTTCGAACGATGAACCGTGGATGTTGCTGGTACACCCAAACGTATGTGTGGGATATAACTGACCACGATCGTGACATTACGCATGATAATTTGCCTGTTTCGTTAAAAACGCGATTGCGGTGTCATTGGTACTTCCACACTTCCACGGACACTTTAGGCGGTAGGTATCAAGAAGCGGAACCACAGACGATTTAACACAAACAATGTCGGTCAGACAAACAAGCGGTTAATTAGTCAACCGCACAAATGTATTGTAGTAGAAGTACCGTTGATTGCGGCTATTAAGAATGTACGTATTCCGTGGTTTGGTCGGCCTTAACACCTTAATCACACTTAGAAGCATCACATATTTAGAAAACCCCTCGGGGTACTAACCGTAGAGAGTATTATATACAATTAGCGACTTTGTTTTATACTATCTCTAGCGATAGATAAAAGAGGAAATAGAGAATATGGTTGGATAGTTCAAATCAAATCAAACATATTTATTAATTCAAATGGTACATTGAAACATAGAATCTACATAATAATACTGAATTGCAACTGTACCACTAGTGCCTGAACTAGGAAAATCCTGTGTTTCAGGCAAAGCTAGGGCTTCTTTAAATTAAAATAAAATAACCATCTGTAGGTACAAACTAGATATCTATAAATAAAGCAGGTATACAGAATAAATCTGTGCTTAAAGGCTCTAGACTTTATGGCAAACATTATTATATTACAAAGCCACTGAGTAATTGACCGGGTAAAGTCGTATGCCAAAAGAAAACTGGGCGCGTGTAATTGACACTAGTCTTATATGGAATGTTTTATTATGACATTATTGTCATATATCGACAAAAGAATAAATTGTATTATTTTATTTTATCTTACATGGTGATATAATTAATCGAACAAAAACAAAATAATTTATTATAACCATTGATGCTATAGATAAATGGTCGCGCGAATAAATCTTTTTCGAGCATTTCTTAGTAGATAAAACAACGCCATCTCTTAGAATCCTCGCGAACTAATAGGACTGCTAAATTCAGTGGCCAAAGCTAACACCGCGTCCAACCATTTTTTTTGTTGAGTCTGTGCTAACAACCTTCTAAATAGCTTTAATACCAGCGAAGTGGTGCCACTTTGATTATTTCAACGATCCACGCGATACACGGGAATATATAAGTCTATGATTATAACTAATATAGCTGGGCTTGGTGCCTCAAGTGAACAGTGATCCTTAGGTCTTTAAGTGAAATATACATAACTATATACAGACGCGTTGAATGCATTTAGGGTACTTTTGGCATTGCCGTAATTAGGTAGAAAATCCAGCAATTGGTAACCATTCGACCGCCTCCGTAGCTCAATGTATACAACATGTTTAAGTACTTGCTTCGGTTGGTGGTAGGGCACTTAAATGTCCGCCTAGCTAGCTACCACTATCTTATCTAAATCTGCAAGCAGCAATGTTAATAGCATTGTTGTGGTCCGGTTGTCAGAGGTAAAATGGCCAGTCTCCCAAATATGTTGGGGTTCCGGGTCGTTACGCTTCCACCTTCGACCTCATCTTCACTTATCATCAAGTGTGATTGAGATCAAGTACCACCCGTTGTGCATAAAAAAAAAGTCAGCTATTTCGAGGTTAACCAAAGATATGTTTAAAAAACACTAACTATCCCACTCTCACGTCGCGTCGCGCGCGACAAACGACGTCATGCTACGAGGGCTAATCCACTTCTTGACTCGACACAAGACGACATGATTTATACGACATGATTTATACAAACCAAAATGACAAACGAAAAAAAAACCTGCCAAGCTGTTTGCCAAAAAAACCGTTAATCAAACTTTACACTTCCATCTGTCCTAATAACATAAGAATACAGTTCAAATTGCTATTGAAAACAAGTTTACAAAATATACACCTTTGTGACAAGATGTATACATATACTTATATACAGTCAGCTACAGCTAAAAGTATACCCTCATCTATTGCATTATATCTTGCAAAAAAAAATACTCGTGCACTCGTGGCGTATCCGCATTCGCTATTCGATTGCGGTTAGCGCAGTTAAGCAATGTCTGGCGCGATCAGTCCTTGGATGGGTGACCACCAGTGGCATTTTAATACGAGTGTTTCCACGTTTCGGAGGGCACGTTAAAAGTCGGCCCGGTTGCTTTCAATTGAAGGCAGTCATTAAACCAAGTATGTGGACTACAGAGACGAGACGGCTTAAAACACTGACTGTCAGATTGTATGAGCCCTTATAGTGGATTATGGGTCATACCCTCTCCCTGTGAGCGGGGTCTGTGCCCCAATAGTGGAGACGTGTAAGGCTGTTGATGAAGAAAATTAAGCCGGTGCGTAATGTAGCTTGCATCCTCAATCACAGCTGATGTTAAGATAAGGCCGAAGGTGGTAGCGTACTGACCCGGAATCCCCATCTTATTTGGAGGACTGGCTATCTTATATCTGACAACCGGAACACAACAATGCTATTAACATTGCTGTTTAGCGGCAGATTTAGATAAGATGGTGGTAGCCAGCCAGGCGGACATTTAATATGCCCTACCATCAACCAAACCGAGTACTAAATATGTACCCCGCTGGGGATCGAACCCGCGACCTCCGAAACGTAAACCCAATGTTGTTTACATTGAGCCACGGAGGCGGTTCTTTTCTTTGCACGATATTATTAATACAATAGATCTATTGCGTTAGGGGTATACTTTTAGCTGCAGCTGACTGTACACATACGCATGTAAATATAGACTCGTTATTCGGTAGAATAATCTATCTTTTCAACCGCCTCCGTGGCTCAGTGTACACAATATACTAAAGTATTGAAACCCATCCTATCATCTCGACATTTAACGAATTAAGGATTTATCCATTGGACTGGTCCACGCCTCTGGAGATGTGAGAGCTGGTGCCTACTTTGTTCAGCTCACTTAACCTACATTATACACATACAATATAGAATACTAATATCAGGAGACGTGACCCATATCAGGGGCAACGAAATGGTCCAGACTCAGCATGTGCTGTGGGTAGAAATCCGCAGCGCTGTTCATTCTGCCAGAATCATTGATATACTCGTATGTGGCCATCTCAGGGCACACAAAATTGTATAATTTCATAAATATTGTACTCGGCAATTCATAGTCCATGGGAAAAGAACAATGGAAATCACAATTGTATATATTTTACCAATTTCGCGGCTTACTTAAACGACTAAAACTTTAACTAATATCAATTAAGATTAATTTGTTAGTAATAAATAAATAAACTAGTTAATAGATCATTCAGCGCAGCAATGGCGCTAGCGTACTGGATACTGTGCCTCACGGAAGCGAGTTGGACAGGCGTATTTTTCACTGATTTTCTAATAAATCGGTAGCTTACTTTAGGTATAGTGTAGGAATTTAGTTATAAAATATAGACTATTAGATTAAAATTACCACCTTGAATTTCATTGCATCGGAGAATATATTTAGAACTCCTGTAACTATTTCGAAGTCTAACTTCTTTATGTTTTGGAAAAATTTCACCGAGGGCAAATGTCACGACTCAATAAACTATTTTAAGAAAATATAAAGTAGCCATTGATTGCTATTTGGAAAATTGTTTTAGGACATCTTAGCATCTTAAACAACGCAATGAAGTTCACAGTGGTAACTTTAATTTACTATCGGAGGTTTTATAACTAAGTATTACCTAAAGCAAGCTACAGAATGTTTAAAAAACATTTTTATTTTATTACTGATGGCTCTCTCTTGGCCGACTCTACTGATAGTTGACTCTATCTTTCTACAAAAAATCAGGAACTTTAAGATTATAGGAAGTTGATTATAGGAATTATAGTAAGAGTATAACGACCGATTGGTGTAGTGAATAGTGACCCTATCAGCGAAACCAACGGTTGCGGGTTCGAATCCCGCGAAGAGTAAATGTTTATGTGATGAATACGAACATTTATTCCCGAGTCTTGGATGTTTATATAAATATTTATGTATGTTTATCCGTTATCTAGTATCCATAGCACAAGCTTTGCTTAGTTTGGGACTAGATGATTGGTGTAAGTGTCCGAAATATTTATTATATTTATTATTATTATATTATTATTATTCTTATTGAACTAAAATGTATGCAGTCTGAGTAATCTCCTTTGCCCACATGAAAGCCGGTAGATATAAATAGTGACTACCGAATATTCCTGAGCTGACAACAATCACCCTCATGTAAATCCAAACCAACAGACAATCTAATCACAAATCTCCAAGACAGAACAAATGTATCAATAGTGAGAAAAAAGTTAAACAAAGCCATAGAACGTAACAGGTATGTGAGAAACTGTTCGCACAATACACTGCATTGACTTATGAAACATTGAGGGAGAGGCGAAAGTATGTCAACCTTCTTTGTTGTCAACTTGTCATAGAGCGTACCAACCAGCAACGGTGTCGAGATAACACGATTGACTATTCCGAACGGACCCGAACTTAAAGTTAGTAGGACTAAGCCTTGAGGGTTCTGCACCTAATGTCACCATAAATAGACATACTCAAAAAACCTTTACCAGTTAGTGCTTGACCCCAATTACACCTAATTTTTAGTGACAATGAGGACGAAGGAAGAAGCGTACTCAGGAGCCCCCAACTTCATTAAAGAACTGGCTATCGTATCTCAAAAACAGAGCAATGCCTTAAGAGGGTTTATTTAGTCCAGTGGCGCTTAGACAAATTAAGAGCTAATTATAAGCTAATTATCAATAATACCTACATAGCTTTGATGGGGGTTATTTTTCAAAGTACGTGACTATAAAAATAACAAATACAACGATACAAAAACAAAAAAGTAGTAAATTATAGCTAAAATAGAAATACAATTATGAAGAAGTTCCCGACAATGCTGTCACGTGTTGCGGCGTGCACAAATGGGTTAGCACTCAGCTCCTGCTGCGACGAATCACAGCGCTGGTTTTCAGTGTCCCCAAATGGCCAGTGACGCACGGACGCCACCTCAGATACAATAATGAGCAGAATAATAATAAATAATTATAGTCGGGTTAGTGTATGTATAGTGTAGTGTAAATATACAGAATAATAATTACGTAATAGTATTATAAATAAATACGTCAGAATATGGATATAGTGAGACTGTGAATGCTATACAGTATAATATAATTAGGCTACTGCTTCAAGCCAGTCTGCCGAGACGTAACGTGGGCGACTCTGCGTGTAAATACTTAAAAAGTTTAAAGTTGGCAAAACAGGCATTATAGGGAAAACTTTTAGTGTGTTACCATGAAATTTTTTTGGTAAACTAATCGAAATAAATTAGTCTAGGATTAATTAATCGTTTTTAATAATTAATGCAAGGAGGTGTCTCTTGGTCGAGGCCTTTAAAACGGGTAATATTGTATTTCGATAGCTGCTATTTTCGAGATCTTAGCCATGTTTGGTGGGAATCGCTTAAAATGTTTATACTTACATAATATCAGGATCTTTGTCCCAAACATTACCATTTGCGTGTTCCAAATATTAAAAGTTTAATTCTTGAAAGATGAAGCCTTTATTTGTTTCCACGCAGTCATACACACACATTTAGTTTATACATATTGATACACAGATAAGGTAACACATCAACAACATTAACATAATATTGTAACACTAACGCATGTACGTGCTGCGGCAGTATAAATGGGTCATAGCTCAGTGTATTAGATTGCTCATTGAACAAAACACTAAAACAACATCCACTGTTCACCTTTTGATAAATATACAGATTGTACACGTGACAGGGGGTGAGACCATGGCTTTTAAAAAGTGCAAATCTATAAATGTTACATGCATAATCATGCCTGTTTCCCTATAGAGGTTTTTTGGTGGAAAGGCGAATTGGGCCTTTACCGACACCCACGGGAAGAGACTTCCGTTTTTACCTTTGTATATCCATCTTTTTCGCCGGAACAGTAATTTGAATTACTTGCTCATTCTTCTAAGGTGAGTCAGCTTTATGACTGATCAGAAATTTTTATATTTAGTTTAAAAAAACATTATCTTTTAACTGATACTATGGGCTCTAAAATAAACATGTTTGAAATTTGACTTTAAATTGAATTTCATGATAAATAATTCTCCCATACCTAGATGTGAGATGACTCAAGCTAATACAATTCTCTATTAAAGGTATTTTATAGGAATGTTAATGTTCCCCCAACATAAGCCTCCTTTCCAAGAATGAGTACATTAAATTCTTCAATCCATAGACAACACATTAAAAGCCTCAATAAAACAACCAGTAATAGCCCCTTGGCAATTTTATGTTTAAAACGTTAATCTCCAATTCAATTAGTTTTATAACCGATAGTGTACAAGCAAAAACTGCAGTTAAACTAAAAGCAATCATCATTAGTGGAGGTGTTAACAATGTAATGGCAAGTAAGACGGTTCGGAGAGTGAAAAGAAAGGGAAAAGAATTAAGATTGAATACGACTTGCAAGGATCAAGTCCCTGCTATTGTTGTAACTCCGCCACATACCACCGACATGAAGGTCAAAGCTCCAAATAAACATATTGAAAGAAAAACTGACAACAATCCAAATGAAAACAATATGACAGCTGTTACAGCCTCATCTAACGAAGCTACTACATCGCATGGACACCAAAATATAATGGAGTTTAACGTAAACCAGCTAATAGCTGAATTGTCAGAAAACTCTAATGCATCTCAAGGAGAGATTGAAAACATACAAAGAAAATTAATGCAACAAGCAAATGAAATATTGAAAGTAAATGCTTTTGCAAATTCCCAATCACCACCAGAGCCAAGGGTCATAGACGGCACACAAAAATATAGCACGAATAAACCTGTTTATGGGAGAATACCAGTTATAGTACCAAGAAATAACGTGCCGCAACTATTAAATCAGACGCAAGATCGGACCAAGTTAGATATTTCGCGCCAAAACCTGACTAATCCAAACATGGCGGTGCGAGTGAAGGCCGACGGTCGACGGGACAGTCAACTCGACACTCAACTAGTTCCAGAGAGGTTGCAAGAAAACCCATTCCTGGATAATGGTGCAATGATAAATAGCGCCCAGGGAAATATGCAAAGGGTCGCCATGACGGCGGTGGACGCGGGAAGAGGTGTTTTTTTCTACGAAACGGGTTCTGCAGGCCGAGGCGCGGCGGCCAGTGCGCGCGCCGCAACGAACAGAGGTGAATGTCTTGTTCTGTTTTCAAATTCAAATTCAATTTTTAAACGCATCTAATTAGTATCGTTCGTTTTGTCGTGTGAGAAATTGTTTCCGTTGCTATTGTCACGTATGTGAACTTTTTGGTGATGTATTCGTTTGGGAGTTTTAATGCCTTCATTCGGATGTGATGTGAATGGGGGAAAGTCGAAAGCTCGTGTAGCTTAAAGCCGCTTGGAGTATTGTGCGTCTAACTGTAATTTCGTCTAGTGGTTGATTGTTCACTGCAGCTTCACCGGTATGTCCTTACATATAAGTATGCTTGTAATTTAATTTTATTTAATAAATAAGTAAAATTTATTTAAACATTAGCTTGATATTGTGTTACAATATAAAGCTGAGACACTCCTGTTAAGTAAACAATACTTTACATTTCTTCTGTTTCTACTTTACATCGTAAATCATCTGACACTTTTTACAGTTTGTTACTAAGATCTGTCTTGATGCTATAGAAGCGTCTACTCAAGATCACTTTGTCATGTAACTTAAGCTACTAATTAGAGTGTACTATTTTATTCTTTAATACTGAATTGAAACTTACAATAACTGTTTAATATAATTTACAATTTGAAATACAATTTAACCTCTCTCAAACAAACAACAAAAAAATTTGCTACAAATCATGTCAATACAATTTCCGGTTTGTGAGTTATGTAAAAACTTCTGGCGACTCGTTTTTAATATAACGAAAATATTGATCATGACATAACTTGCAGTAAAAGTTGATATATAAATGAAATAAGTATTGTAAATTAAGATGTAGAGAGAATAGAACGAGAATATATTTTAGTACCACAAAGCAACTCGGATTGTAATAAGAAACCTATTCATAGGGATGCAGATTTAACATTAGGCTTACGATTCGAATGTCGCGGTTTCGATCCCCAGCGGGGTACAAGTTTAGTACTCGGTTTGGTTGGCGGTAGGATATTTTAAATGTCCGCCTGTCTAGCTACCTCCATCTTATCTAAATCTGCCGCCAAACAACAATGTTAATAGTATTGTTGTGTTCCGGTTGTCAGAGATAAGATAGCCAGTTCCCCAAATAAGATGGGGTTTCCGGGTCAGTACGCTTCCACCTTCATTTCATCTTCACGTAACATCAGGTGTGATTGAGGTCAAGTGCTAACCCGATGTGCATAAAAAAAGATACAAACAAATTCCTTATCGTAATACCTCATCTGAAGTAAAACTTTAATTAAATTATTGCATCAAAAAATATGCAACGAATTAAAACAACCAAACCGACCCTAAAATTAAAATTGTGGGTTTCCTCAAACTCATAACAATCGATTGTAATCACAATCCAACCAAGAAACAGGACGTTCTTCTATTGTTCTATGGCGATATATACAATAATAGGTATTGTCCTATCTTAAAGCCGAGATAGACCGGCGACAGACATTATGCTGTAACATGCCGTGACGTGACCCTCAACTGTCACACTTGACTGCTAATGCCAAATAGATCGAACAACGATCTTGATTCATAGCAGTCAGCAGGTCCGTATTTTTAGATTCTAAAATTGACGATTTTTATTCATATTTTTTTACTAATAATAAAGTCTGTCTATCTGTCCGATTTTCACGCTCAAACTACCAATCGACATGTATCAATGACTTTTTAAATTTAATTTAATTACTTACGTGCATTTATCCGACTGCTCTTGAATGGAGACGGAATACATCGTGAGGAAACCTGCATGCCTGTGAAATAAAAATTCTAAGGCATGTGAAGTCCCTAACCCGCATTGGACCAGCGTGGCGGACTATGGCCCCATACTCCCTCAATATGAGGGAAGGTCTATATCCCTGCAGTAGGATGTTTACGATGATGACGATGATGATGATGACTCTTCATTACGGTCAAGTTGACAAAAAAAAATCGATTATCCCATGCAAAGTAAAATCATCCTGAAACCACGTTTAGTAAATATTGAATTTCAACCATTTTCGGCTGAATTCGGCTATGGTTACTAGTGAAGTTTTTCGTAACCAGGAGTGGGGTCACCAGCTGAAAATTCAGATGTGTTTTCAAAATCCAGGCAATTGGGAGGTCTCAAATAAAGTCATCCAGATTATCATATTTGGTGTTAATATAATAAATAAATAAATATCTTTGCATATACACACAGCGCCATCTAGTTCCACACTAAGCAACTAATATTACCTAACAATGCGACCTCCTTAGATCCCCTGTATATTTCGAGTTTCAGTAGTTTCTGTTTCACGTTCACATTACCCCTACTCTTCTTTAGATTATGAGTCAGCGAATATTAAAATGATTTAGTTCTTTGTAAGCGGTAGATGATGGAACAGTTCGAAAGTTCGCTAACGTTGATTAAATTACATAATACCGAATTTTGAGGCGAGAGGTAGAGTCATTATAATGTGATCGATCATTATTTTCAATCATAAACATTTTAAGATCTTAAAAATGGTTAAATGTTTTGACTTTTACTGTTCAGACTGGGACTATGTTATTATTAAATTATACAGCTATTTAGATGTCTTTGCAAAAAGGGGCAGCGAACGGACTTTCTGTCAGCCATACTTTTTTGTTATCCGCGTGTGTTATTGCATAGAATAACACATTCCATCCTGGCGGATAAAATTGTCCGATTTGGATTTTTTTTTGTAATTCATTTTCACCAAAATGTATAAAACTTCGTTGTTTTTGAAGAAATATTTTTATGAGGCTAGCATATTTCGATGGTACAATTTGTGCACAGTTTTCTCTCTGTGTACGAGTGTGAGGATTCCAGTAACACGTGACCCCAGAATGCTTACTTAAAATATTGAATAACTCTAAGGCTCTAATAATTAATAAACCGTTCTCAAGATTGAGAGTAGTTTTGTGACCGGTCTCAAGTAAACATGTTGATTAACAAACCTTACTTGAGACCTGAAACGCACGTGCATACTCAAGCAGTACTCACTTGAGACCTGCGTCGAGTTTCATGTATTAATAAACGAAACTCAAGACTGTCATTCATTCGCCGCTGAAGCGAATAGTTAAGAAGTGATCTCAGCTGAGTAGACCTCAAGATTGGTTTATAAATTAGCACGGAGGTTGTAGCTTAGCTAGTTTTTTCCTTCGGGCACTATTTGGCACGATGTCAGCACATGTTTTTTGATGTTGTCAAAACAGCTGAATTCCACTTTGTGTATTCTAGAATACTTCGGCCGCCTACAAAACTATAGATTCGCTACCAATTTCGGTAGACGAAAAAACATCTTATGATACCAGTACTTAATGCTATTGGGGACACTCCCAATACACGCCAGACACACCTGTACTCTGCTCTGGTATACACCAGTACCCGTATATGCTTAACCCTTTATCCTTTCATTAGCGTCGGTATAAGAAAAAAACATCGTATGATACCAGTACTTAATGCTATTGGGGTACTCCCAATACATACCAGACACACCTGTACTCTGCTCTGGTATACAGCAGATCCCGTATATTCTTGCCCTTCATCCTTTCATTAGCTTCGGTATAAGAAAAAAAACATCTTTTCATGATACCAGTACTTAACCGCCTCCGTGGCTCAATGTAAACAACATTGGGTTTACGATTCGGAGGTCGCGGGTTCGATCCCCAGCGGGGTACATGTTTAAGTACTCGGTTTGGTTGTTGGTAGGGCATTTTAAATGTCCGCCTGGCTACCTACTACCATCTTATCTAAATCTGCCGCCAAGCAGCAATGTTAATAGCATTGTTGTGTTCCGGTTGTCAGAGATAAGATAGCCAGTCCCCCAAATGTCTTGGGGTTTCTGGGTCAGTACGCTTCCACCTTCGGCCTCATCTTCACTTAACATCAGGTGTGATTGAGGTCAAGTAACAACCCGTTGTGCATTAAAAAAAAGCTAATGGGGACACTCCCAATATACACCAGACACACTGGTACTCTGCTCTGGTACACATCAGAGCCCGTATATTCTTGCCCTTTATCCTTTCATTAGCTTCGTTATAAGAAAAAAAACATCTTATGACACCAGACACACCTGTGTGCGAAGTGTAAGTTTTGTCTCGTTTTTAACTTTACCATCGCGTTCGCGTTTACGAAAGAAGTCCCTATGAAAAAAATCGTTTTGCAAACTATCCGCTAGAGGCGCTGCACATTTCTCCATACAAATCTTCACGTAAACGTGAACGCGGTAGTAAAGTTAAGTCGAAACAAAACTTACACTCCGCCCTCTGTACTCTGCTCTGGTATAAACCAGAGCCCGTATATTATTGCCCATTATCGTTTCGAGCTACACTCCCATTTCCAGAGGAGGGAAGTGGGAAACTTCTTTTTCCTATTACATACCCTATATTTACTTAGACTGGAGTTTATCACAAATAGAGCCATGAGGGTTACCTTCAGTATCGATTACCATTGTTGATCCTAGATCATAGGAGTTACAGCGGGAGGAGAGTAGAGGCGGGATTGTTTAATCACATAGGTCGAAAATTATATTTTTAAGTTTATATAGTTTTAAGAATCATGATAAATAGTATAAAGCTGTTGTTATCCCTAAAACAATAAAATAAAATAAAATAAATAAATAAATAAAATTAGTTCCAAAAATGCTCAACTGTAGTAGAATGGTAGAGTTTTATATTTTGACCTTTATATCCATATAGTTAGAATTTAAAATATAGGATACTCTTTATTCAAACTCGTGACTTCAAGCAATAAACCTTTCGCAAGTTATAATAAAACAGATGCACCAACTTTACAAAAAAAAACTGAGTTATGCACCTGTGGCGTGAACCTTTTTGTCCTTGCGCTGTGTTTGTCGAAAATTCAACCCAAACGCTAAGAATGTTTAAACTTTAAATTTGTTTGTGTATCTAATGGTAATATTTCAATAATAATAAATGTTTATGAGCAAGTGGAAAGCTTGGCGAATGCAATGACTGGTGCTCGACGATCGACAAGAAATAGTTGCAAAGTGTCAGAAATTAAAAAAGCGGCCAAGTGCGAAAGAAAGAAAGAAACAAAAAATTCTTTATTGTACACAGCTTAAAAATATACACAGTGATATTATTTTAACAGGTGTACAAAGGCGGTCTTATCGCTTATAGCGATCTCTTCCAGACAACCATGGCAAAGAAACTTAATGTAATACACTACTGCTGCGTAGCGTAAAGCAAACTTACAAAAGTAAAATATGTACTGCGAGTAGGGCTCATGCCCTGTAGGGATCCTTACCTGCCCTACTCACCACGGACAAACGTTTTAATCTGACAATCTTATGTATGTAGTTAGTTATGTCAATATTATTGTATGAAGAAAGCCGCAAAATTAAGTTAACTAAAAAATGTACCTTGGCACGCCACTGGATTAAGACATAGGATACTTTTTATCCCGATAAAGTGAGTAGTTCCCGTGGGATAAACAAATTAAACATATTCGCGATAAAGCTATTCCACGCAGGCGAAGCCGCAGGCGAAAAGCTAGCAAGTAATAATTTCATACACAATTTGTAACTAATACATACATAATGTCACGACTCACGACCTTACCTCAAATGGAGTGGTCAGAGATATCCCAAATATTATTGGCATTTCCAAAAATAATATATGACGACCTGTTAAGTGTGGTGGTTAGCAACTCTGACCAATATACCAAAAGGTTGCGGGTTCGAATCCCGCTAGGGGCATACGTTTGTGTGATGAAGCGGACATGTGTACCCGAGTTATGGATGTTTTCATTTATAATAAGTATTTATTTACATTAAAAAAATGAATTTATGTAGTATATCAACCATCTGGTATCTACAACACAAGCCTATAGTTGCTTACTGTGGAACTAGATGGCGCTGTGTGTACGTCTAAGGATATTTATTTATTTATTATTAGGTGTTGCTTGAAACAATATCCAGGGTTCATAGAGAAATACACATGTGAATAAGGGTGAGCGCCCATCGCCGTTAAAACGTGCAAGTCTATAAATGTTTTTCGATGGAAAGTCCCACAATGACAGACACAGAAGAGATGATTTTCGAATTTTACCTCTATATAGTTGTGATGTAAGAACTTCCTTCATGTCTTCCTTCCTTCAAGTTCTTAACGGAATCACAATAAAGTTAAAAAAACATTACCCTCTTTCCTGTTCTGTCGTGTAATATAAGCAAGAGAATGGCAACTAAATTTTAAATAGCTGGTTTTGTTAGAGAAAGATTCATATGTTAGACAAATAGCAGCATCTCAAGATGTAATACAAAGCAAGTAAACAAAGGATCGTAAACAACGTTTCTCATGTCCTAGTATTGTGTCTATGAAGCGATATATTGCTTTGGTTTATCTGTGTGAAAAGTAATTACTGTCTGTGGATCATTTGCAATCAGTATTGTTTGTTTGTATTGTGTTAAGTAGTGTGAATCTAATACGTATGCATCCATCATATGTATACATACATCACTTCACGACCTTTATCCCAAATGACTGGTCAGATATATTCCAATGTGTGTGTTCCAAACGTCGCGAGCGTCGGTGGCTTAGTGGAGGAGATACAGTCTTCCAATTTGGGAGTTCTGGAACTCATTTAAATTTAATTTAATTACTTATGTGCATTTATGCGTCTGCTCTTAAACGGTGAAGGAAGGAAGGAAATCAAAGGCATGTGAAGTCCCCAACCCGCACTGGGCCAGCGTGGGGAACTATGGCCCATACTCCCTCAATATGAGGGAAGGTCCATATCCCTGCAGTGGGATGTTTACGGACTGATGATGAATCCGACTGCTGCTGTGAAGTCCCCACCCGCATTGGGCCAGCGTGGCAGACTATGGCCCATACTCCATCAATATGGGGGAAGGTCTATATCCCTGCAGTGGGATGTTTACGGACTGAAGATGTGTGTTGTGTGTTTCAAATATTAAAGGTTTAATACTAGAAACAACATCCACACAGTTCACCATTCGAAATATACAGAAATATATATTTTTTTGGTGGAAAGTCCCTTAGTTGCCTTTCGCAACAGCCATGGGAACATGTTGGATCGAATATTTCTACGTGCTGACATCGATTTATCTAGACAAGATATCAAGATACACAAGATATCGCTCGAATAACTTTACATTTTATATAGATACTAGCTTTCGGACGGCGGCTTTGTATCTTATCTTATCGCACATCTCCTCTCATCTTATCATAAGATAGCGTAGTCCGTGTCCAGGCTACGTCTCTGCCCATTTTTTGTACCCACCTCCAATAGATATGTGTAAAACGTCATCGCATAGCTGTACTGTACTGCAACTATAAAATTTTCGAGATTTTTCTCCGAAAACCTAAAAATTTGGCCAAAACTAATCGGACTTCATCTAAGACAACCATGGCTCAAATGGTTCAAAATAGTATGTAGATACAAAATAGTATTTTGCGCAATAAAGAGTATTTGTATTGTATTGTATTGTATTGTAGATACTAACATCGCTTTAAAGCTTTACACCCATCGCCTAATCATCCTGTATATTGCAGTATTGAAGCCAAATGTGTTTCAGAATTTATCTGCTTTGGGTAGAATAAGTCTGAATCTTAACAACCAACAAATGCCCCTGGACCCACAAAACCATATGACCTTTCACCATGTATGGATCTGAATGTTGGGCAATGAAAGAGATGGATGAAAGTAGAATGCATGTGGCAATGCATAAGATCAGGAATGAGTGTATCGGAGGAAGTCTCAATAAAGTAGCACCTATAACATAAAAGTGAAGCGTAATAGGTTAGCATGGTTTGGGCACAATATGAGGAGGGATGAAAGACACGTAACAAGACGAGTGCTGAGTGTGAATGTGGAGGGATACAGAGGTAGAGGAAGACCGAAGAAGATGTGGGTAGACTGCGTGAGGAATGATATGTGTGTGAAAGGGGTGAGTACGGAGATGACGGTTGATAGAGGAGAGTGGAAGAGGATGACATGTTGTGCCGACCCCACCTAGAGTGGGATAAGGGCAGGAAAATGATGGATAGAATAAGTGTGTTCCTTTTCTTTCCTTTAATATTGGGTTTTTATGAAATTGGAGATGTTTTTCTTCGTTAATCATATGTACCAATTCCTGCGATTTTCAAAGCGATATCTAAATTTGTTTTTTATTTGGAAAATGGAATATTATTTCAAGGTTTCACATGAAATATTTTTTAATTTCTGGGCTAAATCACATAATAAAAAAAAATTAACAGAGCTCATTTCATGTGCTTCCTCCCATAATCATTTCGCTGAAAGATTCGTTGAAACTTTTATAAAGCGGTTACTTTTAAAAATTAACGCTGCCTATACTTAACTTAATGTTATCCGATAATACACACAAAGTTTAGCTAAATTTGGATTTGCCGTTCCCAAAAAAAAAATCAAAAATGTTTGTATGGAGAAAACAGTCTTAATGAAATTCTTCATACAAAACGCCCAATTTCATAGGTAAGGACCTAATAATTGATACCGAAAATGCCAAAAGCCTTCAATAAAACTTTAATAAAAATCCATTCTTTCCATTGTTATTATGTAGAACACTTGTGCAACTCCTCTCACAGATATTGGGTAACCTTGCGTCAGTTCCAGTTTTAGAGTCTACGCTATTAATCATCACTGACCGTCGAATCCGATTATAAATTAACCAATCGATTGGCCATATCGATTCTTAGTTAATCGATTATGGCCAAGAATAAAATTTTTTTTTTTTTTTTTTTTTTTTATATGAGAGGGGCGGCAAACGAGCATGCGGGTCACCTGATTAATACAATTCAATTAATCATGATTCCGTTTAAGTTTGTTTCAACCTTTGTTATGAATTTACGATGTTCTAAATGAGTTTGTTTGGTTGAAATATAATTATATTTTAACCGTCTTATTCATAAAAATTTACAAACACTTTATAAGCGTGTTTTAGTTAAAGTGTGTTTTGTCTCTGTCGTTCATCAGGAAATGTTGTAATGAAAGAAAGTGACAAAACATACTTTAACTAAAACACGCTTATAAAGCGTTTGTAAATTTTTATGAATAAGAGGCCTAATCTTCTTGCCCTGGTCCCAATTTATTTTGAGTCTGCACAATACGTCTTTTTCTTCCCTTCTCCTATGTCGCTCGTTATTTCATTCTCGCCCTTTTTGTTCATATCACCCCTCACACACTTCATCCATCTTTTCCGTGGTCTTCCTTTCCAACCGTAATATCCGTTACACCCGTCCAAAATCAAAATCAAGAATCAAAAATATTTCATTCAATGTAGGATACAAAAATATCACTAATGAAAGTCAACATGTTATTTTTTTTTAAACTACATCGCTTCACGATGTGTTATGGTTAGGGAGAAGAAGCGACAAGAAACTCCGCAACAACGCATCTTTTCAATTGGTTTCCATCTTTACAATAATATTACATTTTAACGACCTGTTTGGTGTAATGGTTAGCAACTCTGACCACTATACCAAAAGGTTGCGGGTTCGAATCCCGCTAGGGGCATATGTTTGTGTGATGAATACGGACATGTGTACCCGAGTTATGGATGTTTTCATTTATAATAAGTATTTATTTACAAAAAAAATGTATTTATGTATTATATCAACCATCTGGTATCCACAACACAAGCATATAGTTGCTTACTATGGAACTAGATGGCGCTGTGTGTATGTCTAAGGATATTTATTTATTATTTATTATTTATTTTATATTACATATTACAAAACAAAAGCAATTAACATAACGACCAGCTAACACCAGACCTCCTTATCGCCTAAATAACTCCACATGAAGAAGAATGATCTTGTGAATTTCTTGCACCGCTTCTTTTACCAGTGATGATTTCCCCAGAAGCGGTGGTAGCTTGGCCATATTTTTATTCCCAACATATTTAAATTGACATTCAACAAATGATATCATGTAAAATGCTTGAAGTTTGAAGTAACATGTATGGACATGTTACTTCAAACTTCAAGCATTTATTTCAAGCCAAACGATTTCCTTACAACAATGCGGCATATAGGATTTGTGGTGCTGTTTGTGATGTCCCTTATTTGGGACATTGAACGTGAACGTGTTAAAACGCAAAAACGGGCGATTCTAACTTAGAAACGACGTCAATGAACCCTGTTCGGCAAGTCAGCTGATGCCGAGGACGATGACGCGTCACTGTGGTACCTATTTTTGTTTACAGACGTACATGTACCGTTCTATCACCAACAGCGTCATTTCTGCTATGTCCCCACAGTAGAGGCTCTATAACTCTACTATAAAGGGTATGGACCATCCACCACCACCACAATACTACAAGAATAAAATTGAATTCCACAATTTAGACTTAATTTAGACAGGGACGAAGAGAAAAGACCTGATAGAGCCACCTTACAACCCTGGTGCTTGCGACGCACCTTGGTATGGGACGCAACTTGTGCGGATACTTTGACACCGTCCCATATACAAGGAACTGCGCAAAGAGCTGGTACCGCAGCTGAACAAGCTCAAAGTGACAAGCGCCGTAAATATGCGTCAATCTATATAAACCACAAATTTAGACTTAGCATGGTTAGCATATTTAAATTTTTGGGATTTCGTATACTATGGTTGATAGAGTCCAGACTGAAGGATGGATAAAATAAGGCATGAATATGTAAGAGGGAATTTAAAAGTGACACCCGTGACAGAATAGTTGAGAAGGAAATCGTTTGGCTTGATATGGACAATGTTATTTCAAACTTCATACTTCATCTGAGTCACAGAGTTGGTTATAGCGTGGTTAGGTAATAAACATCCAAATTTTTGGTGGTAGGGCATTTTAAATGTCCGCCTGGCTAGCTACCACCATCTTATCTAAATCTGCCGCCAAGCAGCAATGTTAATAGCATTGTTGTGTTCCGGTTGTCAGAGATAAGATAGCCAGTCCCCCAAAGGTGTTGGGGTTTCCGGGTCAGTACGCTTCCACCTTCGACCTCATCTTCACTTAACATCAACAAAAAACTTCAAACTTCAACTGAGTCACGGAGGTGGTTATAGCGTGGTCAGGTAATAAACATCCAAACTTTCGCATTTGCACGAATGTAAGTAATGTTAGGGATGAGTTTAATTAAACAAGTAACCGGAACTCTAAACTATTCATTTAACCGGCTAATTGCAAGTGAGGGACCTGGAAGATGGTAATCAGGTGTAATTTTAATTGGGATTATGCAAATCATAATTTTGTTTCTAAGAACGACCCACATGTAACTTTCTCTTGTTTTAATTGACAGCTCAGACTAGAGTTAATGATTAATTAACTTAATTTAAATACGCTAGCAAGTGTATAAGTAAAAAATTAAGTCGGACTTACCCGTTAATTGATGCTTTGCCAATGCTTCTTCAACTGCCAATACAGGGTGAAAAGAAAAAATGGTACTTACTTCCAAAATTAAGATTAAAAATAAATAACTTGTCGTAAATGTGATATGAAAGATATTTAGGTATTTTATATAAAAAGAGTTTTAAGTTTTCATCGTAACCTAATAGAGTATCCTTCGAAGTTACGATCTGGGTCCACTAAACCGCAAATGGGCCATCTGCTATTCCCAATATTTATATAGGTATTGGAACCAGCAAATTGAATTAAGAGAAGATAAAGATAAAGATAAAGATAAAGATAAAGATAGTTTATTTGTAAGAGCATGAGTAAATATTGTACATTCAGATGTTATATTAAATTTAGTCCTGCATGTCTTGCCTCACGGCGTACAAATCGTCGGTGATTATACAAATCAACCAAAAGAGAATACAATAAAATTACATTCATTACATATTATTTCATTTAGCAAATTCAATAGTAACAATGTCAAAATATATAAATATACAAATTAAATGGGTTGGGCAGCATATTGAATAAGTATTAATTATGTCAAATTAAAATACAATCATTAAATTATTATAGTTAAACAGAAAAAGGCAGAGCAATTTTATTGTCAGTTTTTATACAATCTTTTAAGTAAATAAATTTTTATCATTTAAGAAGTCTTCAATTTTATAATAACATTTTTCGACTAATATTTTCTTTAATTTCATTTTAAACATATGACAACTGCACTGCTTTAGTGCATTAGGTAATTTGTTAAAAACTTTAGGGGCCATACAATATACACTTTTGCTCATTAGAGCAGTATGTGACCTTGCCAAGCAGAGTCTGCTGTTATCACGAAGGTTACGATTGATCGCATCTTTCTGAAGTTGAAAAAGCTCTGGATTGTTTTTTACAAAAGTTGCTAACTCAAAAATGTAGACAGAATTAAGCGTCATAATTTTATATTTTTTAAAATAGGGAACACAAGTATCAGTAGGTTTTAGATTAAAGATAGCTCTAATACATTTCTTTTGGCATTTGAAAATTTTTTCCTTATCCGTTGAATTGCCCCAAAATATTATTCCATATCTTAATACTGACTCCACTAAAGCATGGTACGCTACCAAAATTGCCTCCACATTAAGAGTCTGACTAAGCTTATATAGGGCATATGAAGATCTTGACATTTTCATGCATAGATGCTCCACATGCATCTTCCAATTAAGGGACTTATCAATATAAACCCCAAGGAATTTTGTTACTTCTACATCATCTACTGTAGTGCCTTGATAACTAATATTTAAGTTGGGTACTATAGTAGGTTTTCTCTGGCTGAAGTGCATTATTTTAGTTTTGTTTAAATTTACCATTAAATTATTGTTTTTCAACCAGCTTATAATGTCACTCAGAGTGTTATTAATGTTGTTTTGATATGAATCTTTATTTTCACATTTTATTATAGCTGTACTGTCATCTGCAAAGATTGTCATAGGGTGATACGTTGAATTGGGTAGGTCATTGATATAAATAATAAAAAGCAAAGGTCCTAATACACTGCCTTGTGGTACACCATATTTATTTATTTTTTTATTTGATCGATATATTACCTCCTTCTTAGTTCTTAAGTTAATTCGAGGTATTTCCACATACTGCTCTCTGTTATGTAAATATGACTCGAATAACAAATGAAGATTGCCACGTATCCCGTACGCTTCTAATTTGTTCAAAAGAATTTGGTGATCTACATGATCAAATGCTTGCGTCATATCCATGTAAATTGCGCAGATAGGGTTTCGTAGGTCTACGTTTGTAGTAACCACATTAAGAAAATTAAATATGGCCATACTCGTCGTTCTATTTTTTCGAAATCCTTGTTGTTCCTTTGCAAACAATTTGTTCTTCTCAAAATATGTGTATAATTCTTGATGTATGTATTTTTCGTAAATTTTTATAAACACAGTGCTAATAGGAATTGGTCTATAAAAGGTCATATCCAGTCTATCGTTTTTTTTATACACGGGCTTTACCACAACAGTTTTTAATTTATCTGGGAAAACTCCTACATTTATACAGAGATTTATAATATGACTTAGATGTGGAGCTATACAGTCTGCAATAGTTTTTACTATTTTGATTGATACTCCATCATAACCAACACTATTTTTATTTTTTAAATTTTTTATAATAGTATATATGTCTTTAGGTATACTCGGTTTCATAAACATCGACTTGGATTTGTTTACAATGTTTGATTTTTTTGGTTTTTCTATATTTACGCGTCGTGAAACTTCATCAACAAAATAATCATTTAAGCTATTCGCTATTTCCTGGGGGTCACTTATAATATTATTACCATTTAATTTTATATTCATTATGCTATTTTTTGGCTTGTTCAATTTACATCTATTTATAATTTGCCAAACTGTTTTACCTCTATTATCTGAGTTTTTTAACCTATTGATGTTATGAATGCGCTGATTAATTTTTATAATATTTTTTAACGAGTTGGAATAGCTTTTAAGTTTTATTTTGTTTGTAACAGTTGGTTTTAGTCTATATTTCCATAGCAGGCTTCTTTTTATTTTGCAACTGTGCTTTATACCGCGTGATATCCACTGAGGTTTTTTAATTGTTTTTATAGTTATATTATTAATTGGAAAACACAAATTATAGAACAAAAGAAATGTATCATTAAACAAATTAAATGCTTCATTAGGATCACTAGTAAAATAAATGTCATTAAATGTCAAGGTCTCCATACAATGTCGAAATTTTTTGATATATTCTATACCGTAATCTCGTTTTTTTACCCGCCATTGATTTATAACACATGTATTTTTCACTGGGAACTTCAATAATTGAGCAATATGGTCCGATAGACCTAATTCTATGAGATCACATTTACTTTTGATTGGTTTTTCATGTGCAATATTATCAAGACAGGTGCCACTAATGAGTCTTGTGGGCTGCCTGATTTGTAGATGCAAGTTAAAGTTGTACAAAACTGTTTCTAGTTCACGTGTAAAGTTATTGACTTGTAAAATGTCTATATTGAAGTCTCCACAGAGAATAATATTGTATTTTTTCTTTTTCCGCAAAGTACACAAGACCATCTCAAGTCTTTCAAAAAATAAATTTAAATACATTCTTTTCCTATTTGATTTTGGAATCCTATATATACATAAAACTATCACCTTACAACTAACCAATTCCACCGCACAACACTCAAATACACCACGTATAGAGAGTTGTGAAATCTCTGACAGTTCGTTGCACTGATGACCAGTTTTGACCAAAATACAGGCCCCTCCCTTTTTTTTGTCTCTATTATATGATGCTACAATGTTATAATTTTGTATAAATAGAGCTTCCTTGCAACTATCAGTCATATTGTGCTCCGTGATACAGATCACATCAACAGAAATCTCCTTGTCTTGAAGTTGTTCTAAACCGATTGCTAACTGATCAGCTTTATTTATTAAGCCTGCAATGTTTTGATGTAGTATGTATATGTATTTATAAACGAAAAAACCCAGATGAAACTTGGTCATTTTCCTTCTTGGACAGCATCTCCACAACAGCGGGATAATGGGTATCTTCTTCGTTATATTCTTCTATTTGATTCAACAGAATGCTAATGTCATGAAATATTATTTTACACGCATTATTGTTCACGCGTCCAGTAAAACGAGAATACATGTCATCATAATTATATGTCAAGTTAAGATTAGAATCGAGCATATAGGCGTACTCATGCATCATTATATCTCGATAAAGTAATTTGTTAAAAGATTCTATTCTCCAATTGTACATTTTGCTATATATTCCCAATTTGAACGTTGGTGCACATATGATAATATTTGTATGTGTTAAGGCTTTTAGTTTATCTCTGATGTACTGAACTAAATTTACATAATCTTGTGTCACTTTAAAATCTTCCTCCCCTACAAATATCAAACAATAATCGGACAGGCTGTAATCGACCAATTTTCGATCAATATTGTTCAATAAAACTTTGATGCCTACATTTGGAGTCAAGTAACGACAAATGTCATATTTAGGGCTCAGATTCTGTGTGGCAATTTTTAATGTTTTATTGTATTTAATTGGGCTCACTATGCAGATTTTGTTCTTAGAACCTGTATTACATTGGTATTTGGATGATGATACATTTTTAGTATAACTGTTTGTAGGATCTGGAACCGGTGGTACCGATATTTGGGATGTCCGATTGGCTTGTGGGCTTGATACCTGAGATGGCAGCACTTGCAATGAATCTTTACCGATATAATTCAAGTTGATGCAAGTTGAATTTAAGTCTGTGCTGTTATCTTCGGGAGTAAAAATTATCTTTTTTGTAGTAATGCTCCGTCTCTTTTTACTAGGAGTTTTAGAGGTTGACCTGCATATATCAGTGAGTATATTTATTTTTGTCTCATACTTTGTTATAGCTTTTTTTAATGTGCAATTTTCTGATAACAAGTTTTCTATCTCTTTTTCAGCTATTAATAACTGTTCCTGGAGGTTAATAACTTTATGATTCAAATTTTCTAATTGGTGGTGTACATTATCAGAAATTTCCGGACAGCTTCTATTAAATTTACTCGTGGGTGATGAAGGAATTGATGAAAAATCAAGTTCTTCTGTTTCTGATAAAGCCTCGAAAGAGTTATCTGTTGGTATATTTATTTGATACTTTTTTATCCGAGTAGTTATATTATCGCTTGATGTAACTGGTGACGAGATACTGTAGTGATAAGAATTTGGAGAATCCGTACAGGTTTTGTTCTTTGTTATCCAGCATAATCGACAAATCCAGTTAATTTTGTTTTCCGCTGTCATTAGATAAAATCGTTTTGAAGTAACGTCGGCACATTCTATGTGATAATAAGCTTTACAACAGAAACATGCTAGTAGTTCACGATTTGTTATGTGAAGAGAACATTTTATGCAATCTAACGCCATCTTGTAGCAACAGCAAGTAAACACGAGAAGTACTCCGCCAGGACGTGTGCAAGAAGCACGATGAATGATATTTTGTATTCTGTTTATTTATTATAAAAACAAATACAAAAAGTTCAACAGTCCAAGACACCAGACATGAGATTCGAACTCGATCCCTGTCAGTCTCCACATCGATGTTTAAACCACTACGCCATTCAAAGAGATGAGCTAACGTACGAAAATAACGTACGCCTTGTTGCGCATTAAAGTCCGTGACAAGTGAAAGTGGTTTGATTGAGTGTAGGTAGTATTCAATAGCAAACGACAACGGCCGACTTTGATTTTATATTTTAAATTTAACACTGATTCTCCACAGAAAGTTTAAATATGGTATTGTATAATTAGTTTAAATTAGGTTTAGTTTATTTTTATTAATATGTTAGGTACAAAATGTTTTTGGAACACACTGTAACACACTGAATAGTTTATTCACAAAATGTCACTCATATACTTGAGCAATACAGTCACAAACACTTACACACTATATTTACACTAATCTTGTCCTTTTTTGAGTATTTTTACGTGATAATTGTCACTCTTTACAATTTTTAAGTTAAAGTTATCGCAACCCAATGTTTACATGACGGTGGCTTTTTTTTTTTTTTTTTTTTTTTTTTTTTAGTACCTTATTTTTAGAACCTTATTTGTTAGTAGTAACACTTCTCTTAAAAATTTTGGAAAGCCGCGACTTTCAATATAAAAGAAAATCCACCATCTAGCTACCACCATCTTATCTAAATCTGCCGCCAAACAGCAATGTTAATAGCATTGTTGTGTTCCAGTTGTCAGAGATAAGATAGCCAATCCCCCAAATGTGTTGGGGTTTCCGGGTCAGTACGCTTCCCCATTCGACCTTATCTTCACTTAACGTCAGGTGTGATAGAGGTCAAATACCAACCCGTTGTGCATAAAAAAAAACCCGTTGTGCATAAAAAAAATGTTTCTCTGAGCTTAAACCGGAAATTGAGTCGACAAAAATCATTCTAAATCATTATGACACCAATCGATAGCATTGATATACATTCTTAATATCTTTATTGTACATAAAATTGTTACAGAAATATGCATTGTATATAAAATGTACAAAAGCGAACTTGTGTTTGAAATTAAATTTAAGTTTCCTTTTTTTTCACCCCGTATACCTATGCATTGCGGGCAAAGGCCTTCAACGAAGTACCATTTATATGTCTCGTTTCGTAGAACGAATTGCCCTAATCACAGATTTGGTGATTACGGAGAGCGTCACACCACTAAGACTCTTGGTGGTCTGCTGATGAAGTGATAGTTTGTCCCCATTATTAGATAGAAACTAGACTTGGAATCACGTAACCACGAGTATCTACTCAGACCTGAAAATAAGTCCACAGGTTATGTCATTCATACGAAAAAAATAAACTCCTTAATGAATGGATAGCGAAGATTAATGAAGATGTTTTATAACGTAACAGTCAGATATGGCAATTTGTTTCATTGCACGCCATGGAGTATAATGTGCGCCGATTGCGATGTGGTAATTTCCTTCAATCAGGCACAGAAGTAACATCCAATACCGACAGGAAATGAGAGGTTACCCCGGTAGGAAAGTTGGTGTGTGGCCTAAGTTATAAACTGTCAGATGACACTAGAAACTACAGTTATGTGGTAATTTTACCACATAGTTTCTTTTTTTTTAACCACCTCCGTGGCTCAATGTAAACAACATTGGGTTTGCGATTCGGAGGTCGCTGGATCGATCCCCATCGGGGCATATGTTTAAGTACTCAGTTTGGTTGGTGGTAGAGCATTTTAAATGTCCGCCTGGCTAGCTACCACCATCTTATCTAAATCTGCCGCCAAGCAGCAATGTTAATGGTATTGTTGTGTTCCGGTTGTCAGAGATAAGATAGCCAGTCCCCCAATTGTGTTGGGGTTTCCGGGTCAGAACGCTTCCACCTTCGACCTCATCTTCACTTAACATCAGGTGTAATTGAGGTCAAGTACCAACCGGTTGTGCATAAAAAAAAAGTTGTTCGTAATCAGCAGTGGAGTCACCACTAAACAGCAATTACACGAATTAAATTTCACCCTGTATACTATTAAACAACCTGTATAAACTACCGCTACATTTAAACTTACACCACAGCCTAACTATGGGAACGCCGCTCTTAATATTGCATCCGTATCATTCATTGTGCACGGCACTCCTGAATGACAAAACGATGGAAAAATTATTATTACGCAATTTTTCTACCTCGTGAGTAAAAATATAAGTAAGAGATCGTCAGGTCAGAATGGGCCGCATCACTACGATTCTGACTATATAGGGTGAATTGTGTAGTTCTTATTAACTGGTGACGCCTCTCTTGATTACGAACAAGATAGATAGATAGATAAACAGTTTATTATTATTAATTCATACACATTCTATTTTGCAAGTTATATTTAACTCATATGATACCTAATTGGATATGTTTCTTAACAAAGCCTTTAATTGTTATGGAAGAGCGAAAGCACCTGATACAGGTACTTAGGTACTTACTAGGTGTTTTCCACCCAAATATTAATTATGTAAAATCTTTGTTAAAGAAATAAAATATTTTGATTTTGAGTTTATTGCATAAACTGGCACACATACAAGAGAGAAACATAAATACTACATTAGCAAACAAGAAACAAACATTCATGAAAACAACAAGAGACATACAATTTTTAACGAATACAAACAGATGTAAACAAATATAACATATCAATTAAAATTTTCCCAATACCTTCAAGACTTCAAATGGAATCCTGCAAACCCTACTTTATAAAGCATGGCATACTTACACTAACATCCATTTATATACTGGAAGCGTGCAAATTTGTTAGGACCCACGAATACCTGTATTCCCCAGTTAAAACAATAAAACGAAATAATCGCACCCAAAACCAACTTAAAAAACCCTTTTCAAAACTAAAATTATTTACATCTGGACTCCATTATACGGTAATTAAAATTTTCAACGCCATTCCTAATGAAATTAAAAATATAGAATCAAACAAATCATTCACCCAAAAACTAAAAAGGCTTCCTTGTTAAAAAAAGCTACTACAACCTAAATGATTTCTTGCAAGATAACAAAGTATTTATATGATATTTAAGGATGTTATGATTCCTCAACGCCTACTTTAAGAAATGTTTATGTAAAAAATCTTAATATATACATAACTGTGATAATAACTATAGTTAAGTATAGAAAATAATAAACTGTCAGGCCCTCTCCTAATGTAAGATAATATTGCCATGCCCCAACGGGACGTCACAAATATTTATTTAACACCTAGTTTTACTCGTAAGCATGTACTACTATATTTGTGATACTGCAATAAACGTACTGAATACTGACTTACTGCCGATTCATGTGGGATGGGTCTGTGGCGATGGGAATGTGTGCAACAGTCATACAACAAGGTCATAGCTCAGTGCATTAGAAATCCTCAATGAATGAACAAGCACTGATTTTCAGTTATCACCCAGCTTTCAACTCACTTATCAACAACTTTCCCTAAGGAACCATAATAGATAGATAGATAAAGCGTTTATTAGCATATTACAGAAACACATACAAAAATATTCGACGCAACAATCATTCTGCTTGGTGTTATTCTTACAAAATGTAGCCTTATTTCACAGTAATAAAAATAAAAACTAAAATTAAGTACAACTGTTACAACTTATAATAGAGTTGTATGTGTATCTGTAAACTCTTCGATTACCCATGCAAGTATAACAATTCTGAAACCACCTTTAGTATGGAAGTCCAACAATTTTCAGCTTGATCGAGTTTTTAATCGAATTAGGCTGTAGGTCTTAATGGAAAGTTGTCCGTAATAAGGTGTGTAGACACCAGTAATGAGGAATTACACGAATTAAGTTTCACCCTGTATCTATGGCCGCTTCATCATCAGCATTACACGTCCCCACTGTTCATTCAATGTTGATTACAATAATATCACTTATTGAAAGTCAACATGTTTCGTTTTAAAACAACATCGCTTCACAAGGTGCTATATGGTTAGGGACCAATTCATTTCCCGAATTCCTGGCAAATTGGACAGTGGAATAGCAGATACCTATAAATACTACCGATTTCGGTCGTTAAGTCCTAACAATATTATTTTAATTGGAGAATTAGAGTCTTTAGTATCAAAATATCGGTTTCCATTGAAACTACGATTCAGTCTTCCAACAAAAACCGATATGATTATGAACACTATAACATTTAGAATAAGATCGTTAGGACTTAACGACCGAATTCGATAACATAACGATCGCTATCTATGTCGAGACTGCAGGCCCTGGTGTTAATATTGCCGTATTTAACCGCCTCCGTGGCTCAATGTAAACAACATTGGGTTTACAATTCGGAGGTCGCGGGTCGATCCCCAGCGGGGTACATGTTTTAGTACTCGTTGGTTGGTGGTAGGGCATTTTAAAATGTCCGCCTGGCTAGCTACCACCATCTTAACTGAATCTGCCGCCAAGCAGCAATGTTAATAGCATTGTTGTGTTCCGGTTGTCAGAGATAAGATAGCCAGTCCCCCAAATGTGTTGGGGTTTCCGGGTCAGTACGCTTCCACCTTTGACCTCATCTTCACTTTACATCAGGTGTGATTGAAGTCAAGTACGATACCGCGGTGCATAAAAAAAAATGTAAGCACTCGTAGCACAGTCGTATAATACTGTCTGGCGCGATCAGTCCTTGGATGGGTGATCACTAATGGCATTTTAATATGAGTAATTCCGCGCGCGCGGAAGGCACTTGATATAGTCGGTCTTGGTTGTTTTCAACTGCAGGCACTCATTATGCCAAGTCGCGGTCTAAAGGGACGTCTTAACACATTGACTGTCAGGTGCCCACTAGTCTGCCACAAATCAACCAATCCGCACTGGGTCCGTGGATTAGGGCCCGTACCCACTCCCAGTGAAATGAAATGAAATATTTATTCACTAGAATATGGTCCAACAATTGATCTTTAAATATAATACAGCACGTTCGCATATTCTGCCATTTGTGGCGTGGAAATATCATTGTCTTAACGCATAATATTAAATATGTTGTAAAAAATTAAAAAATTGGTATTAATTATTGAGTGATTTACTTTTAGAGTGAGGTAATATTTAACTGGCAGACAAACATAAGATAAAATATAGATATTTGAGAATATTAGAGCATATTTTTATCATACTATCTCTTCCCCAGGTGGCGTCGAGAGCGGCCCGCCGTACAGGATGCCGCCGGCGCCGGAGGCGGCGCTGCCCGGCGCCCCCGCGCCCTCCAACCCCGCGGCCCTGCACACACACTCCGCTAAGTTTCCTGTAAGTATCACGTCACACCGAAACTGAAGAGGATGGGTACATTTTATTTGGGTAAACAATCAATTACACAATAAGATAGATTAATAATTACTATACATACCTACTAACTGTGTCCCTAACACCGTTCACCACAACTTAAGTATCTTGTTATATTATCTTGCTATTAAGAAACGTGGGTCACTACGCACTTTCAAGAGGGAATGTAAAATGTGGTACTTACATAAACAAAAAACCGCATGCATATGGTCCTTTCAAAAAACTTCACACCTGGTCATGTAACGTGTGCATTTTACATAAATAGTTTCTTGGACGGGTGTTTCTCTGCCAGTATGATTCGGATATGATTTAAAATTTGTTAAATTAGTAATAATAATTGAAAACAATTAAATTCACTCGCACAATCACACATAAGTATTGAAATTTATAAATACCTACCTATATGATACCTTCTCGTATCGTGTCTTTTTATGTTTTTTATAGTTTATCACTTGTAGTTGTTTTTGAGTTATTTTAGATATAGTTTTTTCTTTTTGTTTGCTTTTAGTGAATGTTTAAATTTATTCATAGAGTAATAATAATTAATTCCTTGGTGGCAGCAACTACTCTACTTGGGGGGGACTGAAAATCAGCAAATCTGCTGAGTCCCTACCTTTTCATCACAATTTGACCTAATTTATAATCAATTAATTACTTGTTAAATTAACTTTGTGGTGAATAAATGCCTTTTATTTATTTTATTATTTATTTATATACCCCTTTGCACGACTAATGTCCAAATACCGTGTGAGTGCAACTGTCCAGCCCTTAAATTATGTAACTTCATTGGTATCGTTATCGATTACATTGACCAATGAGAAACCGTCAAATTGCCGAGCGAGCGATGGGCCAACCAATCACATATCAGAACGTAACCGATGTCGATAACGATGAAATTATATAATAGAACCCCAGATTCAGAGCAACCCATTTGTGTATCATTTAATTTTGTGTAATATTAGGTACTTTACCATCCACTTTATCCATACCTGTTTGTTTTCGAAAAAAGAAAAAAAACACATTACAAATAAATAATAAATAAATATCGGATACTTACACCAATCATCTAGTCACCAAACTAAGCAAAGCTTGTGCTATGGAAACTAGATAATGGATAAACATACATAAATATTTACATAAACATCCATGACTCGGGAATAAATGTTTGTATTCATCACACAAACATTTACCCCTCGCGGGATTCTAACCCGCAACTGTTGGTTTCGCTGACAGGGTCACTATCCACTACACCAATCGGTCGTCAAAATCAAAGGTTTGCAATGCTAAACACACACACTAACATTACATAGAGTGTCGTTATTATAATAATTCGTCGTATTATATATGTAATGTGTAATTAGGTTTAAATTTTTCTTGTGATCTATCGTTTGCACTAATATTTTTCCACGTTTTTTGCATGATCGTGAAATCTGAATGTATGAAACTAATTATTAAGGGAACATCTTTTGTAACTACATTTCAAGCAAATAAATTATCTTATCTTATCTTATAATTATTTTTTTTACCACAATATTGTTTTATCTTCCTGTCATATTCATAAGACCACTGTTCGTATATTTTTCGCCTGTGGGGGCCCTGGTGTCCTTTAGTACAGGTCCCTCCTAGTATAGACACCAGTCTCCTTAGTAGTGGATTATTAGGTCATTGTATTAGTCTAAGCTTATGGTAATACTGCAACTAAAAGTATTTGTGATCTTGTGGAGAAAATATTTTTTTATTACTATTTTAATGCGAATTAACTTAGGTTAGTATTATTTCTGATAACTTATATAATATGACCAACCACCTGAAGGCTTCAATACGTATACTAAATATTAGGTCCTTACCTATGAAATTGGCGTTTTGTATGAAGAATTTCATTAAGACTGTTTTCTCCATACAAACATTTTTGTTTTTTTTTTGGGAACGGCAAATCCAAATTTAGCTAAACTTTGTGTGTATTATCGGATAACATTAAGTTAAGTATAGGCAGCGTTAATTTTTAAAAGTAACCGCTTTATAAAAGTTTCAGCGAATCTAAGAAATGATTATGGGAAGCACATGAAAAGAGCTCTGTTCAAATTTTTTTATTATGTGATTTAGCCCAGAAATTAAAAAAAATATTTCATGTGAAACCTTGAAATAATATTCCATTTTTATCAAATAAAAAACAAATTTGGATATAGCTTTGAAAATCGCAGGAATTGATACATATGATTAACGAAGAAAAAAACTCGAATTTCATAGGTAAAGACCCAATATATGTCCTTTGCACGAGGAAGCACGATAGGTTTGCTGTTGGAAATAGCCTAGCTTTTGGACATGATGTAGCTATAACAATCTGGTGGACTGAGCCGAACTCTACATACCCATACTCATTTATACTTTCCGTATCCACTTTTCGATCACTTGAACTTGGCCATTACTTCTTCTTCAATGTAAGAGCTAAGCTCTTGTCGGCAGAGTAATGACCACGTCTCTCTTGTTTCGGCCCTCGAAATAACCTCTTGGTACTAAATATAATTAATTAATTATAAATAATCTTCTTCTTCTCTTTTTCAATTTAAGAGCTATGCTCTTGTCGGTGGAGTAACGACCATGTCTCTCTACTTTCCGGCCTCGTTTTAACCTCTTGGTACGACACGACATTCACCTTTTCTTTCACTTGGTCAAAGTAATTACGCCTAGGTCTTCCCCTTCCTCTCTTTCCTTCAATCTTTCCCTCAATTATGTTCTTCAAAAAAATATCGTGTCGTATCAAGTGACCTATCATCTTTCCTCTTCGGTTCTCAAATTTTAACTAACTAATAGTGAGAGGTCACTCTCTCAAACAGGTTATGGTTCATAATCCACAATTATATTTTTTATATTTACAGTTTCTTGCTCGTTCTTCTTTGAGGAGTCAGCTTTGTGATTAAGCAGTAGTTGTAATTGTCTTCAGTTATGTCGAGCACAACCGCTTCACCTATACCAGTATATTTCTCTGGTGATTTCCAACAATGGGTGTTGTGGTTTTGTGGTAAATAAATAGCCTACGAAATTATCTGTAATAAAGTCGAGATGACTGTGGAGTTACGATAAAAAGCTTTCACAGTAAGGATCTGAGCATTATGCTAGAGATAATATGGAAGATATGAAGAAAAAACTTCCTTAACCTTAACTTAACCTTAAATTATATATGATAGTATGATCAAGATGCAGATACAACATTGCAACTTCATCTAAACAACCATAACCAAACAACAATAACTAAATAACAATAACTAAATAACTATAACTAAATAATTATAAATGTGTGTGTGTGTGTTTGTATGTGTGCTAGGTAAGCGAGCTGCCAAATACATTGTACACGTTTTATAAGGTTATATCTACGACACAATACCCCGACATCAAACATCGTCGCGTTGGTGTGACCAAACCTTTATATATAAGGTTGTACGTGTGGTTGTACGACAGGTCGCCCGACCCGCATTACTCCAAGCAAGACTTCGCGTCTTAAATACGTACCTATATATGCAATAATTTATCCCTGTCCGTCCTTCCGTCACGGTTGTCAGGCTAGCGCGAACACAGGCAATCCCGACCGACTAGTTAGTATAGGTGAATGACATCAGATTATTTATAGATGGTGGACGGTAGAATGTAGATAAGTGGGCAACAGTTATGTTTTATTTTAATTCAAATTAGTTGCGTTCATATTAATCTTTTAAAATGGGGAGAAAAACTGCATTTTTCTCCCGCTTGGGGCACACACGAGCGTCTAAAGGTCTGTCAGCGTACATTATATGTTAGAATGTTTTTCTAATTTGTGCCACCTTATATACTAAGTGATGAGATGGTCTTTAGATTAGTTGTCCATTTAAGTTTATAAGTGCTCTTATTTTGTAAAATTGGTAGTAGTTTACTTTTTTCGTAATAGGTACGCATCTTATACATACACTCTGCAACGTTTGTCGGGTTAATTTTGTTAGACCTTATATGTATACCTAGCTAGCTACCACCATCTTATCTAAATCTGCCGCTAAGCGCAATGTTAATAGCATTGTTGTGTTCCGGTTGTCAGAGATAAGATAGCCAGTCCCCCAAATGTGTTGGGGTTTCCGGGTCAGTGGAAGCGTACTAACCTTCGACCTCATCTTTACTTAATATCAGGTGTGATTGGGGTCAATTACGTACCCGTCATGCATAAAAAAATATATATAAACTTCACAATTTTCAAAACGGAGGTCGCGGGTTCTTTCCCCAGCGGGGTACATGTTTTACACTCTGTTTGGTTTGCTACCACCATCTTATCTAAGTCTGCCGCCAAGCAATGGTGATAGCATTGTTGTGTTCCGACTGTTAGAGATCAGACAGCCAGTCCTCCAAAGTTGCTGGTTCCGGGTGAGCACGCTTCTGTATTCGGTCTCATCTTCACTTAATATCGTGTGATTCAAGCTCTATCAGTTATGCATAAAAAAGCATGGTCACTTTGATAATTTTCCTTCAAACTACATCTTATTTCATGAATGACTACGACAGAGATGGACAGACAAGGAGTCAAGAGATTCAAATTATTTATTTTGCCAGAATATAAGTACACAAGGGTGTTTTCATATAAAAAATAAGGCCCATTACATTCTGCCTTTTTTGCATACAAAATTTTACGAATTACATCTAACTATATTATTATAACTAACTAACTAACTAACTATAACTACCTATTATTAATTAATTATAGAATTTTAAATAACCCAACTTGCAAGGAATGTTCAAAAATTTACAACATTACAAAATTAATATCAAATCTTCAAATGAATGTCAAAATTATAGAGAATTATAATGAATGTCAAAATCAATAAAATGAAAGAAAGAAAACTTCTTGACACACTTTACTTTTGACTTTAGACGACCTGTTTGGTGTAGTGGTTAGAAACTCTGCTACTATACCAAACGGTCGCGGGTTCGAATCCCGCTAGGGGCATATGTTTGTATGATGAATGCAGACATGTGTACCCGAGTTATGGATGTTTTTCATTTAAACATGTATTTATTTACAAAAAAAAATATTGGTGTAGTTTATCCACCATCTGGTATCCAAACACAAGCCTAGATGCTTACTGTGGACCTAGATGGCGCTGTGTGTTTGTGCAAAGATATTTATTTATTTACTTTACGGTTTAAATATAGGTAGTTTGAAATCAAAGTCCACTTTTAAATCAATGTCAGAAATATACATAAAGTTATTAATGAATGTGGGTCAACAAAAGCAATTTCAAATGATAATTTAAAAAAGAAAACGATAAAATTACAACCACAAATTTATACAAATAATAATGAAGATTTATGTCAACACAAGATATTCTTTTAATGTATAGAAACAACTCAATAGTTAGAAACTTACTGAGATCTATTTTGGCTTCTAATCTTCCACTATTTAAAAACAGTAACAAATAAAGAGATGGAATTTAAATATAAACTAGAACAAATGTAAAAAATTGGGGGCGCGCGGTAAGGTACCCAAAACGCTGGCAGCGTTTCCTCGTTGTATGCAGATACTTAAGCGTTGGGCGAGGAAACAACCAGCTCTCGGGTCACCAGTGACATGGTCTAAGCGCTTTGAAATATTAATTTAAGAGCGCCCGGCCCCAAGGACATAAAGTTTCGACTCCGAAAGAATTAGAATAATAGTAATGCAGGGAAATAATAAATATTTAAATAACAAATCAAGACGAATTTTCAGCTTTGCCGCCGATTTTCTATATATCATCTATGCCGAAAGACAAACGCATTTACGCATACAGCCACGTGAACGCAATTTGTACTAAGCAAAGAGATTTTGGTATGCCAAGAATGATAAAAGAGATCCAATCAAAGAGTATTTATAATAACCCCAGCACGCCGTTTCATACAACATTGCTGGAGCGTTGTAATGTTCCAAATTCAAAAAACGCTCCTGCAATGGATTTATTTTTCGCTGTCCGTAAATTAGATACTTCGCGTGTTCTTTTTTCGAAAGTAATGACAATATTTCCATGTATATTTGAGAAAAAGAATTTAGTTCGAATGCAACAATATAATGAGGAGATCATTATTACGAGCACAGAGGACTTGAGGTCGACGACGCGTGCTGTAAACAAAGTCAACTTTTCCCATCACCAAGATTGGTATAATTACTAGGTACATACGCCATGTTTACACCACATTAATAGCTGAGAAATCGACTATGCGAGATTTCCCCCCATATGGTGTGCTTGCAGGTTTTTATTGCAAGTAATCCCGCTTCAAAGAAACCAGTGAAAGTGATCATTGTTACAACTATTATCGGTTTAGAGTGACGTGTGTCTGCTGGTCGATTTATATCGTTTTCGTTGGGGTCAGCGAGAGAAATTTTGTGGAGTCAACAGGCGCTTTGGACTGAGTAACTGACTGAGGTAACCGTATCCACTTGATCTTCAAAGGGTACCGAGCGTCTATTGAGACTCTCATCAAATATTTAATTAAATAAATAAATAATAAATATCCTTAGACATACACACAGCGCCATCTAGTTCCACAGTAAGCAACTATACGCTTGTGTTGTGGATACCAGATGGTTGATGTACTACATAAATATTTTTTTTTGTAAATAAATACTTATTAAAAATGAAAACATCCATAACTCGGGGACACAGGTCCGTGTACATGTATTTATTATTATTGTATTTATTATTGTACATGTATTTATTATTATTCATCACACAAAAAATATGCCCCTAGCGGGATTCGAAACCGCAACCTTTTGGTATAGTGGTCAGAGTTGCTAACCACTACACCAAACAAGTCGTCGGTATATTATTACATTATTTTTTTAATTAGACGGAATAAGTATACGACATAAGACAACCTGCTTTTATAACTAATAAAAATAGTTTTATCACAATGAGCCGGTAAAAATAGTTCTACAACGGTGACCGCAGTGAGCCGTTTAGTAAATTGAGATAAAAGTATTCAATATATTTTTTTTTTAACTATTTCGGACACACCGATCATCTAGTCCCAAACTAAGCAAAGCTTGTGCTATGGATACTAGATAACGGATAAACATACATAAATATTTATATAAACATCCAAGACTCGGGAATAAATGTTCGTATTCATCACACAAACATTTACCCCTCGCGGGATTCGAACCCGCAACCGTTGGTTTCGCTGATAGGGTCACTATCCACTACACCAATCGGTCGTCAATTCAATGTATAATTATTGATATTAGTAAAACATTTTGCAATCGTGCTTCTCGCATTTCATTTTTAAAATTAATGTGATAACTAAAGATGTGACGAGGGCGCCACTAGATGCTTGGCTACCTCTTAAATATTTTTTTTCATGCACGACTGGTTCATACTTGACCTCAATCACACCTGACGTTAAGTGAAGTGAGGTCGAAGGTGGAAGCGTACTGACCCGGTAACCCCAACACATTTGGGGGACTGGCTACTTATCTCTAACAACCGTAATACAACAATGCTATTAACATTGCTATTGTAGCTGTGTGTATGTCTAAGGACATTTATTTATATATGTTCTTATAGTACAGGCTTTGTTTACGTTTGAGACCAGATATTAGATGTAAATACACAAAATATTATCTTGTCATCATATAATATCATATACGTCTTCCACAGATAGAACGCGAAGTGATCCTCTCATCGTGTGAGAAGAACTCCAAAGTTCCAATCCTGCAGGAGGCGAGGAAAAGGGGCCGGCTGGGTGCGGTGGCTCCTGACACTCCCCCCAAAGCGCTGTCTGCTTGGACTCATGCTGAGGTGAGTTATTAATGAGTATCCTCTTCAGACACTGAGGTATTGTCGACGAGAAGGTTAAAGGCTTTAAAATATTAAAATTTACACCCCCTATGACATAGATAGATAGATAGATAAGCATTTATTTGCATCCATGTATACAAACATAACAAATTTTACATATGAAAAATACAACTAAAACAATAAAACACAAGTACAGAAACAAACAAATATTACGTGTGTGCCGCAGTATACAAAAAGGCTACAGCTCAGTGTATGGATTTGCCCGAGGCGGGCAAAACACTGGTATTCTGCTGAAACCTGAGGGTTGGTCGTGGGACAAATGGAATGTTGAAATGTGTTTGGTGTTATCAAATTAAAACTAACGTTATTGGTAAAAGAAGATTGTGTAACATTATTCCCGTAACATATTGGATTCAATTAATAAAATATATGTACCTAATTAAGTTATTGAACCAAATTTATTATTATTATAGAATAAATTGATAATTAATGAAAAATTAAGAAATTATTGCAGTTTTCGATTTCATATTCTATAGACGTTAAAATTATAATAAACTATTTCGATTTGTGATGCCCAAGCTATGGATCCAATCTACAGCCCCCTACTGCTTCATATATAATTTTCATGATAGGAAGACAGTGGACATATATGAGGTGTGTCAGGATCGTAGCAAGTGGAAGTCTGTAGTCTCTGCCTACCCCTACGGGAAACAGACGTGACATTATGTATGTATGTATGTATGACATATATCGGATAAACGATATAATCATATAGTCCAGTAAAATACGCAAATTGTTCCTATAATTTTAAAGTTCGTTTTGTAGAAGGATAGAGTTTTTTTTTTTGCATAACGGGTTGGTACTTGACCTCAATCACACCTGATGTTAAGTGAAGATGAGGTCGAAAATGGAAGCGTACTGACCCGGAAACCCCAACACATTTGGGGGACTGGCTATCTTATCTCTGACAACCGGAACACGACAATGCTATTAACATTGCTGCTTGGCGGCAGATTTAGTTAAGATGGTGGTAGCTAGCCAGGCGGACATTTAAAATGCCCTACCACCAACCAAACCGAGTACTTAAACATGTACCCCGCTGGGGATCGAACCCGCAACCTCCGAATCGTAAACCCAATGTTGTTTACATTGAGCCACGGAGGCGGTTACCCATCAATGATCAAACAAAAATGTTTTCTAATAATTCTGTAGCTTGCTTTAGGTATAATATAGTTATTAGATGATAAACATTCATGGACATAACCAGCTCGTTAGCATAACCAGGCTATTTCACAATTATTGTAATATAAAAACTTTTTTTTTTAAAGAGCAACCTCTCGAGTTTCTTGCTTGTTCTTCTCGAGTATCTTGTTTGTTCTCAGGGGAAAATTGCCTTTTGAACAAGCAGTAGCTTTAAAATGTAAAATTTTTTACTATTTTAAGTGTAACCTGTGTACCTACAAAATAAAGCATTTTTGATTTGATTCAAAGTCAAGGTCAAAAATGCTTTATTTTAGATAAACTTTGTGTGTATTATACAGGGCGTCCCACGGCTATGCCACATGGAGGGAAAGTACCTTGAATTTTGTAGATGGAACATTTTACTGAAAGAAGACATTATTTTAATTTAAAAAACAATTTAAACTGCATTCATAGATTTTTAAATAAGTACATGGTTGAACCGGGAATCGAACCCTTTATTTATAAAAAAAAAATTACCATGTAGCTTTATCATACCGATCGAAAGGCTTCATCATAAGGATTATTTTTTGCTAAATAACATAGTGTCAGAAATAAAAGGAAGACCATGAATTTTAACATTAGATGTGCAATTTTGTTCAGAAAAATGAAAAGCTGACATTGCCGTAAGGACATATAACTGACATTATCATTACTAATACTAATTACCCACTCGAGAAGTATGCATCATTTCCCTATTATAATTTAAGTTCATGTTAAAATGATAAAGAGATACGTAATTAGTAAGTAGGTACCTGGTTGTATGCCGTATCCTGAATCTGCCGAAAGACCCGTAAATGATTTTCTCCATCGCAATGCGGCTGGCTGATTATAAAAAAATAATTCAAAAATCTGTTCCATTTTCAAACTTTTATTATTTTCTTCTTCTTCTTATTTTTGAGGATGGCAACCAGTCAACCTCATTGTCGAGGGACATTACTGCCAGTTTCGAGTGAAAATTTTTATTTATCTTATTTCTTCAGTTTATAGGTCAGTCTCAATCAAAACAAGTAATTCGTCGTATACAGAGTCTAGTCACGGTCAAGTCATTCTTCAGTAAAGTGGCAGAATGCTTTACAAAAGATTTTGGCGGCTTCTTGTGGGAACCCGAAAGCTCCGTTACGCACTTTAATTTACACTTCCCTTCACCTGTCTGTACACCAACACTAACGTTTGCTGCACAATATTCTGCCATTATTAAGCTTCAAAAGTTAGAATGCACAAATTTTAAGACTTATAAAGAAAAATGCTACTTCACTCGCCGAGTTCCCGCCAAAAAGCCTTTTATTATTTTATTTCTGTGATTGTCATTTTAAATTTTTTTGCATTGTATTGTGAATTTGTTGCAATAACCATGGCGTATCAAAATAATTTTGATTTAATAGAAGCATACTTTTTGAACCACAAAAACATAACATTAGCCTTACAATGGTAACGCGAAAGATATCCTAATAGAAATACACCATCTCGATTTATTATGAAACGGTTGGTGGATAATCTGATAACTTTGGGCCGTTTCGATCATCGCTTACCACAACCGCGGCGCCAAATGGCAAACACTGACGATGAACTCGACATTTTGATATACTTTGAGGTAAATCCTAAAAGTTCAGCGAGGGAAGGTGAAGAAGAAATCGGAATTTCGAAAAGCAAAATACACCGTGCACTGAAAAAATACAAATTCAAAAGTTACGTTGAAGGACGATTAGTACAAAAATTACTGCCGGGTGATACTGAAAGACGCCTTATTTTCTGCCATGAAATCGAGAGGCTCATCCTAGAGGATCAGTATTTTCTATATAATATTATCTGGTCAGACGAGGCAAACTTCAGCAATAATGGTATGCACAACCGACACAATAATCGCATTTGGTCCAGGGAGAATCCCTTACGTATCCGTGAGACTAATAATCAAGTGCGTTTTTCGTTCAACTGTTGGTGTGGGATTGTAAAAAACCGGGTCCTCTTAGTACCTACATTTTTACGAAGGGCATCTCGATATGGACAGGAATTTAGAAATACTTGAGATTTTAAGAAATGAGATAAATAATCTTTCGGTAGCAGAACGACAAAACCTTACTTTTCAGCAAGATGGGGCACCGGCTCATAACAGTAACAGAACAAAGGACTATCTCAATGAACATTTTCTTTCCTGGATCGGGACAAATGGACGAATAAGATGGCCGCCGAGATCTTCAGATCTAAACCCGTTAGATTTTTTTTATGGGGTTATGTAAAAAATTTAGTTTACAAGAACCAGTGTCAAAGTGTCCACGAGCTACAAACAGAACTTCGACGTATTATTCTAAATATCCACCACAACATGATCAAAAAATCGACAGGGAGCGAAATAATCAAAAGAGTGCGACTTTGTATTGAACAGGATGGGACTCATTTTGAGCATTTGATAAATTGATTAGTTTTGTATTAAAAATGTTAAAATTCATGGTTTTCCTTTTATTTCTGACACTATGTTATTTAGCAAAAAATAATCCTTATGATGAAGCCTTTCGATCGGTATGATAAAGCTACATGGTAATTTTTTTTTATAAATAAAGGGTTCGATTCCCGGTTCAACCATGTACTTATTTAAAAATCTATGAATGCAGTTTAAATTGTTTTTTAAATTAAAATAATGTCTTCTTTCAGTAAAATGTTCCATCTACAAAATTCAAGGTACTTTCCCTCCATGTGGCATAGCCGTGGGACGCCCTGTATAGGCATCGTTAATTTTTAAAAGTAACCGCTTCATAAAAGTTTCAGCGAATCTAAGGAATGATTATGTTTTGTGATTTTTTTTTTTTTTATATGTGATCGCTTAATAGCGATAAGACCGCCTGGTTGTACAATTATTATTATTTTTTTTTGAAGCTTTATTTATGAAGTGCATTGTAGAATTTTTGTGCAATACAGAGTACTTGGTTGATTGATTGATTGATGGGAAGCACATGAAAAGATCTTTGTTAAAAAATTTTTATTATATGATTTAGCCCAGAAATTAGAAAATGTTGTATGTGAAACCTTGAAATAATATTCTATTTTCCAAATAAAAAACAAATTTGGATATAGCTTTGAAAATTGCTGGAATTGGTACATATTTTAATTATTTTAATTATTAACGAAGAAAAAAACTCCAATTTCATAGGTAAAGACCCAATATATGTATTTCCGTCAATCAGCTCGACATTCCTCAAGGTAACGGACACTGCTTGCGCTCTAAATAGATATAAATACAGTACTTACTCATAGCTATAGAAATTCTCAAGTTAAGTACTGCCTCAGAGCCCCAGTTCGTTAATAGCCGAGTGGACACTTGGCCGGTCCCGAAGATCGAGATAGTAACGGGTCTTAGATTATAGTGTACTTACTATGAGCGATATCGCTTAGAAACTGTACTTTCATAAGTTCAAGGGAAATGAATCGGCAAATTGTAATGGAATCCGACGACTGCTTGAGCTATCGATGCAATAAACAAAATACTTATCTAATATTGCTGAAGCTTCAGCAAGACTAACAATTTTCATATTCGAACTTTCAAAAGAACAGGTTGTGTAATAGTGAATGTGAAGTTTATGTGTTCAGATATTTGTCACTCATTTAAGCATGTTCCATTACATATACTGTAAGTATAATGAAATAAAAATATTTTTATACTTGTATATTTTTCTTGTCGTTTCACTCAAAAAATAGCATCAAAGGTAAGTACCAATTATGTGGACGTAAAAAAGGGATAGGAAAATACAAGTAACTATTATATATTTTTTGTAGCTAGTAATGATTAAGTATCTACAATCTTTGTTTGTATATATTGGGTCTTTACCTATGAAATTGGAGTTTTTTTTTCATCGTTAATCATATGTACCAATTCCTGCGATTTTCGAAGATATATGCAAATTTGCTTTTTATTTGGAAAATAGAATATTATTTCAAGGTTTCACATGAAATATTTTTTAATTTCTGAGCTAAATCACATAATAAAACAGAATTTAAACAGAGCTCTTTTCATGTGCTTCCCATGATCATTTCTTAGATTCCCTGAAACTTTTATAAAGCGGTTACTTTTAATTGAAATTTAAAATTTCATTGCGTCAGGGAATATACCCAATTAGAACTCCTGTGTCTGTTTTCAAAGAAATCGGATCAATAAATTCTTTATATTTATGAAAAATTTCACCAAAGGCAAATATCACAGTTCAATAAGGTAATTTTAGAAAATGGAATGGCTACCATTGATTAATTTTTTTAGGAAATTGCTTTAGGAGATCTTAGTATCTTCTACAACGCAATGAAGTTCAGAGTGGTAAATTTACTTTAATATTGTAGGTTTTATTTCTGAATACCTATACTATACCTAAAGCAAGCTACAGAATCGTTAGAAAACATTTTTATTTTTTAATAATGGGTACGAAAAATTAGGAACTAACATTACAGGAACAAAAATGACGTATTTTTACTTTTTTTTTTATCCAAAACGGGTTAGCACTTGACCTCAACCTGACCTCTTTACTGAACTATATAGGTTTATGTGACCCCTGTAAATATCTTTGTATTAGATAATTAAATACAAATTTTCGATTAGCAAGCACAGTTGTATCATTGGTTTGTGTATTGCAAGTCAATCAATCGACATTTTAAACAATATCTAATCAATTTATCATTTAGAAATGGAGATAGCGTTCAAAAAGATTGTATATCTCGTATTTGTGTATACCGTTGCGCGATAAAACATATGACATAAAACATATTAACGACCTGTTTTGTGTAGTGGTTACCCTGACCAAAATGTCGCCGGTTCGAATCCCGCCAGGGACATATGTTACTATCGTGAATACGGACACGTGTACCCCGACTTCTGAATATTTTCATTTATAAATAAATAAATAAATATCCTTAGACATACACACAGCGCCATCTAGTTCCACAGTAAGCAACTATAGGCTTGTGTTGTGGATACCAGATGGTTGATATACTACATAAATACATTTTTTTTGTTGTAAATAAATACTTATTATAAATGAAGACATCCATAACTCGGGTACACATGTCCGTATTCATCACACAAACATATGCCCCTAACGGGATTCGAACCCGCAACCTTTTGGCATAGTGGTCAGAGTTGCTAACCACTACACCAAACAGGTCGTTTATAATCTTTAATAACAAATTTATAATCTTTAAAAGATCCGGATTTAGATGAAATTTGGTATATAGGTTTAACATAACCTGGATTAAAACATAATTATTTTTTTTCCCGAGAAAGGGAAAAAAATATTCCCTTTGCAAAACAAATTGAACATATCCGCGATATAGTTAATCCATGCGGGCGAAGCTGACTGACAGACAAACAACACAATATAATAGATATCGCGAACAAATCTCTTCCGCTTTTTTCTTAGTAGATGAAACAGCGCATCTCTTAGAATTCTGGTAAACTAATACTGAGAATAAATATGGCCAAAACCAGCGCACTACCAATTTTGTGTCGACGTGTGTACAGGAGTATATAAATTGTACAAATGTTTGACGCTTCTCTGTGGTAAGTGATATTTTTTTACAATATAAATCAGCAATTTGATACGACAATTCGCGAACGAAGTCGGTGTGTGACTGAGTTCCTATTGGTTCCAAACTCCCTTTTTAACACCAATGAAGGAGTGCAATTTTCATTGTTTGAACGACCCCGGTCCATGCGCAGTTTTCATTTTCATATTCTATGAATAAATGTGATATCTTTTGACAACCGATTGGTGTAGTGGATAGTGACCGTATCAGCGAAACCAACAGTTGCGGGTTCGAATCCCGCGAGGGGTAAAAGTTTGTGTGATGAATACGAACATTTATTCCCGAGTCTTGGATGTTTATATAAATATTAATGTATGTTTATCCGTTATCTAGTATCCATAGCACAAGCTTCGCTTAGTTTGGGACTAGATGATTGGTGTGTCCGAAAAAATTATTTATTAATCTACTTTAAATAAATAGACATGCTTCTTATGTAGCATTTGTGTTGTCTTAGTTGAATATCAATTTGAAGCCTTAAGCCACACCGTGGGTGTATACATGTTACTTCAAGCTCACCAGCTCACGCGGAGGGATGTCCAAGGCCTTCCAGGTGGTTAATGAGCGTGACGCCGGGCCAGGCATAACGACGTGAGTTCCTTGGCCTCGCTCACGCATGCGTGAGCGTCTGTCTTGTGACTGTCACTCGCCCATTTGTTATGCTATTTAGTTAGACTTCTTTATTAGTCTAATCTCTCTATCTATCTATTGAGATAGATAGAGATTCCGCTACTTATACTATTTTTGCTATGGGTACCCTTAGCAAAAATAGTATAAGTAGCGGAAAATAAAATTGACAAGCCAAAATTTAAAAAAAATGGGTCCAATTGGGACATGGGAGTCCAGGAACGGGCTCCAAAGTAACAAAAAGAAATTTATTTAAAAATAAATATATATATTTTTTTTCTATTTTTTTAATCGAGGGTTTTATCATTATAATGATAATGTCACCCTCATTGGAGCTAAACCTATCAAAGCACATACAAAACAACAATACAAGACACAAAGCTTACCTACGCCTTAAAGCTAGTTTCACGATTTGATACAGCGATTTGTCTTCCCGAGACAAAAATAAATAATGTTTTATTGTTTTAGAAATAAATAATATAAATAAATATCTTTGCACATACACACAGCGCCATCTACTCCCACACTAAAGCTTGGGCTTGTATTATGAAAACCAGATGGTTGATACATTTACTACTACACAAATACATTTTTTTTTTGTAATATATACATATATGTATAAATGAAAAACATCCATAACTCGGGAACACAATGTCTATATTCATCATACATACATATGCCCCTAGCGGGATTCTAACCCGCGACCTTTTGGTATAGCAGTCAAAGTTTCAGTTTACACCAATCAGGTCGTCTTTTATGTTAAATATAAAATAGATTTTTTTATTATTTATTTATTTTATTTCACCGACAAAGTACACAGAAAAATATTACAGTAATTACATTTTGTCTTATTCTTAAGCAGACTAGATGACAGGCGCGATAAACCTTTGTCGCGCGAGATCATATTTGTCCTGCTCATTCGTTTGGTCGAAATATACAACTATCCCGCTCTCACGTCGCGTCGCGCGCGTCTAACGATGTCATGGTATGGGGCTGCTCATTCGGTCACATAATTAAAATTCTAAAATTCCTAAAGTTAAACTGTTAAAACCTTTAAAAAGTGTTAAGAGGTGTTATTAGGTTATGACAAACATCTAGGGAATTATTTTTGTTCAAATCTACCAAATTGACGCATTGCGTCACACAAAAGATCCTTTCTTTGTTTCTTTTATTACACACATAGGTATGTATATCTATTGTGTTTGCCCTCTATGGTATGTCCATTGCATATTTTATGGCCCTTCGAACAATACATTTTCCTTAACGGAAAATTATTCGATATTTATAAAAATACTTCAACGGTCGCTGCCACTGTCCAATCGCATCTAAACAATGACCTAATCTCTGCATTCGAAACAACGCTTTTAAAACATACACATAAAGTTAGTATTACTTTTGGCAGTATTAGCTGAGTAATCCAAGGCCGTGCGGGGAATCATAGCTGACGTCATCGGGTGGATAGTGAAACATTTTTCATCGACTCGAATACAAGACTCGTTAGCTCAGTAGGTTAGAGCGCCGATATAAACTTTGGCTTGATCATCGGAGGGCGGAGGTTCAAATCCTTCACGAGTCAGATATTTCTTTTGTTTTTTTTATACAATTATTTTTTATCCGGCTGAAGAGAGGTTTGTTCTCATTTTCCTCGTATAGCACCCAAACGCCTGGATGGATTTTAACTAATGAGGTAACATTAGATTCGTTGTGACAGTCCAAGCGTCTTACGTCACAATGTCAAAAATGCTTTATTTTGTAGGTACACAGGGTATACTTAAAATAGTCAATTTTACATTTTTTAAGCTACTGACTTTTCAAAAGGCAATTTTCCCCTGAGAAGAACAAGCAAGAAACTAAAGAGGTTGGTTTTTATTCTTTATTGGACCAAAATATTATAATAACAGAGTACAAACAATAGGTCACGTATGAGGGTGGACTTATCTATTTAAGAGATCTCTTCCAGTCAATTGAAACAAAAATATTGAAATCGGAAACTGAGTAAATTTGGGGTTTAGCAGGAAATTGTGTGCAAAAGAAAAAAAAAAACAAAAAGAAAAGAAAAGATAACCGAATAATAAACTTACACTAAATATATTACATATAGGTACCTACTGCGATTTTAAATTACAAAAGATTTTTATATTTCATTATTATTTTGAAATAGCCTGGCATAAACGGGATGGTTAGGTCCAGGGTTTATTTATCATCTAAATAGTCTGATATTTTATAATAGTTTCTGTTTTTTAGTAACTTTAAATCTATGGAAAGGAAGATTTTGGATGTGATGAAGCTTTTTTTTTATGATTGACTGGATTCGCGTTTGACCACAATCTCACCTGATGGAAAGTGACGATGTGGTCGAAGATGAAGCAGGCGATCCCAGTAAATCCCTATTCACTCTGCTCTTGAAGATCCCAAGGTTTGTAGGATTCAGGAAAGACCGACGCCGGACTTATTGAAAAAGCGTACATAAAACGCATGAAAAAGTAAACCAGGCTGCTTTAAACTCTTTAAAGTTAATCGAAATGAAAAACAAGGTTCTAGAACTATAAAATGCGTATAATAAGAAAGAACGATTACGATTCGAAAGTCGCGGATTCGATCCCCAGCGGGGTACGTGTTTAGTACTCTGTTTGGTTGGTAGTAAAGCATTTTAACAGTCCGCCTGGCTGGCTACCACCATGTTCTAAATCTGCCGCCAAACAGCAACGTTTGGCATCCACGATATAAGTATGCCTAGCCTAGTGTGGACGCTACAGCAAATGTATAATTATATATATGGTCCTTTTTGGTAAATAAACATCTTATCTTATCTTATCTTATCTTATCTAATAGCATTGTTGTGTTCCGGTTGTCAGAAATAAGATAGCCAGTCCCCAAATAGGATGGAGTTTCCGGGTCAGCACGCTTCCACCTTCGGCTTCATCAGGTGTGATTGACGTTGTGCATAAAAAACATACAAATATTTATATAAATATCCATGACACGGGAATAAATGTTCGTATTCATCATACAAATATATGCCCTTAGCGGGATTCAAACCCGCGACCTTTTAGTAAAGCAATCAGAGTTTCTAACCACTACACGAAACATGTCGTCAAATGATGAAGTTGTTGTTCCGAATAAATACTGCAAATTTAGATTATGCTATCCCGAATATTAACACATTAATCCACACTGGGCCCGAAAAATACACAAAGATACCCTCCCTAAGTCAGAGGAGGCTGAGCTGTGTGCACAGGCTGTGTGCCCCTGGTCGATGGCATCACAGAGTACTACCGTCCATTTCATGACGTCATTCGACACCGACGCGATGCCTAAAAATAACTAACTAACATTATTGTATACTAGGTTTTCGTCTACACGTAAGCGTGACTCGTTAGCTCAGTGGGTCAGAGCGCCGATATAAAGCGAGCTTGTTCATCGGAGGGCGGAGGTTCAAATCCTTCACGAGTCAAAAAATTTTATTTTTTGTTTTTAATATGGAGATCATCTTTTGTTTTTAAGATATCTACATAATTTTCTACTATTTTCTATCCAACGTTAAATAGACAAGGAAGGAAGGAAAAGAGGTGTGTCAGGATCGTAGCAAGTGGAATTCTGTGGTCTCTGCCTACCCCTACGGGAAACAGGCGTGACATTATGTATGTATGTTGATGTATATATTACATTTAAATTATATATTATATATATATGTGTGTGTGTGTGTGTGGGGGGGGGGGGGGGGGGGGGGGGTATATGATTTTCAAGTATACAGCTTGACTATTGACAGACACAAACAAGTATTAGAAAAAAACTAAACTATTTATGGCCAGTGTCTGTCGCCATCAGTTCGTATGTGAATAAGTTGCCCGTTTTAAAATTGGCAAACCATTTTTCAACCACTTGCCGGTATCCGATTGTGCTGATCTGATGATGCCGGGATGTAGGAACTGGAACTCCCTGATTCCCTGATTCACTTGCCGGCATTATAGTCGAATTTGGGCTAGTTTGTTTTGTTGGTACGGGTGAAGCTGAAGTTGGAAGATTGCCACTCATCATCTCAGTCCGTAAACATCCCACTGCAGGCATATATAGGCCTTGCCTCTTATAATGAGGGACTTCATAACATATAATAACAACTATTGCGTGATAATCATGAAGTTCCCAGTGTCATCCGGTATTCAATTGAGCTGAAGTTTTACATACGCATGTAAGTCAGATGACAATGCAATATTATGGTGTCTTGTCTGATGATGAGACCGGAAGGTGGCAATAGGAATTTTATTAAATAAATATTTCGGACACTTACACCAATCAACTAGCCCCAAACTAAGCAAAGCTTGTACTATGGATACTAGATAAAAACTAACATTAAAAAAAAATGTTTATTTTCTCACCACAAATGACGCTTTGCAAAGTGGCTTTAGGACTGAACACATTTGTGGGAAGACTGGTGCCTGAAAAGAAGAACCAGAATTACAGATCACCAGGCCTCCCAGATATAGACGTAGTGTATTAGAGCAGAGATTAAATATGGTGATTGAGAAAGAAACACTTAAGGAAAGAAACAAACGAGAAGGAAATTACGAAACATAAGACCTGGTTTTTGGAGTGGAGTTGTAGTGTTGTGCACTGTTTTTAACCCCCTACGAAAAACGACGGGTGTTATGTGTTTGTTGGCGTTATGTCTTTATGTATGTCCAGTCTCTGTCCGCAAGCAATAAGCGGTCCAGTTGGAGTGCTGTTTCCAAAGTTTTAATTTATAGTTGTTATTTAATAAATAAATTACCCTAGTACTGGCAATATTTCTTCGGTTTCATCGATAACGGATAAACATACATAAATGGTTATATAAACATCCATGCCTCGGGAATATTGAATCTTGTACTTCTCAAATGGAAGACAAACTACCATCCAATCGTGAACAAAGACTCCATATAAATTCAAAGTGCGACCTCGCTGTAGTTAACGCATTATACGTAGAAACAACGGTGATCCACAGTACTCAACGCGTACGGTCTGATTAGGACGAATACTAAATTTTAAGAAAGGAAATAATTTAACAAAACAGTTGGTTTATAATATAGCATTGTGGCGCCCTCATTTGATAAATTAATTATAAGTTGGTAATAGCTATACTGTAGCTGTGAACAAATAATAAATTGAAAATTAATTAGGTCAAACTGTGACGAGAAGGTAGGGATTCAGCAGATTTGCTGATTTTCAGTCGCCAAGCCACCAAGGAATTAAAGGTTATTTTCCAAAATTCACGATTATAAAAAGGTGGCCTTTTTCATCAATAATTTGAAATTCTCGAATTTAACCGTAATTATGACTATTTATGTATTATATTTTATAATTAGCTTTTTGGCTTTTTAAGTGCAAGTCAGAGGGATATTTTTCATTTATGCTGTATTAAAAAAAATCTTAATTGACCCAATGAGGGCGCCACTGGTTGGAATAAACCCTCTTAAATGACACCTGCAAATAAATTATATCGTATATAAAATACACTAAAAACATGAATCTGGACCGCCGCCGTCGCCGTTTTCCATACAATAATTAATCAATTGAATTGTAACATCAATATTATTATAGAGTACCCTACCCTACCTACGTGGAATAACTTTATCGCGGAAATATGTTATATATTATGTAGGCGGGAACTACTCACTTATCGGGATTAAAAGTATTCTATCTTTAATCAATGGTATATTTTACCTATATACCAAATCTCAGCCAAATCCGTTCATCCGTTTCGCCATGATTGAGCGACAAACAAACTAACATCCAAACTTTCGCATTTATAATATTAGTTTTTTTTTTTTTTTAATTTATTTATCCATCCCTGTTCCATAGTTAGATGCATCCCTGTCTTTTCATTTTGACGTTATAGCCCACTAGGCATGTAAGCCGGCCTTTAGATGCATAACCTGTTGGCTAGTTCCGGCGGCCCTCGGGTGGCGGCGGAGCGGAGGCGCGGGCGCGTCATTCTCCACCTCGCGCCGTTCGCGCTCGCATGCCTCTGTCGATCGTTCTTCTTGACCCATGTCCGTCCATTGATTTACTCCATCATGCAATACCCACCGCCATCCCATCACACACTAACTATCACACACACTAACTCTTACACACATAGACACTCACAACACACATATTTTGTACATATTTATAGATCTATAATTTTGACATTTTCATTCGGCTTATTTAACTTCCATAGACAGATTTTATTCATATTTGAATAGAATAGAATAGAATAGAATAATCTTTATTTGCTAAAAACGTGGTACACAAAGTTGTTAATTTGGACATATTAACCTAACGACTCATATATCACTGAGGATTTGATTTGTTTTCATTGACATTTATATAATAATATTATGATTAATAATGTATTAGTACGAATTTTATTGTAATTTAATTAAGACATACCCATTCAATGTTAAAGTAACCTTTGTCAGTAACATAGTAAGAATCTTTAATTGGCATAAGTTTGGTATTAGTTTTCTGAATAAGAATTTGTAATAATGCTGTTGATTCTATGTAAATAAAATAAAATAAAATAAAATAAAAAATACATACTCCATCAATTTCGTCACGGTTTTCATTTTTAAGTAGGTTGAAAATGGTGTTCTTTATACCAAAAAGATTTTCATTTTTTATTTAAGTATTTGCAAAATCGAAATGCTTTTAAACATTATTCAATTGTTTTATAATTGTCGATACATTAGTGATAGATTTTTTAAAACTGCATGGAAATACAATGCGCTAAATTTAAATAAAACAAGTTATGGTGACCCGGAATTTCTTAGATTTTTTTACAATTTATTACACGGTCGAGCTTACCTCTATCTATAGTTACATAAGTTGATACCAATTGGTTCTAATAACGTTTAATATTGTATACTTCATAAGAGAAGTTCGAATTTGAAGTTATTGCCCCAGTAGAATAGTTTAAATTCGAAAACAGAACAGAAAAAAGTTTGGAACAAGTGAAAGTTTTCGCGCGATTTAATGAAAAACACTCCAGCGGTTCCTGGCAGCGTGTGGTCCATTAAATAAATTAAATTGCAAAAAAGATTATATCAACCTCTTGTCAACCTTAACCGTACATTGGGGTAATGTTCCAAATACAAAGAAAATAATGAACGTTTTCGATCTAAAACTCTACATTAATACTAACCGCCTCCGTGGCTCAATGTAAACAACATTGGGTTTACGATTCGGAGGTCGCGGGTTCGATCCCCAGCGGGGTACATGTTTAAGTACTCGGTTTGGTTGGTGGTAGGGCATTTTAAATGTCCGCCTGGCTAGCTACCACCATCTTATCTAAATCTGCCGCCAAGCAGCAATGTTAATAGCATTGTTGTGTTCCGATTGTCAGAGATAAGATAGCCAGTCCTCCAAATGTGTTGGGGTTTCCGGGTCAGTACGCTTAGACCTTCGACCTCATCTTCTCTTAACATCAGGTGTGATTGAGTTCAAGTAAGAACCCGTCGTGCATAAAAAAAAAAAAATACTAGTGTAGGTAGTTAGGCGATCGCGGTCAGCTGATCAGCTCGAGTGTGTCTAAATTATTTTTTATAATTTTAATTGGTTTGCGTTTAGTCTCAGCAGTTATAGACGCCTCCATGAATATGTAGGTAGTATATGATCACATCATCATGTAGGTAGTACTTATCGAAAGTAAAGAAAATACCAATTAGAAACATTTCTAAAATGAAAACGAATAGCATGTCACAACACAGCTAGAAACTGCTAATCAAATGCGGCGTAACAAAGCCGCACGCATCTCAGGCGCACAATACGTGCGGCGAGTGTGCCGAACAGAGGCGTGCGCGCATCCGGTGTGCCGCTCGGGTCCGGTGCTCGAGCAGGCTTAATTCAGCAGACCTTTGATAATTCCATTTATTAATTATTTTAGTGTTTGTACAATTATTTTTTATTATATATATCTCGAATGTGAAGTGCTAGTGTTAGTATGAAATTGGATTTATTGCTCTTAAATAAGCTTTTGACGATAAAGTTTAGTGATTGTGTTAAGATTGTTTAGGAATTGCCGTAGATTGCTATTGGGTAAATTGGCAATCGGATTAATAAAATGGTGGAGTTCGCATTGGAAAATGTTAGTATGTTAAAGTTGAAACCTTATTTAATAAATAGTTTCCAACACTAACCATCTAGTCCGTACGTAACTAAGCAAAGCAAAAATACATAAATGTCTCTGTTGGTGTTCATCACACAAACATTTACCCCTAGCGGGATTCAAACCCGCAACCGTTGGATCACTCACTAATCCAATCGGACGTCACTTCTATTGTACTGTTCTTTTTCTTTATTATTATTGAAGAAAGAATACTTTCGTTCACTTATTCCTTGAAATGTAAATTCGACACACTTATTATGACGATGCAAATATTATTTTTTTATATCTCTGAATAGTATAACACAAAATCACTACCCACGTCTGTCTGTTTGTGGGCGTAGTTGTTCTAAAGTACGCAAATATTTGTCAAGGTTTTGACTATCATTTAAGGAATTTCTTCTAAACAGTTGATGTGTATCATTTTCAATTCAGTATCAATTACACACTGTCTACATCCCCTTAACTACTACTTAAGTTTCAGAAAAAAATATTTAACTATCACTATCATACCCGGGAACCTGAGATAGATCGCTAATTATTTTTTACCCATAATATTCAAATCCCTTTTCGGTACTCGTATTGTACAAGTATTTATTATTTTTTATCAGCATTCTTATATCACTACCACCATGGGCCTCATCTCCAAGTAGCCCTGACTAAGCCGTAATAAGCATTTCTCTGGTGAACTCAAATATTATTAGTAGGATTAAAGTAAAATTTACTTCCTTCCAAACTTTTCTAACCTGCATGGCTAATATTTCCCACGATAACATATTTTCGGTAGACCTCACAGTTATTCACCTTTCTCTTTAATCCAATAAGACAAGTAGGTGCTAGTGATTAAAATTCCACCTCACCCATTGTTCCCAGTTTCCCAGCGGCAATGCAACAATAATAACATAAATATTTCAACAATCTTCCACAGAACCAACAGGCGGGGACTTCTGCTGACTTCAGACAATACCACGACCAAAACTACAGTTACGCTATGCACCAACAAGGCGTCATACCAAGAAACTTAGGTTACGACTCACCAAAACCACCAGTTCCAGCCAAAAACACATATCCGAAACCAGAGACACCTAATAACTCTCAAATGATAACAGTCACAGTTGAAACCGGTAAAGACAATACACGAGATGCACCGAAAAGTGCCAAATCTGTCAGCAAAACATATCACACGCTAAAAGATATGATTTCTAGTCGATTTAAAAGTAAAGAGGCAAGTGAAATTGAGAAAAGTGATCAAGAACCAAGTTTGAATAATAGTGAGGAAAGGAAAAGGCCGGAGCCTGAACAAGTGACTCCAAGAGAAACTGGTCCCAGGAAAGTTGAGCAGGGAATTTATGGAAGACCAATGCCACAGAATAGACCAGAAATGCAGTATAGTCATGGTATGGCGAATAATATGGCTTATCCTAGTCCATCACCGCATAGGTAAGACATTGATTTAACCATTTAAAAACTATTCCGTCTTTGCGATATTAATTTACAACTAATACTATGTTCTGGCAATGCGTTAACCTAATTTATTAATGTGCTTCATCTAATCAGCTTCACTTTTTGCGTCTTCATTTCTACTATGTACATTATATTGTCCTATTATATCATTCATCATACTTAACGAAAATGAGGCATAATTTCGAAAAGAAATTACGGCACTCCACCGTAGAGGTTTATGCTAAAACAGACACTTCTCATCACCAGGCAACTCATGCAGCAGCAAATCGTCCAACAGCAACTACTGCTGAACCAGCAGGCGAGGTCCCAAGAGATGCTGGCATCGACTCCTCACTCACGTCCTCAGGCTCTGGGCGCGGATGCCCTGTACCAGCAGTACGGGCCCCCGGGAAGAAGAAGCGCCCTCTATCAAAGGGATGTGGACGTGAGATCAATGGCGAATTTCACGTCTTTGAAAACTGGTCCGCAAACTCAGGTAAAGATTCACCTGAATTACTTTCCTATTGAAAGATTGCTTTTGAAAAAGTAACCTAATTTGAATCTTGTTAGTCAAGCTAGAGTCATCACCATAGACTAAAATAGACCCGACTATATCTACATAGATGTAAACTAAAGGTGGACAGTCTGTCATAAAATTTGTTTCGATAACATCAAGTTTCTTTTACAAGATATGAAAAGTCAAACAAACAAAAAGCTCAGTCACATATTTTTGTTTCTGAAAATTTTAAAACTTTGAATCGTTCACAGATCAGACCGCTATGCGGAAACAAGTTTTGAGTAACAAGAACATGTCATTCAATTACAGAAATTACTTTCAAATAAAGGTTCTTATTTACAATAACAACTATCACCAATCTATTACCCCTACTAAAATTCACAAATCTTGTTATAGTGATCAGTGAATGATAAATTGCGCTCACCCAACACCTTGTACGCCGAAAACTGTGGAACTTCTAAATTACGGCAATCGCGCAACACCTTTCCTGGGTCGTTCTTTCTCATAACTAGGGTCTGAGACAAAGCACAATGGTTCTCACCAATTAAGTGCCACTTCTCACGAAGTATGCAATCAGTGGCGTTGCTGTCATGCAGGGCCGGAATGTGGAGCTCCAACGACTTTTAAAACTCTAAGGTCTTAGTGATCTATCTCGAACTTGGTTTTGAAATAACTTCGATTTCGGTAATATCATTTAAATCGGGCAATACAAATTATAATTGAAATGAAATAACTCATTGCACTTTATTCCTCGTATAATCAACTTGTGTAATGTCTATATTCTTATTTGAATTGAAAATTTGTTTTTTACTTCGAATGAATTGACTAATTTAATAATATGTTTCGAATTTCACTTAAAAACATTCGTTTAATCGTGATATTATTATCGCCCCTTCAGGGATTCTACATACGGCTCTGGAAGCAAAAGCAATTATAGTAACAACTACGTCTAAATAGAATCTTTGTGCCGCCGTTGAAACGTTATGTTAAGAAATTTTACTTTAGCAAGAAACTGATTTACTTGATCATTGTTTTCTCCTTCATAAACAAGTCAATTGCGAGTTATGTGTGTATTAGTTTCTCTTATTTATGTAATAACTTCCTTTAAAATATTACTTGTATGTGTTAAAATAATATTGTTGGTTTAATTTTGTTCTCTGGGGCTTTCCATCAGCGCTATTACCATAAATAAAATTTGAAAATGCGTTTTACCAGAAAAAATATTTTTACCATTTAGTTTATTTCGACCATTCTTTGTTACTATTTTAGTATTATACTTCAAGGTATAAACACATAAATATCAGTTTACTAATTAAGGCAAAATGAGAATGTGTACCTAACGTAACTTCTTTGTTACATCAACTGTGCTTCACGGTTTTTAGCTGGTTGTCTACACCATAATCTGTTATCAAAATGATCTCATATTTCTCTAGCCATCTTGAGACATTCATATTGTAATATTTACCTATGAATGTATGTCATGGCTCTATCACGATAATATCTACTTGAATGTTGCTTTGTTTGTGGTTTTAAGTCAATTTTATCTTACTCTACATGGTTTAATAGCCATCTAATTTTAAGATACGTCTTGTATACATCATAAAAAGCGTTAAAATACTATTTAAGATTGGCCATTGCTTTTTTCTGCTTATTTGCAACATTTGCAACATTTTCTGCTTTGCCATACATACAGATCAATGGTACTTTAAATATACATAAGGCTGTGGTTTGCAATTGGTGTGAACTAAATACTCTCTTTCATTTCCAGTTTGACAACTCTCACTCCAGGCCAGACCTCAGAAGCCCCCAACAACTCGAAAGAGAAATTGTTAGACAAAGAGGCTTCGTAGAAGGCAGACGAGCTGCATCACATCCTCACCTTTTAGACGAGCCTCACCCCAGACTCGAAGTAACCCCTCAAATCCACGACAGATCTCGTAGAAATTCCCATGGAAACCTTCTTGATGGATTACCAAATGCAAGTCAGAGAAATTGTGACGAACGAGAGTCAGACGATGGTGGGTTCAGGGCTAGGCTTGTTGCACAGGGTCGATCAAGCTTCGAAGAGCGAATTCGAACTAGTGGGCGATCAGTGGAATCTCAACGAACACAGGAAAACGTTTACAGAAGAACCCCAGACATAAAAGAGTCACGGAGAACACCGGACTCGATGGGACAGAGAAAAGAAGAGGCTTTAGCCAATCAAGTGGAGAGAAATGATGAAAGTGCAAGTCAAAAGTCTACAGATAGCGTGTATAATTCGAGTGGAAAAGCTGAGTCGTACAACCCTCAACCTTCGTCATCAAGACAGACGCCGAATAGGATAGATGATCTGAAGTCTCATGGAAAGAAAGGAGCGGGATCTGGTGCCAGCTCAGGTATGGATAGTCAAATTGTTTTGGTAATTTGTCTCTTTGCTAGCATCGGCGTCTAAATCCACTTTCTCCTCTGAGAAAGAGGCTCATGATAAAAATTCACAGGTTTTTTAAAGATTTCAAATAATTCGTTGGAAAATAATAGTAAATAGGCTCTAGGCAGGTTAACCTTGATATGTACTATACAACACATGAAACAATCTTAAGAAGTCAAGTTTGTTTCATCAATCATGATGATATATTGGAATTATATTTAAGAAAAAGCAAAGGAAAATGAGCTACATTTGCTCTCAAAGCGGGTGTAGGAGATCTGTCCAAGTACCTATATGATTTACGAACCTTGAAGACTCAGGAAAGCATAAAAATTCAAATTTCCATTTCTGGATTTCAGACTATGATAAGAACGGCGGACAGTCTTCCAACGTGGATTCGGGTCGAGGGAGCGTAGCGTACTCCAGCGGGCGAAGACCTGAAGCTAGCCTCCATGATACCTCTGCTGATTCTGATGCTGTTGGACCCTCAAGGTCCCAGCCGCAGCCGGGAACCAGTCAGCAGACGGCTGGACAGAGTGGGTTTTCACGTCCTTGTTTTCAAAAACTAGCTTAAACCGCGGCTTCGCCCGCATGGAATATTTATGTATACAGGGTTAATTTGACGTCACTCTTGCTTACGAACAACTTTCCCCAAGAAAGAAATAGTGGGATTCAATCAAAAAATTTTCGAATACAAAGAAAACCATTCTGAAGCCACCTTTCGTATAGAAATCCAAAATTTTTCGTCTGAATTCGGTTGTTTTTTTTTTATGTTTAACTGCATACGCATTTGACCACAATCTCACCTGATGGGAATTGACGATGTGGCCGAAGATGAAGCACGCGATCTCAGTAGATGCCTATTCACCCTGCTCTTGAAGATCCCAAGGTTGTAGGATTCAGGAAAGACTGACGCCGGAAGGGAGTTCCATGCCTTGGCTGTTCGCATTATGAATGAAGAATCGAACCGCTTAGTGCAAATGTTCGGTATGTTAACTACATACGGGTGGAATCCCTCCCCGCGCCTAGTAGACCGAAGATGAAATGGCGATGGTGGAATAAGATTGTGTAATTCCAACGCACACTCACCGAAGTTGTGGTTCCTACTGGAAAGTTATTCGTAACCATGAGTAGGCGGAGTGTGAGTTTTGTTTCGACTTAACTTTACGACCGCGTTCACGTTTACGTGACGATTTGTATGGAGAAATGCGCAGCGCCTCTGGCGGATAGTTTGCAAAACCATTTTTTTCATAGGGACTTTTCGTAAACGCGAACGCGATGGTAAAGTTAAAAAGGAGACAAAACACAGGAATTACACGAATTAAATTTCGCCCTGTATACATATTGTTATTACCCGGATAAGTAATAGACAGTATTAGATATTTTGGTAATTTCTCGTGATACCAACAATGATAATGTATAGTAAACATTCTATTCAAAGTTTTGCATTCACTCAATAGAAATAAACAATAGTTTTAGGCCCGTATTAATAACCCAATCTCAATACAAGTCTTGAGGCTGTATCACCCGAGATGCGCCTTAAAGGTCTATTCAGACATAAGCGATATCGCTGTCGCGCTCGGTAGCGATACCGAATCGGTACGCGATATCGCGACATGAGCGATATCACTGTGGCGCTAGGTTAAATGATTAGTCGTCCATTAATAAACACGAGTACGCTTCGTCTGTGACCGCTGGAATTTATAATCTTTATAATGGATAGCAATGAAGAGGCAGCATTATTGTTATTAGCTTTACTTGACCCACCAATAAGGAATCGAATTAGGATACACGACATAAATGAAGAACACGAAATTCATGGAGTTTTTTACACATTATACCCACGTTTGAAGAGATGAAGATATGTTTTACAATGCATTTAGAATGTCTACCGAGGGCGACAGCGATATCGCGTACCGATTCGTTATCTCTACCGAGCGCGACAGCGATATCGCTTATGTCTGAATAGACCTTAAGAAGTTGACGCTATCTCAAGCTCCGTGCTAATTTATAACCAATCTCAACCGCCTCCGTGGCTCAATGTAAACAACATTGGGTTTATGATTCGGAGGTCGCGGGTTCGATCCCCAGCGGGGTACATGTTTAAGTACTCGGTTTGGTTGGTGGTAGGGCATTTTAAATGTCCACCTGGCTAGCTACCACCATCTTATCTAAATCTGCCGCCAAGCAGCAATGTTAATAGTATTGTTGTGTTTTGGTTGTCAGAGATAAGATAGTCAGTCTCCCATCACTGTTACGGGTGTGATTGAGGTCAAGTACGAACACGTCGTGCATAAAAAAAAAATCTTGCGGTCTACTCAGCTGAGATCACTTCTCAAGTATTCCCCTCAGCGGCGAATGAATGGTCTATGTTTGGTATGGTCTATAGTCTTGAGTTTCGTTTATTAATACGTGAAACTCGGCGAAGTGAGTACTGCTCGAGTATGCACGTGCATTTCTGGTCTCAAGTAAGGTTTATTAATCAACACGCTTACTTAAGACCGGTCACAAAACTATTCTCAATCTTGAGAACGGTTTATAAATACGGGCCATAGTTACTATACTGTTGTCATAGTCAATTGAACCCGCGAATACAGATTCCAAATTTCACTTCGCTTTTCAATGGTTCTTGGGAAGCGCAGCGGACGTGATTTGTTTTTATTTATTAACATTATTGTTTCTTTACGTATCAAAAAACCAGGGCAAGATGATGGTGGTGTTGTTTTACAAAAGAAAGTTTAAGATTGGGGAGAAAAATTGGCAAAAGTAGCGACTTCAGTAAGATTTGGTTCTTTATTTCAGGAAAATAAATAAATACATAAAAAAATATACTCAAATTAATAACCTCTACTTTAGATGTCGCTTAAAAATAAAAACTGTGTTTTTTTTTTTTTTTTTTAATTAGAATGGGATCGCTCTTGACCTTAATCTGGACTAATGTAGAGATAAGGTCTACGATGGAACGAGCTTTCCCAGAAGATGCCTATTTAACCTGAAGGAAGGTGTTAAAGGAAGTTTATCTAAACTCCTCAGCTGGCGAGAACGAATGGGCGGATTTGGTGGAATGCGAGCTCCGACAGATTCTGGAGCCAAAGCTGGCCGGTATGAGGCTGGACTCTTCAGGCACCTCCGACAGCTCCGTGACACCCCCGCTGCCGCCGCTCTCACCTTCCTCTGATATGCATAAACGGAACAGGTATGGCGTATACTGGCTCTAAATAAATAGGGGTATCTCAATAAAAACTTGAATTTTGGAAACTTAAATAACAATATGACGACCTGTTTGGTGTAGTGGTTAGAAACTCTGACTGCTATACCAAAAGGTTGCGGGTTCAAATCCCGCCAGGGGCATATGTTTGTATGATGAATATACACATATGTTCCCGAGTTATGGCAACCATCTGGTATCCACAACACAAGCCTATAGTTGCTTAATGTAGAACTAGATGGCGTTGTGTGTATGTCCTAGGATATTTATTTGTTTATATATTATATTATACAACATAACTTTAAAAACTAAAAATCTCGACAGCATATTTAGTAATTCGCGGGCGCCATGTTGGTTTTTTTACCTTAAAATGTATCCTATGACACTCCAGGGATCAAGACAAATCTAACGACACCACGCACTTCGAAATAGGTCAAGCCCTTTAGGCTACAGGAGGTAACATAGAAATCTACATACATACATACACTCACCAAACATTACCCTCCGTACTTTTTTGAAAACCAATCTCACCTGATGGAAAGTGACGATGTGGTCGGAGATGAAGCACGCGATCTCAGTAAATGCCTATTCACTCTGCTCTTGAAGATTCCAAGGTTGTAGGATTCAGGAAAGACTGATGCCGGCAGGGAGTTCCATGCCTTGGCTGTTAGGATGATGAATGAAGAATCGAACTTCTTAGTGCGAATGTGCGGTATATTAACTATATACGGGTGGAATCCCTCCCCACGCCTAGTGGTCCGAAGATGGAAGGGTGACGGTGGAATAAGATTATGTAATTCCAACGCACACTCCCCGAAATGTATCCTGTAAAAAACTGAGAGACAGGCGACTTTGCGACGGTGTTCAAGGCTCTGCAATTTAGCAGTCATCGAACTATCACCTATAAGTCTCATGGCACGTCGTTCCACAGAATCGAGTGCAGCTAGTTGGTACTTGGCTGAACCATCCCAGAGGTGACAGCAATATTCCATGCACGAGCGGACTTGATCAGAAATACGATCAATAATGATTACTAATTTTTCAGTAACGATATGAGTTTTACACAAAACGAACCTCATTCGGTTCAATTTAGATGTTTCAGCCTCTTAAATTGTCACCGTTGTTCTGTTGGCATGTTTTGACTCCTTTGCCGGCCACCTTTTTGACGAAATTTTGCAGTAAGAGCTACCGAATTTGACGTAAAATTTCATCTTGTGTGCCAACTGGGGCACTTCTTAGGGTGGTTTGCATTGCTTACTTTTCAAAATACCCCAGAGAAAACAGCCCAAATAAATTAAATCGCAAGCTAGTTTTGGTCTTCAAACTGGGACTGAGCTGGCCTTGTCTGCCGCATGCTAGATGATTTGTGGGTCAAAATCATCACCATCTGGAGCCCACCTTTAGAGAGATGGCTTCGCGGCAGACCGAAAAGGAGATAGCGGAACGAGCTGGATAATTTCCTCAACAACTGGTCGGAGTAAGCTCGAGACAGAGAGGCCTTTGCCCTGCACTTGGATAATATTGACTCCTTTATTGAATAATAATAATTATGTAAAGAAACAAAACATGTAAATTATATTTAATTAAAGATCCTTGACGTAATTTAATGTTAAATGTGATTACTTTGTTTCCATTATGTTTGGTAATAATATGTTTCATTGGGAATGGAGATGGGTGAAGGTCGACAATGGGACGGGATAATGGGTGGGTTGATAACATAAATGAAGTTTATACCGTAAAGGTACGAGCTTAGTACGAGTATTCTGCAGGGCTAGCTTGCCCCACAGTCTCTACAAAGACATGAGATCCAAACATCTCGTCTGTCTTACATACACACATAAGTATGAGCGATAATTTGTCGTCCATGTTTTTCTTTCTGCTCCGCATGCGAGCACTCGGGATAATAGCTCGAGCACGAGTGAGTTCAGAAAATGTCTGGGGTAACAATCGGATGTGTATCGAGTAAATACGAGCAGATAGTCTGGGGTTCTATTATATAAATTCATCGATATCGTCAACGGTTATCGACACCAGTGTGTAGCTAAATATACTATTAGTTGTTAGGTATATATAGGTACTTAGAAACTGATTGTTTAATAAACAGCAAGGATGTCTTCATTTACATCTTTTGTTTCGTCTGTTTTCAATCTTTAACAGCATTCTTCTTAGCGAGTCGTGTGCAAACACATCAAATTCTTGAGGACCAGAATCTTTAACAGTAGGGCAGCGAGATACAGGTGAAATAATTTTACCTAGTTTGGACACTGGAAGTGTCACCATGTTCTTTCTTGATACCTGGGGTTCTATGACACAATTTCATCGTTATCGTCAACGGTTACGTTCTGACATGTGATTGGTTGGCTCATCGCTCGTTCGGCAATTTGACGGTTTCTTATTGGTCAACGTAATCGATTACGAAACCGATGAAGTTACATAATGTAAGGGGAGCGTCGGTAGCTCAGCGATTAAGACGCAGTCTTCAAATTTGGTAGATATGTGTATTTATCCGACTGCTCTTAAACTGTGAAGGAAAACGGGAGGAAACCTGCAAGCCCGAGAGATAAAAATTCCAAGGCATATGCGAAGTCCTCAACCCGCATTGGGGCATTATGGTGGACTATGGCCCATACAGAGAGTATGGGCGTACACGAAGGAGGGCCTATACTCCTGCAGGGGGATGGGGGCTGAGATGATGATGAGTCTGATCAGACAATAGGAAACTAAATCTGCCGTATCTAATGTTATCCCCGGTGGGCGGCGAACTAGGAATGATGTGTTAGTTTTTTTTTATCCACAACGGGTTGGTACTTGACCTCAATCACACCTGATGTTAAGTGAAGATGAGGTCGAAGGGGGAAACGTACTGACCCGGAAACCCCAACACATTTGGAGGACTGGCTATCTTATCTCTGACAACCGGAACACAACAATGCTATTAACATTACTGCTTGGCGGCAGATTTAGATAAGATGGTGGTAGCTAGCCAGGTGGATATTTAAAATGTCCTATCACCAACCAAACCGAGTAGGTACTTAAACATGTAGCCCATGTACATTTAATACCGCACAACCCACCTATTTCAAATGTACTGTCCTTATACCCAAAGGTTGCCTGGAAGAGATCGCTTTTAGTGATAAGGTCGCCAAATTGTACATTCTATTCTTACCACTTTTCTGAAACTATATTCTCTTATCTGTTGTGCAATAAAGTGTATTTGTATTGTATTGTACCCCGCTGGGGATCGAACCCGCGACGTCCGAATCGTAAACCCAATGTTGTTTACATTGAACCACGGAGGCGGAGTACTAGTGAAGTGAATGATGCCGTGTCCCTCCCGCAGCTTGGCGGCTCGCGGTATGGGCGGTGTGGGCGGGGCGGGCGGGGCGGGCGGGGGGTGCGGGGAGGGCGAGGCGCGGCGGCGCGGGCGCGAGTCCCCGCGCTGGGCGCCGGCGCCCGCGCACAAGAAGCACTCCTCCAAGCGGGATCATCATTACAAGAAGCATTGTAAGTCACTCGTACTTAGTACATAATTGTCGTAGCTCATATTCTTCTTCTTATTTTTGAGGATGGCAACCGGTCAACCTCACTGTCGAGGGACATTACTGCCAGTTTCGAGTGAAAAAATTTATTTCTCTTGTTCCTTCAGTTTATAAGTGTTCGGGTGTTAGCCGAAATAGTTCGGAAATGATAATATACGACTTTAGAAATGATAAATTTTATTATAATTGATTATGCTAGATGAATGATGAGAGCGCGTGGTTTACTTGCTACAAGTCGATGGATCGTTTTACCGCGTCATCGGCCTTATTCTATTGTAATAGAGCGCATGACCGCTCATTCAATATTATGATGCCTATTGTACATGCTAGCCCGTACAATAAGTCAGTCTCAGTCAAAACAAGTAATTCGTCGTATACTTGGCGTATACAGTCTAGTCATGGTCAAGTCATTCTTCAGTAAAGTGACTGAATGCTTTACAAAAGATTTTGGCGGCTTCTTGTGGGAACCCGAAAGCTCCGTTGCGCACTTTAATTTACACTTCCTTTCACCTGTACACCAACACTAACGTTTGCTGCACAACATTCTGCCATTATTAAGCTTCAAAAGTTAGAATGCACAAATTATAAGAATTATAAAGAAAAATGCAACTTCACTCGCCTAGATCCCGCCAAAAAGCCTAGCTCATATTCATATATATTTTTAAATCTTTATTTAAAGAGCTTGGTCACTTTTGTGACTATATCGCTCTATACGTACGTATGTACCCTAAGACAGCGAAAGACCCTAACCTAACCAATTTGTTTGGTGTGATGGTTAAAAACTCCGACTACTATACCAAAAGGTCGCGAGTTCGAATCCCGCTTGAGGCATATGTTTGTATGATGAATACAGACATGACATGTGTTCCCGAGTTATGGATGTTTTTCATTAAAAAAAATGTATTTGTGTAGTTTATCAACCATTTGGTATCCATAATACAAGCCTAGTTACTTAGTGTGGAACTAGATGGCGCTGTGTGTATGTGCAAAGATATTTATTTGGCGACCTGTTTGGTGTAGCGGTTAGCAACTCTGACCACTATACCAAAAGGTTGCGGATTCGAATCCCGCTAGGGGCATATGTTTGTGTGATGAATACAGACATGTGTACCCGAGTTAAGGATGTTTTCATTTATAATAAGTATTTATTTACAAAAAAAGTGTATTTATGTATTATATCAACCATCTGGTATCCACAACACAAGCATATAGTTGCTTACTGTGGAACTAGATGGCGTTGTGTGTATGTCCAAGGATATTTATTTATTTATTTATAGTTTATCTTTATTTCTTGTATTGACGTCATGTTTATCACTATTTTTCCTAAATGATGCTATATTTTTTTTGACATACATTAGCGTTTCAAAAATGTACTGTGACGAAAAGGTTAGAATACAGTTTAAACCTATCTCTAAGGGGCCGTCCATAAATTACGTCATCATCATCCTATCGTCATTTCTTAATGACCCCCCCCCCCTTCTCCCAAAATTGACGTCATTACTAGTTTGACAAAATAAAACATTGCAGATTTGAGAAAAATAGGGTATTATATGATTAAAACACTTGGTTATAGAATCACCTTTTATTATTTTTACTTTGGCAATAATCATTGATATAATATAACTACTTATATTATATAATATAAATACAGCTAGTATTTTACTAGGTGTGCTGGAAGAAATTTCTTTTTAGAAATAATCTTTTTGTATGTGAAAAATAAACTAGACCAACCCCCCCCCCCCTAATTTAGAATGACGTAATATATGGACGGCCCCTAAGTGACACTGCTGGTCTCAATTGATATACTGCGCGATCGGTTCGTTTTTGTAAAACAAAGATTGTATTTATATGTGAATAATACTCATAATTGTTCTTCTTCTCACATGCTATGATTTCAATTTCCTTCAAAACAATAACGATAATTTTGTTTTGTCGTTTACATAACAGAGGTTACTTCCACGAGTAATCTTTAACCTGACATGTCAATTATCCGGACTTTGCTTTAAAACGGATATGTATAAAGCAAACTAATTAGAACGAATAGTTCAAATGCAATTACTTTATTAATCGGATCGTAATAAATAATATACGTTGTTAACTATACTATCTATAGAATTAATATTGAAACAGCAATCAATTATCACAGTCTTAAATAGATTTTTAAAATATGGATTACTTCATGGATAATGAGGGAAACAAAGACAAAGTAACCACCTATTATTCGATCAATAACCATAGTTTGTGTCAGACATAGCCACGTTACACTCAATGAATTTAAGCCACTTCTGTGACTTACTGACATAGCTTAACATCCCCAAAAAGGTGACCCTGGGGGCGCAATCAAAGGAAACACCAGGAGCCTGATTCTCACATACTCGAGATTTCAATGTCGAACGACATCAATAGGTTTGTCACTTTTACACACGTATATAAGTGTGAAAGAGATAGACATGCCAATGTCTATCGATAGACAAATGTCGAGTGTGCGAGAATAGGGGTCCTGGACTCGTGCATACGTATGATTGAAAGATACTATAAAACAGAAACTTATTAAGAAAACATATTATAAAATATCAGATTATTTAGATGATAAACATTCATGGACATAACCAGCCCGTTCGCATAACCAGGCCATTTCACAATTAATAATGAAATATTATAAAATAATAATTAATAATTTTGTAATATAAAAATCTTTTTTTAAAAAGAGCAACCTCTCGAGTTTCTCACTTGTTCTTCTCAGGGGAAAATTGTCTTTTGAACAAGCAGTGGCTTTAAAAATGTAAAATCTGACTATTTTAAGTGTACCCTGTGTACCTACAAAATAAAGCATTTTTGATTTGATTTGATTGATTAATCAAAGGTGCAATACTTAACCTAGTTACATGAAAGAAAGAAAATTAAAGAAACTACCAAATTCCACTAACAACAATAGATTTACACATTTTAACGGCGATGGGTTCACCCCCTGTCACGCGTGCATTTTTGTATATGTCGTAAGGTGAACCGAGGATGTTGTATGGATTACTTCATAGAGAATGAAGAAAACAAAGGCCACCTATTACTCGATCAATAGCCATAGTTTACCACACGGGCCCAGTGCGGATTGGTGGTTTTGTGTCACTCAATGAATTTAAGCCACTTCTGCTTAACAACTGCAGCTTAACAACTGCCTTCTATTGTAAACAATCGGGGCCGACTGTTTAAAACCACGGATCTTACGAAGATCCCGAGAAAGGTGACCCTGGGGGCGCAATCAAAGAAAACACCAGGACTCGTGCAATACGTACGACTTATTAATCAAATGTGCAATACTTAACCTAGTTACATGAATGAAAGAAAATTAAAGAAACTATCTAACTTCCACTAACAACAATAGATTTACACATTTTAACGGCGATGGGTTCACCCCCCTGTCACGTGTGCATTTTTGTATATGGCGTAAGGTGAACCGTGGATGTTGTTGCAATCATTAAACTGTAATGTTTGCAACATCTAAACACGAATGTTTGGGATATCCCTGACCGCCCCATTTGGGATAACGGTCGTGACGTTCTGCATGCGTCACATATACACACTAATACAACACTCATATGGAAATGTTACTGGTGGTCAACCATCCAAGAATTGATAGCAACAGATGTTGCTACGAAAACGAATAACGAACGCGACACGACAACACGAGTGCATTATTGCTGATGCTGATTTTTTTGTACCCTCACGTTATCCGGTGTAGAATTGAGCGGTGTAGATCAACGCTATGTTCCCCAGTTTTTTAAATACTTCTTTGTGTGCTCAATTTCTAATTATATTTTTTTCCATCAACAGTATTTGGCCTAGATACCACAGACATGACTTCGACCACGACCAGAAGCCTGGACCTCTCGTCACTTCTCGACGGCAGAACAGACAGTGACGCATCCACAGGAGATGCGAGAGCCATCAGACGGCAGCTGAGGGGTTTGGAGAATATGTACGCTGAAGTCCTGCAACTACTAGGAGTTAGGAAGCCGGCTAGTTTGGCGAAGCAGCCTACATGGGAGTCTAGGTGCCTGGAAAACTCATTTTTCCTTTCTGTGTGTTTTGGCCCAAAAACTTTTGGACCGTTAACTGTTGAAGTTATGGTTGACAGCATAGCTACTACTGCCTGCGAAGCTTGACAGCTTGATCCCCAGCGGGGTACATGTTTAAGTTCTCGGTTTGGTGGTAGGGCATTTTAAATGTCCGCCTGGTTAGCTACCACCACCTTATCTAAATCTGCCGCCAAGCAGCAATGTTAATAGCATTGTTGTGTTTCCGGTTGTCAGATATAAGATAGCCAGTCCTCCAAATGTGTTCGACCTCATCTTCACTTAACATTAGGTGTGATTGAGGTCAAGTACCAACCCGTTGTGCATAAAAAAATAATATATTTCGTCCAAATGAATGAGCAGGACAAATATTATTTCGCGCGACATAAACATTTACCATGCCCCTCATTCTCCTGACCTATTAGTAGCTTTATGATGGCTACTTGATATTTTGGAGAAGAGTTCGTTGCGTTCTTAAAGAAAGAAACAATAAACTTTTTATGAACTATTGATCGATGTTTAGAAAGTAATTTCAGTTCTTAGTATCTTCTGCGATGCAATTAGTTCGCAGTAGTAGGCTTTATATCCACACAATACTTAGAACAAGCTTCCAATTACTTAGAAAACTATTTAATAATAATAAGTATTTTACAGTTCTCGAGGCGTAAGATCAGCTTTGCATTTGTGTGAGTGCACACAGTTAGAGATACGGCTTGTGGCGCAGCGCGTCCCGCGCATTGTTTAAACGCGGCCTGAGGCGCGGCGTGTCCGCTGCGCGTCGCTTCCCTGCCGCGCACATGCCGCACTTCACCTCTTGTACCGCTTGTAGCAGCTTGACGTCACTCACACAAATGCAAAGCTGAGCTTACCTATATGCAAAAATTTAATCCTTCGCTTACCGCCTCCGTGGCTCAATGTAAACAACATAGGGTTTACGAATCGGTGGTAGCGGGTGCGATCCTCAGCGGGATACCAGTACTCTGTTTGATTGGTGGTAAGGCATTTTAAAATGTCCGTCTGGCTAGCTGCCACCATCTTACCCAAGTCTGCCATCAAACAGCAATGTTAATTGCATTCTTGTGTTCCAGTTGTCAGAGATAAGATAGCCAGTCATTATATTAAATAATATATTATATTTTTATATTAAATAAAAAAACTTGGAGAACTATATGTAGAACTATATGACTTCGAAATAAATTTCGCATGATAGGAATCCTACGGATCCCGCCAGTCGCATATCAATCGCAGGGAGGTGCGTGAATTTTTGAAAAAAAAAAAAATATTTCATTTATTTACATAGAATCAACAGCATTATTACAAATTCTTATACAGAAAACTAATACCAAATTTATGCCAATTAAAGATTCTTAATATGTTACTGACAATGGTTACCTTAACATTGAATGGGTAATGTTTTAATTAAATTACAATAAAATTCATAATAAAATAAAATGAAACTACCTATGCCAATAACTTCTATTTCACTTATCTAATATGCTCTATTTGCTTACGGTAAAAAAACTTATTCGGTATATTATGTACTAATAGGAAGGAGAAGAGGTGTGTCAGGATCGTAACAAGTGGAAGTCTGTGGTCTCTGCCTACCCCTACGGGAAGCAGGCGTGGCATTATGTATGTATGTATGTACTAATATATATAAATTGTATTTCGTTAGAAAGGACTCCAGTTCATATGCCATTGACAAACAACCGAAGACTTTACGTTGATACACTCAATCTCTTCTATTACTGGTCCAAACACCGGTACGGCAGAATGTCATCTCTATCGATTTGTAAACATTGCGACATTCTGATATCTAGTCTAATTCAAAGCTTTCTTTTTTGATCAGATTGTCGTCCAAGCGTCGGTATGGCAGCATGTCATCGCTGCCGTCAAGTTCAGTTAGCAGCCGCCCCGTGCGTGACAAGCGACGGAGTTCCAATGACCATAGGAAGAAACATGATCTGAAGGTAATAACAAACTACACAATAGCCTATCATCCCTTCTATTATATTAACATACTCTGTTACTGCAGCTCTTTGTAGACTCGCCATCAAGAGGACCGTCGATTTAACATCCGCGAAACATCATTTTATATACAATGCATATTTCTGTAACAATATTTTGTGTACAATAAAGATATTAAGATATCATTTATAAGGCGAATTTGTAAGAGGAGTTCCAATTTCTCATTTTACTGGGTGACAAGTTCGTTTCGCTATCAGAAACAAAGCGCCATATATAACGTATCTCTATAGTTCAAAGTAAAATAGGACCAACCTGTCTCTTCCCATGGGTATCGGAATGGGAGACTAAGGGATCGTGAGCATAACTGGATATTATACGAGTGTTGGGCAGTAGCGTCCTTGGAGCATAGCTCCCAGAAAATCAACGAACATGTTATGTTCAGTAACGAAGTCATAATATGCGACAGTCTTTTGTTTTGTAAATGCATTGTATAGAATCGTCATAAATTGTCTTTAAATACTCAGCCAATTGATTATGTCCGAATATACTTCACCTAGTTTTAGAACACTTATTCTCTTCTAATGAATATTATGTTATAGTCTCCTTCTTCATTTACCAGGGTATCAACAAGAGGTTCCAACGACTGGAATCCCACGTGGTGACGTTGGCGAGATCCGTGGCACACCTCTCCAGCGAGATGAGAACCCAACACCTAGTGATGCAGGAGATGGACAACATCAGGGCCGAGATAGCAGCACTCAGGCACATGTATAAGTGAGTAAATTACGTTGTTAAATAAACAATGAAATCGACTAGAACACCTACCTCACCTGCCCAAAAGGTAAAGATAGCCCTGATGATTGTCAACTACCGTTAGGAAGCATTAGAAGAATATTTAAATCGAGGCAGAATGCGACTCGGTACAATGGGGTCAAAAGTAAACCAAGAAATTCGAAAACCTTTACATATTTAAGTTGTCGCTTCTGTTTTAACATACCACCGCGAAGCCATGTCTCTCCGCATATAAATAATGTCTCAATGCTTAATATGGAATCACGTAGACCGCTTCATCTAGCAAGTCTCTTGTTTGGCGTGATGAAGTTTCATAAGCCATTTCACCATAAATTGAAATTTTCATCGTTCCATGCTAGATACCAGATGAGGCCGATTGGATCATGTCTGACGTTTCATAACCACAAGACGGTCGCATTTGCTGGCTCTTTCCGCTACTAGGCAACAAACTGCTGGATTAATATACCACCTCCATTAAGGCATATCGGATCATTAAGCTTGTTCAAAAAACACCTTAGGGCACTACTTTATCTGTCTATTTCACACTGTCTTTATTGTGAAGCAGATATTGTAACATTTCTAGACTGAATGATAACAAAAGAACCCTTTATCTTCCAGGTCGCAACAGTACATCCGATCTGGACATCATCGCCACTTGGACCCTTACTCCTTCAGCAATCCTGACAGAGTGAAGCGACTGACTAAGTTCTTTGGAGACGAGCCGCCGCTAATGAGGCTGTTCCTTAAGAAACTTGGATACGAGGTCAGTAAAGCGAGTAGTTTCTAGCAGCGATAATCACTATACTAAATTATGCGTCAACCGCCAGGTGGGAGGTCCTTTGCAAGGAGACCAGCTGGTGGGACCAATCTCTGTTCCGAGATGAAATTAAAGGTTTAGGATTACACACGTACAACGCAAAAAGTTCAAGCAATCTGCGTCCTCACCAAATCATGGCAATTCCAATAAATACCTATTTACTTTAGATTTACATCCCAGGATTATAAGAGTCACGCGTGCTATCTGGCATTTCAAAAGAATAAAATCATCCCGTGGATGTCGTAATAAGAGACTTTACTCCACAAAACATCTACGAACTTGCACGTTCCAACGGCGTTGGGCTCACTATGCATTTCTGTGTGTTTGGAAAGATGAACCGTGGATTTTGTTCCAAGTATTAATGTGTGAAGTTCCTAAACGCTTATGTCTGGGAAAATCCCTGACCCTTTCGAGATCAAAATCGTGACGTTTTAAATGTAAGATTGGGGAAATACCGACGCAGGCATAGTTCTATATTGTAACAGTCTGATTGGAGAAATATGCGATCTTGCTCTGTCCCATGTTGTAATGCAGCAATTTAGAAAGGACGTAAGGATGTTTTGCTCTTTATGACGACTATGCTGATGAAAAACCTATCTACTTGACAGAAATATGCAGCGCTGCTGGAGAAGGAGAAGGTTGGCGCTGCAGAGCTGCCTTACGTGGGCGAGGACAAACTCCGAGCCCTGGGCGTTCCTCTAGGACCAAGAATGAGGATCCTGAAGGAAGCCGGCATCCACCACGAGCTCCACCATTTATCTAGAGACGACCCACACACCACCACCACTACTCTGGCTATCGTCTAGAACTGAACGAAATACTATAGAAATGTAAAATTTTAAGATTTTTGTAAATAATAGTTGTGTGAGAAAAACTTATGATGTAGTCAACTAGATTCTTTAAATAAAGCGTAGGTAGATTAGTTTTATATGATAAAATGCAGGTTTAGACAGTATGAGAAGTGGTCACCGCCAAGATATTCGCAATACCAGAGCTGCATTCAAAACCCTCGCTCGGGGTGCATTTGTCACTCTAGCACGTCTCCGAACCTTAATGCTTAATTTTTTGCAATTCTTACTACATTTCCAATTGTATTATGTCGTAACTGTTTTACTCGAACATTTTAAAAAGCTATAAATAAATACACGTGATATTTATAGCGCCTGCAAAGTTATAAAATAGTATATATAAATGAAGTATTTTTGACAATGAGCCATGACAACATCATGTCAAATCTGTAACATTCCTGCAACATGATTCTTCATAATCATAGGACTTTTAGGCGGGAACTCAGCGAGTGATGTTGCATTTCTTGAAATTTAAGCATTCTGATTGTTGAAGTTTAATACCGTCAGAATATTGTACGGCATTAGTCAGTTTGTACAAGTGAAGAGAAGAGTATTCGCATAAATAACCCGCCTAAAATTGGCAAAACAACCGACTTACTCGTAAGTAGGGCTTGGTATTCGAATATTCGAATATTCGTATTATTCGAATATTCGCCCCATTTACCTATACGAATATTACTTAGTGTAGTATTCGAATTTTTCGAACTTTTCGAATATTAACTAACCTTTAATAATAAAATAAATATAACCGTGAATTGAACAAAATAACGCCAAATTAAATTCTCGCTACTGGCAACTTACATTATATTATTTGTTACTGAAATATTATGTGTCTTCCTGGTCAAAAATAGTAATTATTTATTAAAGCTAATAATCACTTTAGAAAAAATCTAGTTTTTTTCTCTACAAATCAGTCGATGTTACTTTGATGTCTGTGAACTTTATAAAATCTACGAATATTATGTGCTATATTTACTTATTTTGTTTTTTAGATAGAAAATATTCGAAAACTTCGTCATATTCGATAATTCGAATAGTAGCGATTGAACTATTCGTAATATTCGAATAACGAACTATTCGTATAAATAAATAAATAAATAAAAGTAAAATTGGGCGAATATTACAAGCCCCTACACGTAAGAGCTCAGCAACACTATGTCGTCAAAGTAATACTTTCACTTCAGTCACTTTTGACAATTATTATTTTAAACGAGTATCATTATAATCCATACAATTGCTATACACCACCGTACAACATGATCTTAATTGAATGCACACTTATGGTTGTCATTGACAATTTTTGCACTGGTACCCTACCCTCGCTTTCTCTCGCAGGGCACTAGCTGAAAATCAGTGTCTTACCGCTATAGGTGAGGATCCACACTGAGCGATGGCCCGTTTGTGGTACAGATACACATACAACTCTATTATAAGTTGTAACAGTTGTACTTAATTTTACTTTTTATTTTTATTACTGTGAAATAAGGCTACATTTTGTAAGAATAACACCAAGCAGAATGATTGTTGCGTCGAATATTTTTGTATGTGTTTCTGTAATATGCAAATAAACGCTTTATCTATCTATCTATCTATCTAAGTATACAACTAATTACATACTATTTGGGACTGCACACCAGATCTTAATCTAGGGACCACTCTGATAGTCTATCAAACAAGAAACAATCATCAAAGTCGGTTAACAATTGACGAAAGTATGGGTGAACAGACAGATAAACATAACACCTCCTCCTTTTTGGAGTCGGTTAAAATAGGTAAGCTAATAGAATAATGTGACGGCTATCGTATGCGCGAATCCGCCCGATTTGTAGAGAGACAAAGTACGGAGTTTTAAATAAATCAAACAACGAATTTTTTATATCGTGTAAGTGTAAATACTTTGTAAATATGAAAATAAGAACGGAACAACGAAATTAAAACATACTCAATTAGTATAATTAATATAGAATAATTATTTTTGTATTTCTCCTTCTTTTATTGAGGGGTGTTTTTGTAAATATAATAAAGTCTTTTTCAAATATGTTATGCATTTTTTTTTTTGCTTTTTGTAAACGACACTTTTATTTGTGACAAGGATAACTAAAACACACAACCTAAGCAGAAAATAGTTGTCTTGCTGAAGGCTCTACCTTTGAGAGCGTGTAGATCGGAGTGGCAGATGTACCTTTACTCTGTATTGCATGTGAAAGTAATGCACCAGCAAAGTACTACTATGTACTTTTAATAAGATACAATGTGCCTCTATGAAACAGGAGAAATTACAATAACAAACTGAGCCGCCATTCTGACGGTCAGAATGGCGGGTGTTACTGAAATTGCATTAAATGTGGTTATGATATGTATACCAAACGAATGTACCTCCAATACCTTCCGGTACCTTCAATTTACCGTGCAAAACTGTAATCTAAATGTCCCTAGTGTCTGTCGAAAAAATTAAGAAAAATAATTTGAGCGCCTGGCCTGTTTTTAAAGCAATATCAGTAATATTTGTTGCTATGGAAGAGTGATCAGGCGTTTAAATTGTATTGTCATTGTAATGCATAATATGTTACTCCCACAGACCATGTTATTCCTAATAATTTTTGCGGATTATTTAATAAAAGAAATATATATATAGGTGTAACTTAGTATTCTATTTTTGGATAAAGAATGCATTCAATGCAAATTCATACAATCAATCGAAATGATTTCCATACATACATAACATCACGACCTCTATCTCAAATGGGGTGGCCAAGGATATCCCAAACATTAGCGTTTGGGTGTGCCAAACATTAAACGTTTAATGTTTGAAACAATATTCACGATCACCTTTCGAAGAATTATAGAAATGCACACGTGACAGGTTGTGAACGAAAAAGTCTACAGATATGGTTTTTAAAGGATAGTCCCTTAGTCGCCTTTTACGATACACACGGGAACAGACGACTTGGTTCTATTTTTTTACCTGTCGAAACCATATATAAATTACTAATCCCAAATACAATAGCTATAAACTATTAGAAGTCCACTGTTGGTCATCAGCCTGCCAATGACAATGACGCTCCTGCCCATTCTCTTAGTCGCGTTTTACAACACCCACGAAAGAAAACGGGGGCATACTCTTGAGAAGAGACACGGCAACACAAAAGGGTATGTTATTATACTTGAATTTACAAAAGACATAGGTACCTACCTCCCTCCAATTTAATTCAGAATGATAGATTAGCAATCCCATTCTCTACAATGGAAATATTTAGATCTGGACCATACTCCATGACAATTAAAATATATAATAAAATTGGAACATACATAAAAAATGAAGAAAAAGTCATAACTTTCGAAAATAAATTAAAGACATTTCTCCACACTAAATCCTACTATTCCATAAAAGAATTTTTTGATGACATTTCTGATTAACGAATAAGGCCTACCAAAATTAATTACTATATTGTTTATTTATCAAAACAATTGACATGTAATGAAAATCTTCACATAATTTTAATTCAATTAACTTTTAACTAGGATATAAGACGTAATATTGTTGACTATTTTAATTATAATCTTATTTTTGTCGTGGGCGATTAGTATTCATTGATATCTAACATTATTTGGTCAAATTGTATATTGTATTTTATCACATGCACATAATTTAGAGAAAATAAATTTAATTACATGTTTACTTTTTATATTACATAAATTTATATTGACAAAGTAACGTAAGAAAGAGTAACAGGGTTTCCAAATAATGTATACATTTTTTTAAATTAAGACCTATACAGGGTGTTTGGCAGATCGTTGAACATACTAAAATGGGGGTAGGTGGGGTCGTCTCCTACCTATTCAGGCAATAAACCGCCTCCGTGGCTCAATGTAAACGGCATTGGGTTTGCGATTCGGAGGTCGCGGGTTCGATCCCCAGCGGGGTACATGTTAAGTACTCGGTTTGGTTGGTGGTAGGGCATTTTAAATGTTCGCCTGGCTAGCTACCACCATCTTATTTAAATCTGCCGCCAAGCAGCAATGTTAATACCATTGTCGTGTTCCGGTTGTCAGAGATAAGATAGCCAGCCCCCCAAATGTGTTGAGGTTTCCGGGTCAGTGCGTTTCCATCTTCGACCTCATCTTCACTTAACATCGGGTGTGATTGAGGTCAAGTACCAGCCCGTTATGCATAAAAAAAAAGAAAAAGAAAAAATCCTGGTCGTGAAATTTTTTTTATAGGATTTTTTAATTTTTTTTTTTGGAAATTCTATCATTTTTATGCCCTTAAACCCCTGTAACTTTGTTTGTTATAGCTAGGTCCATTTTTTTTTCTTTATTAGAATCTGAGGGGATTGTATAACCATGGAAAGCAATAAATGATTATGAATTATGTTTAAGAGCTGTGCTCTTGTCTATAGAATCCTTTTCACATTTCCCTACATTCCACCTTTTACTTCCTAATACGACACGGCATTTAATTTTTGCTAGATACATATTTCCTGTAAAAGATAAGGACTGCCATAAAAATCATAGTTGTATGTGACATAAGAAAACCGCTCTTATTGGTGTGTAACTTTTGTACAAGTGACGTTAATATTCTGTGTATGAATGATGTTTTGTGTATCCACAAGAAGTTCACAAGACATTCACCATCTGCTCTGGACACTGGCAGAAAGTTCACCAGAATAGCCTGACGATTCACGCCCCATAAATGACATTAAAATCTCCTTGGTACATATACTTACCTAATGGATTGTAATTAACAAATTAAAAGAGATACCTAATTATGTCATTGTTAATTGGAAATCTTTTTAACAACTGCGTGCAAATAAATAAATCAATTACATATAGTTAATTTTAAACATTATCTTAAGTCATAGTTTATCTACTGGGTTATACACAAGTCAATGGCATCGGGTATTGTGACGTCATACAATAGATAACATCTCTAAAACTCTTGCCATTCTAAAAGAGGCTTGGAAGCAGTACGTACGCGTAACGAGATGGTGCGTCAATTATTATTCCTGATGTTCGTAGTGGTGGCGGCCGCCGAGCTGGTGGATTACCGTCCCTGTGAGAATGTTGACGCAGGTATGTGTCCAACGTTTTTAAATTTCCATAGATACTTACATAGACAAAGTAAACCCGTTAAATTAGGTCTGGCTTCTGTCATTTTCACTATAGGGTTAGACTTGTTGGTCTAGGTTACTGGCCAGGCAGTTAAAATGTCCGCCTGGTAGCTACCATCATTTTTTCTTGCTATTCAGCTGCCAAAAGCAGCAATGTTAAGAGCATTCAGTTCCCTTTGTTTAAGATAAGATAGCCAGTCCCCACAAAAACTCTGAGGCTCCGGACCATCTTCCACCTTCGGCCACCTCATTTCCATTTAACATCAAGTGTGATTAAGATCAATTGCTAACTCGTCATGTATTAAGAAAGGTGGGGGGAAACGCAAAAATACTACCATCTCTGAGTACAGTTTTGAGAACCGTTGAATAAAGATTTATTCCAATAATTATTAAATTAAATTGATAGATTCAATGATTATTAATTAAATTAAATAATTTAGAAAATTTAAAAAGCAGTCGGACCAATACACTTAAGTAACTAAATTACATTTAAAAACTGATTAGAACACGGCTTGCCTGGGGATCGAAGTGGACCTCCCAAATTGGGAGACTGTGTCTCGTCCACTGAGCCACCGACGCTCTACTTGGGTACCATAAAATGTTAAGTACATCATGTACTTACCCTAAATATAAAATATATATATATATATATATATATTAACTTTGGATAATTATTTCAAGAGGTTACTTATACATATATCAATTATAGGTTGTAGGTACATGAAACAACAAATTTATAAAACACAATTAAAAATACCTATATCTTATAGAAAAAATATGCCGTCCAACTCGCTTCCGTGAGGCATAGTACCTACATATATGTATATTGTGTATTTATTTTAATTTTAAGTAAAATTATTATTTAGTAGATACCTACTTGCGCGAAGTCCATTAATCTTCATCTTCATCAAACATGGCTAATAATCTGAGCCCTGGTTAAGTCTTAAACAAAACGCATTCAAATCGGACCAAGATAGCTTCGAATAAAGACTGAACAAACACACACACACAAACAACGTCGTTAAAACACAACAGCCGTCGCACCTCCTCGTAGGTTCAAAATGGTCATAATTTTTTAGTTACGCCTCCGTGGCTCAAATTAAGGTCTTAGCATACGTGACGGGTAATTTCTCGGACGGAACGGAGACGGGACAGGTATAGTTCCTAACGTGAAAGTGGTTTTAAAACATACGTACAGGACGGTGTTCAACGATAGTCGTGCTAGTGCTGCAACCATATTTCAGCACAAAATGTTCGATTTTACTTTTGAAGAACTAGCAATGGTTGCCGTAGATGAAGAAGATGCCATAACGATGTTTTTTCTATTGCCGTCCCGTTCCGCCCGTGTTTCTCGCCACGTGTATTTTATTGCTATGTTTTTAAATGCAACGATGTCAAAAAATCGTCCCGTTCCGTCCGGCACGAGAATAAACACGTCACGTATGCTAAGACCTTAAAACAACATTGTTAAGTGGTGCTGCCATGAGGGCGCGCACACTACTCTCGTTATAGTAAACTGTCGTTCTGTCACTGTCACTCGCAGCATTACCGATATATTTGAACCTTTTCGTCACAGTACTATTATGAAAATCTAATTTATTATAAATATAGCATCGTTTAGGTAAAATAGTGATAAACATGATGTCAATACAAGGAATAAAGATAAACTTGCAGGTCATGTAAGCAAACTCCGCAAAGTCAGTAATTCATTCAAAGGGTTATGTATACGCTTATTCAATAAGGTTCCTGTTGATATACAAAACCTTTCTTTCAATAAATTTAAAGATAATATAAAACAGAAACTTATTAAGAAAACATATTATGAAATATCAGACTATTTAGATGATAAACAACTCTGGACATAACCAGCTCGTTCGCATCAGGCTATTTCACAATTAATAAATAAATATAATAAATCAAATCAAATCAAAATATTTTATTTCATATAATAAAATTATCGCTTGAAAAAGTCACTATAAATATTAATATTACATTTAAATTTACTGCTCATTCACAAAGCTCACTCCCCAAAGAGGAACGAGCAAGAAATTCTAGAGTTGCTCTTTTAATCATAATAAATATGATTAATAGACTAGCTATTTACTGTACTCATCGTATGTACCAAATGCACCAACAACGAACTTATTATTAACCTATCTAATCAAGCCACCAAAGGTTAAATGTCACATTGAACAATACTTAAGTCTAAATACAAATATATTACGGAGCACATATAAAATATCCGTCACTGTATGGTTTTGACACTAGGAAGACAAGGGATAACCGCGATTTTCTTGAAACATTTAATAAACTGTTGTAAAAATAAACGCAAACTACCTATATATTTTTCCAAATAAAGTTGAAAATTGTGTTTCTTTAAAAAAAATGTTCAATTTATAGGTATTTCTTTGATTCAAAACATTTAGGGAAATCATCGTTACAAAATATTAGTTCCCGTTTTTATTTCTTAAGCAATGCAGCTCGACGACATTTTCAGCTAAAACACATGCATGCCTAACTATATATGCTTAGTTTCTTATCCATCAATAAGATAACTGTGCCTAACAAAAGTGTACCTAGTTTAATATAATTTGGCTTAAAATTACTTAATTACTATGCAATTTACACTCACTGACATAACGACTCGTATATTACTGAGGATTGTTATATTGATACCTATATAATAACAATAATGTAAAAGTACCAATTTTCTTATAATATCATTAAAACGTTACCCACTCAATTATAACGATAACCATTGTCGGTAACGTAATATGAATCACTAATTGGCATAAGTTTGGTATTAGTTTACTATTATATAATTTCTGCAATAACGCTGTTGATTCTATGTAAATAAGTAAATTAATTAATTAATTGAAAGAAAGAAAGAAGAAAGAAAGAAAAAGTTTTTATTTGGCACCATTACTGTTTAACTTAAAATTAAGTACTTAGGTTAAAATACAAGAAATGGTGGTGCCAAAAAGGCATCCACTCAGCATAATGTCGCGACACCGGAGCCCAGTGACGCGACGCTGGTATTCTGTGGACACCGGAGGATGGAGACTGGAGAGTACAACACCGCACAGCACAAATACTAGTATGCAACCATAAAAGTGTTCGCAGAATTGGTTAATAAAGTGGTACAATGGCATTTCATTGGATTCACGAAAGGAGAATTTGTTACAAGCATGTCAAGAAAAGAGAGCACAACCTTATTCATTACCCGCTTATAAAAGAGGCGCAATGCTAATACAACAATCAGCTACGTAAGTAACACTATTCTCAAGTGAAAAACTTAGATTTTGCTTCGATACATATTATACAACTTGGCACAGTTCTTAAATTATACCTTACATTTTTGTGAAATTAATAGGTGCATTTTATATTTGCGTTTAAAGGAAGGAATTGAAACAGAATTTCTGATTGGTGGTGGTATATTATTCCAGCATTTAATTTAATTAATAATAAGGTTTTCAAAAAAATCTAGACTAAGCTATAATTTTTTTAGACTACTTACTATAAATACTTATACCTATATAAGATAGCAATTATATAAGTCGGTTCTGAATTATGTCTAGCTAACCTATATTTTTACCGTATTTTCCCAGGGCTAACACCTAAAATGAATAGAACTAACACTAAGGAATATTCCACCAAAAATCATCTGTAGTATATTTTGCACGTTCCAACGGCGATGACCTCACCGTTTCTGTATATTTCGTATTATCTGTTTAGAACACCCAAACGTATATGTTTGGGATATCTCTGACCACCCCTTTTGGGATACAGGTCGGGACGTTATGTATATATTTCTCAGAGAGACTGACACCCGTATTAATAAACCATTCTCAAGATTGAGAACAGTCTTGTGATCGGTCTCAAGTAAACGGTCTCAAGTAAACGTGTTGATTAATAAAGATAACTTAAGACCTGAATACGTAAATACTCAAGCAGTACTCACTTGAAAGTTTCGTTTATTACGAAACTCAAGACTATCATTCATTCGCCGCTGAGGCGAATACTTAAGAAGTGATCTCAGCTGAGTAGATCTCAAGATTGGTTTATAAATTAGCACGGAGCTTGATATAACGTCAACTTCTTCAGCCTGAAAACTTGTATTGAGATTGGTTTATCAATGCGGGCCTGAGTGTCTTTTCGGTAAACAATGGAATGAGTCCGTCTTTGTTCAACTGCATACCAACTTGCATGTTTTTACTTATTGTTATTTGTATTGTACAATAACATCTATGCAAACAAACAAACAAACAAGTTGACGTAATGCTACCATCACCCTCTGTAGATATAAGCAACCACCTCAGTGGCTCAGCGTAAACAACATAAGGTTTACAAAACGAGGTCGCGGTTTCAATTCCCAGCGGGGTTATGTAACATTGTTGTGTTTCGACTGTTTGAGATAAGATAGCCATTCCTCCAAATAGACATATATTTATTTGATACCACACTAAGGGTCGTATTAATAAATCGATCTTGAGCTTGAAATCGCATCTCAGTCTAAATATTATTTTCTTTGATATTGTTTTAACATGCAACAGATTATCAAGCGTCAAATTAAGATCATCTCAATTTTGAGAACGTTTTATTAATACGGGTCTAAGTAGGGAGTTCCGGGTGATCTTAAATTTACAGCTTAAAAAAAAGCTGGCAACCCTAATCAAGAGACTGTTTCTTATACATTTTTTTTTTTAAATATAATATACGAGTATTAGGTGGATGCAATAGGGCTCTAGCACACCCTGCGTCTCTAGCAGCCAAAAATATGTATAATTTATATAAAATTGCTGTGCGACGGAGGAATTAGCCGTCTAGTACATAAGTAAGCTGTACCAACGGACCGGCATAGTCGCTTTCGACTAAGCTCCTTAAATTAAGCTTAAAAAAAAATATATAGTATGACAAAGAACTCATTTTATGCTGTGTGGTTTCGTCACTCAAATAGAATAGAACCAGCCCATCTCTCCCCGTGGGTGTCGTAATGGACAACTAAGGGAGTTTCCACCAAAAAACCGTCTATAGTTTTGCACGTTTCAACGGCGATGGGCTGGCAAGCTCACCCCCTGTCACGTGTGCGTTTCTATATATTTCATAAGGTGAACTATTGATATTGTTTCAATCATTAAACTTCTAATGTTTGGTTCACCCAAACACTGTTTGGGATATCTCTGACCACTCCATTTGGGATAAAGGTCGTAACGTATTATTATACGTATTATACAGGGCGTCCCAAAGTTATGGGACATGAAGGGGAAGTACCTTAAATATCGTAGATAGTGAATTTTGCTCAAAGAAGACTTTATGTTATTTTTAAAAGTTAGTAATTCTGCATTCATAGATTTTCTAAAAATTATTTGCTTCGGCTGGGAATCGAACCGACTCAAATGTGAAAAAAAAAACACCCTACTTTTATGATGCCAATCGAAAGAATAGCTAAAAAATAATAACTCTGCCTAAGTAACATAGTATTTTAAAAGAAAGGAACAACGTGAAATTAATCATTTTAATCAAATAAAAAACATACATGAAACTGCCGTAGTCAATTAAGTAGGTATTTTTTTGTAAATTAATTAATTAAATGCTCAAAATGTGATCCCTCTTGTTTTACGCAAATCGCCAATCTTTTAATGAGCCCGCTGCCTGTTGATTTTATGAAGTGGGTACTTATTTACGAATAATCAATGCTATCTTTGGAATGATAATATCGCTACTTTTCGAACGTCGTCGGCAATAAATAACTTTCTTGAAATTTGACTCAATCATTTTATGTTGTTCCTTTCTTTTAAAATACTATGTTACTTAGGCAGAGTTATTATTTTTTAGCTATTCTTTCGATTGGCATCATAAAAGTAGGGTGTTTTTTTTTTCACATTTAAGTCGGTTCGATTCCCAGCCGAAGCAAGTAATTTTTAGAAAATCTATGAATGCAGAATTACTAACTTTTAAAAATAACATAAAGTCTTCTTTGAGCAAAATTCACTATCTACAATATTTAAGGTACTTCCCCTTCATGTCCCATAACTTTGGGACGCCCTGTATACATATAGCATTCGTGGCGCAGTCGTAATCGTTTTCGATAGTGAACTTAAGAAATATCTGGCGCGGCCAGTCCTTGGATGGGTGACCACTTGAGTCATTTTAATACAAGACTTTCTGTGCTGCAGAGGGCACGTTAAATAGTGGGTCCCAGTTGTTATCGACAAGCCAAGTCTGTGGCTTAAAAACACTAACTGTCAAATGGCCACTTAAAAATAAATATCAAATATATAAATAAATGTCTTTGTACATACACACATCGCCATCTAGTTCCACATTAAGCAAGTATAGGCTTGTGTTGTGGATACCAGATCGTTGATAAACTACACAAATACATTTCTTTTGTGTAAATAAATACATATAGAAACGAATAACTTCCATAACTCGGGAACACATGTCTCTATTCATCATACAAACATATGCCTTAGCGGGATTCGAACCCGTCGCGGGTATAGCAGTCAGAGTTTCTAACCACTACATCAAACAGGTCATCACTACATCAAACAGGTCATCACTACACCAAACTCTTGTCTGACACGTATCCACTAATCCGCACTAGGCCCACGTGGTGGGTTATAGCCCAAAACCTCTCCCAGATGATGCGACGGGCAGGTTTATGCAGCGGGCAACGGCTGCTTCGACGAAGAGCATTTTAGATTACAATCTGAAAATGGCCATCGTGACACAGCGGTCGTGGAAAAGCTGAAAAGGTTTGGAGAGGGAGGAAGTCAGAACCTCCAATAACGAGGCACAGTCCATGACAAGCATACAGGATTATACAAGATTATTCTATAACTGCCATTGTACTCACTCCCGTAGTTAAAAAACGCACCTCCCCTTGAATTGTAATCATTTGTAATCATCATAGAAATAAGCAAATTTTACATATTATATATATATATACATACCTACATAAAGAACAAGAACTCACTGTTTTAGATTTAAGCATAGTCGTAGTATTTAGAGTATTAAATGTAAAAAGAAACAAGTTAATTTATAAATTAGATTTTTGTAAACAAGAGCACGGACCATGTGTCTGTGGAGATTTAAATTACTTTTAATAATAAAAAAAAAAACCTCTCCCAGTGAGAGGAAGCTGTGCCCCAACAGTGGGGGACGTGTAATGATGAATTTAAATAACGTGTTTTCCATTTGCTTCCAGCGAAATGTGCAGTAAGCGATGTACATATCACCCCATGTTCATCGAAGAAGTCCTGCCGGCTCAAGAGAGGAGGCGAAGCTGCTATAACCTTCGATTTCGTACCTAGTAAGTAAGAACACTGTCTCAATACAACAGAATCTATCAAAACCCGGATGGTTACGCTGGTCAATCGGTAAACAACATTTGGTTATCGATTCGGAGGTCGCGGGGTACTCGGTTTGGTTGGTGGTAGGGCATTTTAAATGTCCGCCTAGCTTGCTACCACCATCTTATCTAAATCTGCCGCCATGCGGCAATGTTAATAGCATTGTTGTGTTCCATCAGAGATAATATAGCCAGTCCCCCAAATGTGTTGGGGTTTCCGCGTCAGTACGCTTCCACCTTCGACCACATCATCACTTAACATCAGGTGTTGCACAACCCGTTGAGCATATAAAAACAAAATTAAACCAAATCTTAAATTATCTAATGACGCCACTGGACCGATTAAGCACCCTTAACGTCTGTCGCAGTCCCTTTCGATTAGCAAAATTAGGCGCGGACAAACAGTCACCCGACCACTTAGTAACATTTCCAAACGAATGCTTCCGTACATGTTAAACCGGCCCCGGCTATTTCAATTGAAGACACTCATTAATCCAATTAGAGGTACCTTACACAGTCCGTCCCGGATATTTTCAATTGAAGGCAGAAGGCAACAAACAGTTGAGAGAAACAAGTGAAACTGGTGAAAAAGGATAACTCAGCTATTTATGTGAAGTTCACGAGGAAATCGTCATCTTTCATAACACGTGTTGGTCCTATTCATAGAATTATAATGGTGCAGAACGAACGTAACGATTAAATTGTGTAGCTGGTTTCCTGGCTGTCCAGTGCTGAGGCCTCCCCCATAGAACTCCAGAGTGACCAGTTGGAAGCGGCTGCATCCAACGATTTCGCGCGACCTTTACCATGTCTGTCCACCTTGTACGTCCAACGCTGCGCTTGCCGTTGCGTGGTCTCCACTCAAGAACTTCAATGCCCCATCGGCAATCAGTTCTTCGAGCTATGTGCCTGCCCACTGACACTTCAACTTGGTGATCTGCTGGGCTATGCCATTGGCCTTCGTTCGTCTACCGATTTCTTCATTCCTGATTCGATTGGCAAACGCCGAGCATCGCCCTCTCCATCGCTCATTGCATGACCTTGAGCTTTCTTATGGGGCCCATAGTGAGAGACCACGTTTGACTGCCTTATGTCATCTCTGTTAGCACACAATTGACTGGTTCATCAGATTACCTAATCTTACATCCCGTAGGAGTATTTTATTAGGAAACAACCAATTAAGATATTCATATTCATTTATTCGCTTGCCACATGGCAGGATAGCTGTTACAAAAGGAGAGTGTACATAAAGACATGTGACACCACAAAAAAAATAAAAAAGTAAAGAGAGCCCCTCTTAACAAAATTCGTACAATTATTTTTAAATTAACGTAGCCTTTTAAACAACTAAAACCAAACATGCATAATGTTAAACAAGACAAAACAATCAAAAGGAACATATTACATTATTTATAATTATGTTACATTATTCTTCGTAGATTATACTAAACTGCACGGGCCACGTGTCACTTTTTGCGTCTGTATTTTTGAGGTATGTTTGTCAATCAAGTGACTGACGTACTCACAAAAGGTCAGGTGCGTTCAACCACTACCCAACGAGCGTGTATGAAACATTTGATGAGAATGAAAGAAGCAAAAGTAGAATGTCAGGATCTTTGCAAGTGGAATATTCTCTGCCTACACCAACAGGAGCATCTATGTATACATAATTTATATTTGGTCTGCAACTACTTATATGTACGAAACAACACTTCAGTTATGTGAACAACACATCGGTTACCGTCATAGGCAAATATAAAAAACCGGCAAAATCACGTGTCAGGCCACACGCAGTGAAGGGTTCCATAGGTGCCCGCCGGTATATGCGGATTTAGAAAGGACTTGACTGTGATAGTTTTCCTTTTAACTTCTGGCGTGAATTTTTTCACCGTTTTTTCAACCGTTCAGCTGGCGGCTTGTTGACTACGTATCTCTAAAAACATTTACACATTTCAGGTTTCTCAGCTGACAAATTAAACACGACTGTGTTCTGGGCGAGTAACTTCGGTGACCTGCCCTGGGTGGATTTAGATTCCGACGCCTGCAAAGTGACTCCATGTCCGTGCGAAGCGGGCAAAAGCCAGCGGTACGACTACTCGCTGCATCTTGGAAAGAAATTGCCAGAGGTGAGACTAGTTCCGAATCAAATCCTATAGTCTTTAAGAAAGTGATCTGGTGGAAAAATATTTTCTACGGGGTGCCCCTACAAGGAATTGACTAGAGGAAGACTGAAGGGCATGTTCAGGACGTACAAATCAACCTGTCTCTAATAAAGAGATAGTCAGTTGATGTTCACTGCTAGATATAGTCCTCGTTTTTTGGGTGGGTTGGCGATCACAAATCTTTTAAATGTTGCTGCCTATCACTGTATCTATGCTAACTAACTTCCACAGAAAGAGTGGGGTTGGCATTGTGACAGTCCAGACCCTATTCTCGGGGTCTGGATTCTGGATTAGCATGTCTATATCTTTCACAGTTATCTGCGAGTACAAAAGTAACAAACCTATTGATGTCTATTCATATTGAAATCTCGAACGCGTGCGCATCACGCCCCGAATTCCACAGATGACGAAATGCTCACTTCCCCACATCAGCTACAGTTCATTATTCAAATTTCCAGGGCAAGTATACGTTGAAATGGACAGTATCAGATGCGGCTGACATCACCAACATATGCTGCTTCATGGCAAACATCCAGATCAAGAAGTAGAGGTATCTCCTGGATCTCCTGTGAGCCCAGTCTACGTTGCCGAATTGTCGGATAACTACGATAGGCTATTTATAATACTAACAATATATCATCACACGTCCTCAATTTTGCAGCATCGAATATGTAACGGACGCAGGATACCAAGTGAAATTTAAATCAACAGTCATACTTTTTGCGTGAGACATCAGCAACGCTAATTTAAATCAAAATCATATAATGAAGGAAAAACTAATAAATTTTAGTAAGTAGACACACTTAATGTCATTTTTTCAAAAACAATCTTACATGATAACCGGAATCAGCAAATTATTCAAAGTCCGGGAACCGTCATGTTATTCCCGTTTTTTGATAAATTAAGATTTATTTATAAATATGGAATAAATCAAAGAAATCGCTCTGACCTGCACTCGAGAAGCCTAAAAGCTAATAATAAATAATACCTAAATAGCTTATTATTCTTGAAAGTAATCCCCCTCGAAGCTATTTAGGTATTATTTATTTACGATTATAAAAAAAAGTAGCCGCTTTTATCAGTTCCTCGAAAATAACCGTTTATAAAGCTTAAGTAATATTTATAATTAGGAGCTTTTAGGCCTCTCGAGTGCGTGTCAGAACGACTTTTATAATTTATTCTGTACAAAGAAATATTAAGTTATCCCAATGAGGGCGCCACTGGACGGGATGGATGTTAAACTTCACATTCCCAAAATATATTTATTTATTTATTTATTTATTGTAACTGCAACATGTATACACAATACTTATGCTAATAACAGTAGGTAATTATAGTATAGTACTCATGCACATACCCTGTCAGGGTGAAGCAGCGGTCAGAGGACGTCCTGTCTAATTTGTTTACCTACTATGCAATTTTTGTGTAATCTCGCAATTTATTTATTTTATTTATTTCCCTTTTTACGTACTAATCATAAAGAATAGTATACAGGGTCAATTTGAATTCGTGTAATTCCCATTAACCTTTCCTAAAGGAACCATAGTCGAATTCAATAAAAAAAAATTCAATTACCCATACAAAGTAAACCATTCTGAAACCACTTTTAGCATTGAAGTTCAGCAATTTTCGGCTGAATTCGCTGTGATTTCTAGTGGAAAGTTGTTCGTAATCACGAACTTTCATAGCAATGGTGGTTTTTAGAATGGTTTATTTCATTCAAAGGGTTATGTATACGGTTTTTCAATTTTGAATATACTATAAAACAGAAACTTATTGAGAAAGCATATTATAAAATATCAGACTATTTAGATGATAAACATCCCTAGACATAGCCACCTCGTTCGCATGCGAGGCTATTACACAATAATGAAATATAAAAGCTTTTTGTAAAATAAAAACCTGTTTTTATAAAGAACAACCCCTCGAGTTTCTCGCTTGTTTTTCTCAGGGGAAAATTGCCTTTTGAACAAGCAGTAGCATAGCATGTAAAATCTGACTATTTTAGAATAAGAAAAAATAAGAATAATTTATTATGAACGCCCCAAAAAAACAAAGAAGTAGTAAATTATAGCTAAAATAGAAATGAAATTATGAAGAAGATCCCCACAATGCTGTCACGTGTTGCGGCATGCACAATGGGTTAGCACTCAACTCATGCTGCGACGAATCGAATGTTGAACCGCCTCCGTGGCTCAATATAAACAACATTGGATTTACGATTTACGGTTCGATCCCCAGCGGGGTACATGTTTAAGTACTCGGTTTGGTTGATAGTAGGGCATTTTAAATGTCCGCCTGGCTAGCTACCACCATCTTATCTAAATCTGCCGCCAAGCAGCAATGTTAATAGCATTGTTGTGTTCCGGTTGTCAGAGATAAGATAGCCAGCCCCCCAAATGTGTTGGGGTTTCCGGGTCAGTACGCTTCCCTTAAAGTACCAACCCGTTGTGCAAAAAAAAATATGGGATAAGTCCGCCGTTGTACCTATTCATACTCTGTACCTATGTAAAATTAATCTATCGCCTATTTGTATAATAAAGCGTTTACATATAAATAATTCGTTGTTCACTAAATATACCTACACCTGAAGTTGTCTGTGTATACATATATAACTATGTAGGTCTGAGGAACAGTTCGGTTTATACAAGCAAACTGTGCTAATAGTAATCCAATGTAACATAACCTGTTTAGCACAGCTTCCTAAACATGAAGTCCTCATTTAAGCGCATGGAAGTGCGGCGGCCTAGTTCACAAAGCCTCTTTTGACCTTGCAGCTAATTGAAGTAGGATCACGAATTCACGTGTACTTCCCATTAACTGATGACGTCACTCTTGATTACGAACAACTTTCTCTAAGGAAGAAAATTTTCGATTATACAAAGTATGCCAATCCAACAATTTTCAACTGAACTCGGCTGTGGTTCTTAGTGGAAATTTGTTCGTATTTGAATCACCAGTAAACAAGAATTATACTAATTAAATTTCACCCTGTAGGTATAATTTAATTTATTATTTTTTTATTTATTTTCCAGAATCCACAGCACGTTGTATAGATAGAAGTGGTTAGTTAAATAGGTACTCTATAGATAGATTTTTAAAATAAGATATCTACGTTTTTACACAAAATGTAAGTTTCCATATACCTACGCAGCTGTAACGGATACTGAAATTGACTTGAGAAGTTTACTAATTTTGGCATTCAGGAACTTATTAAGTGACTGAGATTTTATCAAAAATGTTGGGTACTTCCCATTAAGCTGTTCCCTTGTAACTTCGATCGGAAGCAGCAGTAATTATGACAGTTCTAAAGTGTACATCGGGTCAGTTTTTGTAGTTAATTTTAGAGACGTTTTCGTTGAATTTTTTTTTTTTTTTTATTTCACCAAACCTTAAAGCGGGGCCAAGTTTGACCAATCAGACTGCTATGCATTTAACATACGAGTAATTTATCTACCTTAATTCCTTATGAACTTAGCTATTTTTTTTCTTTCGTCTCTTCCATTTGACAACTGGGGTGATTAATTAGAGTCATCCTGGGCAGCGGATTCCAAGACGACCAATTTCTTCCGAGTCTCATCGGCTCGATGGACCACATCCTGCCGACATTTGACCAGGGGGCCAGGGCTGCCATTTTTGCGGTGTTCGCTTTTGAAAGCGTATGCGAAAATTTCATATTCACATATTCGCATTTTTGATAAGTCGCATCATTCACATTCCCGACAAGTGGATCTACCCATCTACCAATCCGAATTACTGTAGTACATTTGACTTTGGTTCACCATTACTCAGTATATTAGAAAACGCGTGCCTTACCTTCTTAATTCCTTGTCTGTCCATATTAGAAATGGGCCCAAAAAAGGCAAAAAAATCTACAACTTTTATAAAACCCGGGTTATAAAAAATTTAAAATAAAATTATCAATAAAAAATCTAAAATAAAACGAAATAACTCAATTGGTTCAGGTCGGAGTTGGAGGACGCGTAAGCAAATTTACCTCAATTCATTATTCGAAGAGCACGGTAGGGCTCAGGTCAAGTTCTCAAAGAAAAAATTACGAGGAACTCCATAAATGCCTCCGATTCCAGTCTAAATCAACTGACTTATTTCGTCGTGTTTGTGATTCTTTTTATAGATAACGCATTTTGGCTTTATACTTGGTTGGTGGTATGCTCAACGAGCTTCTCCTTCAGCATTCCACTGCACTCCAGAGGTTCACCGCCCTGGCCAGGGATACTCAACAGCACTAGGAGGTCCCACAGGATATTTCACGTGAAACAAGCAAGATGTCGGTTTCGAAGCTAGCAGACCGATTATACGGTGTTTGTCCAAGGACAATAGAAAGACAACTGGTGGTATATGCAAATACCACGCGTACGTTTCTTCTGTGGGGTTCACAGATCAAAGAAACAAACAAAATATTCTTTATTGTACAACAATAAGAAACATAACAACGATAAATAAGAAAAAGGGGATATTTTTTTTATTAAAAACTGGTTTCGCGTTTGACTACAATCTCACCTGATGGAAAGTGACGATGTAGCCGAAGATGTATCACGCGCACCCAGTAAATGCCTATTCACTCTAGACATAATTACAATACATAGTACAATTTGGCGGCCTTATCACTAAAATCTTCCGTGCAACCTTTGGGTTAGGAAGCATTACGCACATGATTATGTAGGTCGCGTGCGCCTCTCGGGAGCCGTTGGATGCTCTTAACCAGCGAATTTCAACAATTTACAGCCATTTCTTCTACTAGCTGCTATAAATTTCTGCTGTCAATACCAGTCTTAGTTTAGTTGTCATGTCGTTCGACGAGTTAATTGTTATTTGTTAGTATCGAAATACGTTCAATTTTATTTTAATCTTCACTCAAATTCTTGTACACACTAGATTACGTATAATAGACAATGGTGTCTATTCGGATGTACACCAACTAAACTAAAACCAGTTTTAAAATAGTAGTGTCTCTTTCTCCCTGGAACAGTACGATGCGACGGCACCACTCCAAAACTACTGGTTTTAGTTTAGTTTAGTTTAGTTAGTGTACAACCGAATCGACACCAATTATTTGACTTATTGCTGAATCGGCACATGTTTCGAATGGTTCCAAAATAGCGGAAAACGGAATGAATAGAAAACAAATTCGCAAGTGAAATTATTTTCGATCGTTTTTTGATGACAGTTCAAAAATCGCACCCTAAGAGCATTGACCACACTCATATAAATAACGGGATGAACATAGTTCGCCACTCGTTCGACCAATAGGTTTAACAACCTGTAATAAGTTCTACTTCGAAAGTACTTTTAAAAGCACATTATTGTTCTCTTTTACTAACCCTCTTATTCATAAAAATTTACAAACGCTTCATAAGCCTGTTTTAGTTAAAGTGTGTTTTGTCACTTTCTTTCATTACAACATTTCCTTATGGACGGCAGAGACAAAACACACTTTACCGAAAACAGGCTTATAGCGTTTGCATGAATAAGACGATTATTATTCTTTTTTACTTTTTATAATTAAGTGACATTATTATTACATACATACATACATAATGTCACGCCTTTTTCCCGCTGGGGTAGGCAGAGACCACAGACTTCCACTTGCTACGATCCTGACACACCTCTTCTGCTTCCTTCACTCTCTTATGGTTGTTCATACATGCTCGTCGGTTTAGGGTACTCTTGACTTGGCCTTTCTTTAAGACGTCCCCGATTTGATCATGGTACGTTCGCCGTGATCTTCCCCTACCAACACTACCATCCACATTCGCTTTGTATATCTCTTTCGTAAGTCTTCTTTCATTCATCCTCTCCACATGTCCAAACCATCTCAGCATACCTTTTACGATCGTTGTCACTACATCTTCATTCACACTGCTTAACTCCCTAATTACACTATTTCTGATTCTATCTATTATTATTCCAGTCTAATAAGTAATCTGTATGTATAATTTTGTATCCCTTCTATTAACCGTTAAGGATTCCCCTCTTGAGGAAGCGATCCTGGCTGCAGCATCAGGTCATATCTATCATATAAATGTATTGTCATCAGAACTGTACGAGTATGCAATATTTCAGCTCCTTAGGTAAACAGGAAATGGTTGTAATTTAACTTGAAAATTTTGAAATACATAGTTAAATAAAGCTTGTAATAATAATGAATCGGTGTTTCACTACGAGATTTTTTTTTATGCAGTACGGGTTCGTACTTGACCTCAATCACACCGGATGTGAAGTAAAGATGAACCTGGATTAAAGAAATCCATGGAAGAACGAAAGTCCTGCCTTCTAAACTGTTCGCCTTACCTGTTTTCGACTTAGTGCCTTCTTCTGAATAATGTTGTATAATAAATCTTTCTTTAATTTTGTTTCCTTTAAAAATTAAGAGGGCATATACCGTCCAGTGGATAAATTATATTTTCTTTTTAAATACAGCATAAATTTAAAATATTGCTCTGATCAGCACTCGCACTGCAATTATAAATGATACTTAAATCGCTTTAATTAATTTCGAGAAATACATATTATAATTATAGTGAATTCTGGAAAATAATATCAAATCAATAATCATCAAAGCTATGTCGTTATAATTTATAATTAGCTCTTAGGCTTCTCGGGTACAGGTCAGAGCGATTTTTTTTATTTATTCTGTATTTTGACGCCGCCACTGAACGGAATAAACCCTCATAAAGCTTCCGTTAATTTCTTTTGCAATAACAATATCTACACAAAACATGGACAATACACAAAAACAATTTGTGTAACAAAATGAACCCATTGAGATCATAATTAAATATTCATCAAACGTATTAAGCAAATCTAATTACTTAATGCGATTTACATATTAGGCCGTCGTTCTCTGCGTTTAAATCATTATTTGGTCATACTGTCCGTCTGACTGGTCGCCGGCAAGTTGCCTAGTTGGGGCCGTGCGTTCAAACCATATTCTTGTGTTTCGTGATCCAAGCAAACATGTTGCTATTTCTAATATTAGTGACCAGTGTCTTCTGTGCTCATGGGGAGTTCCTAACGAAGAAATTGTGCAAAGATGGTGAGTGAAAATTAGTTTTATAAAGGCATGTATCAAAGGAGGTTACCTCAGGTCAAATTGCTAATATGTGTCTCGCTGGCGCAGTAGGTACAAAGTGAAACAGAGAATCATAACACAAAAATTACGTTCCCGCGAGGGGTAAATGTTTGTGTGATAAAAACCATTACAAATTACAATTTTTTTACAATCGTGCATCAAAGCTATTTAGTATTATTTATAATTAGCATTTAACCTTCGAGTGCAGGTCAGATCGATTTTTTTTAAAATTTATTCTGTATTTAAAAAGAAAACCAATGAGGGCGCCACTGGACGTAATAAACCCTCTTAATACGTTGATATATATCATGGATCCTATTATGTTTAGTTTCTCGGGGGTTTTCGAAATTTTCAATGTATTCAAAGTTATATTGTTAGGAACATCTGATTCTGTATGAATAAATAAATTAAAAATATACCGGATGAGTTTTTTTACCGTAAGGAAAAAAATAGGGCATATATTAGGTAAGTGAAATAGAAGTTATTGGCATAGTTTATTTTTTAATTTTTTTCAAAACTATCATCGACCCTCGCATTTGCAGGAAATTGTTTATCCTTTATCTGAATAGTATCAGTACCAGCTTTGCTTAATTTGGGACTAAGTGTTTGGTGTAAATGTCCGAAATATTTATTAGATAAAATAAGATGTTTATTTACCAAAAAGGACCATACATAATTATACATTTGCTGTAGCGTCCACACTAGGCTAGGCCTGTATCGTGGATGCCAAAATTTCCATATTAGAGAAACAATTTCACTGGTCATTACATTTTATAAGTAACATCATCAGTTAAATTAGAATTAGGGAGATATGCATGCAGAACTAGCCTTAGATGTAACTACCACGTTAGAATTGTACAAGTTGCGCGTGCGCATGTGTGCGGGTGTGAGATCATTTAATTAAAATTTGCATGCTTCTGCCTATTAACAAAAAGAAAGGCAAACTAACTAACATAAATATGTTTCCATAATAATAATTATGTTGTATCAAGAGTAAGCGAGTAAATGTGTGTAGCAGAGGATGTGTGAGGGTGCATGTATGGTTTGTGTGAGGGGGGTGTGCTTGTGTGTATACGCGTGTGTGAGGCAAATATATAGTATTATTTAGTTATTTATAATTAGGTACCTATGTATCTACTAATTTCCACAGTAACTCATGCAATATGTATCCAAAAGAGTAATACATTAATTGGCATTAATTAATACATAATTGGATCCAATCTGCACAAAAGTGTGTCAATTAACCCGAACTTAAATTATAGGTAATGAGTAATTATAGTGCCGAGTCTCATATAGTCTGAGCCCAGTTTGCTGTCATTATAAAAAAAACTCGCTATTAATTTTCTTATTAGTGAAGTTAAGCAACGCCTCGCACGGTTCTTGTACGTATTGAATAAAAGAAATGGTCACGATTCAGATGCCTTATAATTTGACAAATTATATATTACTTTAATGAATTAATCACACAGACTCACTTAGGCGTGTTACTAACGCGGAGGTTCCAACCAAACTGTCCCTCCTTTCTCGCTCGACTCAAAACGTCAACGGTTTTACTCGTGAAAGATCGGTACCATTCGGCCCGACGATGTTCGCTACGAACCTTCGTGCGAAAATACAATACAAATACGAAAAGGTTTTATTGTCTCTCACAAAAATGTAGGTACACTACTTAACAATAGGTGCTTAAAATTATGACGTATACAGGGCGTCCCAAAGTTATGGGACATGAAGGGGAAGTACCTTAAATATTGTAGATAGTGAATTTTGCTCAAAGAAGACTTTATGTTATTTTTAAAAGTTAGTAATTCTGCATTCATAGATTTTCTAAAAATTACTTGCTTCGGCTGGGAATCGAACCGACTTAAATGTGAAAAAAAAAACACCCTACTTTTATGATGCCAATCGAAAGAATAGCTAAAAAATAATAACTCTGCCTAAGTAACATAGTATTTTAAAAGAAAGGAACAACATAAAATGATTGAGTCAAATTTCAAGAAAGTTATTTATTGCCGACGACGTTCGAAAAGTAGCGATATTATCATTCCAAAGATAGCATTGATTATTCGTAAATAAGTACCCACTTCATAAAATAGGTACTAACATAGTTTTCCTTATTATAAGTGCACGTGTAGATGAAATGATAAAACTTGTATTTGAACACAGAAAAGTATTTAGGAATACTTCAAATTTTAAGGGATAAGATAAGAAACCATTCCGCGGCGGAGCAAGAAAACTTAATTTTCCAACAAGATGGAGCTCCGGCTCATAATAGTCGGAGAGCAGCAGATTTTCTAAATGAATGTTTTCCTACATGGATTGGTACAAATGGACCGATTAGATGGCCGGCCAGATCCCCGGACCTCACACCATTAGATTTCTTCTTTTGGGGATACGTGAAAGATATGCTATACAAAAAGCGATACGAGAACGTAGGCGAGTTGCAAACAGAATTGTGCCATATCACATCGAGTGTTCACCATAAAATGATTAGAAAATCAACAGGCAGCGGGCTCATTAAAAGATTGGCGATTTGCGTAAGACAAGAGGGATCACATTTTGAGCATTTAATTAATTAATTTACAAAAAAATACCTACTTAATTGACTACGGCAGTTTCATGTATGTTTTTTATTTGATTAAAATGATTAATTTCACGTTGTTCCTTTCTTTTAAAATACTATGTTACTTAGGCAGAGTTATTATTTTTTAGCTATTCTTTCGATTGGCATCATAAAAGTAGGGTGTTTTTTTTTTCACATTTGAGTCGGTTCGATTCCCAGCCGAAGCAAATAATTTTTAGAAAATCTATGAATGCAGAATTACTAACTTTTAAAAATAACATAAAGTCTTCTTTGAGCAAAATTCACTATCTACGATATTTAAGGTACTTCCCCTTCATGTCCCATAACTTTGGGACGCCCTGTATAAAATAATTTTTGAGAGAGACTGATGTCCGACTATGTGTCCAAAAATGTTAATTGCGTGTGTGTGAGGGGGGGGGGGGTGTATATCTATGGGGGTAGGGTGTATATGTATGGGGGTGGGGTGTATATGTGTGGGGTGTGGGTGTATTGTGTGAGTGTTTGTCAACAAACTCCATTAATCGATTTAATTCCTTCTTAAATCTAATTAACAATAAATTTTACACTTTTAAAAATATTATTTTGGTGAACTATGTCAAGTGCGATAACATACGAGTGTTTTGTAAACACTGACTGTGAAGTGGCCACTGGGTTATGTGGCTCTTCTAATTAGATGAGGTTGCGTCTCAATGGGAACAGAAAGCGAATGATAAATCGATGAAAGTAACCTAGCATGAGAAGGATAAATCTTCATAGGACACCTTCAGAGGTCACCACGTACGGCATAAGCGCGATGTAAATAAGCCGAACTCATACTGGCTAAAGCTTCCCCTGTTAACCTAACCACACCTTTTGCGATAGCTGTCTGAAATTTGGGTGCACTGACAGCTGTCAGGTGTCGGTTCATTCTTTCTCCTTTTATTATCTCCTCTCGGAGAAGGCAAAGAGATCGCAGATCGAAGATTAGACGACCGATTGGTGTAGTGGATAGTGACCCTATCAGCGAAACCAACGGTTGCGGGTTCGAATCCCGCGACGGGTAAATGTTTGTGTGATGAATATGAACATTTATTCCTGAGTCATGGATGTTTATATAAATATTTATGTATGTTTATCCGTTATCTAGTATCCATAGTACAAGCTTTGCTTAGTTTGGGTCTAGATGAGTGGTGTAAGTGTCCGAAATATTTATTTATTATTATTTATTATTTATTTATCTAAGCCCATAACAGCCATGTCTTATTTTTCTTATTTCTTCAGTTTATTAAGTCAGTCTCAGTCAAAACAAGTACTTCGTCGTATACTTGGCGTATACACAGTCTAGTCACGGTCAAGTCATTCTTCAGTAAAGTGGCAGAATGCTTTACAAAAGATTTTGGCGGCTTCTTGTGGGAACCCGAAAACTTCGTTACGTACTTTAATTTACATTTCCCTTCACTTGTACACCATCACAAACTTTTGCTGCACAATATTTTGCCATTATTAAGCTTCAAAAGTTAGAATGCACAAATTATAAGAATTATAAAGAAAATTGCAACTTCACTCGCCGAGATCCCGTCAAAAAATCCTCATTCTTTCTCGGTTATGTTAGCCTGGTGTAATAATACATATAGGTGTGGTTTTTTTTCCAAATCAACGGGTTCGATTCCTGGCTAGGAATATTAATTTTTCAAAAATCCAACGATGCAGTTTTAGTTTTCATCAAAATCGGGCCTGACGCTCCTTTCAGTACTTAGTTTAGGATTTGGTCATCTAGGCGCACTTAAAAAATTCACCCTGTATGCAGTAAAAAACTCATCTATGTTATATTTGATATATTTTCAGTAGACCAGTCCATGTGCACAGTTCACAATGTACTACTGGACCCGTGCCCCGGTGGACCCAGCTTTTGTGCGGTGAAGAGGGACAAGAGATACACCCTCACGGCCGACTTTACACCAGGTAAGTCCTTCATTAATATGATGAAACAATATGCGTAGTGAGCTTATTTCATAAATTTTTGGAGACAATAAAAAGAATGAACCAAATAGCTAAATGTACCTACCTAATTTCTATTATAAGAGTTTATGTAGTACCCATTTACGCTTTTAAAACATAATTTTACATTAGTACAGGATTTTTAGCTGTACTAGGGGTTATTTTTGAGGAGTTAGTAACCCTGATGTTTTACATTTTGTAGTCAATGGTGTCGATTCGGATGTACAACGAACTAAACTAAATTTAAATTATATGTATCCTTTTCTAACCACTAATACATGAAAAGGACGACATATAATTAAGCCCTGTCAAATTAAGTAAAAGGATCAAAACAAGCACTTCTTTATCAATATCAGGTGTACACCTAGCGACGTCACGATTAAAATACTATGGAGCGACTTGTTTTGACAGCTCTTAACTTAATTTGACAGGACTTAATTTATAGTCGTCCCTTTCATGTTAATAGTGTTAGAAAAGGATGTATCTGCTTTAAATTTAGTTAGTTCGTTGTACATCCGAATCGACACCACTGAGTAGAATAATACAACCGGAATTTGTAGATTGCTTTTACTTTTTAATACTTATTTTTACTGAACTTATATTTGAATTTCTCTCCAAACCGACATGTTATGTATGTTCGATCAGAGTATATCCAAAAATTTATTAGTTTTTGCCTATTGCCAAACTTCAAGAGCATTGTGACGACCTGTTTGGTGTAGTGGTTAGCAACTCTGACCACTATACCAAAAGGTTGCGGGTTCGAATCCCGCTAGGGTCATATGTTTGTGTGATGAATACGGACATGTGTACCCGAGTTATGAATGTTTTCATTTATAATACGTATTTATTTACAAAAAAAATGTATTTAAGTATCAACCATCGGGTATCCACAACAACACAAGCCTATAGTTGCTTAAAGTGGAACTAGATGGCGCTGTGTGTATGTCAAGATTTTGGTGTTTGGTCAAAAGGACGACCTGTTTAGTGTAGTGGTTAGGAACTCTGCCGCTATACCAAAAGGTCGCGGGTTCGAATCCCGCTGGGGGCATATGTTTGTATGATGAATAGAGACATGTGTACCCGAGTTATGGATGTTTTCATTTATAATACGTATTTATTTACAAAAAAAAATGTAGGTATTTGTGTAGTGTATCAACCACCTGGTATCCACAACACAAGCCTATAGTTGCTTAAAGTGGAACTAGATGGCGCTGTGTGTATGTCAAGGATATTTATTATTATTATTATTGTGATACCTATTGCCTATTCACCATTTGCCTAACCTAGCCAAAATTTGATGCTTAAAGATTCTATTTTCTAGGTTTTTAGATAAAATATTATGTTTTTCACAATAGCGTTAAAAGTTGCGCAAATGTGCAGAGTGAAAAATCGATAGGGACTTAACCAACCCCACTTCGTCTACGTAAGATCGATAGTCGCGACATCGAAAACGGTATATCGAAGAAAACAACCGACATCAATGATGGCTATTTACCTCTAGAGTGACATGAGATCTTAAACGAATTTATATAATAGACAAACCATGAACACAGACCCTTAAAAATAAAACATAAATAATTTAAATTGGTTTTTGACGCTGGATGATTAGTAGTAACTAATACTAACGGGTCTCCAGCTTGATTCCGAAACCTCTCCCTGGGGCGTTCGTATAAAAATGACCTAAAGCAGGTTGTGATGAAGCAAGGCATACGTAAATGACTAGATATAGAAATCACTTGTCTGGTATGACTGTCTCATGATGACTAAATACAGTATTCGGATAAACCTTATATATATAAATAATAATAAATGTCTTTGCACAAACACACAGCGTCATCTAGGTCCACAGTAAGCATCTAGGCTTGTGTTATGGATACCAGAAGGTTGATAAACCACACAAATATTTTTTTTTTTGTAAATAAAACATGTATAAATGAAAAACGTATGCCCCTGGCGGGATTCGAACCCGCGACCATTTGGTACAGTAGCAAAGTTTCTAACCACTACACCAAACAGGTCGTCCTCAAAATATAGGTCTAGACTCTGGTTTCCCTTCACGGGTTTGGCATATAGATTTTGTGTATAATATTTTTTATAATGATGCTGTTGATTCTGTATTATCAATTAAATAAATAAAAAAATAAAAAATAACGTATAAATCTTTCGCCTTTTACTTACCTATACGTTTATTACCTGTAAATATTATAACTTTTGATAAATAAATGTATACAATTACAAAATACATACGCAGGATAAAGTTTTTGAGGCCGGACGTAATAAAATCGTTCTTAGTTTCATGCCTACGTATCATACTGAGTGTAAATACCTTTTATTTATAAAATTGTCTATCTTATTTATAGGATTCTCAACAAAAAAGCTGAAAATAGCAATGTACGGGGATGACAGCAACACAGGAATTTTTGATAAAGTGATAAAGACCCCAGAAGACGCATGCCACATGCTGACGTGCCCTGTTGAAGCTGAAACCAGAAGAATTTTCGATATTGATTTCTTATTGGACAAAACTTTGGCTGTTGTAAGTAATTTTCGTCACAGTCACCAGTGACTGCAAATAACTTTAAAAATAGTAGGTACTTACTACAATAATAATTTGAAGTAAAAACTTTAGCTCCAATATGCACATGTGTGTATAGCGCCATCTATGATAATATGAAGAAACTATTAAACTAAGCTACGAAGCAAATTGTTGTAGCTGTTCACCGAAAGATGGAGCAGTTTTAACAGATTTTAAAAAATACTGCAATCAAAAAGGATGACATAATTAACGTTTAAGTACATCTTATATTTATTATTCATTCGTGTAATTATGTTTTTGTTGCAGGCAAAATTTCCCGTAAAAGTGAAACTGTGGGATGAAGACAACGAATCACAAGCATGCTGTTTTACTTTTAACATCAAAATTCGTAAATAATGCGCATACCTATAAGTATTTCTTATTTTTAATGTGTGTCAATTTGAAAAGGTTTTAAAATCCAAATTTCATCTACATCGTAGTTGCAGTCGTCGGTATCCAACCAAAGTCGGTTGGTATACAGGTTTTTTAAATTTAAATTTTCGATTACCCATGCTAAGTAAACCATTCTTAAACCATATTTAGGCCCGTAATAATAAACCATTCTCATTACAAGTGTTGAGGCTGTATCACACGAGATGCGTCTTAAGCAGTTGACGCTATCTCAAGCTCCGTGCTAATTTATAAACCAATCTTGATCAGCTGAGATCACTTTTCAAGTATTCGCCTCAGCGGCGATTGAATGATAGTCTTGAGTTTCGTTTATTAATACGTGAAACTCCTCGCACCTTTCAAGTGAGTAATGCTTGAGTATTCACGTGCGTTTCAGGTCTCAAGTTAGGTTTATTGATCAACACGTTTACTTGCGGTCACAAGACTGTTCTCAATCTTGAGAATGGTTTATTAATACGGGTGTCAGTCTATCCGACAAATATATACATAACGTCCCGACCTGTGTCCCAAAAGGGGTGGTCAGAGATATCCCAAACATATACATTTGGGTGTACCAAATAGCCTTACGAAATATACAGAAATTCACACGGGACACGGTGAGCCCATCGCCGTTGGAACGTGCAAAATCTACTACAGATGATTTTTAGTGGATTGTCCCTTAGGGTTAGATCTATTCTTTTTGGGTGTTAGCCAAGGTTTGGGTGTTCTCAGCTCAGTAATCTTGAGAATGGTATATTAATATTGTATTGGCTTTAGTATTGAAATCGGCTGAATTCGCCTATGGTTCCTAGTAGAAAGTTGATCGTAATCAGGAGTGGAGTCACCAGCCGAAAATTGTTGGACTTCCATACTAAAAGTGTTTCAGAATGGTTTACTTTGTATGGGTAGGTATCTAATTGAAAATTTTTAATCGAATTCGACTAAGGTTCTTACGGAAAATTGATCGTAGTCAAGTAATGGGAATTACACGTAATCAAATTCACCCGGTATAATTCGTCGTATGTATGTAACTCCGCAAATATTATAATTTATTTGCCAATAGGTACAATAATATGGTAATCTAGCTAGTCTGATGATGGAGCTGAAAAGTGGACAACAGAATCCTTGCTACTAAGTAGTAAACCCATCGAGTCTGGACTCATTAGATAGTCCCATACAATTTTATAGTGTATTAATTAATAATTAAAGCGAATGTTTTTTTTTTTCAACTACCTATATTTTTATTGTAAGCAGAGCCTTGTACTGCAGGTCCTTGTTTGTTTGTTTGTAAACGCTTTATTGTACAAAAAGGCAATACATTAATTTTGCATTGATACATAAATTGAGTACAACGGCGGACTTATCCCAAAGAGGGATTTCTTCCAGTCAACCATAGGGTTAGTTAGAAAACAGCAGATTGGGCGTATACAAATTACAGCAAATTCAAACTAAAGCAAAGCAAATACCTACACTACACACTAACAAATATATATATAAAAGTAATAAGAATGATATATAATAATACATATAAATAAATAGGTACCTATATAAATAAGGAAATACTTAAAGAGAGGATTTAACACGGAGTTGTCATTCATCAAAAGTAGCTACCGCTCAAAACGCGATTAGAGTCCCTCTGTACTTGATTTAGATGTCGATGTTTTTAAAGTACTGCAAACAGTTTTGTGCTACCCAGATATCCTACAATCCCCTTCAATATTCGAAAAAAAACAATTACAAGTATTTTTTTATGCACATCGGATTGGTACTTGACCTCAATGAGGTCGAAGGTGGAAGCGTACTGACCCGGAAACCTCAACACATTTGGAGGAATGGCTATCTTATCTCTGACAACCGGAACACAACAATGCTATTAAACATTGCTGTTTGGCGGCAGATTTAGATAAGATGTGCTAGTTTTATCTCGTTTTTAACTTTACCATCGCGTTCGCGTTTACGAAAAAAGTATCTATGAAAAAAATCGTTTTGCAAACTATCCGCTAGGGGCGCTGCACATTTCTCCATACAAATCGTCACGTAACCGTGAACGCGGTAGTAAAGTTAAGTTGAAACAATTGCACGATTGAATTGCACGATCTTATTCCACCGTCCCCTTTCCATCTTCGGCCAACCAGGCGCGGGGAGCGTTTCCATCCATATGTTGTCAACATACCGAACATCCGCACTAAGCGCTTTGCTTCATCATTTATAATGCTGACTGCTAAGGTATGGAACTCACTGCCCGCGTCGGTTTTTCCCGACAATTACAACCTTGGGATTTTCAAGTCTAGAGTAAATAGGCATTTACTGGGTGCGCGTGATACATCTTCGGCTACATCGTCACTTTCCATCAGGTGAGATTGTAGTCAAACGCGAAACCAGTTCTTAATAAAAAAATAAAAAAATACAAAACTCACACGCCGCCCTCAGATTCTGGGTTATTTGTCAATCACAATGAATAAACTCTACCTTATCGGACGGAGGAATTAATTTACCTATCCTCCATCTCTTCGGTCGTTGGACTATCTATATCCCGCGGTAAGCAACAGTACGACGTTTCTTTAAATTCTAAACAGAGCCTCAACTTTCATTTCCTTTTCAAATTGTTTGTAACACAATGCCTTCTTTGGCATCGGTTATCGCCCCATCAGCAATTATATGAAACTTTTACGGCACCCACATACCTACCTATCACTGAGCAAACCTTCTTAGGCCCGTATTAATACCATACCATTCTCAAGATTGAAAACAGTCTTGTGACCGGTCTCAAGTAAACATGTTGATTAATAAACCTAACTTGACACCTGAAAAGCACGTGCATACTCAAGCAGTACTCAATTGAATAGCTGCGCGTATTAATAAACGAAACTTAAGACTGTCATTCATTCACCGCTGAGGCGAATACTTGAGAAGTGATCTCAGCTGAGTAGACGTCAAGATTGGTTTATAAATTAGCACGGAGCTTGAGACAGCGTCAACTGCTTACATGCAGCCTCAAGACTGTCAACTAACCCAACCGAGTATGAAACATATCCCCCTTATTCTGATTACATCCAAATACACCAAAGACCCTGGTCTTCGAACCTAATAACAACTCAACTACAAAAAAATCAAAAAAAAAAAACAAAAAATGTTTATTTGCGTTTACAAATTAATCCTTGTGCTAAGAACACAGTGGTTGGAGGACACCTATTATAAAATACTTGTGCCAGATGGCTCCGCTCTTCCAATTACAGTACAGTTATATCTGCAAGTTATTTATATTAATTACTAAATCATCGTCGCTACAAGGCTTCAAACTATAACAACGCAGTTCACGCAATATGTAAACTTTTGAAATTTGAGTGAGAATTTTGCGCATGCGAATGCAATAGCGAACTAATTGTAAATCTGTTTCTGTACCGATTTTTGACATTCAGCAATAGGTAAGTGTACAGGGAGCTTTATCACAACGAATTAATCATTAAGTTCATCTTTGCTCCATAATTAAATGGTCTATCACATATCTCGGAGACAAAAAAGCGCTGTTTACAATGAAAGTTATAGTCCTATTGAGTCCGAACGCTTGTGAAATCTGTGAATGACTATTTTCTCTCGTGGAGACACATTCGTATTGGTGAGAGCTACTTACAATGTTGATCCAAGCTCCTAACTAGTAACCGATATAAGTTTTCGTGGGAGCTTTTCTCCATGTTAATGCTAGAGGTCATTTAGTTGGACTCATTTAGCTAGCCGGGCGGAAGCGTCAGTAGCTCAGCGTGTGGAGACACATTCGTATTGGTGAGAGCTACTTACAATGTTGATCCAAGCTCCTAACTAGTAACCGATATAAGTTTGCGTGGGAGCTTTTCTCCATGTTAATGCTAGAGGTCATTTAGTTGGACTCATTTAGCTAGCCGGGCGGAAGCGTCAGTAGCTCAGCGTATAAGGCGCGGCCTTGGGAAGTCATGGTTCGATTCCCAGGCAGGCCTTGTACCAATAAGTTTTTAAATTTGAACTCGACTGCCCTTAAACGGCGAAGAAAAAGATCGCGAAACCTGCATGTCTGAGAAATAAAAATTCTAAGGTATGTGAAGTCCTCAACCCGCATTGGGCCAGCGTGGTCGACTATGGCCCATACTCGCTCATTTATACGAGAGAAGGCCTTATGTTCCTGCAGTGGGATGTTTACGGGCTGATGATGATGAGAGCCGGCAGTCAGACCACCTAAGTCAATTGCTTTGTGAACTGTTATCGTTTATGAAGTCAATGCAATATCCATCCTTGTCATGTCATAACATAATGACAAGAACAGACAGTGCGTTGCTATCGCTATAGCTTTGACTTAAGCAGTAGAGCCCCAGGCACCGACACTCCGTACTTGCGTTAAGATTTAATTACCTACACTACTACTTGCGCATTGAGAGACTTATTAACGAACGAACGAACCCGAATAATTGCAAGTCTACCACTGTACGTTTCTCAAGAAACTTCTTACCACGTACGACCACCCTGTGGAACGGACTTCCGGCAGCGGTATTCCCGAACGAGTACGACATTGGAACCTTCAAGAAACGAGCCTACACCTTCCTCAAAGGCCGGCAACGCATCTGTGACCCTTTTGGTGTTGCGGGTGTCCATGGGCGGCGGTGATTGCTTTCCATCAGGTGACCCGCATGCTCGCTTGCCGCCCTCTCATATAAAAAAAAAAAATTGTTCCCCAGTGGTTGGCATTGGTTGTATGTGTGAGACTAACATACAACTCGTTGCTGAGGTTTGACTCTTTGAGGAATTGTTTAGTGGCGCTGTACCGATCCCAAGAGAACTCCACTCGTAGGGCTAAACAGAGAGACACTTATACAAACACTCACCTTTACAACCGCACTCACACACAAACACACAGTTTAGTTGTCCAAATTTCTCAAAATTCAAGTTGTCAATATTTTAATTTCTATTTTGTTGTAATTTTTTGTTTTACTAATAATTGTTTATAATATGGTCAAATTTACTAATTGTAATGTTTAAGCCCTCGCATTACTAATAAACCTATCCTCCCGCCCTTCACCTCGGGGAGAAGGGGGGTGACTGAAAAACAACGTTGACCGTGACATCTGTCCCGGTACAGCAAAGCTGATGTCACTCCCTTTTGCCTTGACTATTCAAAATTCTTACTATGTCAATAGCATTAAGTTAAATATGAACTCCCAAATTGGGAGGAAAATAAAATGAGCCACCAACGCTCTTATCACAGGCCGGCCCTATCTCAGGATAAAATGGCCAGGAAGTAGTTTACTCAATTGATAGTCAAATATAAATCTTCCTGCCTTCGAAACTGTATAGAAATAAAAAGTTAACATGGCTTTACAGGTGCACTGACCGGTCCCAACACCTTGTTATCAGAACCATGGGCGTGACCACTGTTTCACGTCACGGGATTGTCTAATAACCACAAACGTATAAATAGTAATCAAAACGGCTCCAATGAAGATAATACTTAAAAAAAAGCTTTAATATTCTATCATGATCAAAAAAAAAATGCAAATGAAAAAATATTTATTTCAGTACCATAATAAAACAATCAATGAGGTATCGGGGGTCTCCTTTTAAGTATAAATACCTGTGTTAGGAGTCCCATAACGAAATGTCAAATATTTGTCCAACTAAAGTTAAGGTGAAATAGGTAAATTAGGTGATTATCACATAATTCTAGTACAAAGACGAGTATATTACTTATCTAAATCTGCCGCCAAACAGCAATGTTAATAGCATTGTTGTATGTTAACATTGCTGTGTTCCGGTTGTCAAAGATAAGATCTCCTCTTATAAGTAAGTCTCAGTCAAAACAAGTAATTTGTCGTATACTTGGCGTATACAGTCTAGTCACGGTCAAGTCATTCTTCAGTAAAGAGGCAGAATGCTTTACAAAAGATTTTGGCGACTTTTTGTGGTAACCCGAAAGCTTTGTTATGCACTTTAATTTACACTTCCCTTCACTTGTACACCATCACAAACTTTTGCTGGACAATATGTTGCCATTATTAAGCTTCAAAAGCCAGAATGCACAATTATAAAGAAAGATGCAACTTCACTCGCCGAGATCCCGCCAAAAAGCCTATTTCGTTTCATGCGTTTTGACATTTGTACTTTATGACCATTAAACAATTTGTCCACTGGACATTTTGTCACGTTGACGACTCAGTCCCGGAATGATATGAATCTTGGTTATACCTAAGTTAATTTCTTCTACCATAATTCGCCTACGGCTGGGCCACGCTTGTTCTCCAGTTTTCCTTGCCAAAATACGTATCCGAGATCAGTCTATACGCGAGTGTGGACCAGAGGAAGGGACTATCGCGCATATATTTTTCAACTGCCCACGAATTTCTGTCCCACTTTATGACCTTCTCCCCAAAAATATGCCCCGTCCCATAAATGTTATTACTTATTAAATCAAGTTCACTCCTGTCTTGTATATGTACTAGCTAAATTTATAAAAGTTAACAACGTTATATTATAATCTATCTATCATGTCTACTTCTTTGAGTTTATCGTCTTTTATCTTAATTATGTGTTAAGGTGGTGGTTATATATGTTGTTCTGTTTGTCCTTTCTCCAACTACACAAACGCTACAAAAAGAGAAGCTTAACTTACCGCACAATCGTCAACTTTAGCATTGTGTACTTCAACCCTGTCATTGGCAGAATCATCGTGCACAACGATGCAGCCATAACACTAAATTGGAATTGGATGAATCTTGGCAATGGATACGCGCCTGCATCTCCTCCGGATGTGGTCGAGTTGGCCAGTAGTTATCTCCTTTTATTTTCCATTACATTACTAGTGGCAATTGCTATGTGTCCATTAATAATACACCTCGGAGTGTATGGGAAAATTGGATCTTACTTTATAACTTCCTTTGCGGTCGGTTTATATTTGAAGCGTGTCTTTATAGCTTTATAATTCAATACGTCATTGTAAAATCATCATGGTTCTTACACGTCCTCTCTGTTGGAGCACAGCCAAGACAGCACAAAGAAGAGACCCTAATGGTCTCTCTTCGGTGTTTCACTCACACCATTTTATCTCAGGAACTACATAAGCTGTGGACTTGAATTTTGAGCTAGTTATAGAATTATCCACATCCATTACGTTCAAGGAATTAAGATATAAAAAAGGGATAAAATTTTTTCGGACCCTTAGGTAGCCATAACATTGGGTTTATGAATCGGAGGTCGCGGTTTCGTTCCGGGGTACATGTTTAGTATTCGTTTTGGTTGGTGGTAGGACATTTTAGATGTCCGCCTGGCTAGCTACACCATCTTATCTAAATCTGCCGCCAAACAGCAATGTTAATAGCATTGTTGTGTTCCGGTTGTCAGAGATAAGATAGCCAGTCCCCCAAATAAGATGGGGTTTCCGGTTCAGTACGCTACCACCTTCGGCCTCATCTTCACTTAACATGAGGTGTGATTGAGGTCAAGTGCTAACCCGTTGTGGATAAAAAAAAAACAAAAAAAGCCTTCTCTCACCAGGAGACCCACACAGTGAGATTTATGTGATTAGCGGATAGTGCTAATAAGGGCCTCTGCAGACACCAACTTGATTATCTTATCACCTATACCACATAGGAGAGCGTTGGTGGCTCAGCGGTTAAGACGCGGTCTCCCAAGGTCTCTCTTTAGGAGGTCCGGGTTAGATTCCCAGGCAGGCCCTGTACCAATAAGTTTTTAAATTTAATTTAGTGTATTTATCCGATTTTTTACTCCAATTAAGTTGAAGAATCGATAGTTGAAGTCTGTCGCATATTTCTTTTCACGGTGCATAAACAGTACATTCACAAGTGTTAGGTAGGTACGAAGTACTAGGGTATATAATGAAGTTAACAAAATCAATTATAAAACCAAATTAAATGCCAGTTTATTGCTGGCGTCGTAAAGTGGTGTCAAGAAGGTCTCGATCTGTTTTGCCCAACGCAAGTTGGACAGAAATGTAAGTGCTAAGCTGGACTCAGGGCACCTGAGGTCGTTCCCCCGCGTGCGCACATTCCGGCGAGTGCTTGATATGCCAGAGCCGGAATTAGGTTCGCAGTGATTGGACCTTTAGGATACCTAAGTCATTTACAAAAAGTAGGGCGGACAACAAAGTGTAAGAGACGTGAGAATCAGATCTAAGATCATTCGATGATTCATAATTTTGAATGATTTGGATATTAAACACCGAAAGATTAGAGCACGTGCAAGTCTATATACTTACTTTCCATGTGTTAAGTAAAATCACCAATTTACACATTTTAACTTCCCTTATTTTTTATCGTTAAATCGTTCCGTCCTACTATTTATTCTGTTTTACACCCTCCCACTCCAACACCACTCTCCAGCAAGATATTTATTTATTTATTTATGAACAACGGGTTAGCACTTAACCTCAATCACATCTGATGTTAAGTGAAGATGAGGCCGAAGGTGGGCGTGTACTGACCCGGTAACCCAAATATTTGGGGAACTGACTATCTTATCTCTGACAACCGGAACACAACAAGCGAAGAGCGATTTTTTGATTTCTGTATTTAAAAAGAAATCTTTATCTGTCCAATGAGGGGGCCACTAAACGGAATCGTCATAAACCCGTAAACATCCGCACTGCAGGGATATAGGCCTTCCCTCGTATATGAGGGATTATGGGCCATAGTCCACCACGCTGGCCCAATGCGGGTTGGGGGACTTCACATGCCTTTGAATTTTTATTTCTCAGGCATGCAGGTTTCCTCACGATGTTTTCCTTCACCGTTCAAGAGCAGTCGGATAAATAAATAAATAAATAATAAATGTCTTTGCACAAACACACAGCGCCATCTAGGTTTACAGTAAGCAATGCTTGTGTTATGGATGCCAGATGTTTGATAAACTACACAAATACATTTTTTTTTTATAAATAAATACATGTATAAATTAATGAAAAACATCCATAACTCGGGAACACATGTCTGTATTCATCATACAAACATATGCCCCTAGCGGGATTCGAACCCGCGACCATTTGGTATAGTAGCAGAATTTCTAACCACTACACCAAACAGGTCGTCAATGTATATAAGCAATTAAATTAAATTTAAAACATCATTGGTACATGGCCCGCCTGGCCGAACCCGGACCTCCCAAATTGGGAGACCGCGTCTTAACCGCTGAGCCACCGACGCTGAACATAGAAACTTATTGCGGCGGTTAGAGTTGTTCTTAGGGCGTTTAGCGCCCGTTTAGCCGCCAGCAGGTAGGTATAAAAGAAAAGAATACCAATTTGATTTGGATGTAGTGGGTTTATTCTACAACCAGCTCACTCCCCTGCACCCCTCGGCAAATCTCCCGTACGGTCACTGGCCTAAAGGTGTTGGAGCTGCAGTGGACGTAGCCCTCGAGTCCTCTCGTAGACGACGACGAGGTTTAGGCTGGATCAGCGGTTTTCGGAGGAGGGTAGATCTACCCCGAATGTCTCCCAGGTGCAGACCTGGATGTCGACGCCGACAGTAGTTATTTAGGAACTTGATCCTGTTGAGAACAGGCAGGCGTTAGTCAGTGCCCGCAAGTACCCTCGTCCACTGCTGGTGTTCACGGCTCAGCAACCATAACGAACACCACGCAGTTGACAGGCACAAAAGCAGAAACAGCTTACATTAAAAATAGCCAGATTATTATGGAAACTCACCCTAGAGGGATCTTCCGTAGTGTACTTATAATTTGGTTGAGGGTTCAGGTGCAACCGAAGCAGTATTCTTCCGATAGCAAGGTCGCGGTCAAACAGAGGACGATTCGGGTTCCCCCACTCTAATTAGAAATCGTCTTAACGACGTCATCGCAACCGGACAAATTAGCGTACCGCAAAACCGTGGTGAGACCCTTTTCAAATAAAATAATAATAATTATAAAGATGAAGTAGTGTGTGTGTGTGTGTGTGTGTGTGTGTGTGTGTGTGTGTGTGTGTGTGTGTGTGTGTGTAAACTAAAGTAACGGCGCTAGACGCAACGTTACAATATACATACACACACACACACAAACTTTCGCATTTATATCGCAAATATTATTTGGGATTGAACACGGCCCTAAACTTACTGCGGCCCTGCCTATGGTCCGGTGCAGGTTGAGAGCCTGTTTATGTCCAGACATTACTGCTTAGAGCTTAATGTGAGGTCTAGATCGGATTGGTTTCAATATTACGCTTCGAAGGTCCCTTAGAAAAGGTGTGACAAACAAGCAAACAACTCGTGTATCGCTCGTTCATACGTACTCTCTTATCCTTCTGCTTACTGCTAATATCTACTTATATCTCTTTTTTTTTCATGCACAACGGGTTGGTACTGGACCTCAATCACATCTGATGTTAAGTGAATGAGTATTTTTTTTTTATATGCACGACGGGTTCGTACTTGACCTCAATCACACCTGATGTTAAGTGAAGATGAGGTCGAAGGTGGAAGCGTACTGACCCGGAAACCCAAACACATTTGGGGGACTGGCTATCTTATCTCTGACAACCGGAACACAACAATGCTATTAACATTGCTGCTTGGCGGCAGATTTAGATAAGATGGTGGTAGCTAGCCAGGCGGATATTTTAAAATGCCCTACCACCAACCAAACCGAGTACTTAAACATGTACCCCGCTGGGGATCGAACCCGCGACCTCCGAATCGTAAACCTAATGTTGTTTGCATTGAGCCACGGAGGCGGAATACATGCTTTATAAGTATAAATTGGAAAAGAAGATATAATACAATTATAAAGAACAATCTCTTCGAAACCGCTTAACCGATTTCCATTAAATACAGCTAAGTATACGCAGAAACCAGCTTTCGAAATTTTATTTATTTGAGAGACAAACAGTTGCTTACATAAATTACATAAGTACTCTTAAAATATTACAATAATTATTAACCGATAGTCTCCTACATTGCATAATCTGACGTGCATTTTATTTCAAATGTGTTCAGCCGTTTTTATCTGACAATGCCATAGACAATCACAAAGAGAGACTGACATAGGCTTGAAAGTAAGAGATTTATTGCGTCGGAGATTAAAAAATAGAATGAGGTGTCGGCATTTCTTCCAATAGCGTTATTGTTATTTTTTAATCAAGAACAATAACAAGTTCTTTTGACCCCTTTTTTTATGATTAACTGGATACGAGTTTGACCATAATCTCACCTGATGGGAAGTGACGATGTGGCCGAAGATGAAGCACGCGATCTCAGTAGATGCCTATTCACTGTTCTTGAATAGCCTTCTGGCTACCCCACCATCAACGCTCACTGCGGTCTAGCGCTGTCCGTGGTGTATTAAATTAGGGAGTCGAGCTTCACTTGACTCTCTCCCCCATAGGGTTAGCAGCTTTGGCTTTTTGCGTCACCATAGCTGGGGGAGAGGTGGGACTTTCTTTCTTTCCTACTTTTCACCCTTAAATTCTTTCTTTAACTACTCTGGGGTCCAAGGTAGCAATAGAGTCACGTAGGGCACCGTCTACCTTCAGTAGGCGCCGTGCAGAGTACCACTTGATCCTGGCTTACAGGAGTTACAGTGGGAGGAGAGCGGAGGTGGGATCTGCTATTGAGGATCCCACGGTTGTAAGATACAGAAATGACTGACGCCGGAAGGGCGTTCCATCCCTTGGAATGAAGGAATGAAGACTCGAACCGCTTAGTGCGAAGTGCGTGAAAAAAATAATCCTTTCACACGTTCCGGGACAACTAGGTAAAGCTCTGCGTATGAGCATGAAGATTGACGTCACCACGTGACACCAGAATGCTCACATAAAATATTGATATGGTTTCCATTTTTTTCCTTTGAGCACTTTCCTTTGCATTAACCGCCTCCGTAGCTCAATGTAAACAACATTGGATATACGATTCGGAGGTCACGGGTTCGATCCCCAGCGGGGTACCTACAGGTTTAAGTACTCGGTTTGGTTACGTTAGGCGAAGTAGGCGACCTTTGTTACCCTTTTGTAGAACCTACCCAGTGACCTAAAGAGGAATGCTCCGTATGACTCATTGTCAGCCATGGTGACCTACAAATAAATAAACAACATTGCTTTGAACTACAATAACTTGTAGAGTGTCTTGCATAAAAAAAAAGTGTAAAGTTCTGCCATAAATAAGTATTCGGTTTGGTTGGTGGTAGGGCATTTTAAATGTCCGCCTGGCTAGCTACCACCATCTTATCTAAATCCTAAAAAATAAAATAATGTTAATAGCATTGTTGTGTTCCGGTTGTCAGAGATAAGATAGCCAGTCCCCCAAATGTGTTGGGATTTCCGGATCAGTACGCTTTCACCTTCGACCTCATCTTCACTTAACATAACATCATAAGGTCAAGTACCAACCCGTTGTTCATGAAAAAAAAAATTTGATATGAACAAAAAGGACGTGAATGATGAGGTTAAATAAATGGCTCTGCCCCCTAACTCCAAGCTATTGCTATAGCGATAGTAATGCACTGTCCGTCCTTGTCATTGTGTTACAGTATGACAAGGAGGGATGCTACATTGACGTCATAAACGATAGCAATTTTCAAAGCAATTGAGTTAGACAGTCAGACTGCAGGACAAGAAGATGATGAGCACTATTAGGCATAATTTTTTGATGTTATCAAAATAGCTGAATCCACTGGGTATTCTAGCATCACGCCCGTGACTCCATTAGTATTGATGTTGGTAACATTGACCCAAGGAGGTGGTTATAAACTGTCCAAATGTTCAATACCATCATGACTGTTATTTTCCTATTCAATTATATTTTCGTTATCGTTATGCAAAATTAAGTAGTTATTAACAATATAGTCTACCCTTGCGTTCCAGTGACAATCTTCGTCTTTACGTTCTCAAAAATTTATCCAAATCTTATGGTCAGTCATTTACGCTACAAGCTGACGCCTTTGGAACTCTCTTCCTGAGTCAAATCGCCGCGCTCCATCAATAAACGTTTTCAAAGCGCAAGAAGCGTACTTCGTTCATTAAAAAAAAAAATCATTGGAAGGAGTCTTATCTTCTCCGTGGTTGTCAATATGATTTCTAAGTTATACCTGAGCAAACAAATTGCATGTATTTATTAATTTTATGTATTCAATATTTATATATTTAATATATATGTATGTATATATATAAATTTATGTGTGTTATGTATGTAGTCAATAATATATTATATGTTTTAAGTGCAGTCAAATTATCTAGTTATAGTTTGTATAGGCTCAGTTTATGTATTTTTATCTTTACGTTATATAATAATTACCAACTATAAAATACACCCGTATTGCTACTATTAGTGCAAACCTCATCTACTGGTAGCTTGTATCTTCACCCTAAGGTTTGCCTGGAAGAGATCCCTGTTATCGATAAGGCCGCCTTTTTGTGCGATTAATGATGTACGCTGTATTCTACATGTAGCTTTTGTTAATTGTGCAATAAAGAGTATTTGATCGATTGATTGATAGATTGGCCTCGAGAGGTAAAGTTCTCGGACGTTACAATTATCCCATTATTTTACGAGCTATTGCCCGTGGCTCTGCCCACGCATGCACTGAGTATATTACATGATCATCTTGTAATTGAAGAGTAATTGTAAATTGTAACCGTTAATGGAGCAGCGCATACTAACTGTCAGTAGTTAACTTGAGGTAACTAGGGACCAATAATAATTAAACCCTCATAAATATTTCATACACTTACACCAATCATCTAGTCCCAAACTAACCAAAGCTTGTAATGGATACTAGATAGCGGACACTTACCACCGAACTCTAATAACATTTACCAAACTTCAAGCACTTATTTCAACGTAAGATACATGATATCATTTGTTGAAAGTCAATTTAAATCTATTGAATATAATAATTTTTATTTATTTATTTAATGATTTATTTGAAATCACAGCCATAATTACAAATTTAAAACATAAGTTATACATTTAGAAGCCAAAATAGATCTCAGTAAGTTTATACATAGCTTATTATGGTACCTTATCTATCGATACATCAAATTGTTGTGTTTGTGTGTGTAAGGAAGAGAGAAAATGTATAGAGTAGTATGTGCGAGTGTGTGTGTGTGTGAGAGTTGAGTGCATGTGTACTAGGGCAGTATTTCTCTGTCAGTCAGTATGTCGAAGCTACTACCGCTTCGGAAAGGTAAATCATCTGTGTTTTTTTTAATTTAATTGTACATTTATCCGACTGCGCTTAAACGGTGAAGGAAAACATCGTGAAGAAACCTTGCATGCCTGAGAAATAAAAATTCTAAGGCATGTGAAGTCCCCAACCCGCATTGGGCCAGCGTGGTGGACTATGGCCCATAATCCCTCATATACGAGGGAAGGCCTATAACCCCGCAGTGGGATATTTACGGGTTTATGAGGATTCCGTTCAGTGGCGAAATCTTAATTTATCCATTGAGGTTACTAGACGGATTAAGCCCTCTTAATGCTGTTTTGTCAAGGTCTTTAAATTCCACCAGACCTGTACAAAGCTATATTTCTTAAACGTATCCCTGTGTACTACGATCCTAAGAACTGCCTTGTCCATTTAGAAAGTGTAATTATCGATTTAAAGATGTGATTAGTGATTATTTATTGAATTGCTTTAGCTTCTCTTGGCCACATAACTTTGGGCTTCGCCGTAATCGAAGTCGAAATATGGACGCTCCATATCACCGAACGCTAACATAGCAGCAAGCGATATTTCACGGAAACGCAGCGGATATAAATACAATCTTTGTTTTACAAAAACGAGCTGTTCGCGCAATTTATCAATTGAGACCTGCAGTGTCACTTAGAGATAGGTTTAAAGTGTATAACATTCTAACTTTTTCGTCACAGTACATTTTTGAAAATCTAATGTATGTCAAAAAAATGTAGCATCATTTAAGAAAAATAGTGATAACCATGATGTCAATACAAGAAATAAAGATAAACTTGCAGGTCACATACGAGTAAGTCGCCTCCGCAAAGTCAGTAATTCATTCAAAGAGGGTTATGTATACGCTTTTTCAATAAGGTTCCAAGTTGATATACAACATCTTCCTCTCAATAAATTTAAAGATACTATAAAACAGAAACTTATTAACAAAGCATATTATAAAATATTTATGCACGACGGATTCCTACTTGACTCAATCACACCTGATGTTAAGTGAAGATGAGGTCGAAGGTAGCAGCGTACTGACCCGGAAACCCCAATACATTTGGGGACCTGGCTGTCTTATCTCTGACAACCGGTACACAACAATGCTATTAACATTGCTGCTTGGCGGCAGATTTAGATAATAGATGGTGGTAGCTAGCCAGGCGGACATTTAAAATGCCCTACCACCAACCATTGACTTGACTTGTAAATTTGTATGGAGTACCGTGCGGGAATTATATTTATAAGCTCCAAGACCCTGTGCAAGGAATAAACCGAAACGTTAGGCGAAGTAGGCGACCTTCGTTACCTTTTGTAGAACTTACCCAGTGACCTAAAGAGGAATGCTCCGTATGACTCATTGTCAGTCATGGTGACCTACAAATAAATAAACAACATTGCTTTGAACTACAAGAACTTGTAGAGTGTAAAGTTCTGCCACAAATGTCAATAAGAATCGCCTCCGTGGCTCAATGTAAACAACATTGCGTTTACGACTCGGAGGTCGCTGGTTCGATCCCCAGCGGGGTACATGTTTAAGTACTCGGTTTGGTTGGTGGTAGGGCATTTTAAATGTCCGCCTGGCTAGCTACCACCATCTTATCTAAATCCTAAAAAATAAAATAATGTTAATAGCATTGTTGTGTTCCGGTTGTCAGAGATAAGATAGCCAGTCCCCCAAATGTGTTGGGGTTTCCGGGTCAGTATGCTTCCACCATCGACCTCATCTTCACTTAACATCAGATGTGATTGAGGTCATACATAACAAAACTAACAATCCATGTATGTTATGACTTGTAATTGTTTATTTGTTTTATTTTTTTTTGTATGCCATTTGGTAGATCACAGTGATCCAGCTATCTTTATATTCTTACCATCATTATTGTACCTGTGTATCACAAAGAAATAAATGAATATGAATATGAGGTCAAGTACGAACCCGTCGTGGAATAAAAAAAAGTGGATTTGAGTATGCAAAGCCATGTGGGGGATTTATTTATTTATTTACATAGAATCAATGATTCTTTTTTTTTTCTTTTTTTTTTTTTTTTCTTCTTTATACCTTCAATAGCATTATTAAAAAAACTAATACCAAACTTATGAAAATCAAAGATTTTTATGTGTGTCAGTATAGTAAGCAATTTTCTTAAGACAGAAAGAAAACAGTTTATTCGCCGCAAGTGGGCACACATTAAATGTACAAAACAAACTTAACATATAAAACATTAAAAAGAACAGACTACTAAACATATAAAGATAAACACAACAAATTTTGAGTGCTACTGTGGCATAGAGGATTGGGACTCAGCATTATGCTCAGCTCCAGGAACTGGGCGCTGTTCTTCCGTCCCACCCTGGGAGAGGAAAGTGATGTGTAAAAAGAGTGTGTATTACTAATATATGCTTGTTATGTAGCGGGAAAGTATTGTGTCAATGTAATAGTGCAGTGTGTGAATGTGACAAAGAAGATAATAAATACATAAATATTTTGTATACAAGTATAACATATGATAAGTTACAGTTATTAAATTACTACACAAATACCACCATAACAACAAACATAAATGTATGTGGGAACGCGCCTGACTGCTGTTTTATGTTGAAAAGCTAAGTGAGAGAGGGGTTGCGCTGAAAACCAGCGCTGTCAATTGCCATACGACATATTGGCAGCAAATGCTGACGCCCAATCCCTTTGCCACAAATACATTTAATTATGCAAAATGTTATACCTTACGAAATTTTCTGTATTTGTTGGCAATAAATACTTTTATTTCTTTCTTCCTTTCTTTCTTTCTAAACATAAAGACTATATAATAATAACCGCCTCCGTGGGTCAATGTAAACAACATTGGGTTTACGATTCGGAGGTCGCGGGTTCGATCCCCAGCGGGGTACATGTTTAAGTACTCGGTTTGGTTGGTGGTAGGGCATTTTAAATGTCCCCCTGGCTAGCTACCACCATCTTATCTAAATGCGCCGCCAAGCAGCAATGTTAATAGCATTGTTGTGTTCCGGTTGTCAGAGATAAGATAGCCAGTCCCCCAAATGTGTTGGGGTTTCCGGGTCAGTACGCTTCCACCTTCGACCTCATCTTCACTTAACATCAGATGTGATTGAGGTCAATTATCAACCCGTTGTGCATAAAAAAAAGAACGTGTCCCACCAAATTTGAAAGGCCGGCAACGCATCTGTGACCCTTTTGGTGTTGCGGGTGTCCATGGGCGGCGGTGATTGCTTTCCATCAGGTGACCCGCATTCTCGTTTGCCGCCCTCTCATATAAAAAAAAAATTGTTACAGTATTCAGTAAGTTTATTGCAATTCAAAGTACATGCTTACGCGTAAAACTAGGTACTAAATCTTTGTGATGCCCAGTTGGGGCATGGCACTTTCTGTAGTTATAATGTGATGTCCTGTTAAAGTTAGATGTGGTTTGAAACAATCTAAACACCGGCTCGCCTTGGCCCTGCAGTAAGACTTTCTGAGTGGCAACATGCTGTGTCACGAGTTGGATCCATAATGTGAATGGTTACTTATTAGGGTCAGCGGTAGCACAATCTAATAGATTGCCTAACGTAAATATCAATATAAGAATTTAAGTATTTAAAAAAAAAACCCGACATCATTTTGGATTCACCAACATGTACCCCGTTGGGGATCGAACCCGCGACCTCCGAATCGTAAACCCAATGCTGTTTACATTGAGCCACTGAGGCGGTTCGGTCGACGAATGATACAAAAAAGAATAATTTTTTTTAAGCGGAACGGGTTAGCACTTGACCTCAATCACACCTGATGTTAGTGAAGATGAGGCCGAAGGTGGAAGCGTACTGACCCGGAAACCCAAATATTTGGGGAACTGGCTATCTTATCTCTGACAACCGGAACACAACAATGCTATTGACAACGTACTCTGTGTATCTACAAAATAAAGCATTTTTGATTTTATTTGATTTGAATCGAAAAACTTGTCAAATTTTCTTTCCGTTGAAAATTATTTGTCAAACAACAAAAAGCCCTGTAAGTCCTCATATTGTGAGGGCAATATAAGGAACCCTAAATTGCGCGTGACCCGACACGCACTTGGCAAATATAATCGTAGATTATGTGTTTAGTAATTAATTTGACGATCTAATAACATTGACCACAACTAACGTTTGTCTCGTCCGAGTTTTATAAGTATACTAGTCCTACAAACAGATAAGTGTATGTACCTATATGTTTGTATTTCGCTCGCAGACACGTTTTCTCGTCAATAAACATCGAAAGCACAACAAATCATCTTTGTTTGAACGTAAACGTCGCAACACAATTGGAAAGCAAAACAGCGTTTTGTGAAAACTATAGCAATTTACTCTCGTTCGGTGCGCCCGCGCCTGGGGCTGTGTCCGTCTGTCTGTCAGCCATTATATCTATTGAACTATAAACGGATGGGAAAGTTAAATAATAGAAAGGTTAACATGCGGTTTGATTAATCGAGTTTGCTATTGGTGGGAAAGTTGGGGTCGCAGTGTTAGCAGCGGAAGTAAGCCGATGTTTACAAGCAGGCACGTAATTTCGCCACAATTAGATCAAAGTCAATATTTTATTGCTACACAGGGTTCACTTAAAATAGTCAGAATTTACAGTCACCGCAATTTTTAGTACGACTAAGGTCGTCTAGGCCTTTCACTGTTTTGTCACTAAACATACCTATGTATAGCACACTACAACTACCTTTTTCCGAATTCAAAATTGTGTGTCAGAGAGTTTCTTGCGTCGTTTCTTGCGTTGTTTCTTCTCTCTGACTATACACATTACGAAGCGATGGTAATCAAGTCTCTAAAATCCCCCATGAAACCTCCTAAGCCGAGGTTCGAGCCCGGCGTGGGCACCCTTAGGTGTCGGTTGCAACTACCTACTTTCATCTTGTTATCTATCACCCACCGCCCGGTTAAGCTGAAAAAGTCCTTACGACTGTCAGCGAGTTCCAGTCCAAAAAAAAAATTTAAGCTACTGCTTGTTCAAAAGGCAATTTTCCCTTGAGAAGACCGAGCAAGAAACTCGAGGGGTTGCTCTTTAAAAAACAGGTTTCAATATTACAACCATTAAAATAACCCTTCCCGTAGTCGGGTAAAAAGGTTTTTATATTTCATTATTAATTGTGAAGTAGCCTGACATGCGAACGAGCTGCTTTTGTCCAGGGATGATTATAGCGATTACATACGGCGAATGGTTTTTAAGCCCTGATTTTAAGTTCCAATAAATACATAATGATCGATGCATACCATGCCACGAATGAGTTTCAATCAGCATATTACGGTCAAAGTCAAAATATTTTATTTCATAGGATAAAATTATCACTTAAAGTCACAAATTAAGCTTAATATTAAATTTATTGCTCATTCACAAAGCTGACCCCCAGAGAAGAACGAGAAACTCAAGGGTTGCTCTTTTTAAATAGATTATGGGTCACAATTTGTGATTTGACAATCAGAGGAAAGTATATTTATTATAAGGTGATGGTACTGATGCCAAAAAAAATCATATTCTACACCGTTTTATAGACCGTTACATAATCGCTATAATCAGCGCTCTACCCAACTTTACTCGCAGCTACCATGTGAAGATGGCGATGAACGAGCTTTCAAACGCCGGCGATTCCATTGTTCTCTTTAACCTGATAAAGGTGGCTACTATTTTTACGAGACTTCTCCAGGAAAGAGAGTAATGTTTTTTGAGAGTATGTAGGTGAGAGTAAGATGAGGTCGAAGGTGGAAGGAAGCGTACTGACCCGGAAACCCCAACACATTTGGGGGACTGGCTATCTTATCTCTGACAACCGGAACACAACAATGCTATTAACATTGCTGCTTGGCGGCAGATTTAGATAAGATGGTGGTAGCTAGCCAGGCGGACATTTAAAATGCCCTACCACCAACCATTGACTTGACTTTTAAATTTGTATGGAGTACCGTGCGGGAATTATATTTATAAGCTCCAAGACCCTGTGCAAGAAATAAACCGAAACGTTAGGCGAAGTAGGCGACCTTTGTTACTCTTTTGTAGAACCTACCCAGTGACCTAAAGAGGAATGCTCCGTATGCTAGCCAGGCGGACATTTAAAATGCCCTACCACCAACCAAAGACATGTACCCCGCTGGGGATCGAACCCGCCACCTCCGAATCGTAAACCCACTGTTGTTTACATTGAGCCACGGAGATTCTCTTACCTCGTGCAGCCTAAAGCTTGACGAGTTTTGAAGTGTATGGTGTCGTTACATTCGTCTTGATCCCCATAGTGTTTTGATATACAAAATCTTAATAAATTTAAAGATAGTATAAAACAGAAACTTGTTAAGAAAGCATATTATCAAATTTCAGACTATTTAGATGATAATCAGGACATAACTAGGACATAGTTCGTATGCCAGTGCTATTTAATATATTAATATTATTTTGCCTTTTTGTAATATAAAAACTTGTTTATTTAAGAGCAACTCCTCTCCTTCTTGCTTGTTCTTCTCAGGGGACAATTGCTTTTTGAAGCAGCAGTAGCTTAAAACACTTAAAATCTGACTATTTTAGGTCTCCTCAATGTCCCTATAAAATAAAGCATTTTTGACTGTGATATATTTTATAGTCAAAAATCCAACATGGCGCTCGCAAAATGCATAATATACTACGGGTTTTTTTGTTTTAAACTAGGGTTTTTCTTAAATTATTGTGGCACATTTTTTTCCTTTAGGCACTATATGGCTATATTTTCTCAATTTTTTTCAAATTATTAACTTTGCTTAATTCCACTGTGTGTGTTTACGTCACACACCTAATTTCGCTTCCACCTTCGGCTTCATCTTCACTTAACGTCAAATTAGGTAAGCGCTATCATTTCGACTTTGGCATCATTTGCAGTTCGCAGAACCACATAACTAATTAACTATAAATTAAAAATTTAAAAAACTCCCGACAAAACATGCTGCTGAACCGATTTTGTTAAAACATGTCTACGAACCATCGCTAGAATACCTGCTTTCAAGTAAAAAAAAGCATACAAATTCGTTCACCCGTTTAAGAGTTATGGTGCCACACACACACAGTGGGCAAGCTTATAACACCCTTCTATTTGCGTCGGGAGTGAAAAATCGTCTAGTCAGGTCGAGGGATAAAAAGGGAAAGCTAAACATGATCACAGCCTTTGTATAACATGATTATGGGTCTACCGTGATCATAAAATATAATGTGGCATTGTTAGATATTTTATCTGTGGCCATATGGCACATAAAATCTCTATTTACATGTGTTAGGTTAGTACATAAGTTAGGGATAGTGCATATATGCGATTCGAACGCCTGCGATAGATATCATCAAGAATCTAGTTTCTTGGTGGTACTTCTTTGTTCTTTATCATTCTTCTTGCTATTGGCAATCATCTGTCAACTCCGATTAGGGACTTCATACACTAATTTATGATTCGAGCACTATTCTACCAACGTCGAGCGTATAATTGCTGGATTAAAAAAATGGGATACTTTTTATCCTGAGTACTTCCCGCGGGATAAGCAAATTATACATCAGCGATAAAGTGAAGCCGCGGGTGGAAAGTTTAACCGCCTCCGTGGCTCAATGTAAACAACACATCTTATGATTCGGATAATCGTCTGGATGTACGAGTACATAATAGATATGCATATAATAATAAAAACAAAAATAAAAAAATTGTTAGCCATTGGAAAGTCGCCCATACTTCCTTTGGTGGCAGCAACTACTCTGCAGGGGGGACTGAAAATCAGTAACACTACTGAGTCCCTAACCATTCATCACAATACTGTGGTTCTCGATTCTATGTATGCTTGTGTTTCCTTTTTTGTGATGAATAAATACCTTTTATTATTATTATTATATACTTATATGTCCATTGCCTTATTATCCTCATATTAAAATACTGACATCGGCCTTCCTAGTTCACTGAACGTGACTAGACATAATAAGGTTATTATACTCGTATTATCATAGTTAAAGCTTTCCCATCGTGCAATCAATCGAATAACTATGGTAATTAATTGTCCATAAAAAAGTTATCACACTATGTCTATCAAAATCTAACGCTCTATATCTAAACTTTACCAATAACGATATTGTTTAAGAATGTAATTTCCATTGTGAATGTGGATGGTAGTGTTGATAGGGGAAGACCACGACGAACGTACCATGATAAAATCGGGGACGTCTTTAAGAAAGGCCAAGTCAAGAGTACCCAAAACCGACGAGCATGTATGAACAACCTTATGAGAGTGAAGGAAGCAGAAGAGGTGCAACGCGTTGCTGATGCTTAGGAAGGCAACACCAGGATCTCATTAAAAGTAGTAACGTCAGTCCGCAGACGGGTGACCACTCCCGTTATTTAATGCGAATATTTCCATCCTTTAGAGGGCGAAAGTCGTTTTAGGTTAGCGAAGTTAAGATCTGGCGTGATCAGTACGTGTATGGGTGACCACTAGACGTAATTCTAAGGAAGAATATTTCAAATACAATCCCATATTTTTTGCACAAGGTATCTAACGACGAACATCGAAGGGCGAACGGATGGCGTATTGGTAATCTTGGCGATGTTGAAAATAACAATAGGCATATCGATTTCTGGTTTTAGCCCAGCCCATGTCTGAGTGAAACATTCCAAAGGTAACAACAGTATTCGCTGTAAAGGAAAGCGGTTATCAAAATCAAAATAAAAAAAAAAATTTATTTCGTATGATAAAAATTATCACTTTAAAACATCACATTTTTTATGTTATTATTAAAGTTTTTGACATTATTGCTCATTCACAAAGCTGATTCCCCAGAGAAGAACGAGCAAGAAACTCAAGGATTGCTGTTTTAAATAAGTCTGGGTTACAATTATATTGTATTGTGTAATTAGACTGAATATCGCCGAGCGGTCTATGTCCATGCTTGCTTATCATCCAGATAGTCAGAAATTTTATAGTAGCCTTTGGTACATAATGTCTGTTTTATGATGGTTTTGAATTTATTTAAAGGTAAATTTTGAATGTCCACTGGAACTTTACTATAGTCTGATGATGACATACCAAATCACAAAATCCCGATTTTTTTCTGTGAAACTCTGTCACGCTGTGTTGTGGTGACACTGTATTGAGTGCACAAGCGCATACATATGCCGGTCACGACGTGCGCCGGCGCAGCGATTCGCTTCACTTTTACTACACGGTTTGTTTGACGGGAATAGTCTCATGTTTTCTCTAATTAATGAAAGCTTGACCTCCAAACATAAAAAGACTTATAGGTATTCCCGAACGAGTACGATATTGGAACCTTCAAGAAACGAGCCTACACCTTCCTCAAAGGCCGGCAACGCATCTGTGTCAAAGATAATCACTTGGCTTCTGCTAAACTCCAGAGCATTGAACACCGTCACAAAGTCGCATGCCGATCCAATACAAAATTAGTAACTAATAGGTGAGGATCCATACTGAGCGATATGACCCATTTGTTGTACAGACAGACATACAACTCTATAGTGATAACCGTTGGTCTAAGTCTAAGATAGCCAGTCCTCCAAATGTGTTGGGGTTTCCGGGTCAGTACGCTTCCACCTTCGACCTCATCTTCACTTAACATCAGGTGTGATTGAGGTCAAGTACTTACCAACCCGTTTAGCATAAAAAAATTATTACTGTGAAATAAGACATTGCTTATTATTTCAACTTTACCTAATTTATTTGGGGGGCTGGCTATCTTATCCCAAACAGATGGAACACAATGCTAACAAATTGATTTAAAAAAAACCCTGCCACCTGCAACCAACATGTAAGTACCACCCTAGGAATCGACTCCACGTCCTCTGTTAAGGCGGAGGCGCCTAAAACAATAAATTATCATCACACAAACATTTACCCCGAGCGGGAGTCGAATACGCAACCATTGGCTTCAAAGGCCGGGACACACTGCAGACAAACAGGTCTTGTTACCAATCAATATTATGTCAATGTTAACAATTACAATGGGCTTGGGAGTACGGGTATCGAAAACTTCTGGTCAAGGTTGCAATTCGACCCAGTTCAGAAAATGAATGGAAGGAAATGATTACCTAGTTTAGGAATTTGCAAGTCCTCAACTCTCGGTCTTACACTTGAGTTCATTTACGATTTTTAGTATGAGAAAAAGACGACTGCTCCGCTAAACACCCAGACTGTGCCCCCAGGGGTACGACGGATAAATTCGAATGCTCCGTTGTGCCCCTTTAGGGGTTCAGAAGGGAAATTTTTGAGTTACCTGTCGTGCTCCTTTTAAGTTATGAACACATTGGAGGTACAACTAAAATTAAATACTCGATTGTTTTAAATCTACTTATAAATTAATGTGTCTTTAATTTGTTATTCTTACGAAAAATTTATGTGATTTATTGTTAATTTCGGTGACTAATAAATGGCTCATTATCCGTGATACTATAACTTATTTGAAGTACTCTTCAGAGTTGAGTGCAAATAAAATGGTCATCATGTGTTCCATCCTTTGTAGGGGTAAAGTGAAACCATAAATATAATGACATAAGATGTACCAAACCACCAAAGGAGCACTACAGATCATAAAAAATTTACCCGTTCTACCACCAGGGGCACACTTAGGGTGTTCAGCGGAGCTGTTGTCGAGAAAAAAGAAATAAGGGTTCCAACCTTCATACATACTGTGACGTATAAGCATGTAAGTAAAATAGTACTAAGTGAACGATTTTTAATTCCTATAACTACATTTTAACCGCCTCCGTGGCTCAATGTGAACAACATAGGGCTTACGAATCGGATGTCGCGGGTTTGATCCCCGGCGGGGTACATGCTTAGTATCTACTCGGTTTGGTTGGTGGTAGGCTATTTGAAATGTCAGCCTGGCTAGCTACCACCATAATTTTATCTTGTCGCGAAATAGCATTGTTGTGTTCTGGTTGTCAGAGATAAGAGACCCGGTCCTCCAAAGAAGATGGGGTTTCATCTTCAAGGTGTGATTGAGGTCAAGTGCTAACCCGTTGTGTATATAAAAAAAAATGGTATTTTACTCATAATTACAATTTCTGCTTAGTCACAAGGCTGTGTCCAGAGAAGGAACAGGAAACTTGAGGGTTGCTCCTGGTAACCCCCACCTAAAAGACGGACGGTGTTATTATGTGGGTGACGGGGTGTGTTTATTTTTGAAAATAAATTCCCTTGAGGACGATAATTTTATGAATTCAATAAAAAGTGGCTGCTAATTATTATTGCCGGATTTTTTTTTTATGATTGAGTGGATTCTCGTTTGACCACAATCTCACCTGATGGAAAGTGACAATGTGGTCGAAGATGAAGCACGCGATCCCAGTAAATGCCTATTCACTCTGCTCTTGAAGATCCCAAGGCTGTAGGATTCAGGAAAGAGTGACATCCAAGTTCCACGCCTTGGCTGTTCGGATGATGAATGAAGAATCGTCCCCACGCCTAGTGGTCCGATGATGGATGGGTGACGGTGGAATAAGATTATGTAATTCCAACGCACACTCCCCGAAATGCATCCTGTAAAAAACTGAAAGACAGGCGACTTTGCGACGGTGTACAAGGCTCTGCAATTTAGCAGTGATCGAATTATCACCTATGAGTCTCATGGCACGTCGTTCCACAGAATCGAGTGCAGCTAGTTGGTACTTGGCTGAGCCATCCCAGAGGTGACAGCAGTATTTCATGCATGAACGGACCTGAACCTGGTAAAGTACCAAAAGTTGTTTAGGTGTGAAATATCGCCTGACCTTAAGGAGAATGCCAAGCTTCTTAGCCGCTGTTTTAGCGTTCGATTCTATGGAGCGCCCAAAATTTAGATTGGAGGTTAACTCCGGATGCAGCGACATCAAGATAGGGTTGCCAGATGTCCTCCTTTCGCTATAAGTATTTAATGTTTGTTAATAATGCCATGCGTGCACCTGCCCAAATAAACAGACAAGGTATCAACTGAAAGAATCAGACTCAAGTGTGTGTGGAGATTGATACTTACACATATATTGTGTAAGGTATTAGGTATACCTAGGTATAATTAAAAAAAAAACAAATAATGAACAAATTCTGATACACTTTTGTTAAAAAACCAAGAAAGTTGACCTAATTATGATTAAAATAAAGTCAATTATACCTTCCTTTTTAGACCATTTAGCCCTCCTTTTTACAAATTATGATCTGGCAACCCTAGACTAGGACGAAAAATTTAATTGGATACATATGAAAAGCTTTTGGGCTAGCGGGACGCGGCCTGAAACGGCTGAAAAACGGAATCTCCCGTCAATAGCGGGACAACTGACAACTACTGCTAACGGATGCGAACGCGTACGGACACGGCTGTGCCATAGGGTTCCAACTGCAACAAAAGATCGATTCACCTGCTATGCCAGTTGGCCGCAAGGCAGCCGTGCCATCTACCTGCCTTTAAAAAAACTTGATCCCTTAAAATAGCCCGGCGATGTATCAAAAAATGTCCTCCGGTTTTGGTGCGTACGCGCATAGTGTTCGAAATTCGAAATGCAATGTGAAGCGTCAACAAAAAAATGTGAGTGATTAATGGACTTGTTAGAGTTTGCATATCAATTCAAATATTATAGAATGTGTTCTGACGTCCCCAGCATGTGTCCCCACTTGTGACTGTGAGGCTTCTCCTGTTTTGTATAGTTTCCTTGTATTACTTTGATTATATGTTTATTTACGCATCTTCTGCTCTTTTTCCTTTTATACTGTGTATATTCTGAAGACTGGTCCCCCCAGTCTAATACTTGTTACATTTTGGGCCAAGACCTAGTACATCTAATAGAAAGATGCATAAAAATCACTGAAACAATGTCAACTTATTTATTTTCCCGTTTTTTATATACTTTATCTGTACAAAAATATTTTTTTGAAGCAAAAATGTTGGTAACACACAGTGATATCGATTCGGAGGTACACCAACTAAACTGAACGTTCTGAAATCGGATAACTGCTTGCATTGTGTAAAATAATTTGTAGCGTCCAACATTTTTATTACTAATAAAACGAATCGAAACCAATTTATTTTTGACAAATCAAGTAAAAGTATAGTCAATATGGCTCGGAACAATTACCTAATACGATAACTCCCTTGCAATGTTTCCGAACGAACGAGCGAGAGTTGTCATTCCTTTCAATTCCGTAGGTACTTATTTGATTATTTTGATTTGCGCTGGTTGTGTACGCTGCGCTTGAGTTTTTGATTTTTCCGTCGTATTTGCATCTTATTTTGATTTCTACTTGGCATTCATTTTTTTTTATGCACGACGAGTTCGTTCTTGACCTCAATCACATTATTTGTCCTCTACAAATATGCTTTCTTAACGAGTTTCTGTTTTATAGTATCTTTAAATTTATTGAAAGGAAGATTTTGTATATCAACATCTCATTATCCTTTACCAAGATTAAAATTTTTATTATAGGAGCATTAAGAACTTTTTCTCTGACCGTACCAAATAGTTCCGTTGGCCACCGGCGCCCGCGCGCGCGCTTAACGCTAGTATCGCAACTGATGTCGCTGTGAGTGTGCGTATATTTGGTTAGCGCCGCCTCCTCTTATCTTGCTACTATTTACGCAAACTAATCGATGTTATTTATCGAAGAATACACAGTTTTCCAGCACGTGATTGTGAAATATAGTGATTAGTGCATCCAATATCAGTGTTGTAACAGTTAAGTGTTTGTTTTTGAGTTTTCCCGTGGTTTTGTTATAAAAATCACGAGTAAAACTAGTATTAACGGAACTTTAGTCGCTCTCGTGTCGGATTGTACAGTGTTCTTCGGTGAGTAGAATTTTCCATGGTGTTAATGTTTCATGGTGAAACTAGCGGTACTTACCTATAGCCGGCTGTTAAAAAATTAGGCAGAAGTAAAAGTCCGTTGGGAATTTTTGAATTTTATTTTAAAGGCTTACCGTGTTTGAAAGATTTGCCAAATGACAACCGCCAACCAAAGATTCGCCGGCCAATTTGTCTATCTAGTAGAATAACCTAATAAAATCATTGTGAGCATATTGCTGCTGCAATTCCAAAAGTCTACGAACGCCTAGTAGGTTATAATTGCAACCTTTTGGTACCTTCTCGATGTCATGTTAATAGGTAGGTATACTTTATAGACTTTTTCCCATGGTCGGGTTATGATGTCGTTAAGGGGACGCCCCTTTATCGATACTCTGACCTATGATCGAACTCAAAGGGCCTTGCTGACAAGAGTGATTGTTTTTACCTACCTACGTTATTACTATATTTAGGTACCTATCGCTCGGTGTCTACATAGGTAGGCAGGATAGACCCTCATAGTACCTGTTTCTTGAGGTCACCGCGCGGGGCCATATTCGACTTCGCTCTTAGTGCATCTAGCTATAGCTGGTAAGGGGCCGTCCATAAATTACGTCATCGATTTTTTCAGATTTTAGACCCCCCCCCTATAATCATCCTATCGTCATTTCTTAATGACCCCCCCCCCCCCCCCTTCTCCCAAAATTGACGTCATTACTAGTTTGACAAAATAAAACATTGCAATGTTGTAGTTATTATTTAAGTATTGTGTTTATTATCAATACATAGTATAAAACAAAGTCGCTTTCGCTGTCTGTCCCTATGTACCTATGCTTAGATCTTTAAAACTACGCAACGGATTTTGATGCGGTTTTTTTAAATAGATAGACTGATTCTTAAAGAAGGTTTATATGTATAATACATGTAAGTACCACGGGCGAAGCCGGGGCGGGCAGCTAGTATTTTACTAGGTGTGCTGGAAGAAATTTCTTTTTAGAAATAATGTTTTTGTATGTGAAAAATAAACTATAAATAAATAAATAAGAATGACGTCAAAACACCCCCCCCCCCCCTCTATCATTTACCGTCATCCGCAGACCAACCCCCCCCCCCTCCAATTTAGAATGACGTAATATATGGACGGCCCCTAAGCACTTTTTAGGCCCGTATTAATAAACCAATCTCTGTATTGAGAGAGTCTTGAGGCTGTATCACCCGAGATGCGTCTTAAGAAGTTGACGCTATCTCAAGCTCCGTGCTAATTTATAAACCAATCTTGAGGTCTACTTTGAGATCACTTCTCAAGTATTCGTCTCACCGGCGAATTAATGATGGTCTTGAGTTTCGTTTATTAATACACGCAAGGTGCGTGTATTAATAAAGTGAGTACTGCATGTGCATACTACATGCTAATCAAGTCTCAAGTTAGGTTTATTAATCAGCACGTTTACTTGAGACCTACCACAAGACTGTTCTCAATCTTGACGTTTATTAATACGGGCCTAAGTGTTCCGTCCGTAGGTACCTATTAAAAATGGCAAAAGAAAACGCTATGGAATCCTTTTGGTTTTAATCTAAGACCGGTATTAATAAACCGTTCTCAAAATTGTGATGACCTTAAGTTGACGTTCGTGAATCTGTTGCATACTAAAATAGTATCAAAAATAGTATTGAGACTGAGACGCCATCTTTATCTTAAGATCGATTTATTAATCGTATCAAATCAAAAAATATTTATTTCGTAGGATAAAAATTATCACTTGAAAACGTCACATATTTTATCTTATTATTAAAGTTTTTCACATTATTGCTCATTCACAAAGCTGATTCCCCAGAGAAGAACGAGCAAGAAACTCAAGGGTTGCTCTTTTAAATAAGTTTGGGTTACAATTATATTATATTGTATAATTAGACTGAATATCGCCGAGCGGTCTATGTTCATGCTTTGGTAAATAATGTCTGTTTTATGATGGTTTTGAATTTATTTAAAGGTAAATTTTGAATGTCCACTGGAACCTTATTATAAAAGCGTAATACATGGCCCCTTAAATGACTTAGTGACTTGAACAGCAAGTTTATTATATCTAGTATTAACATTATGTAGGTACCTATATCACTATTTTTCTTAAACGATTCTAGATTTTTCCTTACACACATTAAGTTTTCGTAAACATATTGCGATGCTAATGTTAATATATTAATTTCTTTAAATTTATTCCTAAGAGACACTCTGAGGCCCAGTTTGTAAATCGCGCGAACCGCTCGTTTCTGCAGAACAAAGATACAATTCATGTCCGCGGCATTTCCCCACAACAGGCTATAAGTGCGGAATCACCTCGACGTCAGTCGATCCGTCACTGCAAAGTTTCAGAAATTATTTCACGATTTAGGTAGGTAGATAGACAATTGAAATTTAGGGTGGTATCTCCGGCAGCGAGCTGTCCACGAACACGGTGCACGGAAAATTAAAAAAAAATCAAGAACATTGGATACCTCTCTACCCATAAAGTTGAGATTGAAGGAATAATGAATTTTCATTAGTTAATTATTTTTTACGAGTAGATAGGCACATATACCCACCTATGTAAGAAGAAATTGATTGTTATAGGTAGGTAGTGTAAAATCAGAATTGAGCCAAAATATTTACTAATAATGGCTTTCCGTCCCGACTTGGAATAACACTGTAACCGCCTCCGTGGCTCAATGTAAACAACATTGGGTTTACGATTCGGAGGTCGCGGGTTCGATCCCCAGCGGGTGGTTGATGGTAGGGCATTTTAAATGTCCGCCTGGCTAGCTACCACCATCTTATCTAAATCGCCGCCAAGCAGCAATGTTAAGAGCATTGTTCTGTTCCGGTTGTCAGAGATAAGATAGCCAGTCCCCCAAATGTATTGGAGTTTCGGGGTCAGTAAGCTTCCACCTTCGACCTCATCTTCACTTAACATCAGGTGTGATTGAGGTCAAGTACGAACCCGTTGGGCATAAAAAAAAACACGCGGACTCGCGCTCCTCCTATTTGTAAATCGGTTAAAAAGTAGACTATGCCCTTGTCCAGCTCCTCGACTATCTCTCTGACAAAATGCAATAGGATCTGTTCAACAATGCCAATGACAATCGGACAGTAAGACTTTCCCAAAACTTCTAGAACTACAGTAAACAACACTGGTAGTAGGTACCTGATAGTACTCAATGTCCGAGTCCTGACTCCCACTTGACCGGTTTCAGTAATCCTCATCACCAATACACCTGCTAGCCGTAGGCATATGCCTTTATTTTCTTTGCCGCGGGCCCTACAGTGATGCTCTGAAATATGGAATTAAAAATAGGTTGGTAGGTAAGTACATATTTAGACACGTTACTTCCGGGACATGAAATAATCATTGGAATTAAAAAAAACTGCTGACCAATAAATAGATCATGATAGCATTAATTAAAGATAGAGAGCAGAATATATATATATATATACAATCTTTGTTTTACAAAATCGAGCCGTTCGCGCAATTTATCAATTGAGACCTGCAGTGTCACTTAGAGACAGATTTAAAGAGTATAATATTCTAACCTTTTCGTCACAGTACATTTTTGAAAATCTAATATATGTCAAAAAAAATATAGCATCATTCAGGAAAAATAGTGATAAACATGATGTCAATACAAGAAATAAAGACAAACTTGCAGGTCACATAAGTCGCCTCCACAAAGTCAGTAATTCATTCAAAGGGTTATGTATACGCTTTTTCAATAAAGTTCCTGTTGACATACAAAATCTTTCTTTCAATAAATTTAAAGATACTATAAAACAGAAACTTATTAAGAAAGCATATTATAAAATATCAGATTATTTAGATGATAAACAATCATGGACATAACCAGCCCGTTCGCATAACCAGGCTATTTCACAATTAATAATGAAATATTATAATATAAAATAATAATTTTCTAATATAAAAACCTTTTTTTAAAAAGAGCGACCTCGAGTTTCTTGCTTGTTCTTCTCAGGGGAAAATTGCCTTTTCAACAAGCAGTAGCTTTAAAATTGTAAAATCTGACTATTTTAAGTGTACCCTGTGTACCTACAAAATAAAGCATTTTTTGATTTTGATTTTATAAAACTAAAGTTGTTTTGCCAAATGTTGGCGGTTCAATTAATCTGAATTTTTGTTTTACTCAACCTAAAAGAGTACAAGGTGGACACCTTAGAAAGGCACGTAGTTATTCGATACTTGGTTCTCGTAATCGAATTAGACAATGCTCCTTTTTAATAAAAGGCGAGGTCAAAAAGCACAGCGAGCTATCTATTATATTACAAAGCTAACTATACAGGGCGTCCCAAAGTTATGGGACATGAAGGGGAAGTACCTTAAATATCGTAGATAGTGAATTTTGCTCAAAGAAGACTTTATGTTATTTTTAAAAGTTAGTAATTCTGCATTCATAGATTTTCTAAAAATTATTTGCTTCGGCTGGGAATCGAACCGACTCAAATGTGAAAAAAAAAACACCCTACTTTTATGATGCCAATCGAAAGAATAGCTAAAAAATAATAACTCTGCCTAAGTAACATAGTATTTTAAAAGAAAGGAACAACGTGAAATTAATCATTTTAATCAAATAAAAAACATACATGAAACTGCCGTAGTCAATTAAGTAGGTATTTTTTTGTAAATTAATTAATTAAATGCTCAAAATGTGATCCCTCTTGTTTTACGCAAATCGCCAATCTTTTAATGAGCCCGCTGCCTGTTGATTTTATGAAGTGGGTACTTATTTACGAATAATCAATGCTATCTTTGGAATGATAATATCGCTACTTTTCGAACGTCGTCGGCAATAAATAACTTTCTTGAAATTTGACTCAATCATTTTATGTTGTTCCTTTCTTTTAAAATACTATGTTACTTAGGCAGAGTTATTATTTTTTAGCTATTCTTTCGATTGGCATCATAAAAGTACGGTGTTTTTTTTTTCACATTTAAGTCGGTTCGATTCCCAGCCGAAGCAAGTAATTTTTAGAAAATCTATGAATGCAGAATTACTAACTTTTAAAAATAACATAAAGTCTTCTTTGAGCAAAATTCACTATCTACAATATTTAAGGTACTTCCCCTTCATGTCCCATAACTTTGGGACGCCCTGTATAATACCTGAGAACGATCTCACGCTTACTGGGTAATAATACAGTCACTTCAGTACAACACTGAAGGAAAATTTAAATAACATAGATACATTTACAAACATAACTGCCGCCAAGCAGCTATGTTAATAGCATTGTTGTGTTCCGGTTGTCAGGGATAAGATAGCCAGTCCCCCAAATGTGTTGGGGTTTCCGGGTCAGTACGCTTCTACCTCATGTTCACTTAACATCAGGTGTGATTGAGGTCAAGTACCAACCCGTTGTGCATTAAAAAAAAGACTCGCTAAGAACAAGATAAATAAACTATGGTAAAAATTAAATATGTTCGAATTGGCTTAAAACCAATTTCCATCAAATATATGACGCGCAACTATCCGCTTTATCAGCCCTTTTTTGCGTAAAGAATGCGTGTGCGCAGAAAATATTGCAGCGGAGTATACGCACATCGAGTTGTAAGCGCGCTCACGCAAGATGTGAATAAAGCCGGGGTTGGTGACCGGCTGCTATCTACGGGTCAGCTAACAGGAGTCGAGGGCCTTTTTATGCGGCCCAATAAAATGCTCAAAGCACTTGTGACGCAGTCGCATTCGCTAATTAGCTTCTGATTAGCAAATTTAAGCAATCTTCAATCTTCAAGCATTCATTTCAACGTAAGAAACATGATATCATTTGTTGATTGTCAATTTAAATCTATTGGAAATAAAAATAGGGCTTAAGCATTTTTCGGCCAGTCAGTATGTCCAAGCTACTACCGCTTCGGAAAGGGAAATCATCTGTGGGAAAAGGAATCACTCCATGGATGGGTGAACCCTAGTGGCATTTTAATATGAGTGTTTGCCGTAGTCAGTCCCGTTGTCCTTCAGGGGCTTGAGCTAACCAAAGAGGCTATCTACTTTTTGGGCTAAACAAATTTCTGCTGCCATGGATTTTTGTCATATACTGAGACCAGGGTGTCGCCCTGTTCGGTTTGGAAAGGTAGCAAATTTTGCATAACTGCGCTTGCGCCTTCGCCTCGCCACAGTCTATGTGACAGTTGTCCTGTCATATTTATCTAACTATGATGCTAAAAAAGTTTTATTATTTTCCCTTTTTTTTTAAATTTTTTAATGCACAACGGGTTGGCACTTGACCTCAATCACACCTGATGTTAAGTGAAGATGAGGTCGAAGGTGGACGCGTACTGACCCGGAAACCCCAACACATTTGGGGGACTCTTGGCGGCAGATTTAGATAAGATGGTGGTAGCTAGCCAGGCGGACATTTAAAATGCCCTTCCACCAACCAAACCGAGTACTAAAACATGTACCTCGCTGGGGTCGAACCCGCGACCTCCGAATTGTAAACCCAATGTTGTTTACATTGAGCCACGGAGGAGGAAACTAACTCTAACTCTATACGAAAATTCGCCGCCCTCTCCTGCCACTCTGGCTCCTGTTTGAGTGTTTCGCTTTATTCTTACTAGATACAATTTTTAAGACATAACCCTTACCTTTATATTAATATCTTCATTTAGATGTGTTTGGGTAGATACTATTGGAGACAGGCTAGGGCAGAACATCAGCGATAGCCAGGCTTGCGCTGCGGCCAAGCTACCCCTTAGCTTAGACCGATTTCTTTCTACTGAGACTTTGATTCCATTGTCATATTAGACTCCAAACAAATTACTGCCCAGTACCAGGCTAGCATACCGGAGTGACAGTAACCATTTTCCAGTCAGAATCAATCGCGGTCCTTTGTGCGCGGCCAATGGCATTTTCTGAAAGATTGAGAGGACTGTACTCTTGTCACGTTGGGCCTCAGACTAATTACTGCCCAGTACCAGGCTAGCATAACGTAGTGAGAGTCCCATTTCCCAGCTAGGATCAATCGCGGTCTTCAACGGGGTGTCTAAACAAAAAATAGACTGACATTTGTTACCTCGGAAACCACACTAAGGCCCGTATTAATAAACCATTCCCAAGATTGAGAACAGTCTTGTGACCGGTCTCAAGTAAACGTGTTGATTAATAAACCTTACTTAAGACCTGAAAAGCACGTGCATACTCAAGCAGTACTCACTTGAGAAGTGCGCGTATTAATAAACGAAACTCAAGACTGTCATTCATTCGTCGCTGAGGCGAATACTTGAGAAGTGATCTCAGCTGAGTAGACCTCAAGATTGATTTATGAATTAGCACGGAGCTTGAGATAGCGTCAACAGCTTAAGACGCATCTCGGTTGATACAGCCTCAAGACTTGTATTAAGACCGGTTTATTAATACGCGGGCCTAATAGTCGCCGGCCTGTACCAGGCTAGGATAACTGAACGGGAGTCACTTCCTTCCATATTTTAAGTCCTATAACTGTTTTTTCGATGGAAACTTGGCTTTGTTACGACACCATCTAGGTATAAATACATCTATTTGCTACCGTGGAAATCTTCGTTTTTTTTTTGAGTTGTCCCCTTAAAACCGACAGGGGTTTCAATATAAACAAACGATATTACGCTTTATCTAACAACTTTGTTAAGGTCTTTTTGGTACGACTGTGCGCCATATTTTCAGTTGCAATTTTATTGTGTTCATTCTCTACTAATAAACCATTCTTGTAGGACTATATACTATTCTAGTCTATTTGTAATCTAATTTCACTGAAACACAATCCGTAATCCGGTGAGTTATTTTTATTTAAAAGGAAGTGTTGTGACGTAATTATTTGCAACTATCGATATCTAGCTATCAGCAGGCTATCTTATCGATACGTGTGTTGTTTATTATATGCGTATATGTCGGATCTTCTATTGATAGGGTTTTTTTAAGGAATAGAGTTGTAACAAGGAAGTGACTATAAAATTACCGACTTCGAGCGAAGTACAGTACTCGTGCTTTACGGACTACGAAAACTGTGTAAGGAATATGATTACCAACTTTCACGGAAGTACGCAGTATCTTCTCTAAAGGTTAGTCTTTTTGGAGCTATTCGAATGTGGAAATATTATTAATGTCACTACCAACTTTGAGCTAAGTACAGTACTCCTCATTTACCTACCTACCTACGAAGCTATTGTAGAAAACCATGTAAGGAATGTTTTTCATAGAAGTACGCAGTATCTTCTCTAAAGGTTAGTCTTTTTGGAGTTATTCGAATGTGGAAATGTTATTAATGTCACTACCAACTTTGAGCGAAGTACAGTACTCCTCATTTACCTACGAAGCTATTGTAGAAAACCATGTAAGGAATGTCATTACCAACTTTCATGGAAGTACGCAGTATCTTCTCTAAAGGTCAGTCTTTTTGGAGTTATTCGAATGTGAAAATATTATTAATGTCACTACCAACTTTGAGCGAAGTACAGTACTCCTCATTTACCTACGAAGCTATTGTAGAAATCCATGTAAGGAATGTCATTACCAACTTTCATAGAAGTACGCAGTATCTTCTCTAAAGGTTAGTCTTTTTGGAGTTATTCGAATGTGGAAATGTTATTAATGTCACTACCAACTTTGAGCGAAGTACAGTACTCCTCATTTACCTACGAAGCTATTGTAGAAAACCATGTAAGGAATGTCATTACCAACTTTCATGGAAGTACGCAGTATCTTCTCTAAAGGTCAGTCTTTTTGGAGTTATTCGAATGTGAAAATATTATTAATGTCACTACCAACTTTGAGCGAAGTACAGTACTCCTCATTTACCTACGAAGCTATTGTAGAAATCCATGTAAGGAATGTCATTACCAACTTTCATAGAAGTACGCAGTATCTTCTCTAAAGGTTAGTCTTTTTGGAGTTATTCGAATGTGGAAATGTTGTTAATATCACTAACTTTGAGCGAAGTACAGTACTCCTCATTTATGAAGCTATTATAGAAACCCACGTAAGGAATGTCATTACCAACTTTCATGGAAGTACGTAGTATCTTCTGTAAAGGATAGTCTTTTTGAAGCTATTCGAATGTGGAAATGTTATTAATGTCACTACCGACTTTGAGCGAATTGAGTACTCTTTTGTACAGGTTAGGCTTTGGGGAGAAATTTGAAAAAACAGGAGCGTCATTGGAACCTTGCCAAATTGCAATTACCAACCCGCTTGCCCAGCGTAAGGTTCAGGACAACACCCACATGGAATTCGATGGAAATCGCTCCATGGGAGAGGCGTGTCCAGTAATGGATAAAGGTTGATGATTTCTCATACTTTAATTTGTTTTTTACTAAAAAATAGATAACACATTTATTCACTGCAAAGTGCATACAAATATAATAGAAGACCACAATCAATAAACACTACGTAAATAACACACGGAATAAATAAAAACATTAAATTCACTGATGTACACACCAAGCAAGATTTACTTAGCGATGGGATTAAATAAATAAATAAATATCCTTAGACATACACACAGCGCCATCTAGTTCCACAGTAAGCAAATAGTGTTGTGGATACCAGATGGTTGATATACTACATAAATACATTTCTTTTTGTAAATAAATACTTATTGTAGCTCATCGACAATATTTCGAACAAAGTAATTGCGAAAAAGCCGAGTAACCTAAAAATCTCAGCAATATTATGACATCCTCTGTCTTAAATTGGTCCTTGGAACAGGTTATAGCGGACTCGATAACTCGCAGTTCTCGACCTTCCAATACTGTAGATGTCGAAATTAATCGATTTATTTATTTTGAAGAGCTAAAAGAAAATAATTACTAAAATAATGTACCGCTGTGACTAATCCGTTCAGAATTTATGCGATCACGCAACAAGCTTGGGGGCAGCTCATACGTAAGATCGTGAATTCGTGACCAAACTTACATTGAGTTGATTTTATGTCATAGGATCGAATTGCTTTACGAAATAGATAATAATAAAATATGTATCTATGTAAATCAGTTCTAGTATTAACAATATTATATTACAACTTAACTACTAATACATAAGACATACAAAAGGCGAGTTTATCCTTAATTTCCCTAAAAGTGATATCTTCCAGCAAAACCGATGAGGAACGATAATATTTTTTTTTTTTTAATAATAAATAATAAATATTTCGGACACTTACACCAATCATCTAGTCCCAAACTAAGCAAAGCTTGTGCTATGGATACTAGATAACGGATAAACATACATAAATATTTATATAAACATCCATGACTCGGGAATAAATGTTCATATTCATCACACAAACATTTACCCGTCGCGGAAATCGAACCCGCAACCGTTGGTTTCGCTGATAGGGTCACTATCCACTACACCAATCGGTCGTCATAATAGTGAAGGAGAACTAAAAACGAGGGACGTCTTATTTAAAATGGGCCTAGCTGAAAATTCAACCTGCAGAGCATGCAACAATGAAAGGGAATCAATGAAGCACCTTCTGTGTGACTGTGATGCCATGGCCGCAAGGCGTATGCGTCATTTGGGTAAGGGGTATCACGAACCCAGTGACTTACATGCTCTTATCACTAACCTGTGTCATAAGGCTTATGAAGTCTATAAGTTGGCAGTAGACGAGAGCGAGAGCAGGGGAAGTGCACCAGATCCATATTGGGTCGCACTGCCTTGGGCATGTGTCCAACTCCACAGCAAATATAAGAATCCTTACGTCTAGGGCGATTACGTGGTCGATGTAGTCGTCGGACGCGGCCCGGGAGAGGATGACACCCCCCGGAGCGACCGGGGGGGTGTCGTCGCATCGGGCCCTGTCGCGCCTCATACCGCCCGCTGATCGCGGTGTGAGACTCGACAGCGTCCCCCGTGGAGGGCGCGCTAGCCGCCCTCCGGGAACGGGCCTCCCCTTGTGAGGGGGGGCAGGGCGGGGGGGGCCTGGAGCCGCTTATGCGTTCCCAGGTCCTCCCTACTGCCGAAGAAGGTCGCCGCGGGGTTTTAGTGGGTATCCCTCCCTGGGAGTCCCACATAACCGTCTCGCCGTCCCCCAGGCGAGCGGTAAGCGCCAGGCGTTTCCCCGCGTCAAAAAAAAAAGAAAAAAAAAAGGCGATTACGTGGTACCAAATTTAATGGATTACAAATTTTGGGAAAATAACGTTTCCCAAAGTATCATATGCCAAAGTATGTGTCCCAAATTTTCATTTGGCAAAAAAACATTTGACAAAAGAACTTTCGCAATTTTACAGTTAGCAATACTATTTTCGGCAATTTATTGTTTAATTACATGGCAATGTTCTATTTTACTAAGTATTATGTAGTCAAATGATCATCACAGTTCTAACTTGACCTAACCCACTTTTCTAGCAGTTCTAATCTGGCCTAAATGTAACTTATATGAAATTAATTTCAGACTTTTCGTATTTTTACAATTTAATCCCCATATTAAAATGAAAATTTGAACGAACTTATTCTTGGAATATAATTTTTTACAAAATAAAGCATTTGCTTAATGTACATTTGACTTAATAAAACTTGAGCAAGTAAAAAGTTGCCAAATTAATATTTGACCCGGTGTTTAAAATGCGATCTAAAGATTCTTTTGGGCAATGAAACTAGTGCGATAAGTTTTTTGGGAAGTAAAATTTGACGAAAAATATTTTGCCAAACGCAAGGATACCAAATTTAATCGAACGCAAGCTAACTAAACGGCAAGTAAACGTTATGATTTTGTTTCATTTTAGGATCATTTTATGTCAATACTAAAATACGAAATGTTACATGACCGTTTTATAAAAATGATTACTAAGAATTTCTTTCAGATAAATTGCTCAATGTGGCTAGCTTTAACGAATCTGCAACTGATTATTAAATTAAAGCAAGAGGTCAGATCAATACGTAATTACCTACATGTTACGCCATTATTACGAAGAACTAGGTAGGTGCTCTGGATCATGTCAACTTACTTTCGATTCGACTTTCGAAATTTCCATTAAGGTCTGGCGTTCATTTGTTACAAAATTATGTAAAGAGATTGATCGTTTTGAATAGAAGTGTAGGCAGATCGTGGACTGATTTATATGAGCAATGGACCCTTAGATACTTAATGATTGGTGATACGTATTATGATGTCCGATAAAGCTTTCTAAATTTGGACAACTGTTTGCAATTCGTGGTGATCATGATCCACATTCGCTTTCACAATCCTCTCCCTTTCAGGTAGGACCAACATTTACTGAAGGTAGAGTGCCCTGCATGACTCTATTAGCTGCATGCCTTGGATGCACGCTCGGTACCAGGCTAACATAACTTAGCGAAAGTCACCTGTCAACCAACACACTGTTCGGCTTCGATTATAATTAGGGTTGCCTACTTTAGTCGAGAGTATATCATCCAAATACGCCAAAGAACTGTCTTCGAAGGGGGTTAACCGATTTTCATCAAACTTAATATAGAATAGCTGCACTATAACCGGACTATCTACCTTATAAAGACTGGATTTATATACCTTTATGCCATCAAACACTTCCAGAGCTCCGAAAACGTGGTCTATCCTAAGTCGCTATTTGTGACACCAATCCCCGTTGCATGACATCGTTTGTCGCGCGCGACATAGGAGTGAGAGTTAAATGAGCAGGACAAACATCTCGCGCGACATAAAAGTATATCGCGGCTGTCGTGCTAGTGGTGCAAGTAGAAACGACTTGACTTCCTTTGCCAGTAACTACGAGATGACATAAAACACTGCATTTCTAAACAGAGGGCGGAGTGTAAGTTTTGTTTCGACTTAACTTTACTACCGCGTTCACGTTTACATGAAGATTTGTATGGGAAATGTGCAGCGCCTCTAGCGGATAGTTTGCAAAACGATTTTTTTCATAGGGAATTTTTTCGTAAACGCGAACGCGATGGTAAAGTTAAAAACGAAGTTCGCACACAGACTAAATTCGAAATCTACGTTTTTACTTATAACTGAGAGGGATTGAGTGCGTTAAGCATTAGTTTCCATAGTGAAATGAAAGGCTTGCCGGTTCGGTTCCCGCGTTAGAGCGCCCGAGGGGATCTACTTTCGCCATCTGTCACATCTGCATACAATGAATGCTGTTTGTTTGTGTGGCCATGAAATACGCGACTTTATATGATACAAAAAGATGTTTATTGTGGGTAACTATCATAAAACTGGAACTATGTGCAAAAGGTAAGCAAGCTTTGACATGAACCGCTCGGCGACACATCATCATCATCATATCAGCAGAAAGACGTCCACTGCTGGACAAAGACTTCCCATAAAGATCTCCACAAAGATGGATCCTGCGCGACATAATTAATATAATTATTAAGGGCGACTCTTGAGTTTCTACTTCGTTTTCGCTTGTGTAGAAGCGGTATTGTAATTGTACCTATACCATTTCAAATGTTATTTTTCTAAGTTATAAAATAAAACGATTTTTTATTAGTATACTTTTTAATACTCTTGGTAAAAATTGTCACATATACAAGACACGGATATTTATGGATTTTGATGACAATTAGAAATGTACATAGTTGAATAAGTTATTGAATCGTAATTATGTAAAAACAATGTGAACCAAATATGAATTGACTTCTTCAATCGTTATGGGATGCACCCCGATATTTTATAAGTAATGTTTGGATGTATGTTAACACAATGCTGCAAAAAATCCGCGTTTTTCATGCCCACAAAAGGCAAAGTTTCTCAGTACAGAGAAACTGCTGATAGATGTAACAAGTCCATTCATAGAACAGGTTGTGGATCGCACTCGATTGGTTAAATTGTATTGCTTTCGTGACCATTGTCATGTCATGCGATACGAGCGATGCGTCGATGACGGCCTATGGTACTAAATATTCGACCTATAGCATAGATAGTATTATGTCGTCTAGGCGTTATCTGGGGCAAACCGAGCTAAAAAGGTCATGTCGTTCTTTTTGTGTGTAATTCAAAAGCCGATTCTCTCAGACCTTTTTCTGTGAAAAGGGGCCTTCATACACTGTCTGACGTGCGGAACCCTAAAAAGGATAAGACTAGTGTAGCTCAGAATTGACCCAATTATATTGCTATAATAATGATATCGTACTTTTAAAGTCGAAGGTCACACGTTCAAATTCCTTCGGAGACAATTCTGTTTCGGTCTGGTTGGGATTAGGCCACAGTAGACTGCGCATTCCATACCAGGGGCTCTACCGCCTAACTCAAAGCTATAGCTAGAGCGATAGCAAAGTACTGTCCGTCTTTGTCATTGTGTTACGATATGACAAGGACGGACAGTGCATTGACGTCATAAACGATAGCAATTTCCAAAGCAATTGAGTTAGGCGGTCGGGGGGCAGGAGCGTAGATTTTGTCATAATCTATCGCTATAGTTGAGATAATCCGTGACTTTTGACGACGTTTTCAAAATTACTTAAATCAATTTTAAAAATATTAGCCGCGTTTAATCGTAGACGAATGAGGAAATGTCTAGTAATGAGTTCTATTTGTGTGGCATAACAGATTACGAATATTAATAATATCTTATCAAATTCCTCGCGTTATTTGGAAACAAGCAATATTTATATAAATCTCCTGAATGACAGCATAATTAAGCTACTGAGGTATGTGTAATGTTTGATCAACTAATATTTATAAGTATGGAATTTAAAAATCCTATGAAGAAAACAGATGTTCCAACTTAAGCATTTATTTTAAGATAGGTACATGATAACGTTTGTTGAATGACAATTAAATCTAATGGGAATAATAAAAGGGCTTATTGAATTTATCTGTCAGTCAGTATGTCCAAACTACTACCGCTTCGGAAAGGGCAATCATCTGTGGTTAAAGAAGCGGCGCAAGATACCCACAGGATCATTGTTGTCCTTATGCATTTAAAATCAAGTTATTGACTGCAACTGAGCGTAAAATTAACCGAAGAATACTATTCACCTTGTTAAGAACATTGTCTTTTCTGTCAACTTTAAAAACTAAAGTTATGGTAAATGTTAATCTATATGTCCCCAAAAAGGAAGATTAGCACCAGGAAACAACAATGAACAGGTTGTTTAAAAACTATGTAACTTCGGATTAAGCGCCAAATATTGTAACATGGATACCAGAACACCTTAACCCCGGTGATGTAACGGTGCCTTTTGTTTGGGATCTTACATCATCCACAAAAAACAGGCGCCATCATTGTTTGCGTTTTTTTTTTAATCCTGGGTGCAGTGCGCCGACGCACGGCCTACGCGCCTATGCCAGCGGCAGGTGTATAGGGCTGCCGCCCTTATTTTACTGGGCCAGGAGTAATACAATGGTCGTATTTGTAATAGATTTCGCTTTGAAATATAATTGTGCCGGTTAACTGTCACATTAAAAATTGGCGCTGTTGTGTAAAATCGTGTTCGTTTTAATTGCATTGAGCACGCAATTAATCCATTAAATCACTATAAACCTTAGTCAGATTTGACAAATGGTATTAAAGTTCATTATCATTGACACGACGGGCGCATCTTTAGTCGCGTCGCGTCGACAGCTAGTAGGTAGTTTTTATCCATTGTTACATTTGGCTTAGTTACTTAGCGACTATAGTTGTACGAGGAAAAAACAACATTTATATACGCCCAATCTACTGTTTTCTAACTAATCCTATGGAAATCCCTCTATGGGATAAGTTCGCCGTTGTACTCAATTTCTGTATCAATGCAAAATTAATGTATTGCCTTTTTGTACAATAAAGCGTTTACAAACAAACAAACATTTATTAGATGACAAACACTCTTAGCCACTCATGTTTCAAGCTCTAATTAGTAGACCAAGTGACTAAAGCCTCGTTATGTGTTGTATGTGGATGTGGCAACCCTGTAAACGTGTCGCACGCAGTCGGAGGCGTGTGATATGACGCAAGTTGCATGTTTGTTCATCTTACTAAACGTTACAGTATGACAGCAGTTTATGTTACTTTGTTATTTCGTCTATTTTGTTACGCAGCCTGCGTTCCGTAAATTGTGTTTGGATTGGGAACTTTACAGGCCTATAACTTTTACTTCTCAGGCATGCGGGTTTCCTCACGATATTTTCCTTCACCGTTTAGGAGCAGTCGGATAAATGCACATAAGTAATTAAATTTAAAAATCATTGGTACATGGCCTGCCTGGGAATCGAACCCGGACCTCCTAAATTGAGAGACCGTGTCTTAACCGCTGAACCACTGGCGACGCTCCCGCTACATACATGTTAATATTAATAGTGACGTTTTCAAGTGATAATTTTATCGTATGAAATAAAATATTTTAATGTGATTTGATTTACCTATATAAAAAACATACGCGACGAATTGAGAACGTCCTTCTTTTTTGGAAGTCGGTTAAAGAAAGGCTACAATTACGCCTAAGACAACATTAGATAACTAAATGAATTCGTCACGTCTTACAGTCGTGTATTTGTAATAAGATCTACTCCGCCGTCACGCACGTGCATTGGATCGTGTTATAATATATACTAATATTATAAATGCGAAAGTCTGTCTGTTATCTTTTCACGGCTATATCCCTGAACTGATCGTATTGAGATTTCACAGAGAGGCAGCCTGGGACATGGACTGCATTTTTGAACGTTCATCAAACCACTTTCGGAAAATCCACGTGCGACTTTGAACCGTTTTTATGCATTTTCAGGGTTCCGTAGTAAGAAGGCTACTTTAAAATAAGATGAAATTAGACAATATAACATAAGCACAAAGGACACGTCTTTTTTTTTATCAACTATAAAGTAATTTCTGCGTTACACAAGACGAAAAGACGCAAAAGACACGATTTCATCCGAGATAAAATAATACCATGATGTATGGCAAGATACAAAACGAAAAGACATAAAAGACACGACTTTTCTTCCGCGGATAAAGTAATTCCATGTCACACAGACGAAACAAGACAAAAAGATGCAATAGGCACAAAAGACACGACTTTTTATTAGCGGATAAACTAGTTCCAGATGAGACACAACACAAATGATACAATAGACACAAAGGACAGAACTTTTCATTCGCGGATAAAATAATTCCATGAGACAAGACAAAAGATGCAACAGGCACAAAATACACTACGATAAAGTAATTCCATGTCATACAAGACAGAAAACACTATTTTCCATCCGCAATAAAGTAATTCCACGCAAGTGAAGCCGCGGTCGAAGATATACACATAAATATAATGTTACCCGTCGTTACTTAACTTCATGACGATATTAGACTGTTTGTTATTTTTAGCGGCGAATGAATGATATAAATATAAATACGTGCACCTCTCAAGTGAGTACTGCTTGAGTATGCACGTTCTTTTGAGGTCTCAAGTTCGGTTTATTAATCAACACGTTTACTTGAGACCGGTCACAAGACTGTTTTCAATCTTGGGAATGGTTTATTAATACTGGCCATAGTGTGGATTAGTGATACGTTTTTTTTATGATTAAATGGATACGCCTTTAACCTTAATCTCACCTGATGGAAAGTGACGAAGATGAAGCACGCGATCCCAGTAGATGCTTATTCACCCTACTCTTGAAGATCTCAGGGTTGTAATGCCCCTGCACACACACTCGACGAGTGGTATGGGAAGTAGCGAGGAAAGGAGGCAGAGACGTAGTGTGGCAACGTTACTCGTCATGCCGCACGTCATGCTCCTCGTCATGCCCCTCGTCATGCCCCTCGTCATGCCCCTCGTCATGCCCAACCGCTCCCTATTTTGTCGGTTTTTTGGGCGCGAGTCAAAGGACGGGCTGGCCACATAATCGTGCTCACGCAGGAAGCACGCGTAATTTTTTTATAGAATGAATAGATGTCATCCACCATCTTCGTTGGCGATGGCGACGACGACGATGTATTATTTCTTTGAATGACATTGATATAATTAGCTATACTAAAAATGCATAGCGCGCACGCTGCCACTGTTTCAACGTCCATGGTATAGCAAAGGGAGTTCCCTTTCGCATTATAAATGAATACTCGAACCGCTTAGTGCGAATGCTCGGAATGCTGACATACCTACGGATCGTATCCCTCCCCACGTCTAGTAGTCCGAAGATGAAATACCAATGGTGGAATAAGATTGTGTAATTCCAACGCACACTCACCGTATTTACAAGTAGATTTAAGCATTATTTCAATAGGCATTAGTATACGGAAGGGAGTTCCATGCCTTGACTATTCGCATTAGTGTTACAGTTGCAATTAAGTATTATTATGTGCAGATTTGTATGTTTTAATGTACCATAAGAATAACAAAAATATATTTGATTTGATTATGAATTTTATGATTGATTATGAAAATTATGAAATTTGAATGACACAGGTTGTTGTATAATCGCGACTGCTAGCTTCGAAACCGACATCTTGCTTGTTTCTTGTTTTTGTTTTTGAAATATCCTGTGGGACCTCCTAGTGCTGTTGAGTGTCCCTGGCCAGGGCGGTGAACCTCTGGAGTGCAGTGGAACGCTGAAGGAAAAGCTCGTTGAGCATACGCAACTACCATTGTTTGGTGTAGTGGTTAGAAATTCTGCTACTATACCAAATGGTCGCGGGTTCGAATCCCGCTAGGGGCATATGTTTGTATGATGAAGACATGTGTTCCCGAGTTATGGATGTTTTTCATTTATACATCTAGTATCCATAACGCAAGCCTTGCTTACTGTGGACCTAGATGGCGCTGTGTGTTTGTGCAAAGACATTTATTTATTTATATTATTATTTATGAATGAAGAGTCTAATTTGTAGTTTCTATAAGATGTTTAAATGTACTTTTCTTATTTAAACAATAAAGCGTATTTGATTTGATTGGAGAGTCGGACCGCTTAGTGCGAATGTTCGGTATGTTAACTACATACGGGTGTAATCCCTTTCCACGTACTCAAATATATAGTAAAATAATATACTGCCTAATATGAAGTCGATAACACTCATACTTCTAAAGGTCAATCTTTATCGTGAATCGCCGTTTGATAGCGAATTTGAAAGAGCTAGCATTAGTTTATCAACTATGTGACCTGTTCTACATGATTTTAAAGGCGTTATAATAAATTAGCTTTTTTTTTTTTTATGCATAACGGGTTGGTACTTGACCTCAATCACACCTGATGTTAAGTGAAGCTACTTTATATTTTGACGACCTGTTTGGTGTAGTGGTTAGAAACTCTGACAACTATACCAAAAGGTCGCGGGTTCGAATCCCGTAAGGGGCATATGTTTGTATGATGAATACGGACACGTGTACCCGAGTTATGGATGTTTTCATTTATAATAAGTATTTATTTACAAAAAAATAATAATTATGTAGTATATCAACCATCTGGTATCCACAACACAAGCTTATAGTTGCTTAAAGTGGAACTAGATGGCGCTGTGTGTATGTCCAAGGATATTTATTTATTTATTATTTGTTTATATATAGGTACGTCACGTACCTACATACAAAATTGACAAAATGTACTCAAGCATACAAGAAAAGTATTGTCAAAATATTAATTCTTTGACTGTCCTCAGATGAGATTTAACAGAAAACCTATTCATTTAACACGACCAGCACTAGTAGCATGATAGGGGCGATAAACGATTATCACGCGCGAGATAGTATTTGCCCTGCTCATTCGTTTGGACGAAATATACAACTATCCCACTCTCACTCCTACGTCGCGCGCAACAAACGATGTCGTGCTACGGGGGCTGCTGCTATAGGAGGCAAACACATCGAGATGCCCAACTCCTGTAATCCGGCTTCTCGGAGGTCGGGACTGGTGGATGGTTTAAGGTCGGGAATCACTGATACTGAGCACTCAGTCCTGGCCGCTATCCCACTAGGTACTGCCCGATACGGGGACTTTTGGCTGCTGGGTTTCCCCCCTGGCCCGGTTCGCCCCTCCTTAATGAACCTGCACTCCCCCAGACTCCTCCGGGTTCCATATTAATACCGGGCTTAGTGTGGACAATAAGCCACTCAGCACCAGTGATTCCCGGCCTCAAACCAATTTCTTTATGAACCTATTTACCTATGTACAATAGGCCACAAAAGCGCACGGACAACCTCAGCTCAGACAACCCCGACTTTTCTGAGCACTTAATTTTTTTCTATGTATTTACATAGAAAAATAAAAACAAGTGCTCAATGGTGTCGATTGGGATGTTACACCAACTGAACTAGAACCAGTTTTAGAGTAGCACTGTCTCTTTCTCCCTGGAACAGTACGATGCGACGGCACTACTTCAAAACTGGTTTTAGTTTAGTTGGTGTACATCCGAATCGACACCATTAGCAAATGATATTTAATTCTTATGCATGGAACAGATCAGCCGATTTCTTATTGCAGTTCAGTTGATCCATCCACAGCAACAGTTGCGCCACTTGGCCGGTTTTATATCGTCGTTTGACTAATGAATGGCTTTTATATTTATCATCTTTGAAATCAGTAACTACATATAAGGGATATTCGCATTTTTAAACTTCCGCAAATTGGATGTCACTGACAAATGGCTATTTAGCCAGCCCACGCATGCGCCAACGCACGTAATGGAGTAAGTGTTTATGGCTTAAAAAAAAAAATCAATTATTCTCATATTAGGAGCTGAAGTTCTAATAAAAGGAGATTGCCCAACTTAGTCTATGCACAAATGCCAAATAAAACGTATCCCAACAAAAGTTTCACATTGTCTTACATCAAAATCATTATTTCCTTTCATGGACAGTTATTACAAATCAAATCAAATACGCTTTATTGTTTAAATAAGGAAGGTACATTTAAATATCTTATAGGAACTACAAATTAGGCGGCCTTATCGCTAACAGCGATCTCTGCTATGCAAACCTATCATCACGGAATTCAATACGAGTAATTAAGTGGGTTGGCACGAATAATTTCCTAATTGTTAAGTACATCTGAAAGTCCTGCATATTGAAATCAAAAAGTGTTATCTTATAGGTATGCAAAACATTAATAAGTATATATGCGATGAGAAACAATATTAACTAAATAATATGAACAAATAAAATATATCCATACAATTTATACCAATACATACATGTTAATTACATATATATTATATATATTTTATTTTTTATTTTATTTTATTAGGTACACCAACAGTATAACATATCACACTCTTATGAAAGCTTATACAGTAGTTTTGTTCTGATATGCATACCTATTACAGGCGTACACAACATTGATAACATAGCTACACTATATAATAATATCTATATATTATAATAAATACATACATAAGTTTGGGGGGATTACTTTTACAATTTTGTTCCAATTGATAACAGAATTGTATTGGTTCCAGGAAAACGTATTAGGTACTCTTGAAAACTTTTTACAAATGGCGGAGATTTATTAAATTACTTCATTAAACTTCGACTAAATGATAATAAATTGACGATCCAGATTTTTTACTTTTTGTCGGAATATGTCAGTATGCGATGATATATCATAATTTCGTATAGCAGTTTGATGTAACAGCCGGCGATGGTCAGTATCATGTGGGAAATAATAAATAAATAAATATTTCGGACACTTACACCAATAATCTAGTCCCAAACTAAGCAAAGCTTGTACTATGGATACTAGATAACGGATAAACATACATAAATATTTATATTAGGTCCTTACCTATGAAATTGTTTTCTCCATACAAACAGTATGGAGAAAACAGTTTTTGATTTTTTTTGGGAACGACAAATCCAAATTTAGCTAGACTGTGTGTATTATCGGATAACAGTCGTTAATTTTTAAAAGTAACCGCTTTATAAAAGTTTCAGCGAATCTGAGAAATGATTATGGGAAGCACATGAAAGCTCTCTGTTCAAATTTTTTTTTATTATGTGATTTAGCCCAGAAATTAAAAAATATTTCATGTGAAACCTTGAAATAATATTCCATTTTTCAAATAAAAAACAAATTTGGATATAGCTTTGTAAAGACCCAATATATTGTTCAAGGAACAGTTCTGTAGCACGTTTTACTCCGCTTGTTACGGCCGCATGTACCGCAAGTGATTGTGTAAAGAACAATATTGTTTTCATTACAAAAACTGGGTTAGATTTGTGCGTTGATTGCGAACTGCCAAGTTATAAAAGATTATCGGAGTTAGCGGGAATGTGCAACGTTTTACGTGGGTATTGTGAATGCTGACCGATACGGAACTGCTCTTTCTAGGTGTTCTGAGAATTATACTTTACAATTGTTAGTAGGTATTTATGTGAGTTGTGATTTTTGATATTCTACCAATGGATTCAAAATCACAGACGGTACTAATTTCACCAACCACACTTAAATTAGAAAAGGCAATCCTGTGAGTTGTTTGCTTGTTCTTCTTACAGGAATGTTGCCTTCTAAAAAATAAAAAAAATTAAAAAACCGACTACAATTTTAACGACTTTTAAAATCAAAAACAAGACGAAATATCTCAATTGATTTAGGCCAGAGTCGAAAACCGCTGTGCGGTTGAGAACTTGAGTTTGGCACTATCGTGCGGTTTCGACTTCGATGTAAAATAGTTTTTTGACAACCGATTAATGTAGTAGATTGAAATAGATTGCCCTGTCAGCGAAATCAATGGTTGCTGATTCGAATCCCGCGATTTTGTGATGAATTCGTTGTGTGATGAATACGAACATTTATTTCTGAGTCATGAATGTTTATATAAATATTTATGTATGTTACAAGTTTTGCTGAGTTTGCTACTAGATGATTTTTTTTATGATTGGATTCGCGTTTGACCACAATCTCACCTGATGGAAAGTGACGATGTGGTCGAATGCCTATTCACTCTGCTCTTGAAGATCCCAAGGTTGTAGGATTCAGGAAAGTCGGACGCCGGAAGGGAGTTCCATGCCTTGGCTGTTCGGATGATAAATGAAGAATTGAACTTCTTAGTGCGAATGTTTGGTATATTAACTATATACGGGTAGAACCCCACCCCACCCCTAGTGGTCCGAAGATGGAAAGGCGACGGTGGAATAAGATTAAATGTAATTCCAACGCACACTCCCCGAAATGCATCCTGTAAAAAACTGAAAGACAGGCGACTGCGACGGTGTTCAAGGTTCTGCAATTTAGCAGTCATCGAATTATCACCTATGAGTCTCATGATTGGTGTAAGTGTTCGAAACATTTGTTGACGACCTGTTTGGTGTAGTGGTTAGCAACTCTGACCACTATACCAAAAGGTTGCGCGTTCGAATCCCGCTAGGGGCATATGTTTGTTTGATGAATACGGACATGTGTACCCGAGTTATGGATGTTTTCATTTATAATAAGTATTTATTTATATAAAAAAAATGTATTTATGTAGTATATCAACCATCTGGTATCCACAACATAAGCTTATAGTTGCTTACCGTGGAACTAGATGGCGCTGTGTGTATGTCTAAGGATATTTATTTATTTGGGTAGGTGTATCCGTAGGTACTTACGAAAAAAAGTTTTTTTTTTACTTTGACTATTGAATTACCTCCTTGTCCTAATAGCTCGTTTTCTCATCAGGTAGTCGCGATGTGGTGACAATCCCGCCGTGATGATGAGGCTCGACGCGCCCGAGAAGCAGCACCGCTACCACAACCTGCTTAACGATGATCATGCCAGTGAGTACTCATTACATTTAGTCCCAAATACCGCAATGTCTCAGGACGAAAGTCTTTCATCAGTGTGTGTTGCCAGTGATGACGTATGGAACTGAAACGTTATCACTCACTATGGGCCTCATAAGAAGGCCCAAGGTCAAGGTTATGATGGTGAGAGCTATGCTCGGAGTGTCCCTTGCGGCATCGAATCAGAAATGAGGAGATCCGCAGGAGAACCACGGTGACCGATATAGCCAGAAGAATTGGCAAATTTACGTGGCAGTGGGCGGGGCACATTATCCCGCGAGAACTACTCACTTTATCGGGATAAAAAGTATTATATGACTTAGTACAGGGTATGTTCTAACTATATACCGAATTTCATCTAAATCCGTCCATACGTTTCACCGTGACTGAGCAACAAATTAACAAACGAACATCCAAATTTTGTCGTTTATAATATTAGTTAGATTTCACCGAGGCCAAATAACATGACACAATTAAGTATTTTTAGAAAATATAAATTAGCCATTGTTTTTTTTTTTAAATTTTGATATTACTAGGATAAATAATTTAATTAACGACAGAAGAAAGTACATGAAACAGCAAATTTATAAAAAGACAATTATAAATACCTATATCTTATAGAAATAATACGCCGTCCAACTCGCTTCCGTGAGGCATAGTACCTAGTACGCTAGCGCTATTGCCCCGCTAAATGTTATGCATTGCAGCAGCTGCTGAGCAAAATAAGCACCAGCTCTCACATCTCCAGAGGCGTGGACCAGTCCAACGGATAAATCCTTTACAAATTGTTTCATGTCAGAAGACCACGGGCCCAATGTCTCCACTGCAAGCGCCGTAAACTCGTGGTTTATAGAGATTGACGCATATTTACGGCGATTGTTACTTTGAGCTTGTTCAGCCGCGGTTCCAGCTCTTTGCGCAGCCATTGATTATTTTTATTTGGAACCACGTATAATTATAAGTAATAATAATAAGGGGATAAACGTCTAATGGATAGACGTATCGAATTACCATAATTTACTTTTACGTAGTAGCAAATTTAGCAATCGAACACAAACGAGCAAAGGGCAAATTAGCGACCGAACGCAAAAATTTTGACGTGCACGACTGCTTATTCGTAACTATGACAGCTGCATATATTAGGCGGTGTAACCCAGGGTCTAGACCGGCGTTCCAAGCCACAAAAGGGCAAGGCTGCCAGATAAGGGAGGACGGGCTCCCACCTGACGTAGCCACCTGAGGCGATATTTTTAAAACACGCTCATGGGTGACAAAGCCCGCATGGGAAACCAGTTGTCATCTGCCTTAATGCATCTGCTAAAAAAAGAAATCAAAAAACGTAAATAACTTATAAAAAAAGTTGTCACTTTTTCATTTACGACGGAACAGAGAATGTTCAAGTATAGGTACGTTTTGGGGTAAAAGCTGGGGTATGTCTTATTACCATTTTCCTCCAAAACAGCTTATATAAATTCGTTTTATACCCGACTGCTCAAAAAATGAGGCTAATGTTTTTTGGGTGTAGGTATGCCTTTTGAACAAGCAGTAGCTTTAAAAATGTAAAATCTGACTATTTTAAGTGTACCCTGTGTACCTACAAAATAAAGCATTTTTTGATTTTGATTTTGTATGTGTTATGTCCGTTCCTTTGTCGCATCCTGTAGCCTAAGCGGATTGACCGATTTCGCAGTGACAGAGGCCAAATTTGGAAGCTTACTGACCCGGAAACCCAAATATTTGGGGAACTGGCTATCTTGTCTCTGACAACCGGAACACAACAATGTATTAACATTGGTGTTTGGCGGCAGATTTAGATAAAATGGTGGTAGCTAGCCAGGCGGACATTTAAAATGCCCTACCACCAACCAAACCGAGTACTTAAACATGTACCCCGCTGATGATCGTAACCGCTCTAGCTCGGTGTACTGCCAGTGAATTAATGTTATTATTTATTCTGTGTGTTATAGTGGTTACGGTTGTATATACCTATATTTTATCTATCTATTAAATGTAAAATAATAATTTTTATTTCATTATTAATAAGAAGGTCTATTAGGTACATACAGTATTCGATACTTGCCAGAAATAAAATAGTATGGTGTATTTTGTGTTAGTGTGTGTGTATGCGTGTGTGTGAGTGAGCATATGTGCATGTGGATGGATGGAAAAAATCCTGAAGAATGAAGAATCTGTGAATTTGGAATAGTGACTAATTGAGTAGTTTGTAGGCATTAGTAATGTATCTATACTCGTATGTATGCTATGTTATTATGTCTTTTAGTTATAATTATGTTTTTCTTAATGAATGTAATATAAATTGTAATAAAATTCAAAATATTTCAATAAGTGATATTATGGTATCGTACATTGAATAAAAAATAGTATATGCTTTTATGAACATGTACCTACAGTACGGCGGAACTGATACCGATTGTAAAACTATTCCTATAGTTCTCGTTGCAATTAGCTATGCAAGTGAAATAGAAGTAGGGAGGTGATTGTTTGCAAATTTTGCATTCTTTGTTGCCTAGCCGTGTGAGCAAAGGTACAGTCAGCTGAAGAGAAATATGACCCCCCGTCCACATATATGTGTGAACCATTCGAAAGATGGATTATACATTTTTATTTATTTTTTTATTTTATTGATAATACAGAATCAACAGAATCATTATAAAAAATGTTATACAAAATTTATAAGCCAAAGTTATGCCAATTACACATTCTCATTTTTCATTACAATTCTTTTTTTTTTTTAATTAGGTGGAAAGTCAGTATTAAATAATAATCATTATACAATCTAGAGGTAAAAAGTGAATAGTGAGACAAACTAAGTAATAATAAATAATTTAGTCAACAAATAAAAAATTGGTCAAATAATTCAATCAATGTCAAATAATCGTCGTAGGTATCCTCCGCCTCCGTGGCTCAATGTAAACAACATTGGGTTTACGATTCGATGGTCGCGGGTTCGATCCCCAGCGGGGTACATATTTTAAATACTCGATTTGGTTGGTGGTAGGGCATTTTAAAATGACCGCCTGGCTAGCTACCACCATCTTATCTAAATCTGCCGCCAAGCATCAATGTTAATAGCATTGTTGTGTTCCTGTCAGAGACAAGACAGCCAGTCCTCCAAATGTGTTGGGGTTTCCGGGTCAGTACACCTTCGACCTCATCTTCACTTAACATCAGGTGTGATTGAGGTCAAGGATAAACCCGTTGTGTTTAAAAAAAAAATGAGTTTCGCAAGTCGTGTTTTGCGTGTGTATGTGTGTGGTGTGGGAATGGAACGATGAGAATGACTAGTCGCGCGGACAGGTGAGCGAGGCGAGCGAGCTCTTATTGTATTTGGCAATAAATAATTATGATTATGACACCAACAACAGCAATATCAGTAATAATATTAATGACAAGAAAATTACAACACAACAGTGGCGTTCACAGCGTTTTGTCATAAGGTAGGAATAATTATAAAATTTGCTATTAAATGAGAAAATTAACAACTTCAAAATGATAACTTACTATATTATAGCAATTCTCACAACTGTTTAGAATGATTCTGTTCTTGCTAGTATGGAGGGCACGACAGTGAATCACAATACATAAAGCAGGAAGATTTTGAAATGGGGTTGAGTGTAATGTGATATCAAAAATGGACTCCAACTAGCATTTAGGTTACAAAGGGCATATTGCTGTGTAAGACTGTTCAAATCAAATCATAAATGCTTTATTTTGTAGGTACACAGGGTACACTTAAAATAGTCAGATTTTACATTTTTAAAGCTACTGCTTGTTCAAAAGGCAATTTACCCCTGAGAAGAACAAGCAAAATTATTAATTGTTATTATTTTGTAGGTACACAGGGTACACTTAAAATAGTCAGATTTTACATTTTTAAAGCTACTGCTTGTTCAAAAGGCAATTTACCCCTAAGAAGAACAAGCAAAATTATTAATTGTTATTATTTTGTAGGTACACAGGGTACACTTAAAATAGTCAGATTTTACATTTTTAAAGCTACTGCTTGTTCAAAAGGCAATTTACCCCTGAGAAGAACAAGCAAAATTATTAATTGTTATTATTTTGTAGGTACACAGGGTACACTTAAAATAGTCAGATTTTACATTTTTAAAGCTACTGCTTGTTCAAAAGGCAATTTACCCCTGAGAAGAACAAGCAAAATTATTAATTGTTATTATTTTGTAGGTACACAGGGTACACTTAAAATAGTCAGATTTTACATTTTTAAAGCTACTGCTTGTTCAAAAGGCAATTTACCCCTGAGAAGAACAAGCAAAATTATTAATTGTTATTATTTTGTAGGTACACAGGGTACACTTAAAATAGTCAGATTTTACATTTTTAAAGCTACTGCTTGTTCAAAAGGCAATTTACCCCTGAGAAGAACAAGCAAAATTATTAATTGTTATTATTTTGTAGGTACACAGGGTACACTTAAAATAGTCAGATTTTACATTTTTAAAGCTACTGCTTGTTCAAAAGGCAATTTACCCCTGAGAAGAACAAGCAAAATTATTAATTGTTATTATTTTGTAGGTACGAAGCGAGCGGTTCGTGCGATCTACAAGTTAGGCTCCCGAGTATCTCTGAGGAATAAATTTCAAGAAATCAATATATTAACTTTGGCATCGCAATATATTTACGAAAACTTAATGTACGTAAGAAAGAATCTGTATTTGTTTAGGAAAAATTGTGAAATACACAATGTTAATACAAGATATAAAAATAAACTTGCTGTCCATAGCAGTCGCTTACACAAAGTCACTAAGTCATTCAAGGGACAATGTATACGCTTTTACAATAAGGTTCCGGTAGACATTCAAAATTTGCCTTTAAATAAATTTAAAACAACCAAACGGAAACTATGTGCCAAAGGCTATTATAAAATTTCTGACTATCTGGATGATAAGAATGCGTGGACATGAACCGCTCGCCATTATCCAGTATATTTTATTCTTATTTTCTTTGTCGAATCATAAATTTTACAATTAGGTATCTCAAATTGTATTTGTATTGACTTATTTAAAAAGAGCAACCCTGGAGTTTCTTGCTCGTTCTTCTCTGGGGAGACTGCCTAGTGAATGAGCGATAACTGTATGTCATGACGATTTCAAAGGTTATTCTTATAACTTACGAAATAAAAACATTTTTGATTTGATTTTTGATTTTTGTACACAGGGTACACTTAAAATAGTCAGATTTTACATTTTTAAAGCTACTGCTTGTTCAAAAGGCAATTTTCCCCTGAGAAGAACAAGCAAAATTATTAATTGTTATTTTATATTATAATATTTCATTATTAATTGTGAAATAGCCTGGTTATGCGAACGGGCCGGTTATGTCCATAAATGTTTATCATCTAAATAATCTGATAGTTTATAATATGCTTTCTTAATAAGCTTCTGTTTTATAGTATCTTTAAATTTATTGAAAGGAAGATTATGTATATCAACAGGAACCTTATTGAAAAAGCGTATACATAGCCCTTTGAACGAATTACTGACTGCGGAGGCTACTTATGTGACCAGCAAGTTTATCTTTATTTCTTGTTTTGACATCATGTTTATCACTATTTTTCCTAAATGATGCTATATTTTTTTAACATATATATTACATTTTCAAAAATGTACTGTGACGAAAAGGTTAGAATATTATACTCTTTAAATCTGTCTCTAAGTGACACAGCAAGTCTCAATGGATAAATTGCGCGAATGAACGATGTTATGAACCATGGTGTTGCCTGGAGCCTAATGAGCCACTGGTGGGCATCGACGCGTGACGTCACGGGCGGGGTTCGCACAAAACGCAGGAAGTCATCGACCCACCGGATGTCAGGTGCGGAGCCCGAGCAACGCGGCGGCAAAACACTTGCATTGGAACGGAGGGGTAGTTATTTACCAAGCTAGTGTAGCATATGGATAACCTCGCCTTATTTCGGGGTCATATAACATAAACGCATATCGCTTAGTCAGCGCCAATACCGATGTATTATATGTATACGCTTGTTCATTGTTAAAGGGCTTGTTCGTGCAACATCACTATAGACAACGACAACTAGTCTTATTTACGGACGTAACCACCATCTTCATTATCACAAGGTAAGGTATGGAACTCACTGCCCGCGTCGGTTTTTCCCGACACTTACAACCTTGGGATCTTCAAGTCTAGAGTGAATAGCCATTTACTGGGTGCGCGTGATACATCTTCGGCAACATCGGCACTTTCCATCGGGTGAGATTGTGGCCAAACGCGAAACCAGTTTTTAATAAAAAAAAAAAAAAAAAAAAAAAACATAACCGCCAACTACATTACCACATGGCGACCCTGCCACGTGCCTGCCTGGAAGAAGACAAGAAACGACCATTGCCATTAACCTGCATAAGAAGAAAATAATAAAATCACTCAAGCAAGAAGAGACAAATTATAAAAGAATAAAGATAGAAGAAAGAAAATTATTCCAGATGGATGACTACGGCAATTTCGATCTTCAGCAACCAACAGGAACAAACGAGTCGAGGACGAGGTAGAAAGCTGCATAGTCAGCGTTAGGGTTCCGCGCACGGACAAGCCACGGACAAGAGCGAAGACCATCATCGAGCGTTCCGGCTAAGCAGTTGGAGGAAACCAGGTGTCCAGGGTGTATAGAATTTATTTTAGGGTACAGTTATAGCCCAGGCTTAGAGTAACTAAGGTAATTTAAGATAAAATCATATACCATTATAATTATCCGTAACATCGGCTACGCAAAGAAAAATAGATACTTATAAACCAAAAAATCCACATATTTTGCATTTAGCGGGCGCCATGTTGGATTTTTTGCTATAAAATCTATTCGGTGACACTCTAAAGTCGAGTACACACATTCAGTGACCACCATCCGGAAAAGGCGTACTCGCGGAGCCGGACGACGTTAGACCACGGCTATAGCCGCTCTTCAACGTCATTCTGGCGACAACACTACATCTCCGACATACTGCACTCACCGGCGAGGACTTCGCGTCACACACAACGTCTCACTACACGCGATACAAGATAGATGCTAGTCGTTTTGGCTATTAGTTCACTAATAACGCAGTGGGTTACTATATTATAAGTCTCTCTTTTCCAAATTCAAAATTGTGTGTCGGAGTTTCTTGCGTCGTTTCTTCTCTCCGACTACACACATTACGAAGCGATTGTAGTCATGATAGTTATAAATTTTCCCCATGCAACGTCCTAAGTGTCATTGAATAAATTTAGATTTTTTATAAATTATCAATTAAATCAAAATCAATCAAAAAAATCGCTCTGACCTGCACTCGAAAGCCTATAAGCTAATAATAAATAATAAATAAAATAAAAACAGCCTTTATTGCTAGGGTTACGTATTACAATAGGCAGCTATTTGTATTAATTATATATATATTTTTTTTTGAATAAACTTATTTCTTTTTTTGTTTTCTTTTTGTTGTCCTCCCTCGCTTGTCTTCCGACATAGGCCTCTCTCAAGTATTGCCATTCGCTTCTGTTATTTGTTTTTCTGGTCCATAGGGGACCAGCTGTTTCCTCTATAAAAAAAAATAATAACTAAATAGCTTTAATTACGGTTATTTTCGAGAATTTAAAATTATTGCTAAAAGCGGGCACTTCTTTTTATCATCGTGATTTCTGGAAATTAACCGTTTAGTTCTAAATAACTTTGTAAACGGTTAATTTCCAGAAATCAACAGGTACTTTTTTTTATTTTGTACTTCGTACTTCTATAAAATAACCTCGTCTGTAGACGACAGATCTTGAATCTTCATTTTTCACAATGGTGTGCGAAGCGTATAAACTGCAAAGCACCATGGACTTGAGGATATTCGCCAGGGGCAGGTACTTCTTATGTCTTCAGCGTTTATGACTTTTGCTATTACTCTGGTGTCGAGAGAGAGAGTGTGTGTGTGGGGTTGCCACATACAAATCTTGACTTAAGTAAAACCAGCATAAAAATACGAGTTTATGACCTTTACTGAATAAAGTGTGAAGTTGATATTCGTGATCGAGTGTTTTATTAAGGCAAAGGCATGCCGGGCTTTTAGGCTTATATCAAGGTACGGTCACTTAGTAGGTATATCATAGTTGGATAATTTATAATATATATGTCTACCATACGTACTTGATTATAATATGACAAGGTACGGTTATGCAATAATGATGAGATGTCAATGTGCATTGCGATGTGTAATTTCAATTGGCCCTGGCCCGGTAGCCATGTTGGCAACATGGCGCCCACGCGACGTGTGCGCCTCCAAACATACCTCGCATCGGTTCGTCATAGATCACTGATTGCCTAGAACTGCCTGCTTAAGCATGATATTACTTGTCGCGCGCGACGTAAGATGGGATAACTGTATATTTCGCCCAAGCGAATGAGCACGATAAATATGTGCTGGTGCGACATAAACGTCTATCGCGCCTGGGGGCTAGAGTTATATTGAATGAATCATCTGAAGCGCTGAAATGATCCTGTTGGTTTCTTGCGCCGCTTCTTTTCCCACAGATGATTTCCCTTTCCGAAGCGGTGGTAGCTTGGACATACTGACTGACCGAAAAATGCTTAAACCCTATTTTTCAACAAATGATCACTTACGTTGAAATAAATGCTTGAAGTTTAAAGATTGCGCATCATATTCGACGAAGATAATATACAGTTTGAATGTGTCATACGAACATGAATTCGTGTAATTCGTGTAATGTTTAGTACTCGGTTTGGTTGGTGGTAGGGCATTTTAAATGTTCGCCTGGCTAGCTCAATCACACCTGGTGTTAAGTGAAGATGAGGCCGAAGGTGGAAGCGTACTGACCCGGAAACCCCAACACATTTCGGGGACTGGCTATCTTATCTCTGACAACCGGAACACAACAATGCTATTAACATTGCTGCTTGGCGGCAGATTTAGATAAGATGGTGGTAGCTAGCCAGGCGGACATTTAAAATGCCCTACTACCAACCAAACCGAGTACTTAAACATGTACCCCGGTGGGGATCGAACCCGCGACCTCCGAATCGCAAAAAAGGCGGTTCAAAAACGGTTCAAAAAACGTCCTGGACGATCTCACCATCCAGGCTTCTATATCGTCAAGTTATCCATTCACGTCTCACATCTGTGTGCGTATTGGTAGCTCTGTTATTATAAACAGTGTTTATTCTATGACCTTTGCGCCGGCGCTTACGCCCCCAGCGTAATGACTTTATTGTTCTGCGTTATCTGTAGCGGTAATCTAATCATAGGGCCTCTGTCTCTTTTAATTTTGGATGATTACTTTAAATATGATTAAGTGTTTATTAGATGTTTGGAAGCACTCGTGGTGTTGTTCAGTGGTACCTTCATATAAGCCTAAAAGCCAGACTTGCCTTACTTAGGCCCGTATTAATAAACCGTTCTCAAGATTGACGTGGCCTTAAGTCTGCTGCATATTAAAGCAGCATCAGAAAAATTGGTCTTGTGACGGAGATGCGATCTCATTCTCAAGAACGATTTATTAATACGGGCCTTAAATACTCGATACAAAGTACCTACATAAAATGGCGCGCCGTATACTCGATCTCGATCTGTATGAAAAAAATCCTTTTGCAAACTATCCGCTAGAGGCGCTGCACATTTCTCCATACAAATCGTCACGTGAACGTGAACGCGGTAGTAAAGTTAAGTCGAAACAAAACTCACACTCCGCCTTCAGAACTATTTAAACAGGAAATTTTAGATTAAAGTAAAGACTTTAATGTTGGTATACAGAGCGGCTCACTGCTATGCGACACGAAGGGAAAGTACTTTAAATATTGTAGATAGGATAGACAGGTAGATAAAACGAAATTGAGATGTATTATTTCGAGTATCCATCATAACATGATAAGAAAATCAACAAGCAGCGAAATTATCAATAGAAATTGCATACAAGCAAAAGGATCACATTCGTACGTAACGGCATAACCTCTATTCCAAATGGAGTGGTCAGAGATATCCCAAACATTAGCGTTTGGGTGTTCTAAACAGCTTGAAAGAAACATGCTTGTCCTTACGAAATATACAGAAATTAACACGTGACAGGTGTGAGTCCATCGCCGTTAAAATTTACAAATCTATAGAAGTTTTTTCCCTTAGTCGCATTTTACGACACCCACCTAAAGAGGCGGGTTGGTTCTATTCTTTTTAAGTTCTGACCACACAGCACCTAGAAACACTTTGCCTGGAGCAATTGTTAGTGTTCACCGAATTTTAACATTAATTTTTCAAGTCCTGTTGTGCTGAAATTACACGGCACATCTAAAACACACTTTTTCAGAAATGTCGGAAAACGGAGTTTGGCATCGTTATACGATGATAGGTCACTTGATACGACACGATATTTTTTTGAAGAACATAATTGAGGGAAAGATTGAAGGAAAGATAGAAAAGGGAAGACCTAGGCGTAATTACTTTGACCAAGTGAAAGAAAAAGTGAATGTCGTGTCGTACCAAGAGGTTAAAACGAGGACGGAAAGTAGAGACATGGTCGTTACTCCACCGACAAGAGCATAGCTCTTAAATTGAAGAAGAATGTAGCTAATTGAGCAAAAGATTGAAGAAAGAGAAGACCCAGACGCAATTACTTTGATTAAGCGAAAGAAAAACTGCTCTGCGCGTTTTGGTTGGGTTTACTTTGCGTTCGGTAGTGCCGAACGACTACTGCGTATGTCTCTACGTATACTCGTACATTACCACATTACAAGTCATTATCATAATCATCATCAGCCCGTATACCCGGAGTATGAGCCTTACTTCACTTCACTTCACATGCCTTTGAATTTTTATTTCTCAAGCATGAGGTTTCCTCACGATGTTTTCCTTTTATGAGCAGTTGGATAAATGCACATAAGTAATTAAATTAAATCTAAAAGCTCATTGGTACATGACCTGCCTTTGAATCGAACCTGGACCTCCTAAATTGGGAGACCGCGTCGTAACCGGTGAGCCACCGACGCTCCTTTACAAGTATCTTTATGTAACTTATTTAATTTACATAGCATATTCTTATTCCTAGAACAGGAATGTCCTATTTTTATGCAACAAGCGACGGTAACTCGTCTGCTCTGGGTGCGACAGTAAGCCAGCCCTGAGCTGTTTAAGCTCAGCATAGATCTGAGTCGTTTCCCTTTCGCTGCTGCGACACTTCACATAGTGTTTTATTTGTCTAAAATTTGTTATAAAATATGTTGAAGTAGCGAATAAACAGTTTCTTTCTTATCACGTGAATAAAGCAGGTCTACAAGCAAAAATAGATGGTTGGTGGTAGGACATCTTAAATGTCCGCCTGGCTAGCTACCACTAACTTATCTAAATCTGCCGCCAAGCAGTAATGTTTATAACATTATTGTGTTCCGGTTGTCAGAGATAAAATAGCCAGTGCCCCAAATATGTTGAGGTTTTCGGTTCAGTACGTTTCCAGCTTCGACCTCATCTTCACTGAAGATCAGGTGTGATTGAGGTCAAGTACTAACCTGTTGTGCATAAAAAAATATTTATGTAGCCATTCAATTAAATGATTGATGCTATCAGACGACTGCGACTAAATAAGTTTATAGAAATACGAAAAAATAAATGAGATAAGGTCTGACGAAACCCTATTGATTGGTACGGTAATACTGAAATAGTAACCTTGGAATGCTGTTAAGAAAATCTAATTGAAATGAAACACGATTATGCTACTTGTTCTAAATAAAGCGGTACTGAAATGTAATAGGTGTCTTTCGCCGAATTTATTAGAATTACATCTAATAGCTGGAAGCCGATGGATACGGACAGAGCAGGACCATCGTTGTGGACATCTTTGGAGGAGGCCTTTGTCCAGCAGTGGACGTCTTTCGGCTGATATGATGATGATTTAGAGGACAATAGTGACAGACTATATTTCAGAGTTGGGATTGCGCCTCACTACATTCGCTCCCCAGATCGGCGCAGAGGCCTCCCACGAGACCTCATTCACCAACCAGAGTCCTCTGATCCACCAACCACCAATCCCTACACCACACAGACAGACCTCCACAGACCCGACCACTACTGATGATGAACACTTTTCAATGCCTTATGTCATGCATCGCCGCTAACACACATTGATTAAAGACTTTCGTCTTTAAGCAATGAATAAGTAGAAGGCTTATTTTCACAAATACTTTAATGTAGATTTATTTGCTATTCATATTAATAATAATAAAACAAACTAAGCTACTTATAACGTACACCAAAAAATCTGAATATAGAAAGGCAGAAGAAAGCCAATCAAACCTAAGACTCTAAAAACACGTTTTCAGCCCCGAAAACTAAGCAAGGTAGCAAACGTGTTCAAGATCGCTATCATGGGGAGGGTATCCAGGTACGAGGCGACTAAAAGGAACACTGGACTGGACTTGGATGTTTGGGAGCAGGGCGGAGCGAGATAAATAGGATCCAAGCCCGCCCGTATACGGAGACGCCGGGAGCATCAAAGAGTCTTATAGTCACGACTATGCTCCTGATCAGGGGCGCCCAGGGTCGTGGGCGGTCAGAGTGAGGGCTCTGGCCGTCCTTTCACCAGTGGTGGCAGCCCCATGGATGGCAGCGGTGGTACGACGTGGTCTCGTCCCGCTGCAGCCGACATCGGCGAGCTTGTGCGGCTTGGCTACTTGGCCAGCCCGGGCAGGGCTTCAGCGGAGTGCTAGGGGACCACCGGTAGTTGGTCTTTTGAGTTCTCGTTGTTCTCCGACAAGCGCTGAGGAGGATCACCGGGGGGGTTTTAGTGGGTGAAAATCCCACATAATCCAGGCTCGCCCTCAGGAGTCTGGGTATCTTTTAAAGATTTCCCCCCGTCACAAAAAAAAAAGGGGTACCCAGGATGCTAGCAGCATTACCTCGTTGAATAGCAATACTGATTCGTTGGCCAAGGTAAGCGCCAGCTCGACGATCGACGGATACCTCGACAAGGCTAGTTGATAAATCCTTAAATAGCATTCGAGCTTCAGGTCCCCACGAACCCAAGGCTTATTGTATTTCTAGTAACTTAATTGTAGATTTCCGCGAAATAACGCCGATTCGTTTAGTCAATTCAAAGCAAAGACGAAATAAAAACTCTACAGATTGACTGTTTATCACAAATCAAAGCATGAAAGCTACTCTAAAAAAGACAAATTATAATTCAACCGACATCGGTTGGACCTTTCGTTGAGAAACCCGTGGAACTTCAATAGGTCGGAGAAATGGCGGCCAACCAACCGCTGTTTTCTATGAAATATTTTAAACGACTTTTTTATCGAACTGCATCATTTTTTCCAGAGCAAATGGTCACGCAGTGCGCGTAATAATACTCTTTGTTGGCACAATGTTGACCGTAGTGATGATCCGGTAACATTTCTGAACAAATCCACGAATATTTTTGCATATTTCAAACTTCGAGCATTGATTTCAACGTAAGATATATGATATCATCATTTTTGCAACGGCTCCTAAAGTGTACAATAAATAAACTACCAAAAAGTATACGTGACTACAACTGCACTAAATTATTGAAAAAGGCATTATTTAAATTTTTAGTGCAAAAGGCATATTACTCTAGAATTTTTGGTAGACAAGACAGAGAGGTAAATAATAGATAGATAGATAGATAAATCGTTTATTTGTATCTCCAGTCACACACATACCATAAGTTCCGAAGCAATTGGATAAACATATTTTATAACTATTCATAAAAGTAACATCAGGATACACTAGAGTATGTGTGTGCTACAGCCGTACAAATGGGTCATAGCTCTGTGTGCTCAGAGAGCAAAACACTGATTTTCAGCTATTACCCACGAGGAGACACTGGTACAAAATAGAACAACCAGACAAGCATATTTTACTGTGCGCGTCAGTGAATAATGTCACGTAGATATATCTGTATTCAAATGCAGTATAGGTACTCAAATAGATACAGATACACTGTTGGTTACTGTAGATTGGAATAAATAAGTAAATAAATATACGAATTAGCTTACAAAAGATTGAGACAACGACATACATTCATGATTAAGATTCAATAATAAAAAAAATAAAAATAAAAGGGATCACTAGGTGCTCAGCATAATCTTTCATTCATTCTCAATTCTTCTCTCTCAATTCTCAATATCTTAAAGCAGCAGCAACCGCCTCACGATCCCTTCTTGACACATTTAACTTAACATGCCCTGCCCACCTAGGGCAGGGCATGTCTGATTTTTATTTGTAATATTAAAATGGTACTGTACTTTAAATAATCGACAAAAGATTTTATTTATATACAGTATGTACAATATTTATAATCAACTTATTATAATATAATACAATTTATTATTAAAAAAAAAAAAAAAACACAAATAAAAAACTAGCCCCAAGTCTCTGGTTGATGGAAAGGTACCCAGAAGGCTGGCCGCATTGCCTCGCTGTATAGCGAGGCTGATTCTCTGACCAAAATATTGGCCAGCCCTCCGATCGTGGGATGCATCAACCAGACGTTCAAATAACTCCCTAAAAAGAGTGTGAGCACCCGGTCCCCACGGCCCAAGCGTTTCTACACCAAACGGCGCAAATAGGTGATCTCCACTGAGACCGGCATATTTGCGTCGTTTAAAGCTTTCTGCCGAGGCGGCAGCGGAACCAGCTGTACCGCTTGTACTTGGAAGATGGGAAGGAGCAAGGGTATCGACGCAGGTTGCAATTATCGTACTGTACTTACCTACATTATTTTATAAAGAATAATTTAGAAAAAATAAATTAATGTGACATTATATATTACATTGACATTCGCCTGTAATCTCATATTATATTGTTATTTATTTGAAATAATGTATGGATTTATTATAAAATGACATTGGGAAAATTATTACTGCAACATTTTATTGTAAATTAATTGTATTATGCCGAGCAAATTATTAATTAATTTATTTCGTTTGATGATCTACCATGGGTAAAAAGTTGAGTGTGGTGCATCTCCAGGCAAATTGTAATTGTTGTAAATTGTGTGATACCTACATAACAAAACTAACAATCCATATATGTTTTGACTTGTATTGTTTATTTTGATATGCGATTTGGTAGATCACAGTGATCCAACTATTTTTATATGGGTAGCAATAAAACGAGTGACTGTAAATTACATTTTGAAGTTTCAAAATTAATTAATTTAGGTTATAGTATTACTAAGTGAGGACTGACTGCGAGTGACGAGAAATCAACAGAACAGCAACTTACAAACATTAATTTGAGTTACTTAAAAAACAAAATGAGAAGCTTCATAATATTGGAGCGACCTAATATTTGTTTGAGTGTCAACGTTACGTCCTGTATTTTTTTGAATATTTGGCAAATGTAATTCTTATACTGAGCGGCATTTTATCTTAAATGAAGTAGTTAATTAAATGAAACAATGTATTGCATACATGTCAACCTAACACGAAGAGTATGACGGGCGATCCGGGTCGCTCTGCTCGCCCGGCTCGCTTCCGCCATACCCTTCGAACCTAACCTATCCCTGTCGGGGTGCCAAGAACTCCCGTGCTCGCTTCGCTCGCACTCGTCCGGCTCGCTTGCGCCATACCCTTCGAACCTAACCTAACCATGTCGGGGTGCAATTATGCTTTAGTTGCTCTTTGTATATCCAGTCGCTCACTTAGTAATGTAGTCACTCACTTAGTAATGTAGTCACTGAAATAAAATGTTAATATCTGAAATGGATTAATCACAACCCACTTTTTGTAAGCTCGTTCTGGATTTTATTATTAATCAATATTCGTCGTTAGTTAAGTTAATTATTCGCTTACCCAAATACATACCGCTCAAGATATTAAAACAGTATGTCATCATCAATCGCAAAGTTTTTTTTTATTCGCTTGTTTTATAATTCCTCTTTTTATATCCTTACCATCATTATTGTACCTGTGTATCACAAAGAAATAACACAAAGAAAGAAAAGTCAAAGAAATTTTTTTTTAAGTTATGAAAAAATTACAGTGTAGTTGGAAGAAAACTCAATTTCTGTATAAGTACTATCAACTACAGAATTCGTGGAACAGTGCAGTGTTCGGAAATGTCCGTCCGTCCATCACTAGCTGACCGTGGCCGTCTAGATCCACTTCGGTGCGTTTAATGCGTAACTGAAAAACTTAATTGATTTCGTTGATTTATATCTTGGTAAGAATTGAGTTGTGAGTTGATGACAAGTGAACCATAAAGCCTGGGATTTTTAGCAAATGCCTATCGAGAACACAGACGTCTATGGAGTAGTAGAGTGTTATGATAAAACTTTTTTATCGACCTTTGTTAACCGTTGCAACTACGTACACATAACCCTGGCTAAAAAAATCCGGAGCTGTACGAGCAGGATTTTGATCGCAAGTAATTATGGGAAAATAATCAGACATCTTTTTATTGTATTTTTTCTTGAATTTTTTTGAGGCTTAGAATCTATGATTATGCCAGCCTCATCATACCCTAACCTTTACATTACTTACAACCTGAAATATCAACAACAAAGTTATATAGCATTCCGGCCTCAGCCTAGGCTGGATCGATTATATGAAGGACAGGAAGGACAGGATTATCTGAAGTAACTACAAATAAATGGCTTTCGATTTTTTATCTTTGAGGCGATATTACACGGTTCACTTCTGCCTTTCAATTTTTGTATCGTTTTAGTGATTTAGTTAAAGCCTATTTTACTCTTAAGTATTGAGACTGTTTACCTGTGTGCATGATGTGTTCACATCAAGTAGGATACATTCAATTAATTATGTCGTAATGTTGGGTAAGACTAAAAATATTTTGAATTATATCCAGTTTTGTAAACCGTCCTTATCTCGACATTAGTCCAGATTAAGGTCAAGAGCGATCCCATTCTAATTAAAAAAAAAAAAAAAAAAAAAAAAAAACCGTTTAAAAAAAAAAAAATTGGATAAACCAACCAAATTGAATCATGTAAACATAAAAGTGGGAAACATTTAATGGGAATTATACGAATTCAAATTCACTCTGTATATGCCTGCTACTAATAATTTGCACCTAAAAACCTCACTTGAACAACTAATCTAAAGAGCCTGTGTTACCTCATCACTTAGTTTAGAAGGTGATTCAGGTTCGGCCCGTGTGTGAGTGCCCAAGGTGTCAGAAAGAAAGAAAGAAAGAAAAAGTTTTTATTTGATACCATTATTGCTTACCTACTTAAAATCAAAATCAAAAATGCTTTATTTTGTAGGTACACAGGGTAAGTACACTTAAAATAGTCAGATTTTACATTTTTAAAGCTACTGCTTGTTCAAAAGGCAATTTTCCCCTGAGAAGAACAAGCAAGAAACTCGAGAGGTCGCTATTTTAAAAAAAGGTTTTTATATTACAATTTTTTTTTTTTTGCACGGCTGGTTCGTTCTTCACCTCAATCACACCTGATGTTAAGTGAAGACGAGGTCGAAGGTGGAAGCGTACTGACCCGGAAACCCCAACACATTTGAGGGACTGGCTATCTTATCTCTGACAACCGGAACACAACAATATTAACAATGCTGCTTGGCGGCAGATTTAGATAAGATGGTGGTAGCTAGCCAGGCGGACCTTTAAAATGCCCTACCACCAACCAAACCGAGTACTTAAACATGTACCCCGCTGGGGATCGAACCCGCGACATCCGAATCGTAAACCCAATGTTGTTAACATTGAGCCATGGAGGCGGTTAAAATCTTTAATTAATCTAAGTAAATCTTTAGTTAATCTAAAGAGCCTGTGTTACCTCATCACTTAGTTTAGAAGGTGGTTCAGGTTCGGCCCGTGTGCGAGTGCCCAAGGTATTAGAAACAAAGAAAGAAAAAGTTTTTATTTGACACCATTATTGCTTACCTACTTAAAATCAAAATCAAAAAATGCTTTATTTTGTAGGTACACAGGGTACACTAAAGTAGTCAGATTTTACATTTTTAAAGCTACTGCTTGTTCAAAAGGCAATTTTCCCCTGAGAAGAACAAGCAAGAAACTCGAGATGTCGCTCTTTTAAAAAAAGGTTATTATTTTACAAAATTATTATTTTATATTATAATATTTCATTATTAATTGTGAAATAGCCTGGTTATGCGAACGGGCTGATTATGTCCAGGAAGTAGGTTTATCATCTAAATAATCTGATATTTTATAATATGCTTTCTAAATAAGTTTCTGTTTTATAGTATCTTTAAATTTACTGAGAGGAAGATTTTGTATATCAACAGGAACCTTATTAAAAAAGCGTATACATAACCCTTTGAATGAATTACTGACTTTGCGGAGGCGACTTCACATAAGTCACGTCAACAAGTTTATCCTTATTGTATTGACATCATGTTTATCACTATTTTTCCTAATTGATATATTCGATTTTCAAAAATGTACTGTGACGAAAATATTAGAATCTCTCTTTAAATCTGTCTCTAAGTGACTCTGCAGGTCTGCAGGTACACACATGTGTAGGATCTAGAATTGTATAACTCTCCAAAAATATTGGGTAGTTTTTTTCGAAAAAAAGTTATTGCTGTCACGCTTAGGAAGAATGAATGACTTAACATTATCTACGAAAAATATTTCGATGTGTTCTTCGCTATGCTTCGTATCCCAAGCCGCGAATAAATGCTCTTTTAATTAAAAGTCTAATTATCTCTAGGTTGTACAGGGCGAGTCAAACGAACGGAGGAAAAGAACCGTTTGTAAAACAATGGAATTTTATTTTTATACTTAAGCAAAAATTGCATTATTGGAATTTGGAAGTCTGAGCCGGGTAGGGATCGAATCAAAAGAAATTGTGGCACCAATCGATAGGTTCAATCACGAGTCTCAATATATGATAAACCCAAATAAGATAGGGTTTCCGGGTCAGTACGTTTCCACCTTAAGCCTCATCTCCACTTAACATCAAGTCAATCTCAAGAAACTTCTTACCACGTACAACCACCCTGTGGAACGGACTTCCGGCAGCGGTATTCCTGAACGAGTACGACATTGGAACCTTCAAGAAACGAGCCTACACCTTGCTCAAAGGCCGGCAACGCATCTGTGACCCTTTTGGTGTTCAGGTGACCCGCATGCTCGTTTGCCGCCCTCTCATATAACAAAAAAAAAAACATCAAGTGTGATTGAGGTCAGGTGCAAAGCCGTTGTGCATAAAAAAAACATGCTGCCCGTAGTTAATGCTGCTGTGTTCGCAGGGGTCGATCCTATTCTGCTCTAGCAGGAACCACGGCTAATGCTGATGCAGTGGAGGATTGGGATAATCCACAATAAAACTGGTTTTAGAAGTGTCGCACAAAGCGACACCTGAGTCTTAAATAAAGAATGACCACTGTTCAGTATAGAACATCGCCTGACGCTGTCGGCACAAAAATGTAAAGACTGGCGCAATCTATAGGCGAACCCACCACTAAAGTAGTTGTGGGTTCACGGGTGGAAGTATGTGGTCTCTGCCTACCCCTACGGAAAACAGGCGTGACTTTATGACCTTTTGCCTTTTCACCAAAATCGGTTCATCAAAAACATTAGCCTATAATGTTAATCCAGGTCCTAATCTGTCTACCCAACAAATTTCATCCAAATCCGTCAAGCTGTATAGGCGTGAAGAGGTAACAAACATACATACAGACATAATATTAGGTCCTTACCTATGAAATTGGCGTTTTGTATGAAAAATTTAATTAAGACTGTTTTCTCCATACAAACATTTCTGATTTTTTTTTGGGAACGGCAAATCCAAATTTAGCTAAACTTTGTGTGTATTATCGGATAACATTAAGTTAAATATAGGCAGCGTTAATTTTTAAAAGTAACCGCTTTATAAAAGTTTCAGCGAATCTAAGAAATGATTATGGTAAGCACATGAAAAGAGCTCTGTTCAAATTTTTTTTATTATGTGATTTAGCCCAGAAATTAAAAAATATTTAATGTGAAACCTTGAAATAATATTCCATTTTCCAAATAAAAAATAAATTTGGTAATAGCTTTAAAAATCGCAGGAATTAGTACATATGAAACTCCAATTTCATAGGTAAAGACCCAATATTAGTTGCGATAGTTGGGATTAATTGGGACGTTTGTTAAAATGTGTTTACAGAAATTTACTATGATATTTGTCGTACGTACTTTTCTTTCGGTTGACTCACCCTGTATTATTGCAATAAACATTTTATGTCCGTAATTTCTAGCTGCATCATACCCACTTTCACACAATTACACATTCGGACAACATTAAAGATCTCTTACCCAACGTTCGCAACACTGCAGTGAGTGTTGTGATTTGTGTGCAATGCCACGTCCAGCTCAAAGGAGTATACCACTGTTAAACCTAGCTACGAGGCGGCTGCAAGAGAAATGTGCCGGTTAGTACTGTTAAATTTTGACGACCTGTTCGGTGTAGTGGTTAGCAACTCTGCTGCTATACCAAAAGGTCGCGGGTTCGAAACCCGCTAAGCGCATATATTTGTATGATGAATACGGACATGTGTTCCCGAGTTATGGATGTTTTTCATTTTTATATATGTATTTATTTACAAAATAAATGTATTTGTGTAGTTTATCAACCATCTGGTATCTATAATACAAGCCTAGTTGCTTAGTGTGGAACTAGATGGTGCTGCGTGTATGTGCAAAGATATTGATGATATTATTATTAAAGATATTATGAAAGATATATATAAAATGTAAATACAAGATATAATAAACAATGTCTTAATACAATTTTAGGTCGACTGGAAGAGATCCCTCATGGGGCAAGTCCTCCTTTGTACATTTTTCTGTGTGTCTTTGTACAATAAAACCGCGACATTTTGTTTGTTAATACGTTAAAGCACAAGGCAATTATGTACCTGTTCTATCTGGGATTTGGAAATACGTAAGGTCTGGATAGTAAATATTGGGTCTTTACCTATGAAACTGGAGTTTTATTTCTTCGTTAATCATATGTACCAATTCCTGCGATTTTCAAAACTATATCCAAATTTGTTTTTTATTTGGAAAATGGAATATTATTTTCACATGAAATATTTTTTAATTTCTGGGCTAAATCACATAATAAAAAAAAAATATACAGAGCTCTTTTCATGTGTTTCCCATAATATATCTTAGATTCGCTGTAACTTTTATAAAGCGGTTACTTTTAAAAATTAACGCTGCCTATACTTAACTTAATGTTATCCGATAATACACACAAAGTTTAGCTAAATTTGGATTTGCCGTTCCCAAAAAAAAAACATCAAAAATGTTTGTATGGAAAAACAGTCTTAATGAAATTCTTCATACAGAACGCGAATTTCATAGGTAAGGACCTAATAATAAACAATGTCTTAATACAACTTTATAGGACGACTGGAAGAGATGGGCGACTTGCCCCATGAGGGCATGGGGCATTGTACATTTTTCTGTGCCACTTTGTACAATAAAGCGCTTACAAGTAAAACCGCGACATTTTGTTTGTTAATAAGATAAAGCTCAAGGCAATTATGTACCTGTTCTATCTGGGATTGGGAAACACGTAAGGTCTGCATAGTAAATACTTACTAATTTGTTGGTCGTTATCTAATATAGGAATACTCGCAAGTAAAATGCAGGCTCGCAAATGAAGGCGCTCCATTTACCTACTTAGATAAACGTCGGGTCATTGTCATGTGCACATATCTACACATAGTGCTTTAATTACCATAATAAAACATACTTAAAGACTATTTTATAGAGGCTATGAAGGATACCATAACGGGTGGCGCAAAATTTGGCGCCCTATGTTCATTGACTGTAATTTGTTTTTTGAATGTAAAACTGGGATTCTGATTTTCTATTGTTTATTTAAATAATTTTTTGTAAATAAATACATATATAAATGAAAAACATCCATAACTCGGGTACACATGTCCATATTCATCATAGAAACATATGCCTCTAGCGGGATTCGAACCCGCAACCTTTTGGTATACTGGTCAGGAGTTGCTAACCACTACACCAAATAGGTCGTCAAATTTGATGTCTTATTTTTTTTTTCATTAAGTCGAGAACTCAGACTTGGTCTTTGACAGAAGCCCAAAGGTTCAAGGTGTTTTCCAGTTCAAATGTGTGTCCAAAGTTATACCTAATAGTGCAAAATTATTGACTTTTGTAATATTCTGTAATATCAACCGCCTCCGTGGGTCAATGTTGTTTACATTTACATTACAAACAACATTAGGTTTACGATTCGGAGGTCGCGGGTTCGATCCCCAGCGGGGTACATGTTTAAGTACTCGGTTTGGTTGGTGGAAGGGCATTTTTAATGTCCGCCTGTCTAGCTACATCATCTTATCTAAATCGGCCGCCAAGCAGCAATGTTAATAGCATTGTTGTGTTCCGGTTGTCAGAGATAAGTTAGCCAGTCCCCCAAAATGTGTTGGGATTTCCGGGTCACTACGCTTCCACCTTCGACCTCATCTTCACTTAACATCAGGTGTGATTGAGCTCAATAACTAACCCGTTGTGCATAAAAAATAAATAAATCTAAGTTTATTTGTTGAAACTCTGACTGCTATAACAAAAGGTCGCGGGTTCGAATCCCGCTAGGGGCATATGTTGTATGTCTTAAACGAAGCTGGGTTCTTCGTCTAATACCCTAAAAATACCGTATCACAGAATACATAACAGGATCGGAAAAGTAAATAATCTGTGGAAATATGCACGGCCGCAACAAACCTACAGGATCTTTGTCCTATTTTCTAATAACAAAATGCGTAATGGAAGGAGGGTAATGTTTTTGTATGTATGTGTGATGACTTCATGATGACGTCATAATAAATGCAATATTAAAAAAAAAACAAGATTCAAATAATCTGGTGTTTATTTTTCTTATATGTACTCGTATTAATTCTACTATAATAAAAACAGTTTGTTTTTGTAAATATTTCAATATATTTTTTATTATAATGTGCTTTTGAGGAGTTCCTTAAATTTTTCAATATAAATAAATAAATGTCTTTGCACATACACACAGCGCCATCTAGTTCCTAACTAAGCAACTGGGCTTGTATTATAGATACCAGATGGTTGATAAACTACACAAATACATTTTTTTTGTAAATAAATAAATATATAAATGAAAAACATCCATAACTCGGGAACACATGTATGTATTCATCATACAAACATATGGCCCTAGCGGGATTCGAACCCGCGACCTTTTGGTATAGCAGCAGAGTTTCTAACCACTACACCAAACAGGCTTGCACATTACAAAACTGATGCGTTAGATATGGGTCTGGGTACTGTCTTCCATGATCGAAGGCATGAGCGCATGCGCTAACCTGTTATTAACAAAAAAACCTACAATTCACGGTAGCTTGTGCCTGTAATGATGGTCTCCTCTCAACCTTGGAGCTTTGCGTAAACTTGTCACCCGCCACCGACTCTGGCACAATCCATCCTACCATTGCAATCTTTACATCTGTTTGTACTTATGTTGAAAGATAGATAAGGTGTCGTAATCTGACCAATGGGACTGCGTGCTAGGTGTGACATTTTTTTAGACTCATTATTGAAAAAAAAATTGTCTGTGTGTTACCTAAGTTCGCTCAGACGTGAAGGATTACTAGTTAAGTTAGATTACTATTGCTCTCACCTATGGGCTGGGGCACCTCAGTACCAGCTTCTTCCTTTTGACCGCGTCCAACGTCGCGCAGTCCGAATTGTCGGCCAAGAGAGTCTCACTGACCGACTGGATCCCCTGGCGTTGCGAAGAGACGTCGCGTCCCTCTGCATTCTCTATCGCATATTTCATGGGGAGTGTTCTCAAGAAACTTCTTACCACGTACGACCACCCTGTGGAACGGACTTCCGGCAGCGGTATTCCCGAACGAGTACGACATTGGAACCTTCAAGAAACGAGCCTACACCTTCCTCAAAGGCCGGCAACGCATCTGTGACCCTTTTGGTGTTGCGGGTGTCCATGGGCGGCGGTGATTGCTTTCCATCAGGTGACCCGCATGCTCGTTTGCGGCCCTCTCATATAAAAAAAAAAGAGAGTCCTGTAAGGATACACTTTTAACTTTCTATAATCTTAAAAGCCCTGATTTTTTCAGTGACAAAATAAAAATCGAAACGCGCCGAAACTACACTACAGTATTATTTTGTTTTGCTATGACATTGTGCTGAGTCAAAACCGCTATTGCCCTGTATACTGGTATACTTTCCTACCGTAAATAGTGACTTGTGGATTTGTATTTAACTGTTACTTTCACCCATTGCTTTTAATTTCAATTGTTTTCTGTTGTCTCCTTTCTAGCTATTTTACTCCTGCCTTTTTGTGTCTTTCACTTAGTGCCTGGTTAAGTCAGCGCAGGGCCAGTAACCCTTAAGTTTCATTATTAAAATTTAGGATGCAAATAAAACAGAACAGAACAGTTTTTCGCGATTTCACCATCATCAGCCCGTAAACATCCCACTGTAGGGATATAGGCCTTACCTCGTATAATGAGGGAGAATGGGCCATAGTCCACCACGCTGGCCCAAGGCGGGTTGGGGACTTCACATGCCCTTGAATTTTTATTTCTCAAGCATGCAGGTTTGCTTACGATGTTTTCCTTCACCGTTTAAGAGCAGTCGGATAAATGCACATAAGTAATTAAATAAAATTTAAAAACTCATCCCAAATGCGTCTGGAAACTGCGTCTTAACCACTGAACCACCGACGCTCTTTTTCGTGATTTACAATTTGCAAATTCAGAAATAACACCCGACAAATGAATATTTCTAAGTAAATAGTTTTCTATATTAATTATATATTGAGATCATTCAAAACTTCTTGTCCCATTGTGTTCCTTAACACATTTTTAAGGGTGTACCCTATGAATTTTCGCAGGTGCGGCCACTCAAGTAATATATCATAAACAAAGCCTTAATTAGTTTTTTTTATGCACAACGGGTTTGTACTTGACCTCAATTACACCTGATGTTAAGTGAAGAGTAGGTCGAAGGTGGAAGCGTACTGACCAGGAAACCCCAACACATTTGGAGAACTGGCTATCTTATCTCTGACAACCAGAACACAACAATGCTATTAACATTGCTGCTTGGCGGCAGATTTTGATAAGATGGTGGTAGCTAGCCAGGCGGACATTTAAAATGTCCTACCACCAACCAAACCGAGTACTACTTAAACATGGAAAACAGCAATGTTAATAGCATTGTTGTGTTCCGGTTGTCTGAGATAAGATAGCCAATTCCCCAAATATTTGGGTTTCCGGGTCAGTACGCTTCCACCTTCGGCCTCATCTTCACTTAACATCAAGTGTGATTGAGGTCAAGTGCTAACCCGTTGTGCATAAAAAAAAACAAATTAATAAATATTTTACAAATTCAATGAAATGCACTAGTTCACTGTTCATTCATTTCACTGTTTGAGAATCTACAAATTTTGTGGCTTAGTACATCCACTTTTTTTTTTAATTGTATGTTTTTTTGGGTACAAGGCGCGCTGTCCGTAGTATTTGCTGCCTCCTGCTACATGGCTAATCCAGCACTTCTTGAACTACGAGCGTCTCATCTAAATATTACTAGCCCGCCTCTTTTCTGTCCAAAACAGTTCTGATTCAGAGTGAAGATGTAATACAATAACAGAATAAAGCATCTAACAGATACTAATAAAGGATATCGAGATTCAAGACGCGACACCGAAGGTCAAACTAAGTATTCTTAGCAGTTGTGATGTCAACATTGCATCATCGGAGTTGACCGATGCGACTGGTTCGAGATTAATTTCCATAATTCTGATAAATGTTTATCTAATCTTGAATTTTTCGCATACTAAACCAACTTGTTTTCTTTTTTAATAGGCCTAAATATATCACAGTCATGTCCGAGTTTGTTAAGACAAACTACATATTGTGATAACGACAATATTATCAATATATCTATGCGGCGTGATTACGAAAGTATTATAGCGCGGCCTACGTCACCCACCACCGTGCAACAAAAACGCGACGACGCCGAATGAGTCTGTTTCCGTACGATCCAAGCGGCCCGTTCGTCGTCCCGCGCGTTACGTTTAGCAGTGTCTTACACATTTGGTTTTACAATAGCGATTTTCATGGTTTATCTTTCATTTTCCTCGTATTAAACAATAGCCGAGTGAAAGAGTTGATTTTTATTTATTTATTTATTATTTATTTATTCAAGAAAAACATCTAACCGCAATAGTATGTGGTACATATTGTCCGCTATGGTAACCTAAGCCCGTGGGGTTAAGAGCTAGCAGGACAGCGCCTTAGCATTGCTATACAACAAGGTAACGCTGGTAGCCTGCGTGTAGCATGGCAATATTTGTCGCGCACGACGTAGGAGTGAAACTGGGATAGTTGTATATTTCGTCCGAGCGAATGAGTAGAACAAATATTATCCTGCGCGACATAAATGTTTATCGCCTCTGTCATGCTACGGGGGCTGGCTTTTGGGCACCCTCCAACACGGCACGGATCTCGGACACGTTTTCTTCCATAGCCATGGGTCTTCTAGTCCGTTTTCGTACTTTAGTATTTCTTATGAACGTTTTTTTATGTATCTTTTTGCCTTCTGTGTCAATTATATTATAATGTAGGTCACTTATAATTTTATAATATGTTCTTCATTATCATTGTGATATGGTAACAGAATATAATAAGTCCGCAGAATATTGCATCTGAAATGTAGCAGTCATGTGAGTACGCTTCCAGCTTAAAAAATGCCCAACAGATTATATTAAATATACAAATTCCTTATCGGGCTATTAACAATAATCAACAATAATGTTGATCTGAGCAATAGTATCTATGTTTCATGTAACACATACCTAGTTAATATAGTCCTATAAAAAGTGCAACTCAAATAAAGCATTTTTAGAGAGCAAGTTACACAGCTACTTTCACAGTGAAAAAACTTGCATTTCATTTTTTTTTATATGAGACGGCGGCAAACGAGCATGCGGGTCACCTGATGGAAAGCAATCACCGCCGCCCATGGACGGGTGTCATGCGGACACCCGCAACACCAAAAGGGTCACAGATGCGTTGCCGGCCTTTGAGGAAGGTGTAGGCTCGTTTCTTGAAGGTTCCAATGTCGTACTCTTTCGGGAATACCGCTGCCGGAAGTCCGTTCCACAGGGTGGTCGTACGTAGTAGGAAGTTTCTTGAGAAACGTACAGTGGTAGACTTCCACTCATCCAGGTGATGTGGATGGAGTTTTAATTTTCGGCGAGAAGTGTAACGGTTAAAATGAGCAGCGGGTATTAGCTCGAACAGAACACTCCCCATGAAATATGCGATATAGTGGGTGAGAAGTGGTTTTTGAAATTTAAATCTAAACGAAGGCGCATTCATTTGAAACTTGCGAATATTGAGGAACCATTTCGAGTACGGGCCGTCAAAGAGGTAACCGAATCAAGCAAGGGCAAAATAATGCGATGTGTATCGGATTGTTCTGAATAGTATTGACATTCTCCTAAATATTCCTTTTTAATTTTTTTTATGATTAAATGGATTCGCCTTTTCTATCTCCCAGTATGTTCCGAACAAATTTCAAAACGACTTCTAACTTATATTTCTAAAGAATTCTCTGTTTATTCAAGTGTTTCTATTCCTTCGATAAATCGTCAATGTTGTTCGAACTAAATATTTCAAATAGTTCGAACTTCATGCTATTTGCCGCCTACGCATGCGTGAACTTACGTACGTTATGACTTTATTCCTTATGCTCCTGGTAACAGAACACATATTCCTCCACCAGTCTTCTGATTTTGAATCACCCCTTGTCAAACTCTGCACATGCGCGTTGAGTAACTTGGTTTAGTTGGACAAAGTCCACAATGCGTTTTGGTTGCCACTTTCTACTTTCTTTACCAGCAGCTAAGGTTCTCTTCATAATGTGTTCAAAATTTGGAACCATGTCTCTTTAATGTTTGATCAGCTGTCTGCCCCAATTGATAATTCAGTTAGTGTTGAGGCTGCCGGTTTCGTACCTGTGCCTAGGTTTTTATCTAAAAGAAAGAGTAATTTTTATTAAGTGGAAAACAAAGTGTGTTCTATTACTGCAATCTCGATGGTAAAGATCGTGGTAGTGTTGTGAAAATGTGAGATCACGTGCATCGAAGGTTATTCGTCGTTGTCAAAGCAACTGATTCACGTCAATTGTTTTTGTTGTTATTATAACCATTACATCGTTGTTAGGTGTTTTCTTTGTTTGTTGTGGGATAGAAGCCATTTTTGCATGTTCGCTAATCAAATTTACGCACGCAACGCCATTTGTCCTATCGTATGCCATAGGTTACAAAATACAGCAAATGTCCTTGTATTTATCATTATTGCAAACCATTTTAATTCCAAATCACTCGTCGAAAATTCTGACCACCATTGACCTTTAGCTTAAACGTTTTATTAACTATAACGGCTTTATCTACGCCTACTAAATTATTTTTGGCCTAAAGTTGTTCTTTTATTTGTGATTCATTATTTTACAGCAAAATTTTGTCCATGAACTCATCATAATCATAAAACACTTTAGCTGTTGTATTTTATTTCGATTGTCTTATTAAGCCAATTTTATATTTAACTGACTAATGTATCCAATTGTGCAAGAAGTCAGTTTCTCAACAACAATCATCAGACTTGAAAGTTAGAGCATTCATTTCTATTGCTAATAAGTAATCTTCAAGACGGTTGTCAGTCAGTGCGATACCCGCAGGATCTTCGTGATCAGTGGTCGTATTACTGGTAGTAATGACATAATTTAAGATTCCAACCAAACTTGTTTCAAACTTAACTTCAAATTCTTGCGTTAATGGAATCGGTTCCGCAATTATTATGCAACTTCTTGAATTATTATCCACTTAAAAATATTTTTTTTTCAGAGTGGATAAATTGACAATGACAATATACACAACGTCACGATATCAAATGTGGTCACCTATCCCAAATAGGGTGGACAGAGCTATCCCAAACGTTAGTGGATGGGTGTTCCAAATATAAAAAATTGGGTAGCAATAAAACGAGTGACTGTAAATTACATTTTGAAGTTTCAAAATTAATTAATTTAGGTTATAATATTACTAAGTGAGAGACTGACTGCGAGTGACGAGAAATCAACAGAACAGCAACTTACAAACATTAATTTGAGTTACTTAAAAAACAAAATAAGAAGCTTCATAATATTGGAGCGACCTAATATTTGTTTGAGTGTCAACGTTACGTCCTGTATTTTTTTGAATATTTGGCAAATGTAATTCTTACATGTCAACCTAACACGAAGGGTATGGCGGAAGCGAGCCGGGCGAGCAGAGCGAGCCTAACCTATCCATGTCGGGGTGCCAAGAACTCCCGTGCTCGCTTCGCTCGCACTCGTCCGGCTCGCTTGCGCCATACCCTTCGAACCTCACCTAACCATGTCGGGGTGCAGTTATGCTTTAGTTGCCCTCTTTGTATATCCAGTCGCTCACTTAGTAATGTAGTCACTCACATTGAAACAGTATGTCATCATCAGTCGCAAAGTTTTTTTTTATTCGCTTGTTTTATAATTCCTCTAAAAAATTTAATGCTTGAAATAACATCCACGGTTCACCATTCGAAATACACAGAAATCTACACGTGACAGGGGGTGAGCCCATCGCAGTTACAACACGTATAGGATGCGTGAGCCTAGAATACACAAAGTAGAATTCAGCTATTTTGACTAGGTCAAAAAACTGTGTTGAAATAGTGTCAAATAGTGAGACCAAAGGAAAAAAACGCCACCGTATTAAAAGTAATTCAATATTTGAAGTGAGCATTCTGGTGTCACGTATTATTGGATCCTATTTCCTCGTATGCAGAGACTACTTTAACTATGATTATAATTTACATTCGAAAAACCGTGCATAAATAGTACCTACCACTGAAATAGTCAAGTCCCATAAATAAAATTTTTAACCGCCTCCGTGGCTCAATATAAACAACATTGGGTTTACGATTCGGAGGTCGCGGGTTCGATCCCCAGCGGGGTACATGTTTAAGTACTCGGTTTGGTTGGTGGTAGGGCATTTTAAATGTCCGCCTGGCTAGCTACCACCATCTTATCTAAATCTGCCGCCAAGCAGCAATGTTAATAGCATTGTTGTGTTCCGGTTGTCAGAGATAAGATAGCCAGTTCCCCAATTGTGTTGGGGGTTTCCGGATCAGTACGATTCCACCTTCGACCTCATCTTCACTTAACATCAGGTGTGATTGAGGTGAGATGTAGTTGTATAGTAGTCTGAACATGACTGAATATGTGCATACTATTCGCCATAATAATAACCTTTTGTAAATAATTTTCCTTATTACAAAAGCGTAATACATTGCCCCTTAAGTGACCTAGTGACTAGTGTATGTACTTAGTGTAAAGTTTATTTCTATATCATGTATAGTATACATTAATATTTCATCGGAAATCTTTAACTCCTGTGAAGCATGCCCTTGATACATCAAAATAGCTTGAAACCATTGATGGCGGAAACTCAATTCAATCCTTTTGTATAGGTCACGGCTGTGGTCACGGGTTTCGGATTTACTCCAATGCTATTTCCTATTTTAACATAATTTGATTTGGTTACACAATATATTATGTTACATACAATATGCGAACCTAATTGGACCTATTCTTCTACGTCTATTGTTTCTGAAATAATACTTGGTCTGAATTTTAGCATATCTATTATACCGTGACTAAGCTGGAGCAAGTTAGCTGCAATTCGCTACTGTGTAGTTCTTTGAAATGACGACCAATTCTCGTAGATTTTAGGAGTAAATATCTCAATTCCAAAGCCATATGTGTAATGGACGGTAGTTTACTTTTATGGCCGTATCTGTGGCCTCTGTGAGAAGGTTGGACAATTGGATAATGTCGTACCTATTTGGTGGTTTTGTCAAGGTTGGCCGAACGGATGGCTCCTAATCAAGACGGAAAACTGATGTATTTACTTACTTATTTACTCCTATATAGACCGTACAGGATAAAGGAGAAGAGATGCCTGTTAGCCACAGTTGAGAACCGAAGAGGAAAGATGATAGGTCACATGATACGACACGATATTTTTTTGAAGAACATAATTCAGGGAAAGAGAGGAAGGGGAAGACCTAGGCGTAATTACTTTGACCAAGGGAAAGAAAAGGTGAATGTCGTGTCGTACCAAGAGGTTAAAACGAGGGCTGAAAGTAGAGAGGCGTGGTCGTTACTCCACCGACAAGAGCATAGCTCTTAAATTGAAGAAGAAGACCGTACAAGTTTTTATTTGTGTCACATAAAATACAACACATGAATTCTTAGCGCTTTTCAATTAACAAAGTTAAGCAACGTCTGGCGTGGTCAATCCTTGCACGTGTCATCACTAGTGTCATGTTCGCATGAGTACTTCCATGCTATGGGGCATATTGGACAGTCGGTCCCGATCGCTAAGCCGAGACGGTCGCATAAAGAGGCGCCTTGAAATACTGTTAGGTGGCCAATACTTGGTCAAATCGCGTGGTGGGTTATCGTCATACTGTCTACACTAGAGTGATAGGAGAGTGTGCCCGCAGTTATAGGTATTGTGAAATAGCCTGACATGCGAATGACCTGGTTATATACATTCAGTGTACTAAGTATCGGGAATTTGTCAATAAAACAAAAAATACAAATTATTCATCTAAATTTATTTTATCGCCTTCAAAGTAGGCCCCATCGCTTGCAATACAACATCTCCACCGCTTCACCCAGTCTTCCATACATTTTTCATAGGCTATTTGCGGTATCGCCTTTAGCTCATTCAGCGAATTTTCTTTTATGGCTTCTATCGACTCAAAACGTTTTCCTCGAAGTGGTAATTTTAACTTGGGAAATAAAAAAAAGTCAGACGGAGCCATATCAGGTGAATACGGTGCTTGGTCGAGAACTTTTGTTGAATTTTTCGCTAAAAACTCTTTCACTATAATGGCTGTGTGTGATGGTGCATTATCATGGTGCAGCATCCATGAGTTGTGTTGCCACAAATCTGGACGTTTTCGGCGGATACTCTCACGCAAACGCTTCATGACGCCTAAATAATATTCTTTATTCACTGTTTCTCCCTCTGGAAGGAATTCGGAGTGAACCACACCACGGTAGTCAAAAAAAACTGTCAGCATCACCTTGATTTTGGAGCGACTTTGCCGCGGTTTTTTGGGTTTCGGCTCGTTTTCGAGACGCCATTCTGAAGACTGTTGGCTTGTTTGCATGTCGTACTCATAAACCCATGTCTCGTCGCCAGTTATTATACGTTTCATAAAGGTCGGATCCGTAGAAGCTCGGGAAACCATGTCTTCAGCGACATGCTTTCGCTGCGCTTTTTGAACAAAATTGAGCTCTTTTGGAACTAGTCGAGCGGCGACGCGTTTCATGCCTAAAATGTCAATGAGAATGTTGTGGACGGACTTAAAAGATATGTTCACCTCACTAGCCAACTCTCTCAGACTCATACGTCGATTTTCGAGCACTAGCTTCTTGATTCTGTCGATGTTTTCTTTGGTCGTAGCGGTTGAAGGTCTACCAGAACGAGGCAAGTCTACTACTACTTCTCGGCCTTCTTTAAAAGCCTTATACCATTCATAAGCCCTTGTTTTCGATATACACGATTCGCCGTAGGTATTTCGCAACATTTTTAGTGATTCACCACATGAAATATCATTTGAAACACAAAATTTAAGGCACACTCTTTGTTCAACAATATTTTCCATTGTAAAAATCGCCGAGGACTCAAAACTATGACCAACAAAAAGTGTAGTTTAAAACAAATTAAATGACAGATCCCGCTCAAATTTTGCGCGCTAAATCAGTACAGTGCTACCAACATGCAGTAAAAAAATTAGAACGACCTCTTTTACGCGGGTCTTTTTATTGACATATTCCCGATACTTTTTACACAGAATAGTATATACATATATGTCCATAGATGTTCATCATGGAAATAGTCTGATATTACAATTTATGTTTTAACGTACCTCTTATTAAAAGTACGATGTTGTAATATCAAGAAGAACGTGATTAAGAAAGCTTAGGCATACTCCCGTATTGACTTCTAGAAGTTATGGCAACCCTAAGCTTAGGCCTTTGAATGAATTACTGAATTTGCCTCCCAGAAGCTTTAAAGAACTCAGTATGAACCAGTTGACCAGAAGTAATGGAACCTTCTGTCATACATTAATCTAAAGTAGGATCTAAGTAAAGCAAAAGTCCTTATCAAAGTCGATAGAACAAACAAAGCGCACATAATATACTGGTGAGTTTATTTACTGTAAGGAAAAAATTTTTTTTTTAAACTCACGCACCGGACGGAGATTGATATGCTGCTGGCGGGATTCGTTGGGTTCCTATCAGGCGTAATTTATTTGGAACTTATATTTTCTCCAAATTTTCTTTATTTATTAATTTAAATATATAATTGCGTGGAATAGGATACAAACGCGACCGTCAAATGTCACAATTAACGCTTTATTCGACGATGGTTTGGATAAAAAAATAACTACCTTCTATTTCACTTACTTAATCGGGCTCTATTTTTTTCCTTACATAAAAAAACTCATCCATAGTTACCGCGTTCAAAGGGGTCCAATTGCCAAAAGTGGTCGATAGCTATGTATGACCTAATGAGTAAACTTGCCTAAAATGGCTACTTTTATTTGGAGTTCGAAGGACACATGTCAAGTTATTTTGCCCACGTAAATATCCTTTCTTAACTTGCCATTTGTGTATGTAGGCGCACTTATTGTATGCCCATATGCAGCTGAGTTTGTATGTATATTTCTTTGTAATTTAAGAATTGTGTAGTTGTGTGAACGCAGTGGCATAAATAAATGCTTTATCTATCTATCGTTTGTTGTTGGCCGCTTAATCTATTTGAGATTTTCATTATAAATAAACAAATAATATCCTTGGACATGCAACACACAGCGCCATCTAGTTCCACACTAAGCAACTAGGCTTGTTTTATGGATACCAGATGGTTGAGGAACTACATAAATACAATGTTTTTGTAAATACATCCATAACTCGGAAACACGTGTCTGTATTCATCATACAAACATATGCCCCTAGCGGGATTCGAACCCGCGACCTTTTGGTATATCAGTCAGACTTTCTAACCACTACTTAAGTATCTCTCGAAGATTAGTGAAGTCAATCCTTGGATGGGTGACCACTGGTGTCATTTAAATAACGACTATTTCCGACCTCGGTTGTGTTCAAATGCAGGCAGTCGTTAAGGTGGATTAAAAATACTGACTGTCAAGTGGCCTTTAGTCAGACACAAATCCGCCATCCGCATTGGCTCCGCGTGGTAGATTCTGGCCCATACCTTCCCCTAGTGAGAAGAGGCTGTGCACCAATAGTGGGGACGTGTAAGACTGTTGAAGATGAAATATCTTCGTAACCTTTTACTGGGATAAGAAATATTGCGGGACATTGAAATGAAATCACTTTATTTGCATTGATTTTTGGTGGCGTGGGTGGTAAATACATTACGAAATTTCCGCAAAAACCTGCCTATACGAGGCACAAACTTTACAATTTCCACTATTTTACGTAGCTAAGCACAATGAATTCTAAATTATCCCCGTCATAATTAATAATATTAAATTAATGAGTCAAAAAACAGCATTAATTATAATTGAAATTTCATGTATAAAATAGAAACAAAACTATTCTCCACTCTATTATCATTAAAGAAAAATTCCCTGCATTTATAAATTTATATTAGCGATTCCTATATAGTATCAAATCTGTATGAAAAATTCATTCTTTGAATAGAACTTTGAATAGATTGTAGTCAAACGCGAAACCAGTTTTTAATAAAAAAAAAAAAAAAAAAAAAAAGAAAGATTTGTCTAATAGCATAATTTTCTACTTTTGTGCTAAATTTCAACAAAATCGGTTTAGTATTTATATTATTAGTTGGATGGATTTAACGTGAAACATGAATCAATTAGGTACCTATACACACTACGACTGACGGGCACATGACGAATTAATTTGGGTTCGATGAATGAATGAATTAATTTTGAATATTTTGTTAGTTAGTGGTATTAATTAATTTGCTAATTACGGCAACTGGTATGAGTAATTAATGAAATTTTGATAAAACCGGTATACTAGTACCGATATTGCGATATTTTTAAGGACCTTATTCACGGCCCGACTGGATATATGTCCTGCCAAGGGCAAAGTGCTGGGCATAAATTATAAAATACTTACACACTCGTGTGAGCGTCCACCGCTACGGATGAAACTGCGTCATCGTAGCAATCGGACAATGTTCTTTTTATCTTCTCTCTATCTTACCTTCGCCGCCTTTTATCCCTTATGATTTGGCGTAGCGTAAGATACTTGACGTATACATGACACTAGACGAACAGAGGGCGGAGTGTGAGTTTTGTTTCGACTTAACTTTACTACCGCGTTCACGTGACGATTTGTATGGAGAAATGTGCAGCGCCTCTAGCGGATAGTTTGCGAAACGATTTTTTTCATAGATACTTTTTGCGTAAACGCGAACGCGATGGTAAAGTTAAAAACGAGACAACACTGTCATTTCGCACACAGTGTGTAAGGTTCCTTAATCATCCAACGTCGTCCCTATCTCTGACTTCTAAGTCGTATACTCTTTCATTTAGTTCCATAACATTGCCAATCAGCTTCCTATCTTATCTAGGGCCAAGGTTACAGATATAGGTATACGGATTGTAAATATTTTAGGCAAATATTATGAATGTTGCCGCGTATGTATGACATCATTCTGTAACCATAAAATAGTCGTGTTTACCTATGCTGGCTCGAGCCTCGACTGCGCCTGTATAACTATCCTAATTACGAAAGTAGGTATGGAGTTGCTCAACAACGCATTACAGATACTTTTTTTCAGCTTCGCTTGTTAATTAAACACATGATACTATTAATAAATAATTTAAAAGAAAAATAATAATATAATATGTTATCTAGCAGGATAATAATGTGAATAATAAATAAAAGTAATATCTTTGCACATACACACAGCGCCATCTAGTTCCACACTAAACAACTAGGCTTGTATTATGGATACCAGATGGTTGATAAACTACACAAATACATTTTTTGTAAATAAATACATAAATAAATGAAAAACATCCATAATTCGGGAACACATGTCTGTATTCATCCTACAAACATATGCCCCTAGCGGGATTCAAACCCGCGACCTTTTGGTAATGAATTAAGAATAGGTACCTCAAATTATTTAAATATAGTGCATGCTACTCTCTCATGTTGCTGTGCCTTCATAAGGTCCTTATTGATACAGAACACCATAATACCATTAAAACGAAACATAAGGAATGCAATAAATGATTTGATTTGGTTCTACAAATGACTTGACACTTGTCTTGGTTGCAACACTCAAACGCTCATATTTGGGATATCTTTATCCACCCCATTTAGGATAAAGGTTGTGATTTTATGTATGTATGTACGTTACAGTAGACATTCAAAAACATCATAAAGCAGGAATAATTTACTAAAAACTTATAATAGAAATTTGCATTGCATGACAGCACGATCAGCAGGTAACATGGGGAACCATCTCTAAGTATAATCGACTACACGTCAAACCCAATACTGCCAGTAAAAGCTGAGCTGCCGTACTATAGCGCGCTCATACAACGAACGGTCGGTCCAAAGGTTGAATGTCTGACGTGCTGTCAACTGTACGTACTGGTGGTCTCTCGTACATAGGGTTGCCAGACGGTATCCTAAAAGAAGACATGTCCTTTTCTATAATTTGTCCTCCCTTGGGTAACAGACATACAGTACAGTAGTACTGTACGTCCTCATTTTGCTATACTCATCATCATCTTCTTGCCCTGGTCCCAATTAATTGGGGGTCGGCGCAGTACGTCTTTTTCTACCATTCTCCTCTATCACCTGTCACCTCCTCATTCACGCCCTTTTCATTCATATCACCCTCCACACAAGCCATCAATCTTTTCGTGGTCTTCCTCTTCTGGGTCTAGCAACCCTACCTGTACACGCCTACACACAACGGATACACATTATAGGTATAGATTAGATGGCATTGTAGTATTCACCTGTCCATCCGTTACAAACTTACAATAATAAATCGTCCGCCATTTTCAATGCCGTGACGTCATCGGCGTGTGCGCTTATTGTGACTGCAAACTAAACCGAGTATTGAACTTGAGCTTGTTCTTCGCCTTCTACCTCTGAAGTTGTTATAGAAGATGCTCAACTTTCTTCTTCTTTTTGTATAGTTTGTAACCCTCTAGGTCTTCGTCAAATCTTCTTGCGCACTTGCATCCAGTCATCTTTCCGTCCTAATGTTCTTCATTCTCCCCCATCATCAAATCTCATATTGATTTAACATTTTCCTATTTATTTCTTTGATATGCATCATCTACGAGAACTGATGGCCGGTGGGGCATTAAAGTTCTCGAGTGGAGACCACGCACCGGCAAGCGCAGCGTAGGACGTCCACTCACACGGTGGACAGACGATCTGATAAAGGTCGCGGGAAATCGCTGGATGCAGGCCGCTTCCAACCGGCCATTCTGGAATTCTATGGGGGAGGCCTATGTGCAGCAGTCCCTCCACCCATGGCCATACCACCATCTAGGTCTATTGGCCGAATCGCGGGGTGTGCACGAGGCTCTGCTCGAAGGCTTATCTCATGCGTTCAGTCCCTTCTCTGTGACGGTTCTCCCCCTTCTGGGGTCTGACTGCACTCACTCGCTCTCCGGGCAGTGATAGTTGTATCTAGCGCCACTTTGCCAATTTCACGGGTTCTGAGTCCGCTTCTCGTGCCATGATGATTGTCTACATCACATTATCACAAACTACCTAACGCTGTAAGCGAACATTACTTGGGCCAATTTGGAATGACATAATTAAAGCGATTTCACGAAGTACCTTACTAATATTTACAATACTTTAAAGTCAAATCACGTAACTATTCGCGAACGCACGCGCATTTACACTCCGATACGAATCGACTCTCGCGCACATTACATTAGAAATTGTAATCATGGCTCTGACGTCACATCCGTTCCGACGGAAGGACATGGCCGCCATGGGATTAGTTCTGTCGTGCATTGAATACTTGATTTAGTCGATTTAATTCTCAATTAAATTAGGCCTACCTTAGCCCGGCTTATTTAGCTGTACTTTTCGCCGAAAGTTGGTGTTTTGTTGTATTATTTTTTGTTTTTGGCTAGTGGTAGGGCATTTAAATGTCCGCCTGGCTAGCTACCACCATCTTATCTAAATCTGCTGCCAAACAGCAATGTTAATAGCATTGGTGTGTTCCGGTTCTCAGAGATAATTTAGCCAGTCCCCCAAATAAGATGAGGTTTCTGGATCAGTACGATTTATATGAAAGACTAATTGTCCCCGGCTTTTTTATGAACAACGCTAGTGCTAACTCACTTGACCTCAATCACACCTGACGTTAAGTGAAGATGAGGCCGAAGGTTTTCCACCTTCGGCCTTCGGTGTGTTTGAGGCCAAGTCTAACCCGTTGTGCATAAAAAAAATTATAAATAAAATTGTTATTGGAATATTTTGGATCATTACAATGATTCGGCGGGACTAATTAAGAAATTGATGATTATTTTTTTGTTTGAAAGTTTCATTACCAGTGTATGGTAACATATATTGAAAATAAATAAAATAAATTAAATCAGTAGTTAAAACTAATTTAATTATAATTGGTGTGAGTACACGCGGGAAAATGGTGATGGTATGGAGACCGGACGTGAGCTGGCAAATGTCATAAAATTATGATATTTACGTAAGTGCTGAGTAAGACGCGTGTGACCTACTAATTATATAACGCAGTTCATACAACCACGGTGGTCCCAGGACCTGATGATGCACTCCAGTGCTAGAGAATGGCACCTTACTGTCGATCATTTTGCCAATTTTGGCGGTTCAAATCATTGAACCTAACAGTTTGCTAACAGTCAGATCACTACCAAGTCGGCGACGTCCTGTCTAGGTTTTATTGTTTGGCAGCAAACATTTCATTGTATGTACTTAACTTCACTAACCTTTATAGGTAACTAATGATTTGGCTGTAAAACGGAATAGTTAGGTAAATAATCTATAGATAGGTACATACATAATCCAAGGTTTGACCTCTACATTGACATTATTACAGTAACTTGGACATACCGACTGACAGATAAATGCAATAAACCATTTTTATTTCCAGTAGATTTAAATTGACATTCAACAAGTGATATCATGTATCTTATGTTGAAATAAATGCTTGAAGTTTTGAAGTTTGACCCTCTTGACAGGTGACATTTTAGCATAGAGATATTTTTGTTTTCGCGTTCTCAGTTTAATTTTTGAAGTACTTGGCAAATTTCGTAGGGTTGCCAGTAACCAAAAATCTTACTGGTTGTGTTCGTCATTCAAGTTCTTGGTTTGAAAGAAAGAAATTGGCAACACAGCTTTCGATTGGTTCAAAAATGCCGCAAAACAATCGATAGAAGACAAATTCGCACCTAAAAATGTTATCGATCGTGAAATTGAATCGGTGTAAGTTCTAAAATCGCACCCCAAATTCTTTTTTAAACAAATATCAAGGATCTAACTTCAATGTAAGATTATCTATTTTATCGCTATTTTACGATACAAATTTCTAACGGCATTTCGAGTAGCAGCCATTACAAGAATTTAATTATAGAATGCTTAGATTTATTCATTGATAAATTATATTAATGACCTGGGAAAATATGTAATTAAGGAAGTAGATAGATAAATATAGCGGTACGTTTGATAATTGGAAAATCGAAGGTTCCACTTTACTTATTTAAAACTCCGACCGAACACAAGGGGTGTTATGTATTCGACGGCGATGTTGTTTTTGCGCGTGCGTGTATATGCATGTTCAGTCTTATCTCAGTAATGCGTGCTATTTTTTTATATTAAATAATAAATAAATATTTACATGCACATACAAACAGCGCCAACTAGTTCCATACTAAGCAGTTAGTCTTGGGATTGCTGTACACACGTACCAGAGGTTGATACATGAATACATGTCTGTATTCATCATACAAACATATGCCCCTAGCGGGATTCGTACCCGCGACCTTTTGGTATAGCAGTCAGATTTTCTAACCACTGCACCAAACAGGTCGTCAAAAATATTAACGACTAGCTTTCCGCCCGTATTCGCCTTCTGTAGCTAAGCTGCTAGCTCTGGAATGCCTGCTGTAAGTTAGATTCCCCCTAGATTAGATCTAGAGAACCCCCGAGAAGAACAACCAAGAAACTCGAAAGGTTTTTTAAACAGGTTTATCAAAGGCCATTACAAAAAGCACAATATATTTCCTTATTAACATGACATTTGATATGACAAAGCCTAGCATGCAAACGAGCTGGTTATGTCCATGCATGAGTATCATCTCTAAATAGTCTATATTTAATAACAAGCTTTCTTTTTAAGTCTCTGTTTAAATTTATTGAAAGGAAGATTTTGTATATCAAAGATAATGTTATTGAAAAAATTGTACAGCCCTTTGACTTTGCATAGGCGGCTTATGTGACCTGCGTGTCTATCTTTATTTCTTGTATGGCCTCCGTGGCTCAATGTAAACAACATTGGGTTTACGATTCGGAGGTCGCGGGTTCGATACATATTTAGTACTCGGTTTGGTTGGTGGTAGGGCATATTAAATGTCCGCCTGGTTACCTACCACCATCTTATCTAAATCTGCCGCCAAACAGCAATCTTAATAGATAGATAAAGCGTTTATTTGTATCTCCAGTCACACACATACCATAAGTTGCAAAGCAATTGGATAAACATATTTTATAACAATCCATAAAAGTAACATCAGGATACACTAGAGTATGTGTGTGCTACAGCCGTACAAATGGGTCATAGCTCAGTGTGTATAATTGCTCAGACTGATTTTCTCAGCAAAACACTGATTTTCAGCTATTACCCACGAGGAGACACTGGTACAAAAGAGAACAACCAGACAAGCATATTTTACTGTGCGCGTCAGTGAATAATGTCACGTAGGTATATGTGTATTTAAATGCAGTATAGGTACTCAAATAGATACAGATACACTGTCGATAGATTGGAATAAATAAGTAAATAAATATGCGAAGTAGCTCACAAAAGATTGAGACAATGACATACATTCATAATTAAGATTCAATAATAAAAAAAAAAACGGATCACTAGGTGCTCAGTATAATTTAGTGTGAATTCATTTATTGTTGTGTTCCGGACTCCGGTTGTCGGAGATAAGATAGCCAGTCCCCCAAATAAGATGGAGTTTCCGGGTCAGTATGCTACCACCTTCGGCCTCATCTTCACAACATCAGGTGTGATTGAGGTTAAGTGGGTTATTACTTAGCGTTGTTCATAAAAAAGCCGGGGACAATTAGGCTTTCATATAAATCGTACTGATCCAGAAACCTCATCTTATTTGGGGGACTGGCTAAATTATCTCTGAGAACCGGAACACACTAATGCTATTAACATTGCTGTTTGGCGGCAGATTTAGATAAGATGTGGTAGCTAGCCAGGCGGACATTTAAATGCCCTACCACTAGCCAAAAACAAAACCCGTTGTGCATAAAAAAAAAACCTTAGTCCCTTTCATGACATAACTGTAACACAACACCCAAGAGATAGCAATCAGCCTAAACTATTGTACACTGAGACCAGCACTTAATTTCTTTACTTCCCACGAACTTTAACTTTCACGATCGTGAGAAACCATGTTATGTTCGAGCAAAAACATAGCTTTTTGTCTCTGTTCAACGCGTTGATTGTGATAATTTCTTCCTGTTTACGTGCATTACCGCTCTCTTTTTTTTTTCAATTTTTTTTTTATTTATTTATCCATAGAACATTATTTGAACAATCTTCACTATAAGACGCCTACGAAAACCTGTAAAGGTTTGTGTGTAGTGGGAATGAGGACAATGATCCGCCGCGTTATTAATTATTACAAAATAAAACTTAAAATATCTACATACATACATAAGATGATATACGAAAGCAAGTAGACATGTGTCTCGCTATCGAAATAAAATTTTGCAAATTTTACATTTCCGTTTATATTTCTGTTCGTATTGAACCATATTACCAACATTCCATCTCTAACTGGCTTTACGGATCCGTCGTCGGGACGATTACATCTCAATCTCCGATCTTTTGAATCGATTTTTGCAGCCCGATATCGATCTAGAGAATCAAATCAAAATATTTTATTTCATAGGATAAAATTATCACTTGGAGACGTCACTATTAATATTACATTTAAATTTTAAATTTACTGCTCATTCACAAAGCTGACTCCCCAGAGAAGAACGAGCAAAAACTCTAGGGTTGCTCTTTTAAACAGATTTGGGTTGCGATCTGATAATTAATATGAATAATAAGACAGCTATGTCCATGCTTGCTTATCATTCAAATAGCCAGTGATTTTATAATAGTCTTTTGTTAATAATATCTGTTTTATGATTGCTTTAAATTTATTTAAAGGCAAATTTTGAATGTCTACTGGAACCTTATTATAAAAGCGTATAATATTGCCCTTTGAAGGATTTACTAACTTTGTGAAGTCGACTAACATAAACAGATAACTGGTTCTTATTCCTTGTATTAACATTGTGTCTATCACTAAGGAGATCGCTACAAAAACAGATCATAGATTGATCCATTGTGCTACGTTCATGTGAAGGAACTTCGATACTGTTACGACAGAAAGACCTGGATGTATCGATCGTACTCTCACACGCCCATTATCTCTCGACCGATCTCATATTTCAAGGCCCGTGTTAATAAACCAATCTCAACACAAGTCTTGAGTCTGTATCACCCGAGATGCGTCTTAGGAAGTTGACGCTATCTCAAGCTCCGTGCTAATTTATAAACCAATCTTCTCACTTCTCAAGTATTCGCCTCAGCGGCGAATGAATGATAGCCTTGAGTTTCGTTTATTAATACGTGAATCTCGGGGCACCACTCAAGTGAGTACTGCTTGAGTATTCATGTGCGTTTCAGGTCACAAGTTAGGTTTATTAATCAACACGTTTAATTGAGACCGATTACAAGACTGTTCTCAATCTTGAGAATGGTTTATTAATACGGGCTCAAGATTCTGATTTGTTCGATTCTGTTTAAGAAAAATCGTATTGCAACGGATCGATCTTTTGGCGTCCCATTTTTATCTGCATCGATCCATAAGGTGGTTCTTTTGGCAAATGATGAATTTGTCGTTGGAAGGTTGGCGTATTTTGCTTCTCCAAAAAATCTATTACAGGTGGGATTTTTGAGATAATTTTATAGATTTTTTGACAGTACTAAGCCCGTTTTTAAAGTTGAATAAGAGTGATAAAATTGCAACGAAAAGTCAGTGACCTCCAGCTTTTTTCAACGTGGGAGCGTTACATTTAGAGAGTAACTCCAATGGATTCTTATGAATGGTGATATAAACAAAAAGAGCGTGAATGATGAGGTAACGGCTGACAGAGGAGATTGGAAGAATATATGACTCCTTGGACATTCTGACAATTGGTCCAACATACTCCGGAACCTTTTGGACCTACTTCATCACCTGTTCATGATACGAACTTTCTTATTAGAATGAATGGCCGCGTTTGTGTTCCCCATTTTACATTAGGCCCATCATCTTATTTAATTAAATAGCTTATAAAACATCAATTTGAAATTTCTCACAGTCAGTACATACTTATGCTTTCAAATCGCTACGTTTAGCGTTACTTAACCGTAATCATTGCTTAAACAACTTAAGCACGCGTTAATATCTTGTGTGACATCATAAAAGCATTACTAAGCGAGATCACCTAAGCGATTTTAATAAAGCCCATTTCACACAATCTAGGATATCGCTGTCCATGGATGGTTTATCAGGTCAATTTTATATCGTGGTTTATAATCGCCCGTTAAAGTCTAACCCTCTTATTCATAAAAATTTACAAACGCTTTATAAGCCTGTTTTAGTTAAAGTATGTTTCGTCAGTTTCTTTCATTACAACATTTCCTTATGAACGACAGAGACAAAACACACTTCAACTAAAGCGTTTGTAATTTTTTATGAGTAAGACGGTTACTGTAATGGTAATGATAGTAGGGCTTCAACTGTAAAATTGTAAATGGGAATAAACATGATGACCATACAAGAAATAAAGATAGACATGCAGGTCACATAAAACACCTGTGCAAAGTCAAAGGGCTATGTACAATTTTTTTCAATAACATTATCTTTGATATACAAAATCTTCCTTTCAATAAATTTAAACAGAGACTTAATAAGAAAGCTTTTCATAAAATATAGACTATTTAGAGATGATACTCATGCATGGACCATGCATAACCAGCTCGTTCGCATGCTAGGCTTTGTCATATCAATGACATGTCATGTTAATAATGAAATATATTGTGATTTTTGTAATGGCCTTTGATAAACCTGTTTAAAAAACCTTTCGAGTTCCTTGCTTGTTCTTCTCGGGGGTTGCCTTTTTACTATTTTAAGTGTACCGTCCATAACTTCTGTCACGTCCAAAGATGTAAGGTCAACACAATTGACCTCAAAAACAGAGGTCACATATTTTTTTGCTGTCAAGGACAAAGAAGGAACCCGTAATTTCATTATAGCTCTCTTGTTCACATCATACATACATCCATGACTCAATCTCTGCTTGTTTCGCCACAAAAGTATGAATTACTAGTCCTTTTCAATTAGTTTAAGCGATCATGAATTCAGCGTGGTTCTTTAATACGAGACTTAGTATGCCGCCAAGAATGATTTTGTTACGGAATTGTTGTCTTCCGACTGCTTGAGATAAGCTAGCCAGCTCCCCAAATGAGTGAGGGGCTCTGGGTGAGTGCGCTACCACCTTCGAGCTCATCTTCATCAAACATATTTTGCACATCTGCATGCAGATCGAATACATGATTCCTAAATTTCTTATCAGACCTTATAAATTGTATTCTGGCAAATAAATAATTTCTTTCTTTCTTGTGATTGAAGTCAAGCGCTAACCAGTTCTGCAAAAAGTCTAATCCGAATAGGACCATGCGAATAAGTAATAATTAATAAATTATTTCGAAACGAATTGGGTTCTATGCTCGGGTTATGATTGTTTGCTACCGAGCGGGAAAAGTCACGGTAGCCGACGCGTCCGTGTGAACAAATCTTTACATTTTATATTGGCAAATTGATTGCTTCGACATAATGTTTATTTATATATATAAATTGACCTATTATGCTAAATACCTAATTGGCATGTTTGCAACTTGTTTTCAAGTAAAAGAAACAAATCTAGCGGCATACGTAATCTGAATTAATAATTTAATATTTTTTTATGTTTATGGTGTAATGTAGGTAAGTATTTAATAATAAAAAATTGTAATGATTTCTGTTCAAAGCGGGCACTTTTTATAATCTTTATGAGCAAGCAAAAGCAATCAATACTAACTTGGTTTCAAATCACTCATTCCAAAATTGAATAGGTACTTACCTACTTACATGTGACTCTCTCTTTCTGTCTGTTGAATGTTTTTGCAAGACCTGCACATATAACAATATTATGCATTCAGAAGAACCACCGTCTAGTGGTAACAATGCTGCAATAGAGCTAAGTTTGATTGACGGACAAACAAACCAATTTTCAAACGTCGCTAAATGAAAGAAAAGAAAACGTTTTCATCCGTGTTGAAATTTTGCAGTCTGTTCATAAAATTAGACCTTGACAAATCTTATTTGCTTTTGCTAATAGTGCTTAGTTGTGTTTATATTATGTATACCTACATTTTATTAAGAACTGTTCATGTCTGATTTGGATTTTATTATGATTGTATACAATGTTTGTATATTTTTTGTCTATTGTCTAGAGAGAAACTATACCGCCCCTAATAACAGCACTTAGCACATAATAACAGCTTACACACTAACAGATGTAGAAATTCACAGTTATCGATACACAGATTATCGTATGCTAATTATTTGTACCGGCACCTGTGCATTCTTTTTTTTTTTTTTTATATGAGAGGTCGGCAAACGATCATGCGGGTCACCTGATGGAAAGCAATCACCGCCGCCCATGGACACCCGCAACACCAAAAGTGTCAAAATTCTCCGTTATTCACAGAATTTCTCGAATACTTAGGCACATTTTTGTGACACACATAATCGTATGTACCTAGTTCCCGCCCACGGAAGAAATCAAGCCGCGTGGTATCCAACTACGCCTTAAAAATGTGGAAGCAAAATGGTGACTAACTGGTCTATAGACTTGCAAGTTTCACCCTCTATTACGTTTGTTTATTTCGAATGGTGAAACATGGATGTTGTTTCAATTTTGGAACACCCAAAAGCTTCTGACCACCCTGTTGTGGTTAAAAGTCGTAATGCTATATGCATTTAAGAGTGTGTATGTCTTGTGTGTCGCGGCCGACTTAAATTAGATGTTATAGTTTAAAATTTCTGTGCCAAATAAAATTATTCTATAGACTGACCTGCCGCTTACTCAGATGAGGTTCATTCAGAAAAGCTTTTCTTGGTACCAATGGTGGCTGTGTATGATGTCTGTAACTGGGCGCCACATCAGGGGTTGGTTCCGACTTTTGAAATTTGAATGCCTTATCTACAAACATGACATTCATTTTTTACTTGAAATAGATCGAACTGTATTTTAAATATCAAAATAATCGCTCACGCTCAAAAATTACTCCCTTATACAATAAAATTATTCCTATTAGAGTGTGTAGAGAGAGTGTAGAGTGTTCTAAATGTGTATTCTCCTTATTTGTTCTACAAGCTTATGATCATCTTAACCTTGCATCAAAAGAGCAAAAAACTCACCAAATGAACTATCAACCTTAAAATCTCATCACTTCAAGATAATTTGCATACGTTGCTTCAAATAAATGGCTCCACATAACCACTCGCACCGACATGATACTTCGCAGCTCTCTTAACGACGTTTTGATGTGTTTGAAAATGTGAGAGAACTCTGACGACTTAGCTAATGACTTTGAGTGAAACCTATCACTTTCAATGTTTATACTCAGCAATTTATGTTTAATTAATATTATCTTGCTTTAGCATTCGAGAGTTGTTTGTAAGTCCGTCTTGGCTTTGAAGTGAAACGTACGTTCGGTTGCAACTTAGTTGTAGACAGAACGTTGATGATTCCATATTTGTTTCTGGTGTCATCCTTTATTTCACTTTTTTTATCTTTGAAAGCCTATATTGCGGCGGCGAGTATTGCGGTTTTCCCTCGGGTAACGCATAGGGACCTTAGGTTTTTAAAGTAGTTGAAACCTTTTACAACAATATCTTCAAATAATTTGTGACCCTTGATGCATGTGATCAGTGGAAAATTAAATGTGTCAGTGAAGGCAATGGAGTGAAGTAATTATGTGCTAAACACTAAACTGTAAGTCAACAAAATGGAGAGTCACGGGGACTCCAGGAGTTCCAGGGCGAGCGATTCGCCAGGGGACACGATGAACGATGTCTACGCTGCCTGGCGTAAGTAAGCTTTAGCTTCAGGATACAGGCATGTGTTTCTGTCCATATCAACAGTCTTACAATTTATATTTGCAATTTCTTTCTTCATTGTGTAATCAACTATTAATTAAACAATTAGAAATATCAAATATTACACACAATTCGCGTGTGTGTATTCGTAGCGTACACCCAATTCGAAGCACCATTGTTCAGCCACACAATGGCATGTCATGTCAACACATACGGTCGTTCAATTCGCAAACGTCAACGACACGAAAGTGACCATGTTTAACAACCCGGTCAGCATGTTTGAGGAGGTCATACGAGTATACATTATATGTGGGTTGTAGTCTTTGTAAGTAGTGATATTGAGTAAGTTAACTTACGCGTACCTACGTCAAGATGTTCAGAGTTAAGTCAGACATGAGTATATCGGTGAAATAAAACATTGACAGACAGAAGGTCGGTTATGTAATTCATAATGACCTATGCAACGCATCATGGATGATTGATCGACCTCAGTCATTCAATAACTTCATTACCTAGCCATTTAAATTAAAAACAATGCTTATAGGTATAATCCAACAAAATCCTTTACATTTAAATGAGAATATCGTTAAGGTTAAGGCTTGGGACTTCGTTAGAGATTAACGTGATTGGTTGCCAATCGGTAGAAGACGCAAAGGAAGGCAATGAGGAAATTGGGTGATAAAGCTGGAACAACATGTCTTTAGACGACAAAACTTATAAATATAACATTGGAAATCTGTACACATGCGGAATCTGTACACATGGGAATCTGATAGACATGGGCATCTGTAATATTGGAAATATATAGACATGGGAATCTGTAGAAATGGGTATCTGTAGAAATAGGATACTGTAGGCATGGGAATCTGTAGAGATGGGAATCTGTAGAAATAGGAATCTGTAGAAATAGGATACTGTAGGCATGGGAATCTGTAGAGATGGGAATCTGTAGAAATAGGAATCTGTAGAAATAGGAATCTGTAGAAATAGGATACTGTAGGCATGGGAATCTGTAGAGATGGGAATCTGTAGAAATAGGAATCTGTAGAAATAGGATACTGTAGGCATGGGAATCTGTAGAGATGGGAATCTGTAGAAATAGGAATCTGTAGAAATAGGATACTGTAGGCATGGGAATCTGTAGAGATGGGAATCTGTAGAAATAGGAATCTGTAGAAATAGGATACTGTAGGCATGGGAATCTGTAGAGATGGGAATCTGTAGAAATAGGAATCTGTAGAAATAGGATACTGTAGGCATGGGAATCTGTAGAGATGGGAATCTGTAGAAATAGGAATCTGTAGAAATAGGATACTGTAGGCATGGGAATCTGTAGAGATGGGAATCTGTAGAAATAGGAATCTGTAGAAATAGGATACTGTAGGCATGGGAATCTGTAGAGATGGGAATCTGTAGAAATAGGATACTGTAGGCATGGGAATCTGTAGAGATGGGAATCTGTAAAATAGGATACTGTAGGCATGGGAATCTGTAGAGATGGGAATCTGTAGAAATAGGAATCTGTAGAAATAGGATACTGTAGGCATGGGAATCTGTAGAGATGGGAATCTGTAGTATTGACAATCTGTAGACAAGGGTTTCTGTAATATTGGAAATCTGAAGAATTGGGAATCTGTAGACGTGGGAACAATCGATCAAAAGTAAACTGATGCATTGCAGATCATGTGCTCTGCACACATATATACAAGAATATGTATCAAGTAGTATTAGTATTCGAAATAAACAAAACTGAAATGATGTCTTTGATCTGTAAATTTTTACCATGATTCCTATCATCTAGTTATAATGTGGTGGTTATATTTATAACGTTAAGTTTAAATGAAGTCACTGGGGTCCTGCATAATACCAGAAAGATGGGAATAGTAATTTCTTAGATCGGTTTTGCAATGGAAAATGATCCTTAGGGGTTTTATCATGCAACAGCCATGCAGCTTTAGGGCGATAAAGGACTTCCTTTCTCGACTCTACGTTGATACACTAAAGGAAGATGAAATGGGAACTGTTAAATCAACTACACCAAATCTTCAGATTCAGATAGAATATGCAGTCTATAAATTCCAAGATATATTTAAAATAAAAACCGTACTATACTGTTAATACTGTTTATATGTCTATATACTTATCTAGATTTTCTGTCAAATGACATTGGTTTTCACTATGTAGGTATTCACACATGTGCAGTCTACATTTAAAACGCGTTTGTAGGCCATTGTCAACCGTTGCACGGAAACCTTGTATTGTTTGCATTTTGTATAGTCTATTCAATAGTTGCCCATATGGTTAAGCTTTAGCGTTTCCATGGCATTGTACAATATCATTATCTTTATATATTAGGTCCTTACCTTTGAAATTGGCGTTTTCTATGAAGAATTTCATTAAGACTGTTTTCTCCATACAAACATTTTTGATTTTTTTTTTGGGAACGGTAAATCCAAATTTAGCTTGTGTGTATTATCGGATAACATTAAGTTAAGTATAGGCAGCGTTAATTTTTAAAAGTAACCGCTTTATAAAAGTTTCAGCGAATCTAAGAAATGATTATGGGAAACACATGAAAAGAGCTCTGTTCAAATTTTTTTTATTATGAGATTTAGCCCAGACATTAAAAAATATTTCATGTGAAACCTTGAAATAATATTCCATTTTCCAAATAAAAAACAAATTTGGATATAGCTTTGAAAATCGCAGGAATTGGTACATATGATTAACGAAGACAAAAAAACTACAATTTCATAGGTAAAAACCCAATAAGTACTCTGATTGCCAGCCTTGTTGATTATGGAATAATGTTAGTTATCAACTGATAGAAAGATCTGTGCTTTCCCTTGGCTCTAATAAATTATTAGGCTTATCTCGATCGGCTGTCTACAAGGATGTACCAAGCGTACTACAAACCTCATCACGCAGTGTCATAACTGAAGTTAGATTATGGTATTTTTCTTTTCTCTCAACTAACACTGTGATCGAAACCAAAGTCTACCTCAAGAATCGGAAAAAAATGCAGAACTTTAATGAGAGTCCTACTGAGAGTTACGTTTAGAAAAAGAAGATACAGTAGCTTTAACAAAATCCTTATTTTTAATTACAGATGAAATGCTAGAAGGCGAGGGCGCGGGGCTGGCTGCCCGCGTGGCTGAGCTCGAGGTACGGTGCTCGAGGCAGGCGGAGGAGCTCCTCTGCCTCCGCTCGACCCTCGCGGATGCGCTCCGGAGGCTGAACGCGTTAGAGGGCCGGCCGACAGCACCTAGCTGTGGCCAGAGGAATGGTGCTTATACTGGTAAGTGTCTAATGAAATGCTGGAAGACGAGATTTTGAGGTCCGGTGCAGGCCGGCGAAGGAGTTTCGGTGTCCCACTTGCTGACGCGCTGCGATTCAATTCTTATTACAATCCAAACATTTAATAACGAAGTGTCAAATGTGAACGAATATGAACCATTTTGATTTTATTTTTTTTTGACATATTATGTTTAGTCTTATCTATCATAGTCATATTTAGATAATATTATTATAAATTGACAATATAGCAAATTACTTAATTAACTGTGACATTTTTATAGCAAGATTGAATTAAATGATTTTTTATATTTTTTTGTTGTTAACATACATGCAGCCGTTATCATAAAAATAATACATAATTTAAAATTTAAAATTGATACATAATATAATGGCGGCTATTTAATTGTTTAGCGGATATAATTTATTCTGCTGTTTATTACATTTCACGACTATTTTAACATGACTACCATATTTGTATGCCAATTTGGCTGATCACAGAGATCATATTTATAAGTTAATGTATAATATCAACCTGTACACTTGTGTATCACAAATAAATAAATTATTGATTGATTGATTGATTGACTGACTGATCCATGGTTAACTCGTTTACCGAATAGGGTTACAGTCCCCCAAATGTGTTGGGGTTTCCGGATCAGTACGCTTCCACCTTCGACCTCATCCTCACTTAACATCAGGTGTGATTGAGTTCAAGCATCAACCCGTTGTGCATAAAAAAAAGCCTTTAATGTCAACCGATGAATTCAGGTTGTTCCCATTCTATTTCAAAGCCTTACCTATAACTTGACCTTTAAAATTTTCAGGATCGTCAGGCACTCCAACGAGAGAGCTGAGACTTCGGCAACCTTCATACCGGGAGACAGCCAAGAGAACATCCAGCTATGGATCCTCGGCTTCTTCACTACCACAGAGGTATTGCCCTGTTCATTTTTTTTCAATAGTGAGCACACCCATACAAGCTCAGCTAAGTTCATCATAGTTAAGAAGGTTTATCCCGCATGGTATTCCATACGAAATGTTTAAATGAACAAACCGATTGTAATGAAACTTTATACGCATAAACCACGTATACAAAGGTGAGTAGAGAACATTTTCGAAAAAGGGTATTTAAAAAGAAGCACTGGCAGGGTCTCCATGAGGTGTTGGGACTGGGCGAGAAGTCTGAAAGAGGAACCATCTGGGATCCACAAGACTTTTTTTTTATGCACAACGGGTTGGTACTTGACCTCAATCACACCTGATGTTAAGTGAAGAAGATTAGGTTGAAGGTGGAAGCGTACTGACCCGGAAACTCCAACACATTTGGGGGACTGGCTATCTTATCTCTAACAACCGGAACACAACAATGCTATTAACATTGTTACTTGGCGGCAGATTTAGATAAGATGGTGGTAGCTAGCCAGGCGGACATTTAAAAGTTAAAAGTTTAAAAAGACAAGCCTATAGTTGCTTAATGTGGAACTAGATGGCATTGTGTGTATGTCAAAGGATATTAATATTCGAATCATGGCGAAAAATATATCCAGTTGATAATTAAAATCCTGTTCAATTCAATTCAAGTCTTATTAGTCCTAAACCATCACAACTTCCGAGTGTTTAAGCACTTCTGCCACCTGTGTTATTGTCCCTTTTATTGGTTGTAGCCTTTTGCTTTCCAACTTTGAACGCTCACTGCAATCTGTCACAGTTCATGACTATGTAACGGTGTCGTTCTATTGAGCTGATACTCATTGGTGGGTTTGGGTTATTGGAGTTCAAATTCGAAATTTTAAACTGACTGACTGACTGATGAACTGACGGATCCTTTTTTTTGGCACATTGATTTCCAGATTTCAACTCAGTCGCAGCGTTATTTTAATCATTCTTTTACATCTCAAAAGTTTATCAATCCGACCTGTTTCATGCAATAAATAAGTTTGTGTGGTGATCCGTGTTCTGATTTGACCCTGGCCTGAGGTGTCCCGCCCCTTCTGTACATTTACACCTCATGACTCGACCCAGCTGAAGTGGGCTGGGAAGGTCACAACTATAAATCACGAAGTCGAGCTTTACTGAGCCCTCTTAGCCCAAAGGCTAATTTGCATCTCACTGGCTACACTCCTATTCTGCCGAGGGAGAAAATGGGACTTTGTTATCATTCGAACAACACTTCCATATTCGGATGGGTCAGTCGATAGGTCTAGGCCGCGACCTGTTCACCTTGTGCCTCTGTCACTCGCTGGACCGGTGCGACAGCCGACACAAACCCATAACGTTGTAAACAAGTCCAACCAGCTATTTGTAAAATTTGAATGTATGTGTGACGGGAGAAACAAATGTTTTATCTAACCACGTAGACAAGAATTTGAGAGACAATATATGTAATGTAATGTACAGGTAATGTAGTGATTTAATGTTTTTATACAAACTCATTAATTCACACATTGACTCGCCCTCCCTTTATATATTTAAAGAAATTAATATTTTAACATTTTCGTCACATATGTATATATATATGAAAATCTTGTATATGTTAAGAGAAATATATATTCATTCGAGAAACATTGTGACCGACATAATGTCAATACAAGGAACAAAAATCAATTAGCTGAACCTTTTAGTAGACTTAGTAAAGTTAGTAAGTCATTCAAAGGTCAATGTGTGCGCTTCTACAACAAGGTTCTCATGGATATACGGAATCTTCCCCTTAATAAATTTAAACTTATTATAAACAAAAATTATGTAAAAAGGGATATTACAAAATTTCAGACTACATTAATGATAGTAATCCATGGGATTAAACGGCTCCTCTACACGATATATAAAAATTGTTGTAACCTTTCTAGATTGTAAATGACTGATTGAAAACCCTCTGAGTTTCTCGCTAGTTCTTCTCAGTAGTGGTCGCGTTCCGAGCTAGTGGTAGTTTAAAAAACAAGTGAAGTTCATAAGTGCTTATTGTATTGCCTACATGAATAAATGATTTTCATTTCTTTTGTCCTTACTAAACTTCAAAATCCTCTACAGATCCCGTAAACCGTCTCCCAAACTGGTTGTTCTTCAAGTGTATAGAAATAATACTTCTTTTTATAATCCCGTAGTAAGAATGTGCCGCTTGTACAATGAAACTGTGGCTGGGTGTTCTTCCTTGGACATTTTTGTACACAATTTACTTACGTTTAGAAGACAAACAAAGCTGATATTTTGTAATTAAGTTTGGCTAAGTTTATTTTGTGACTTAACTTTAGAACGAGTAATTACTTCTTCCTTACTTCATCACCGATAATTGAATGTTCGTTAGATTGATTGTTACACTGCTAGCATGATATTAATATTTCATTCTGTGCATACATACCCAGAGTTATAGTCTAGTTTTATAAGTGCTATGTATACCTATTCGGCCTTGTTATACTGTAACTTCTTCTGTATGCCCAATAAAAATAAATAAATAATAGTGCGTTGCTGAAAAGCACAGAAAAAACATATACAAATACATGCGAAGTCCTTCTGTAAACCACCACGCGAGCCCAGTGCGAATTGGCGAATTTGGGTCTGAATCTGACTATCTGTTAAGCGGCATGTAGCCACCAACTTGAAATTACTGACTAACCGACCACGAAAACACTGTTTAATTAAAATACATATTTCGGACACTTACAGCAGCCATCCAGTTCCAAACTAAGCAAAGCTTGTACACTGGATCCTAGATAATGGATAAACATACATACATAATGTCACGCCTGTTTCCGGTAGGGCTAGGCAGAGACCACAGACTTCCACTTGCTACGATCCTGACACACCTCGTCTGCTAAACATAAACATACATAAATGTTAATATAACGTCCATTGACTCTGTAACAAATAAAAATAAAAAAAATAATAAAAAAATAAATATCCTTAGACATTCACACAACACCATCTAATTCCACAGTAAGCAACTATAGGCTTGTGTTGTGGATACCAGATGGTTGATATACTACATAAATACATTTGTTTTTTGTAAATAAATACTTATTATAAATGAAAACATCAATAACTCGGGTACGAATGTCCGTATTCATTACACAAACATGCCCCTAGCGGGATTCGAACCCGCAACATTTTAGTATAGTGGTCAGAGTTGCTAACCACTACACCAATGGTCGTATTCATCACACAAACATTTACCCCTCGCGGGATTTGAACCTTCAACCGTTGGTTTCACAGGCGTGATCACTACACCCTGCCACTATTGATCCCACTAAAATGCAACTATTGATCTCATCCAAGGACAAGCTACGCATTTGCTTTACATATAACTAACTTATAACTTAAGGAGACCTTCTTGGATACCACTTTGCGACACCGAAAATAAATTTTTAAAGACTTTAATTGTCGGAAATCCAGTAAAGAAACACAATTTAAGACAAGCCTAAAATACCGATCATTTATTGTACAGAGATAAAATTGACAGTGCCGTTATTTTCCACGTTGCCAGAGCAACTACGTGACATTAATCTATATGTGAAACATTGCTTAGGTATTTTTATTGTATTTTGTAAACTGCATTATGCGATAGGAGTACCTATCCTATTACATGAAACTGGTTTGTGTACTACTTATATCTCACTCGGTCCCAATTTCACTGTGTATATTTTCACATTTCATGTAATAATAATATGTGTGTCGCTAAATGGGTCAAATAAACGATTGTTATTCTTATATAAATTTTTGTCCCCAGACGCGGTCCCCAGCACCAGTCGACGGGTTCCCTCCAGTCGGACTCCCCAGCGTCGTCGTCGTCCCTGTCGCCGGCGCCGTCCCCCTCGCCCCGCGCCACCCCCGCCCCCCACCACACCCCGCACCCCGCCAGCGCACAGCCATACAGGTTAACTATGCTTACAGCAGCTGTTGATTATCTCCAGGAGCATAAAGATTTCCAAGATCTTTATATGGGAGGTTGGTTGGCGTAGGTCGGGAGAAAGGCACTGAGGCCCGTATTAATAAACCATTCTCAAGATTGAGAACAGTCTTCTGACCGGTCTCAAGTACACGTGTTGATTAATAAACCTAACTTGAGACCTGAAAAGCACGTGCGTATACTCACGCAGTACTCAGTTGAGAGGTGCGCGTATTAATAAACGAAACTCGAAGACTATCATTCATTCGCCGCTGAGGCGAATACTTGAGAAGTGATCTCAGCGGAGTAGACCTCAAGATTGGTTTATAAATTAGCACGGAGCTTGACAAAGCGTCAACTGCTTAAGACGCATCTCGGTTGATTTCTATTGAGATCAAGACTTCTATTGAGATTGATTTATTAATACGGGCCTGAGTGTCCGGTATTCCCTGACATGTACTGAGGAGGACCACTAGGAGGGTTTTCGTGGCTGAAAATCCCATATAAGCCAGGCTCTCCCTCAGGAGTCTATGTATCTTTTATGTATTTCCCCTCTTGCATAAAAAAAAGGGTAAGGTTAGAATTGGGTTAGATTTTTTAAAACAGTGACCCACAATAAAACCTATATTTGGTAAAGGACACTTATACTATTAAAAAAAATTATATGGCATGAAGTCCTAAAGTGCAAACCCGTTTCATAGAAGGTGCACTTACTGGAGCCTGATTCTCACATACTCGAGATTTCAATGTCGAACGACATCAATAATGTATTTAAATTGTGTTTTACTTTCCTATGTTGCTGTAACTTGAACTTGTAACGAAGAGCGAGGACTCCTGGTACAGGTATTTATTTACTTAATAGGGGTCCTCAACAACTAATTACTGTCGTGAATTATTGTTACGCAATAAATCATTTTCATTTTTTTTTCATTTTCATCAATAGGTTTGTCACTTTTACACACGTATATAAGTGTGAAAGAGATAGACATATGTCTATCGATAGACAAATGTCGAGTGTGCGAGAATAGGGGTCCTTGTCATTATGGAACGAGAATACTCATAATTAAAATGGGCCTAGCTGAAAATTCGACCTGCAGACCATGTGACAAAGAAAGGGAATCAATGAAGCACCTTCTGTGTGACTACGATGTCATGGACGCACGGCGTATGCGTCATATTGGCAAGGGATATCCCGAACCTAGTAACTACATGCTCTTTCCATTAACCTGTATCATAAGACTTATGAAGTGAAGCAGGGGATGTGCACAAAAGATCCCGATTGGGTCGAAGTGCCTTTGGCTTCGGGCATTTGTCCATCCGCCTCCGTGGCTCAATGTAAATAACATTGGGTTTACGATTCGGAGGTCGCGGGTTCGATCCCCAGCGGGGTACATGTTTAAGTACTCGGTTTGGTTGGTGGTAGGGCATTTTAAATGTCCGCCTGACTAGATACCACCATCTTATTTAAATCTGCCGCCAAACAGCAATGTTAATAGCATTGTTGTGTTCCGGTTGTCAGAGATAAGATAGCCAGTTCCCCAAATGTGTTGGGGTTTCGGGTCAGTACGCTTCCACCTTCGACCTCATCTTCACTTAACATCAGGTGTGATTGAGGTCAAGTATCATCCCGTTGTGCATAAAAACAAATCCCCACGGCAAATATAAGAATGACTCCTAAAGTGTTGGGATATAGACTAACCCAAAGGTAGGCATGTCGAGATCAAAGATTTACTTCGAAAAAGTAGCATAATCGAGTACGACATTGGAACCTTCAAGAAACGAGCCTACACCTTCCTCAAAACTCAACCTTCCTTTTGGTGTTGCGGGTGTCCATGGGCGGCGGTGATTGCTTTCCATCAGGTGACCCGCATGCTCGTTTGTCGCCCACATTAAGAGATCTCCAAAGACGTTCGTCATTGAGATGTGGGTAAACCTGAAGGGGGGCGCCGCGTTCCCCTCACCCTGCGCGACAGTGACACCCATAGTAAAATGTGTTCAGACCGTCTCCCACTTATATTGCTTTGTGACGTATGAAGTGTTGCGTGTTACGGTCTCTGTGGGTAACTCAACTCCCGTTGTTCCACGTGAAAACGTTTTATATTAAATCGCTGATAATTGTCGTTTCGCTTGCGTTCGGGCACTAAATTTGGTACCACGTAAGCGTCCTAAAGGATAAGGACATAATCGTCTAATGGATAGACGTATATCGAGCTACCATAATTTACTTCTAGGGCGCTTATGTGCTAGGAAATTTTGGGATCGAAAGGAAAAATTTTTACGTGATTCGGCTGCTGAGCCGGTTCAAATATTCAGATCATATGTACTTGAGTTGTTGAACTGCAGCTCAAATGCAAAGTAAACGGCTCATAAAAACTGTCACATTGGTTGAGCGGACGTAGGGGCGTTCCACTCAATGGCTCACTGAGTTGTAACGTATTGCCGAGGTGTTGAGTCTACACTCAAAGGTCCGTACTAACAAAGCGATCTCAAGATTATTTAACGCGTTTAACCACAATCTCACCTGCTCATTACCTCATTGAAATCGATCTTGACTTGATATTAAATTTCAGATACTTTTTCATACATAATAGTATCTCAAGTGTCAACTCAAGATCGATCTCAAACTTGAGACCGCTTTAATATTATGAGCCTGAATTAAAATACATGATAAATTATAAAGCTTGCGCGAGTCGGTGCGTTACCCATGTCTACGGACAGAGCACTGTTATAAAGACACTGGGCGGTCCATAATTTTATTGTATGAAATGAACAAATATGTTTGTCATTATATCATGACGTATGTAGTTTTAAAATTTTAATACTAGTTATTGAGTCATAAAAACTAGTGTGCCTGTATCGCTTTGATATGCTCACAATACGCTTAAACGCACATCGTTTTCATGTCTGTTTCGCTTGTGCGAGTGCCAATGTGTGTTAGTTTAAGAACTGCTTCAAAAGTGTCATTAAAACGCGTGCTTTATTTTTTTTTTATGCACAACTGTCTGCGTCGCTTGACATCGTTTGTCGCGCGACGTAGGTGTGAGAGTGGGATAGTTGCACATTTCGTCCAAGGGAATGAGCAGGACCCATTATATACAATAGGGACAAAATTCCCTAAACTTAAAAAAAAAACAAATCTAGTACTATACACGTACCTCGCTGGGAGTCGAACTCGCGACCTCCGTTTCGTAAATTATATGTTAACATTGAGCTATTCGTGTGACTGAGCCACGGAGGTGGTACTAATTTACAATGACAATATAATATTCCGTTGTTTTTATGATTTGAGGTAGGGTCTACGTAATTTCAGCGCTGACTTAATTTATTGTAATTTGTGCCATAATAACGCATTAGTGCAATTTCACGAGCTATTCATTCATTAGCAAGGATTTATATTATATTTAAGAACTCTATAGGCACAAGTCACAAACATTGATAACAATAAAAAAACTAGATGTACATACGCCATCGAAAATCTGAGGCAAAATTTTCTTATATTGAGAAAAAATAAATTTTCGATTTGACCTGTAGTGCGAGTATCATTGAAACTTTGATTTGACTTTTTTAATTACGGGTTTCCTTCTTCGTCGTCCTGCTTCTGTGGATTTATTTTTATGAGATCAAAATGGGCACAAGTGTGCCTAAAGAGTCGTTATAAAAAACAAAAACCTGTACAGCCTGTGAAAGAATGCAGTTACCCTTCAACTATCTCAACTGAACAAAAAGCTTTCGTTACTTAAAAGCAAACTGCGTTGAATTTCGATTGTGGAACCATTTATTGGTGCTGATGGAAGGTGCACAGCGATGTGGTGGATTCACTGTACTCTTGAAGATCTCAAAATTGCAGGAAAAATTACAACGGATCTCCATGCTTTGGCAGTCCAGAGTCAAACTTGCATATACTCATGTGCTGTACACCTGTTACTTTACTATCGCGCTTGCTTCTGTCTAGTACAAGCACTTGTAGCAGCTACTGGCTAAGCCTGTCCGTACCTTTAGATCGCGCAATAACTCCACATCAAGCAACCAGAGCGTGTCTCCGGGAGGCAACAACCTGACGAAGAGATGGAATTCTACCGGCGATTTCAACGCACAGGGCCTGTTGCCGAGTAGTAGGTAAGTCTGCTTGTATTGGACTCAGACTGTAAAAAAATGAAAGATGTCGCATGCTATACGATAAAAGTGAAGTCACAAACCACTTGCACGAAACCAGCGATATCTCGCACGATTAGAAAAGTGGCTTCACTTGTAGTCTTTCCTTTTTCTTGGTCTGAGGTTTTGGGCATCGCTGTTGCCTTTCTCTGTGCTATTTTCGTCAAGTGTGCAGTCATGACCAAAAAGATATAGATAGCTATATTGGGCTACTTGCTAGACGTCCAATGTATGCAAGTGAGAATATAATATCTAATGGCAGTGTCACGAGTAAGAAAGAAAAAACGAACACAACGCCATTGTAGCCTGTTTTGAGTGAGTCGTTATACTCGTAAGTCATCACGCGCAGTATGAAATCTCGATAAGGAAATCTCGCAAGATTTCCCCATACTTTGACAAATCAAAAATCGTCACATGTTAATGAGCTCTTTGTCTGTCTATTGCGCTAGTATACTTTGTGTTTATGATATGGACTGACTTACAGCATGATTTTCTCCAAAATGCGTCAAATCCTTCTAAGCGACATTTTGTGGATCACAATTATTACCTTTGGATGCTTTTTGGTTCTGACTGTAGATCTTTTTCATAGAGTAATAGAATTGAGCCATAATACTAGACTTATAATAATTAGTTGTAGACCAAACGCAAAAGGCGACGCTTAGGCCGCTTTTGGAGTACCTCTCACACCACGGCGTCAAAGCATTTTGACGGTAGCCATTGTTTACGTTTAGTCTGATAAATGGCAAATTATCGCACATGTTCTTTTTAACATAAATATTGTTTGTACCCAAACAAAATACTTAGATTAGTAAATTAGATGTAAACCAGACAATATTATGTATTTCTAGGAGTTTTTTGGTACGTGAAAACCTAACTGTAACTTATTCGTTTGTATGGAAATTTGCCGCGCTATGTAATTACACGTTCGGTCTGCTTCTATTGTTATAAGTCTGTGACCTAGTGTAATTCACTGAATGTGCTGACTGTCAAAGACAGGTATTGCATTGATAGATAGGGCTTGTTTAAGACGTGCTGTACACATGTTCGACATGGCACCCAGGCATTCTAAGAATGATATTAACGTCATGTGGATGTATAATTCAAACAAGGAATTTATCTTCCGAATTCCTAGGCGATCCTTAGCAATTTCTCTAGTTTTATTTTAAATATCGCCGACTATACTAATGCTGTCCGTGGTGTATTAAATTAGGGAGTCGAGCTTCACTTGACTCTCTCCCCCATCGGGTTAGCCGCTTTGGCTTTTTGCGTCACATTAGCTACACTCCCATTTGCTGGGTGGGATGTGGGACTTTCTTTCTTTCCTACTTTTCACCCTTAAATTCTTTCTTTAATTAGTCTGGTGTCCACCTTAATTAGATAAGTAACTAAGGAAAAAAAAGGAATAAAATCGAACATGTTTCCGAGCAAACTAATTTCAGGTCTCAGGTATACAATAAATAACCTTGTATTATATGAAAACTGCAACTACAAACACAGCCTTTCTGAAGTTTTTTTATAAAGTCGACCGCACTTCAACATTTGTATTATCTGCGCATTGTATGAGGTCCATGAGTACAGCAGCTCAGCTTATACTGGCAGCGTTACGCTTGACGTGCGATCGACTGTATCTATTGTCCTTCGCTTGTTCTTTATTATTTGTCCCGTTTAGATTCTAATGTACGTTTTTATTGTATTCCCTTAGATTTACAACAACAAAGTCGTTGCTAAATTTATATTCTAAGCCGTCGCAGAATGGGCCTATTCTAAAACACGGGTAAGTCAATTTGTGCTGTATTCCTAAAGGTGATGGGGGAGCTTCTCGCGGTGGAGGTTTTCTAGATGTGTTAAGAATTGGGTTTGAAATTGTACTGTTTGGCCGTAGGAGTAAAAATATTTTTATTTCTGCTGTTTGGGTCTGTTTTACCATTTGAATTTATTATATGGCTTTAGTTATCGTGCGTTTCCAATACAATAAATTCTTCCGATGTCAACGCAGAGGAAAAGTCACTGGAAAGAATGACCGGTTTTTAGAAAGACAACATTTTGACCATTGGAGTAGTGGATAGTGACCCTGTCAGCGAAACCAACGGTTGTGGGTTCGAATCCCGTGAGGGGTAAATGTTTGTGTGATGAATACGAACATTTATTCCCGAGTCATGGATGTTTATATAAATATTTATGTATGTTTATCCGTTATCTAGTATCCATAGTACAAGCTTTGCTTAGTTTGGGACTAGATGATTGGTGTAAGTGTCCGAAATATTTATTTATTTATTATTTAAACTCAAACCATTTATTGCATTCCTTATGTTTTGTTGTGATGACATTATAGTGTACTGTACCAATAAGGACCTTGTGAAGACACAGCTTTATGTCAGGCTTTTCCATCAGATAGTCGGATTCGATAGTCTGATTTACTGAGATCGCGTGCTTCATCTCCGACCACATCGTCACTTTCCATCAGGTGAGATTGTGGTCAAACGCGTAATCAGTCAATCATAAAAAAAAAAAAAAAGATCCGCCTATCGGAAGGCGTTGGAACCATTGTTTTGTTTAAAATTCAATACACGTCCGGTCCGATAGACGGATCGTCAAAATAAATAATAAATAAATACCTTGGCACATACACACAGCGACATCTAGTTCAACACTAAGCAGCTAGGCTTGTATTATGGATACCAGATAGTTGATAAACTACACAAATACTTTTTTTTTCTTGTAAATAAATTTGTAATTAAAAAAAAAATACGACATTGGAACCTTCAAGAAACGAGCCTACACCTTCCTCTAAGGCCGGCAACGCATCTGTGACCCTTTTGGTGTTGCGGGTGTCCATGGGCGGCGGTGATTGCTTTCCATCAGGTGACCCGCATGCTCGTTGATGAGTTTTTTTCCGAAGGAAAAAAATTACATTAAAAATAGTGAAATAGAAGTTGTTGGCATAGATAGTTTAATTATTTTTTTTGAAAAACGCACGCGCAGTCCGGAATTTGATATGCGACTTGCTGGATTCGTCGGGTTCCTACCATGCGAAATTTATTTGGCACACATATTTTCTCCAAGTTTTCTTTATTCATTTAATTTAATGATGTAAGTATGTGGAGCAGGCTACAAACGCGACCGTCAATTAACGCTTTATTCTATGATAGTTTTGAAGAAAAAAAAAATTACCTGCCTATGCCAATACCTTCTAATTCACTTATACTGGGTCACGTATACTTCACCTACGAAATTGGAGTTTTTTTTCTTCGTTAATCATATGTACCAATACTTATTATAAATGAAAACATCCATAACTCGGGTATACATGCCCGTATTCATTACACAAACATTATGCCCCTATCGGGATTCGAACCCGCGACCTATTGGTATAGTAGTCAGAGATTCTAACCACTACACCAAACAGGGCGTTAATGTAGCAGTTATTTATTTTAAATTACAAAAATGTAACCCTTTTTAAGGCATTTAAGGCGGGCGTGAGGTTATGTTATGTATTAAAGGCTTTAATATTTAATATTGGGTCTTTATCTATGAAATTGCAGTTTTATTTCTTCGTTAATCATATGTACCAATTCCTGCGGTTGTCAAAGCTATATGCAAATTAGTTTTTTATTTGGAAAATAGAATATTATTTCAAGGTTTCACATGAAATATTTTTTAATTTCTGGGCTAAATCACATAATAAAAAAAAATGAACAGAGCTCTTTTCATGTGCTTTCCATAATCATTTCTTTTAAAAATTAACGCTGCTTTTACTTAACTTAATGCTATCCGATAATACACACAAAGTTTATCTAAATTTGGATTTGCCGTTCCCAAAAATCATCCCAGACAAAGACTGGACACATACACACACACGCAACGCTGTCAAATAGATAACATACGTCCTTTTTCGTCGGGAGTTAAAAACGCTATAATTTGGACGCTAATTTAGACGTGGGAAGTAGTACAGATGTTCAACATTAGATGTCTGAGGTCAGCCATGGCTCATAACAACAAAACATTAAGTCAGAGATGTTTTATCATAGGTTGATCCAAGAGGATAAATCCACAAAAGGCGGAAAAACATCGAACCTTCCTGTCAAGTAATATACGGATAAAAATCTCAAATGTCCTTCCTCGCCAATTGAAGTAGTCTTACAATGTCAAGCAATCGTTTAAATGAATTACCAAAATATTCTTAGGCTCGTATTTCAGAATGTTACTCAAGCAGAGATCTCCGCTTGATAGTCCAGTCAAAATATGCATATTTAGTGGTGTAACTTCCTATAACTTTAAAGGGCCTGATTTTTTGTACATAGACAGAGTACCTAACAGTGATGTTATAAAAAATATTTTCTACCGGTGTGCGAAGTGTAAGTTTTGTCTCGTTTTTAACTTTACCATCGCGTTCGCGATTACGAAAAAAGTCCATATGAAAAAAATCGTTTTGCAAACTATCCGTTAGAGGCGCTGCACATTTCTTCATACAAATACATACAACTATATTAAATTTCACCATTGTACTCATTTACTGAAGAGTTATTTGACGAAAACAGCCATTAGGACAGTCGCTGAAATCTGACAAAACAAACATTTAAATGTTTTTCTTTCTTTCGTTCTTTCTTTCTTTCTATTTGGGAGTTTAATTCCGTAATAGAACTCGGTAATACAGAACCTGCAGCGATCTCTGGTTTTGATTGGTAGAACTTCCCTCGCAATTGTACATGGCAAGAATTACTGAATTTATCAATTTATCGAATAAAATGTGGTGTTCATAAAACACTATCTAATATTTCCAACCTGAAATGCTTAAAGTGAAGTCCTAGCAATCAACGCCGGGCGAGCAGCCAAACCGTTTATTGAGTTGTTGCGCCTGTTCTCGCTACTAGTCCCGAAATGAGCGTATTTTTAATTAGAAGTAGATCTTTTGGGTTTTTTAAAAATATTTATATTTATCACACTGCATAAAATCGCCACGTTACAATCCATACACCCGAAAAACATTACCCACCTTCCTGAGGCAGTCGGATAAAAACTAATAAGTATTCGATTTTAATTAGAAAATGTGAATATGGAATTGGTTTTCCTAAAAATAGAAAATCATTAGGTAGTTGTCACGGATGGTCACATAATTGATTGTGTTATTGTGTAATATGCCCACGCGCACGGCTGATTGGATGTAATGGGTGTGTGACCTGACAATAGCTGAACAGCCCAGAGGATAATGGTGTGGCTCAGTGACAACCACTTTAGATTAGAACGACCTGCTTGGTGTAGAAATCCTGACTGCTATACGGTCGCGTGTTCGAATCGCGCTACGGGATGGTTATATGATGAATACGGACACGTGTACCCGAGTTATGAGTGTTTTAATTCATGTATTTCAGTAGTATGTCAACCATGTATCCACAATACAAGTCTAGTTGCTTAGTGTGGAATTAGATGGCGCTGTGTGTATGTCCAAAGATATTTACTATCCAGCGGAAATCTAGCCGTCCGCGGCTTCGCCTGATAGAAGTTATCCTTCATCGCGGATATGTTTAATCTGTTTATCCTGCGGGAACCCCTTTATCGGGATAAAAATATCCTGTCTTAATCCATGGTATATTTTATCTATATACCTTTCATCCAAATCAGTTCATCAGTTTCTAATTTTAACATTTAAAATATTAGTTAGATTAGATTCTATAACGAATTTCAATAGTAGAGGTACTATCGATTCTGGGCAAACTAATTTTAGGTTTTGCGTTAATTCTGTTACATGTAAGTAGGTGATCGTAATTATTTCTGCTCCTCAAGTAAATATAACAAAAAAAAATCAATAAAGATTACTATCAAACCTAAAATCAAATAGCTGAGTAACACAATGTCTTTCCGTTGTCCAATCTAAAATCCCCTATAAACCATGCTCACACGTTGAGATATACATCCGTGGTTTTTTTTAATCGCTATGTTGGCGATCGCCAACATAGCGATTCTGTTTTTTTTTTATTAAAAACTGGTTTCGCGTTTGACCACAATCTCACCTGATGGAAAGTGACGATGAAGCGATAAGAATCTATGATCTATTTCAACCAATGCACCTAACTAAAACGCAAAATAAAGTGATAAAGAGCTTTCTTATTATATAAAAAAAACGTTACAGCAAGTTTCATTATAATTCCATCGAACTACACTATAAACGTCATTTTTTTTAAAGCATTGCAACAAAATAATGTAACGTATTACCTTTTTTTAAATGACTGACAGATGCAAGTGTTCCTGAAGAGTATTCGTTCTTATTGAACCAGCATTGTCGTTGCGTATACCTCTATACACGGCTACATACTGATTTTATACAGAAACATTTACAAAATAATTTGGTCAGTAGTTTCTTAAGCTTTTTGTATATACAAGGTAGTGCTTGTGCAATCTAATGGCTGCTGATTAGCGTGGTAATCTTCCTCGAGCTACTTGCCTGACCTTGACTTTGACCTTTGTACAAATTGTCAGGCGGAGACGGACGTTGTAGTGAGTCATAAAGTAGATCGATCTTCATAATAAATTTAAAATCTTTACGTAAGTTTCATGTGTCTGTGAAATAACAATTATTATTAGGAACCCATATAGTAAGTAAATTATTTATTTTTTCCTTCTATAACAAAAAACTTAGTGGGTATTCTTAAAATTATTGTAGGGTATTGTTACAACAGCAATGTTATGGAGAGAACTGGTGCCCGAACTAGGTGACCCTGTATCTCGGGTAACCAGGTCTCCCCTCTTAAATACATAAATCTTATTATAATAATAGTACGGAATGAATTTTGTAAGTCGGAATACGACTCCCATTGTTAGGCAAAATCCTCTCTCTCCCCGCTTCAAGAGGGCCTTTCACAACGTGTACAAATCAGGAATGAAGAAATCCGTAGGCGAACGAAGGTCACTGACATAGGCCAACTGATTAGCAAGTTGAAGTGGCAGTGGGCAGGGCACATAGCTCGAAGAACTGATGGCCGGTGGGGCATAAAAGTTCTCGAGTGGAGACCACGCACTGGCCAGCGCAGCGTAGAATGTCCACACGGTGGACAGACGACCTTATAATGGCCGCGGGAAATTGCTGCATGCTGGCCCCTTCCAACCGGTCACTCTGGAGTTCTATGGGGGAGGCCTATGTTCAGCAGTGGACGTCCTGTGGCTGATATGATTATTTTTTATTTTATTTATTTATTCACACGAAATCTTAACAGCATTTAAATATATATTTAACAATCAATATCTTGCATGCCAGATAATAAGATTTCAATACTGTCTGTATGTGTGATCCGGTAGCAAACTGATTCCAATACTAATACATTATTACTGAAACAAATCAATGAGGATAAAACCAGACAACTATACAGTTATTAATTATGATATATACTTTATATGATGAATATTACATAAATGCTAATGTTTGGATAATTGTTTGTTCCTCAATCAGGACGAAATGGATGAACGGATTTGCAGGTACCAAACCTATACCACACTACACACTATAACCATATATTTTAAATGGTTATACTGTGCCTATTTTATCCCGATAAAATTAGTAGTTCCCGAGGAATAAATCGATTCCACGCGGGTAATTTCTAGTAAACAGGATTAAACAGCTGCAGCGTTGAGGTCGTGAAATATTGCGATCACCAATAGCGTGATGATTCGTCCATAAAGTGATGCGAAAAGCGTTTTTGGAAAGGCTTCCATCACGCATTGGATGCCGACGATAATAGACTATATTCTTGTTCTCCGAAAAGGTGTTTTTCCTTATTCAGATATACCTCAGATAAGATTTATGTCACTACTATTATAGTAGGTATGTGACTCAGAGAAGACATCGTCTAACAATTGATCTGAAGTAACATAATCTTTGTTCCTCATACATCGCTCGTTTCCATTCACTAACAACGGTTGTATATTGAGAAAAGCCGCAACGAAAACCGAAAAAAGCGACAATTCCGACGGTATAGTTCGAAAAGTCGGTCACGGTTGTTTCCGTCAGCTCAAACGCAGTCTGCCAATGTTTTTCTCGGACGCCGGCTGTAGTATATGACTTGAGTCGGTGCGGTAACCAGTTTTTAAAAAGTTATTTCGCGTTCCTGTGCCTTATTTGGGAATTTAAAAGTTAACCTTTTCGGCGGCATGGCGGATGACAGGTAGGAATTTAGTGTCAGTAAATGAAATATTAATGTAAAAAGTAAGTTAGGTTATCTGCTATCAATCAGATAATGGTAAATGGTTAACAGTTATGATTTATTTTAGATCGATTATCATCTAGTCGGGTTTCTGGGAGCTTTCTACGCGGACGACTTTGTTTTTTTTTTCCGAAATTTTGTGGACAAAAGCCAAGTGCAATTTCGCAGGCTCGTAAACAAAAGACAGTAACGATGTCATTCACCTCAATGTAAGTTGCTTGGGTGGTTTTTATGCAACCAAAGAAGTTTGATTATGCAATATTTGTTTCGCTCATTGCAATTTTTGTTACGTATTGTTTTGAAAATACGAATTGTGCTACCGTTACTAACATAGAAATGACTAACTCCAACCAAAGATTATTGTATTAGCTATCCTAACCCGCTAATTCCATCGTTATTGCATGGGAATTTTTTGGTCAGTTGGCAGTTAATTCACGGTGTCTGGCTTAGCTGTATCTACCCTTTTAACAGACTCTAAAAAAGTGGTTCTCGATTCGACGCATGATTTTTTTTTATGTTACTGCATGGAATGAGATGTATAATGGTGTACTGAATTACACTACCCCGAAAAATGTATGACCAGACCGTTTCATCAAAACCAGAGCACATTGCGGAATTTGTTTATCATTTAAATTTTTAATTAAAACCAATTCAGAAATGTACTCGACTTTCGTACAAACGTTCTTCGGTCAAACGTTTTTTTGGGTAGTGTAATTCGGATTCGGGAGAAGGAAGTATAATGAATGATACATCCTTCTCCATGTCCCCGTCATTTGAGAGCCGATATGATAAGGATAAGGTCGGGTCTGTGGCGCGCCTTGGGGTGGCCAAGGCATAAACGTGGATTAATGGGGGTGTAATGACCCAGCTTTCGAAACCAACGGTTGCGGGTTCGAATCCCGCTAGGGGCAAATGCTTGTGTGATGAATACGGTGATGATAGCTTTACGCAATTTAATATAAATAAAAAGATTTTTAAATAAATTTTTGAATGATATAAATGAATGCGGGTTTTTTGCGCCCCGCTTCTTTTCCTTCCGTAGCTGTAGTTGCTCGTACATACTGACGGGCATAAAAGGCACTAAGCCCTATTATTATTTCAAATACATTTATATTGATATTCAACAAATTAGGTATATAATCTATCAATGAATCAAGTACTCTTTATTGCACAATTAACAAAAGCTACATGAAGAATACAGCGTACATCATTAATCGCACGAAAAGGCGGCCGTATCGCTAACAGCGATCTCTTCCAGGAACACCTTAGGGTAAAGATACAAGCTACCAGTAGGTGAGGTTTGCACTAATAGTAGCAATACGGGTGTATTTTATAGTTGGTAAAAAATATAACGTAAAGATATAAATACATAAACTAAGCCTAAAAATGTATGTTTCCCAAACGGATATCTCATTCAAAAATAACCACTAACACCTTCGACCATGTAAGAATTCTAAAATGATCGAAGTATTAATACTACATACATATAAATACCAGCAGACGGAGTAACAGTCAACTGTCATTCATATGATTCCAAAGACACCAGCCATTTCTACCAACTTTCCAAGTGCTGTACACACCCATAAAAACTATTCACAATCTATCTCGTTCCAGCACCCACACCTGCCAGTACAATGAGGAGGACGGCACTATGCGCATGTACCTTCGCGGTAGGCCAGTGATCCTGTATGGACCTTCCGACCAGGATAACTTGGACCCCGCTAAGGTGGCGCCCCCGCCTCAGAACAAGCTGAAGTTAGAGTGGGCGTATGGCTATAGGTAAGTTTACATTTTTAAACTGAAATCTAAACCTCTTTATAATTGCACATGAAATACAAACAAATTACAGTCAGAAAATATGTACAAAGATGAGTTTATCTCTAAAAAGATCTCTTCCCTACTGGCGGTGAGAAATGTTCACGGGAGGAGGAACAAGCAAAAAATGCAGAACCAAAAATTATATACGTAGTCAATAGTAGATACCTATGATACAAAATTATATACGTAGTCAATAGTAGATACCTACGATACAAAGTTATATACGTAGTCAATAGTAGATACCTATGATACAAATTATATAGATAAAGCCTTTATTTGTTTTCACAGTCACACACATACATTTACGTACATACGTAGTCAATAGTAGATACCTACGATACAAAGTTATATACGTAGTAAATAGTTAATACCTATGATACAATATTATATACGTAGTCAATATTAGATACCTACGATACAAAATTATATACGTAGTCAATAGTAGATACCTATGATACAAAATTATATAGAGAGATAAATAAAGCCTTTATTTGTTTTCACAGTCACACACATACATTTACGTACATACGTAGTCAATAGTAGATACCTACGATACAAAGTTATATACGTAGTAAATAGTTAATACCTATGATACAAAATTATATACGTAGTCAATAGTAGATACCTATGATACAAATACATTTAATAATAAACAACTGCAAATATTATAAACAAATAAATAAAAATACATAAAAAAATCAAATAATAAATACCTAATCAAAGTCATACCAATGATTGAGAAAGATGTCATCCAAGTACAACAACAACTGTGTTAAAATATTTTCGAAGCAGCTTAAAGTAAATTGTCCTTAAATATAAAAGATCTTAAAAAGAATGGTTACACTAAAAAACATTTTATAAACTAACATCTACTTTTTTATTATTAGTATAAGTCACGCTAACACAGTTTTCGTAACGCGTGAAACAATTAAAAAAGCCACTAAAATACTTAAGCCGTCTAGCTGACCTACTTCCTAACTTTTGTACGAATATAGGGCCTTACCTACATATAAAAATATTTACGAGTACGCAATCATTTAAGTCAAACAACATTTTATGCTTTCTATTATTTTCCCGTGATACGACATGACCGTTGGTTTCGCTGAAAGGGTGATTATCCACTACACCAATCGGTCGTCTATAAGAGTGGAACTTTACTGAAGAAGACGTTGCTGGCAATTTTTTCTCACGAAACACGATCGCTTAGTAGCCTTTGCTCAAGGAAAGAAAGAAAGTGAACATAATTTATAGCTTACATGTGTTTAACCGCCTGAAAGTGTGGGAAAGGTCTAGCGTGTACCGTCCCACTTAAGTGTCTGTAATGACCATCCTGGGATTACATAATTCCTATCGTGGGTGGTAACTGCCCCACTTTTGGTGTCGACGGCACAAGGCAATTGGTAAATTGGATAATAAATTACACTGAAACTATGTTAACATTGTTATAACTTACAATTGATTTTAAATATATCGTATGGACTACTCTATAGTCGTTAAGGTTTAGAATACTAACGCAGATTCGATTCATTATCAGCCCGTAAACATCCAACTGCTGAGATTTAGGCCCTCCCTCGTATATGAGGGAGTATGGACCATAGTCCACCACGCTGGCCCAATGCGGATTGAGCACTTTACATAAATAAATCTCTTTATTTCATGTATATATCAGCACTTTAACAATGAAGTTCTGCCAACTGTACTAGTTTTCACTGTGTTACAGTAGGCAGTTTCTTCCCAAAAATAGTCTTAGTTTTTATTTAAACAAAACAATGATATAGTTGACATAATTGATCAAAGAGAAAATTTCAAATTTTTAACTTCAAGTTAACCCTAAAAAAAAAAACACCAAAACTTAAACTAGCTTATAAGTTTAACAATTCCTATAACCAACGATTGCTCAGTCATAAATAAAAAGAAGAATAACATGCCTTAGAATTTTTATTTGTCAGGCATTCAGGTTTGCTCACGATGTTTTTCTTCACCGTTTAAGAGCAATCGGATAAATGCACATAAGTAATTAAATTTTAATTTAAAAACTCATTAGTACATGGCCTGGCATACATACATACAAACATACATTCGAAAAACATCCTCGATTCTCGAGCAGTAGTGTAACGAACGAACGAACGAGTACGACATTGGAACCTTCAAGAAACGAGCCTACACCTTCCTCAAAGGCCGGCAACGCATCTGTGACCCTTTTGGTGTTGCGTCCATGTGTCCATGGGCGGCGGTGATTACTTTCCATCAGGTGACCAGCATGCTCGTTTGCCGCTCTCTCATATAAAAAAAAAAAAAAAAAGAAAATCTCTACTGCGGCGCAATCTAACCAACGTACGGCCTAAACGGCTTGACCGATTTCGAAATGCATGGTGTCGTTAGATTCGTCTTGATACCTAAAGTGTCATAGGACACATTTTGAACCGATTTCAAAGAGGAGGTACTCAATTCGGCTCTTTGTATTTTGTTATAATAAAAAAATCTAACATGGCGTCCGCAAAATACAAAATATGCTGTCGTGTTATTTGATTTTTAAATAAATAAAATAAAAAAAAATAAAAAGACATTTATTCATCCCAAAATTCCCATCATTTTAAATACTTCTTAAGTTTTTTTTTTTTTTTTATAATAATAATAATATTGTATAAACTTCGATTTAATTAATTTAGTTCTTCCTGCCGCTCATAGATGGCGCTGATCATTATTAAAACGCGATATCGTTTCGTTCTTTGTCAAACGTAAGTAGGTTACATACAATTCCAATAAATTGAGTTCAAAGTACAGTGCAGTGTCTTATTGTGGTGAGTGAGTGAACATTGGTCCATTCGAGCCGTATAACCGTGAGTAACTAGTGCCTAAGTAAAGTGAAAAAGACTTCGAAAAATCAAGTGTAAAAAGGTGAAATTTATGTGCTATGTTCCAAAGACTTAGAATAATTCGTGTTAAAAATTTTAAAGACTTAGAAAAATTTACTGCTGTGAACACTTAGAAAATTCACTCTACTACGGACTTTGAAATTTTACTACTGATCGGACTTGTGATTTCTACTGGTGTTTATACCTTAAACTTTACGCTTGTGAATACTTTAAATATTTGCTGCAATATTGAAGTTTGACTAATTTATATGAAGATGTCAACTACCGATTTACGAGAAGATGTTTCGGAACAAATAATAAAACTTTACACCAACTTTAAGAAAACTCCTAAATCTCGGTACACTACTGGATACTTAGATGCGAGAAAAGAGTTATTGGAACAGTATTGGCTACAATTCGTTACAGAACATGGAAAGGCCATATCCGCGAAAGGCCTTACTCCAGAAAGCAAAAGGAAGTATAAGGAATTGTATGACCAAATTGAGGAAAGTTATTTAGATTTTAAAACTTCCCTGAAAGAACAAATCCTTGTACTAACCTTAAGTCAAACGAAGTCAAACACAGCTTCCACATCTTCTATTATAACAAGATTACCATCTATTAATTTACCTACATTTTCGGGTAATTATCATGAATGGCTTCATTTCAAAGATATGTTTGTATCACTTATAGAAGGTGATACTGGATTAAGTCCTATACAAAAACATCATTATTTAAGATCTACCTTGAAGGGAGAAGCAGAACAGCTCCTTCGTCATTTTGATATCACTGCAGCCAATTATACAAAGGCATGGGCAACATTAGAAGCTAGATATAGTAACAAGAGAGTAATTGTTAATACCGTGCTCAATCGTCTTCTTAATCAAAGAAAACTCACTAGTGAAGATCCTAAGGGTTTAAAGGAACTTCTCAACACTACTGATGAGTGCCTCAATAGTCTTTCTAACTTGGAAATAGAAGTTGACACTTGGGATCCATTTGTAGTACACATAGTTGTGTCTAAGCTAGATATTGAAACACACAAAAGTTGGGAGCAATCTTTAGGGTCATCTACTGAATTGCCATCACTTGGTAAACTGACAACATTTTTAGAAGGACGATTTAGAGCAATAGAGATGGTACAGACAACACAAAGAAAAGAGAGAAAGGAAGCACCACCTCCAAAGACACAGTTTCATTCAAAACAGATAAAAAGTTTTAGGACTACCACAACCGAAAATACAACGGAATGCACGTATTGCGCTAAAAATCACTACATTTGTCACTGCACTGATTTCACGCAATTAGATGTAGAACAGCGTAAAGAATTTGTCCAAAGTAACGGACTTTGCTTCAACTGTCTAGTCAAGGGACATGCAATTAAAAATTGTCGACAACATACCTCGTGCAGAGTTTGCAACCGGAAACATCACACATTGCTGCATGTTACTGATTTGACTGCGAAACCTGCTACTGTAGCATCAACAAGCGCAGAGTCAGATATTGAAGAATCTGATGATGATAACCAAATCACAACTATGAAGGTTTCCATTGGTGATAGTCAAGTCATACTTGCGACTGCACAAATTGGTATAAGAAATCGAAATGGTTCTTTGATGTATCTGCGAGCACTACTTGACCAAGGCTCACAAGCCACATTTATTACTGAGTCAGCAGTACAACTCCTTGGCTTAACTAAGAAGTCATTAGAAGCAAACGTCACAGGCATAGGAAACTACGCTGTTAAAACACGACACATTGTTAACTTTGATATTCACTCCCCACTGGACTCAAAACATGTTTCGAGAGTAAATGCTCATGTACTCACTAAATTGTCACCACTTCTGCCTTCCAAGCAACTTGATATAACAAAGTGGCCAGGTCTGGCTAAGATACGATTGTCAGATCCACACATGTCTCGTCCAGGCCCCATTGATGTAATATTGGGAGCAGAAGTTTATGCCACGATTCTACTCGAAGGATTACACAAATATGGATCTCTTATTGCCCAGAACTCAAAATTAGGATGGTTAGTGTCCGGCACTACCCAATCACAGCAACATTTACTAGTTCACAATATTGTAGCTAATACGACACTAGTGGAAATGGATCATTTGTTACGAAAGTTTTGGGAGACAGAAGAGTATCAACCACATGAGAAACCGTTGACCTTGCTAGAAATACAATGCGAGGAACACTATAAGACAACACACAAAAGAAACGAGGATGGACGGTATGTTGTACGCCTTCCATTTAGAGATTCATACGAAGAAAATTTAGGCAACTCACGAAAAATCGCTCTTGACAGATTGAAACACACAGAAAAGAGATTCACACATAAGCCCAAATTTAGACAAGATTACACAGAATTTCTTAACGAGTACCAGAAATGTAATCATATGGAAGACATAGATCCACATGAGAAGCCAAAACACAAAATTTACTATCTGCCACACCATGCGGTTATCCGACAATCTAGTACAACTACAAAGCTTCGAGTTGTTTTCGATGGAAGTGCGCAACCTTCAGATGGTTCATCCCTGAATGAGGAACTCCTAATCGGACCGACTTTGCAACAAGACATGAGGGATCTCGTTACTCGTTGGCGGACACATAAGATTTGTCTACTTGCCGATGTGAAACAAATGTATAGACAGATTCTTGTTGCAAGGGAAGATATAGATTACCAACGTATTCTCTGGCGAAATTCTCCTATGGATAACGTTGTAGAAAAACGTTTACTTACCGTTACCTATGGTACTTCGTGTGCCCCATTTCTAGCCATTCGCACCTTAATGCAACTTGCAGAAGATGAGAAATCAGAGTTTCCAGATCTAGTTGATGTAATAAACAAGGATTATTACGTAGACGATTTGCTCACAGGTGCCAATGACGAGGATGAGGCTATAAAGTTACAAAAGGGTATTACACAAGTGATGGCTAAGGGTCAATTTGAAATGCATAAATGGGCGTCGAATAGTCCTGTGGTTTTGAAAGAGATTCCTGATAGTGAGAAAGTAACAAGGGAAACCATAGACATTGAAATGGATGATACTATTAAAGCATTAGGAATACGATGGAATTCCAATCACGATGTTTTTGAGCTCAAGATAGGTATAACACAACAAACAAAACCTCTCTCTAAAACCACAGTACTATCAGACATTGCACGAGCATTCGATCCTTTAGGATTTTTGGGGCCAATCATAATCACAGCAAAAATATTCTTGCAGAAATTATGGTTAAGTGGTATAGGCTGGACCGATGAACTTCCACCCGAACTAGCTTCTGAGTGGGCTTCTTATAGAGACCAGCTATTACACATGAACACTATACAGGGCGTCCCAAAGTTATGGGACATGAAGGGGAAGTACCTTAAATATCGTAGATAGTGAATTTTGCTCAAAGAAGACTTTATGTTGTTTTTAAAAGTTAGTAATTCTGCATTCATAGATTTTCTAAAAATTACTTGCTTCGGCTGGGAATCGAACCGACTTAAATGTGAAAAAAAAAACACCCTACTTTTATGATGCCAATCGAAAGAATAGCTAAAAAATAATAACTCTGCCTAAGTAACATAGTATTTTAAAAGAAAGGAACAACGTGAAATTAATCATTTTAATCAAATAAAAAACATACATGAAACTGCCGTAGTCAATTAAGTAGGTATTTTTTTGTAAATTAATTAATTAAATGCTCAAAATGTGATCCCTCTTGTCTTACGCAAATCGCCAATCTTTTAATGAGCCCGCTGCCTGTTGATTTTCTAATCATTTTATGGTGAACACTCGATGTGATATGGCACAATTCTGTTTGCAACTCGCCTACGTTCTCGTATCGCTTTTTGTATAGCATATCTTTCACGTATCCCCAAAAGAAGAAATCTAATGGTGTGAGGTCCGGGGCATTCAAACAAACGCTGTCATAAACTGTTCCATTTTCAAATTATAAATTATTTATTTTTGTTTTTAATTTGCCTTCTGTCTAGCTTACAGAGGACGTATTGAAATACAAGTTTTATCATTTCATCTACACGTGCACTTATAATAAGGAAAACTATGTTAGTACCTATTTTATGAAGTGGGTACTTATTTACGAATAATCAATGCTATCTTTGGAATGATAATATCGCTACTTTTCGAACGTCGTCGGCAATAAATAACTTTCTTGAAATTTGACTCAATCATTTTATGTTGTTCCTTTCTTTTAAAATACTATGTTACTTAGGCAGAGTTATTATTTTTTAGCTATTCTTTCGATTGGCATCATAAAAGTAGGGTGTTTTTTTTTTCACATTTAAGTCGGTTCGATTCCCAGCCGAAGCAAGTAATTTTTAGAAAATCTATGAATGCAGAATTACTAACTTTTAAAAATAACATAAAGTCTTCTTTGAGCAAAATTCACTATCTACGATATTTAAGGTACTTCCCCTTCATGTCCCATAACTTTGGGACGCCCTGTATATGTGGAGCGCTGGTTTTACACAAAATTTGACGGATCGGAAGGGATTGAGGTTCATGGCTTCAGTGATGTATCTTGTTTGGCTTATGCCGCCGTAGTGTATACACGCGTTATTACTTCACATGGAATTTATGTTTCCATTGTACTTGTTGCTCCCGTGAAACAAATTTCCTTGCCACGGTTGGAACTTTGTGGGGCAGTTCTGTTATCTAAGCTCATTAAGGATGTTAAAACAAGTTTAAAACTCAATGATCAATCCATCTATGCATGGACTGATTCCACAATTGTGTTATCTTGGTTAAGGAAAAACCCGAATGTGTGGAAAACTTACGTAGCAAACCGCACTACTGAGATTTTAAATGTGGTAACCAGTAATCAGTGGCGCCATATCAAATCCGTTGATAATCCTGCTGACTGCGCTTCTCGCGGTGTCAGTCCAGACTACTTACAAGGTTACGACTTGTGGTGGCACGGACCTAAATTTTTACGTGAATCTGAAAGCATCTCCTATCCACAAATTAATGTACCAGACACAACTATAGAGTGTAAACGACAGAGTCGAACAGATAAAGATAAAGTCAGTCAGTTTATATAATATAATAAATTTTAAACATAATATTATTCATGTAAGTAACTATAAAGTCAAACGTGTGATGTTTGATATTTTAAAAGAATATGATTATGACAGTGCTGAGGGTCTTCTTTGTACGACTGCTTGATTTCTGTAGTCCTAGTAGTGGTAGCAATGCTTAATCGCATTTGTATACATCAAGTATGTGGTATGAACCGTGCGCGCTCGCTCAAATCTTTCATACACACCAAAGACAAGAAAACACTACTCACACACCCACACATGCACATTTTATTCTGATGTTCAAGACTTTTATAGTGATAGCACAAAGTTATGTGCAATTACCCGCAATGAAAGATGATCAATATAATAACACATCTTTAGATAACAATATTATTTAGATAATAATATTAACTTTTGTTAATTGTGCAATAAAGAGTATTTGATTGAATGATTGATTATATTTCTCATTACATAACAATAGAATACTTTCTTTGGTTGTTTAAAATAATAATTAATAAGTATCTTTCGCTTTGGTTATTCTTCTTTTTATTTATGACTGAGCAATCGTTGGTTATAGAAATTGTTAAACTTATAAGCTAGTTTAAGTTTTGGTGTCTTTTTCTTTTAGGGTTAACTTAAAGTTAAAAATTTGAAATTTTCTCTTTGATCAATTATGTCAACTATATCATTGTTTTGTTTAAATAAAAACTAAGACTATTTTTGGGAAGAAACTGCCTACTGTAACACAGTGAAAACTAGTACAGTTGGCAGAACTTCATTGTTAAAGTGCTGATATATACATGAAATAAAGAGATTTATTATTATTATTATTTATTATTATTGTGCATTCTACTGTAACTGTTGAAAGGGATGATGTGCTTTTCCATCTTAATAAGTATTCTAAATTATCTAAACTAATCCGTGTAACAGGTTATATGCTTAAATTTGTTAAAATTTGTAAAGCAAAAATAACAGCTAAACGTAATAAAATAGCGCCTGCTCCCCTTACTCGATATTTAAATGTTGAAGAATTAAGGAAGGCTCTTAATATTTGTATTCGCCTCTCTCAAGAAATTTACTTTCATGATGAGATTCAGATCGTGAAAGAGGGAGGCAAGTTACCGAAATCCAGTAAGTTAGTTTCGTTAACCCCATTTCTTGACACGAATGAAATTTTACGTGCTTCGGGTCGTCTACACAATGCTCAAGTATGCTTTAATACAAAATTCCCCGTTCTATTGTCTTCTGAATGTTCTCTATCTACACTGATCGTTAGGGACGCACATATACAATCATTACATGGTGGCTTACAACTGACATTGAATGTTGTTCGTAACAAATATTGGATAATAGGCGCCAAGAATTTAACCAAAAGAGTCATCCATAAATGTATCACCTGTTTTAAATATTCTACGGCACCTATTAGTCAATTGATGGGACAGCTTCCACCATCCCGTGTGACACCGGGAAGGCCGTTTCGTTGTAGCGGAGTGGATTACGCAGGTCCAGTGACTTTAAAATTATATCCTGGGCGTTGTCAACGAACTTGTAAGTCTTATATTTCTTTATTTATTTGTACCGTTACTAAGGCTATTCATTTGGAATTGGTTAGCGATCTCTCCACGGCTGCCTTTATTGCCGCCTTTCGCCGTTTCACCTCCAGACGTGGTCACTGTAGCGACTTGTGGAGTGACTGCGCTACCAATTTTATTGGTGCATCTAAGGAACTGGATTGTATGTTCAAGAATAGAAAGTCAGAGGTAGTTGGAGAAATTGCGGAGTTACTTGCAAATGATAACACCACCTGGCATTTCATCCCACCGAGTTCTCCACATTTTGGTGGACTATGGGAATCCGGGGTGAAATCAATAAAAAGACACCTTAAAAGGGTCGTAGGAGAGTCGACTTTAACATTTGAAGAGTATGCCACTTTGCTCACTCAAGTTGAATCATGTGTCAACTCACGTCCGCTTTACCCGATGAGCAATTCTATTGACGATGTTTCTCCAATTACTCCTGGTCATTTTCTTATAGGGGAAGCCCCAATTACGGTTCCGGAAGAGAGTTTGGAAAATGTGAATGTAGGTCACTTGGATAGATGGCAATTGATTCAAAAATTTGTACAGAATTTATGGGTGCGTTGGAGCTCCGAATATTTAACAACTCTCCAGAACCGTTACAAATGGTCAGATAAAAAACCCGAACCTGAGATCGGGACTGTAGTCCTGGTTAAAGATGAACGACTTCCTCCAGGAAAATGGCTTTTGGGTCGTGTGATAGAGAGACACCCGGGAAAAGATGGCTTGACTCGCGTAGTCACATTAAGGTTCAAAAATAATGTGTTCAAAAGACCGATTACTAAGATTTGCCCTCTTCCCCTGGAGACCTCTTAGGTTAAGTTATTTTATTGTCATTTTTTTTCTATTTTGATTGTTGTTTCTTTCCTTTGTTCTACGTGTTGCCCCTTTGTAATTGTGTTATCTCTTCACAAGGAAAGGACTAATTGTCCTTTAGGGGGCGGTATGTATAAACTTCGATTTAATTAATTTAGTTCTTCCTGCCGCTCATAGATGGCGCTGATCATTATTAAAACGCGATATCGTTTCGTTCTTTGTCAAACGTAAGTAGGTTACATACAATTCCAATAAATTGAGTTCAAAGTACAGTGCAGTGTCTTATTGTGGTGAGTGAGTGAACAATATTCTTAGACATACACACAGGGCCATCTAGTTCCACAGTAAGCAACTATAGGCTTGTGTTGTGGTTACCACATGGCTCATATACTACATAAATACATTTTTTTTTGTAAATAAATACTTATTATAAATGAAAACATCCATAACTCAGGTACACATGCCCGTATGCATCACACAAACATATGCCCCTAGCGGGATTCGAACCCGCAACCTTTTGGTATAGTGGTCAGAGTTGTTAACCACTACACCAAACAGGTCGTCAATTGTTATACAGAATAACTGATTTACTAACATATTCCAAGTAAAATAGGTAGTAGTTCTGTAGAAATATACTTTATATTGTCGCCCTCTTTAAATCCCCATGGGAAGTATGTTACTGTGTAATATTAAATTCAGCCGTTATCATGGTCGACCTTGCCACGCGAGCCACAACAATCGATATGGTCACTAAGTGGCTACCAAATTAAAATAACGCACGTAATAATACTAGTTATTGGTAAATCGATTTGGTAATTTTCGTGATTTAATCTTGATGTAACATAAACTTGTATAGTAATTATTATGGTCTTTGCAATTAGGCTTTATCAAAACCCGTCTATCAAAACCGATAACTGCCTAAACATAGGTCACGGGTTCGATTCTCTGCGGGGTACAGGTTACTCACACACATCACAAACGCATACATGTATATTTTGTATACTTACCTCTGTGTCGATCCGTCTGTCACCACCATTTACTATAAAACAGAAACTTATTGAAGCATATTATAAAATATCAGACTATTTAGATGATAACTTGTGTTTAAAAGAGCAGCCTGTCAAGCTTAAAATTAGCGTCAATAGTATAATAAAAGTCTGTAGATATAACTAAGCGCCAATACTTTTGTCCACGAGGAACAAAGCTAGTGAGATATTGGTATCGATTTGGATGTACAACGAACTAAACTAAATTTAAATTATATGTATCGTTTTCTAACCACTAATACATGAAAAGGACGACATATAATTAAGTCCAGTCAAATTAAGTAAAAGGATCAAAACAAGCACTTCTTTATCAATATTAGGTGTACACCTAGCGACGTCACGATTAAAATACTATGGAGCGACTTGTTTTGACAGCTCTTAACTAAATTGACAGGACTTAATTTATAGTCGTCCCTTTCATGTTAATAGTGTTAGAAAAGGATGTATCTGCTTTAAATTTAGTTAGTTCGTTGTACATCAGAATTGACACCAATATTAGTTATAGTCAAAACGGAGGTCTAACGGCTATTAACAATAAATATGAATTATCTAGTGATAATTAATAATAAACATAAACCATTAAAAATAAATAAATAAATGCTTAAATAAATGAAATCTTTTATTTCACAATTGTCGGTCTACACTGTTTAAAAACAGATCTGATCATAAAAACATTTAAGTAAAGGACAACAATGAAACCTGAATAAATCGATAGGGGGATAAATACATAGACAAACATATAATGTTATATAACATTACTTCTTAACGTTAAGATGCAAATCTTTACCCCCATTTATCTCGGTAACGTGACATTTTAGGGAGCAATGTTATATAACGTTTGATGTTTGTTTAAGTATCCCCTATCGATTTATTGAGGTTTCGTTGCTGGCCTTTATTTTAATTTTTTTTCAAGATGGCGGCCGATGACTATGCCACAAATTATTCAAAGCCCTTTGTTCATACCATACATGCATGATGCAGTGTGAATGATGACGTGGTGACAAAGATTGAAAAAGGTATGCTGAGATGGTTTGGACATGTGGAGAGGATTAATGAAAGAAGATTACGAAAGAGATATACGAAGCGAATGTGGATGGTAGTGTTGGTAGGGGAAGACCACGGCGAACGTACCATGATCAAATCGGGGACGTCTTAAAGAAAGGCTAAGTCAAGAATATGCTAAACCGAACCTAAGCATGTATGAACAACCTTATGAGAATGAATGAAGCAAAAGAGATTGTCAGGATCGTAGCAAATGGAAGTCTCAGGCATGATATTCTGTATGTAGGTATGCACACGATGGAGTGTAAAATGGAGCTCTGACGATCTGTTGACTCTTGTTATTATTTTCGTATTCAAAGCGAATTGATATCTTCCTAATCTGAACCTTCACTCACTTTGTGATTTATAAGCTGATTAAACTTAAAATTATAATGTCTAATTTTACAAATATTCTTTGCCGTTAATTAGTTCGATCTGCTATATTTTTCCCCACGAAACTTCCTTCTTCCAAACAAAGCGTTTGTACCAAGGTCGTTACAAGGCACGCGATGTTTTCGCTTGAGCGGCCAACTGTGTAATTCTGGTGACCACCAGTTCACTGCGGTCGTGATTATGGTTAGGTGTTTCACAGAAGAACACTATAGAATAAGCAATCGAAAGTGCAAGAAATTTCTACATACATCACGACCTTTTCCCAAATGGGATGGTTAGAGATATCCCAAATATAGCGTTTGGGTGTTTCAGACTTAAGTTTATTCACGGTTCACCCTTTGCGTCTTTGCGTCACACATAAATTTGCTTATCCCGCGGGAACTACTCACTTTATCGGGATTTGTTTTTTATGCACGACAGGTTCGTACTTGACCTCAATCACACCTGATGTTGAGCGAAGTGGTCGAAGGTGGAAGCGTACTGACCCGGAAACCCCAACACATTTGAGGGACTGGCTATCTTATCTCTGACAACCGAAACACAACAATGCTATTAACATTGCTGCTTGGCGGCAGATTTAGAACATATTCATATGTTACCTGTGTGGTAACGTAGATGGTGGTTAGTCGAGGACGGAGGGTTCCGTGAATAACTCGCTGTCTATAATAATAATAAATATTTCGGACATTCGGTAATGTTATTCCTCTATGCTTACACCAATCATCTAGTCCCAAACTAAGCAAAGCTTGTACTATGGATACTAGATAACGGACAAACATACATAAATATTTTAAACATCCATGACTCAGGAATAAATGTTCATATTCATCACACAAACATTTACTCGTCGCGGGATTCGAACCCGCAACCGTTGGTTATTCTGACAGGGTCACTATCCACTACACCAATCGGTCGTCTATAGTGAGGTTGCACGAACAAGGCCCTTTAATTAGTGACAAGCGTATATAATACATCGATATTGGCGCTGACTAAGCGATATGCGTTTATGTTGCAGTAAACCTTTACGCTACGGTTAAACACCGAAATAAGGCAAGGTTATCAATATACTACACCTGAATATTATACATTCTGTGCCTGTATATAACGTTATTCTCACTTTTCAGTCCATTTAAATTGGAGCTCTCATAGATTGGACATTATTAACCGTGACCTCGGTTCGCTTATTAAATTTTAATTGCCATTTGGTTATCAAAGTTTATAGGTACCTACCTAATTCCGGATACTAAGCATAATGTTAACACAGCTAATTTTAGAAATAATTTGATAACTTACATAATTCGGATTGCGCAAAGTGGGAACCTGCATGTATTTGCCAATATACAAAGCCCTAAATTATGGCATAGTGTTTAAACTGATACAATGTCCAAAAATTTTAACAAAACTACAGAATCCCAATCGGTCATATCTATTTTAAACGCTTTATTTATTATCATTCGCTTCACTAGTAACTCTGAGTAACAAATGTTGAAAGTAAATTTTAAGCGGCTAGGGGCATATGTTTGTGTGATGAATACAGACATGTGTTCCCGAGTTATGGATGTATGTATTTGCATATAGTAGGGAAGTAGATGGCGTTGTGTGTATGTCCAAGGATATTTATTATTATTATTTATATTTTTTTAAACAATGTCCTCTTTCCTATTCCAGAGGGAAAGATTGCCGCAGCAATCTGTACCTCCTGCCGACCGGCGAGATAGTTTACTTCGTGGCAGCCGTGGTAGTGCTGTTCAACGTGGAGGAGCAGTGCCAGAGGCACTACACGGGTCATACTGATGACGTCAAGTGCCTCGCGGTACATCCGAACAAATTGGTGATAGCTAGCGGACAGTGCGCGGGGCATGACCGACTCGATGCCAGGGTGAGTTGATGCCATCGATCATGTTGAGCTGGTGAAACATGTGTCGGTTTGTGGACGTTGTTAGCGTTTGTGACGAGTCCATGGGAATTTGGTAAGCAGAATGATAAAATTGAGTGAATCTTACTCTTATAGCAATCTTCGCAACTGTTTAGAATATTTTTCTGTTCATATATTATGAATCAGCTGTTTTGATAATGCATGCTTATAATTGGCTAAGGTAGGTGTATATTAATCCACAGTTAAGTATATGCCGTTGACAAGTTCTTTACATATATTTTGTACAATTTGGCGTTAGAACACTTCCTTGTGGGACGCCGCAATGTTGCGATGTGTGTGTTGTGTAATTTTCAATATTGAACTTTGCATTTTGTTAAATAGCTTTGAAATAATTTTATCTGACACGAATTATTTCTATTTCGTTAGAAGTATAGTACTTAACAAGGGGTCAAAGGCCTTGGAGAGATCAAGAAATATTGCTATTTGTTTGTCTTGAAATCCGGTAAGGTGAATCTTGGGATCTCCAAGCGCAGGGTGTGTAGTCATTTACTGAGATCGCATCATCACTTTCCATTGTGATCAAACACGTATCCGGACAATCATAAACCTGTTGATATATTAGAAAATAACACTTTTTTTTATATGTGGCGAATATACGTAATTGATAAGTTGGTCTAGAAGGCATTTTGGCGGGATCTCGGCGACTAAAGTTGCAATTTTCTTTATAATTCTTATAATTTGTGCATTCTGACTTTTGAAGCTTAATAATGACAGGATATTGTGCAGCAAAAGTTAGTGATGGTGTACAAGTGAAGGGAAGTGTAAATTAAAGTGCGTAACGGAGTTTTCGGGTTCCCACAAGAAGCCGCCAAAATCTTTTGTAAAGCATTCTGCCACTTTACTGAAGAATGATCCCTTAGGCTTAGATCCCTTTGCCTTCTCCGAGAGGAGAGAATAAAACGAAAAAAAAAGGTAGTTCTAGAAGATGTATCAAGTGAATTGATCGCATGGTTGTTCTGGGCAGCCGCACGTGCGCGTGTGGAACTCTGTGTCGCTGGCGACGCTGGCCGTGCTGGGCGCGGGGCAGCTGGAGCGCGCCGCCGCCTGCGTGGCCTTCTCGCGGGCCGACGGGGGCGCGCTGCTGGCCTGCGTGGACGACGGGGCCGACCACGCCATCTCCGTGTGGGACTGGCAGCGGGGGGACAAACACTGCATCGCCGAGACCAAGGTAACCTAACGATTTGTGCGGGCAGATTGAACGATGTCATCTAACTGGTCCAACGAATGCGAAAGTTTGGATGTTTGTTTGTTACTCGATCACGGCGAAACAGATGAACGGATTTGGATGAAATTCGGTATATAGGTGGAATATACACTGGATTAAGACATAGGATACTTTTAATCCCGGTAAAGTAAGTAGTTGCGGCGGTATAAAGAAATTACACCGCCTCAGTGGCTCAATGTAAACAACGTTGGGTTTACGATTCGGAGGTCGCGGGTTCGATCCTCAGCGGAGTACATGTTTAAGTACTCGGTTTGGTTGGTGATAGGGCATTAAATGTCCGCCTGGCTAGCTACCACGATCTTATCTAAATCTGCCGCCAAGCAACAATGTTAATAGCATTCTTGTGTTCCGGTTGTCAGAGATAAGATAGCCAGTCCCTCAAATGTGTTGGGGTTTCCGGGTCAGTACGCTTCCACCTTCGACCTCATCTTCACTTTACATCAGGTGTGATTGAGGTCAAGTACCAACCCGTTGTGCATAAAAAAAACAAGATCCGTATCAAAAAAAAAAGGTCGTTCTCAATATTGAGATGACAAATTGACGCGTGAGAGTCTGTTACGTATTAAAACAGTATCAAAAACATAGTATTGCGATTGAGACGCAGTCTCACGCATCAATTTGTCATCTTTTTATTCAATTAATTGTGTCGTAATGTTGGGTAAGACTGAAAATATTTTGAATTGTATCCAGTTTTGTGAACCGTTTTAAAATAAAATTGTCATTCAGGTAGTCGCCAATATCACCATAACCACAACCGAAAACTATGCTGCAGTCTACTTCATCATCTTGTGTTTTTACAATCTTCTCCAGTGCTCAGTGGATACGGTGGTGGCAGTCGAGTTCCATCCCCTCGACCGCAATCAGATAGTGACCTGCGGCAAGAACCACATCGCCTTCTGGACCCTCGACCAGACCAACATGCTCTACAAGCGGATGGGCGTGTTCGAGACCCGGGACAAGCCGAAATACGTCACCTGCCTCGGTTTCAACCATAATGGTGAGTTTACTTACTAATAGATTAATATATAGATAGATAACTACTTTTCCGCTCGGATTTCATCCGGTTCTTATCGAAAAGAAATATAAACTTTCACTTGTATTATACATAGTGATAAACATGATGTCAATACAAGAAATAAAGAAACTTTCAGGTCACATAAGTCGCCTCCGCAAAGTCAGTAATACAAAAGTATTTGTATATTCCAGTTGATATACACAATCTTTCTCTCAATAAATTTAAAGACACTATAAAACAGAAACTTATTAACAAAGCAGATTATAAAATATCAGACTATTTAGATGATAATCATCCCTGGACATAATCAGATCGTTCGCATGCCAGGCTATTTCACAATTAATAATGAAATATAAAAACCTTTTTGTAATAATATTTTGTAATAAAATATCTAACGGATGTGGATGTATTCTTTTTGTCTAAAAACCAATATAAGAAACAGTGTTTGGAAGTCCTGTCGGACATTGGTGATACTTAAGTTTTAAATTAACTAGTTCGGATTGCTTTTCTGTCTTTGCAGTTATATATAAAATTGTGGATAACGCAGTTGGTTACACAATGATCTTCATTGTCTACATATAAGATTATAAAACATAATTGTATTGTGTAGCTGTTAGGTTGTCCTGAATAAAATAAAATAAAAATAAATAAAATAAAAACCTTTATGTAAAATCAAAGCCTGAATTTAAAAGAGCAACCCATCGAGTTTCTTGCTTGTTCTTCTCAGGGGAAAATTGCATTTTGGACAAGCAGTAGGTTAAAAAAATGTAAAATTGGCTATTTTAAGTGTACTCTGTAAGAAGCATTTTTGACTCTGACATACCGGATGAGTTTTTTTACCGTAAGGAAAAAAATAGGGCATATTAGGTAAGTTTTAAAATTTATTTGATCATATAAAATTGAACAACCTTTGAGTTTAGGCAATTGGGCATCTTCTCAAAGGAAAGCAGTAAATTCCGAATTCAATTTTCAAGTGTAAATTTTACCTGTGAAAATAAAATCATTAATTGGCTGTTATAAAAATGCCACTAGTGGTTAGCCATCCAAAGACTGACCACGTCAGACATTGCTTGACTTTTTTTTAATGCAAAGCGGGTTATTACTTGACCTCAATCACACCTGATGTTAAGTGAAGATGAGGTCGAAGGTGGAAGCGTACTGACCCGGAAACCCCAACACATTTGGGGGAATGGCTATCTTATCTCTGACAACATGAACACAACAATGTTATTAACATTGCTGCTTGGCGGCAGATTTAGATAAGATGGTGGTAGCTAGCCAGGCGGACATTTAAAATGCCCTGCCACCAACCAAACCGAGTACTTAGATATGTACCCCGCTGGGGATCGAACCCGCGACCTCCGAATCGTAAACCCAATGTTGTTTACATTGAGCCACGGAGGCGGTTAGACTTCGCTAATAGAGAATAAATAGCGAATGCTCCACAAAGGGTCCTTGCATACAATGTTGTATTAACAAGAATATATGATCCAAGCTTGATTGTTCCAGGCGACGTCCTGAGCGGCGACTCAAACGGCAACATAATAGTTTGGGGCCGAGGCACCAACACCATACAGAAGCTGGTGAGGGGGGTGCACGAGGGCTCCGTGTTCAGCGTGTGCTGCCTGAAGGAGGGCAACGTGGTCACCGGCGGGGGGAAGGACGGCAGGGTCGTCATGTTCGACGCGGAGATGGCAGCTATGGGCGTCGAGAATGTGGTCAGTGCAAAACTACAATAAAATCACATTTAAATCATCCAAAATCTTCGAATGTATGAATGAAAATTAACGAAAAAGATATACGTAGCGAATGTGGATGGTTTTGTTGGTAGGGGAAGACCACGGCCAAATCGTACCATGGTCAAATTGGGGACGTTTTGAGACGTCCCCGATCCAAAATCTTCGAATGAATGAATGAAAACTAACGGAAGAGATTTACGTAGCGAATGTGGATGGTTTTGTTGGTAGGGGAAGACCACGGCCACATCGTACCATGGTCAAATTGGGGACGTTTTGAGACGTCCCCGATCCAAAATCTTCGAATGAATGAAAGAAAACTAACGAAAGAGATTACGTAGCGAATGTGGATGGTTTTGTTGGTAGTGGACACAGATTACCCCCAATAGATTCCGCATGATGGACAATTTGTACTTGCATGAAGTGACCATTTTAGGCGGTAGGTGCCGGTTGCGGGAGACGAAACAAATGCGACGTGATTGGCTATGTCAAGGTTACACTACTCCGTAGTGATGTGACTGTGTAATAAAAAATGTCGATATTTTTTTACACGATTAAGTATATTATAAAAGGATAGGGTCGATTTGGGGTCGAATTCACACTGAGCGCTATTTCGTGCGTCAATGTTTTAAAATTATAGAATCTATTCACATAGGCGTAGAGTCTAAAAGATCGAGTGTCACAGAGGACGGTGCGAAATGAGACCGAGCGTCGACTCGCAAATTCGTACATTCGTGCGAATTCATTCTTTGGGATAATTCAGGGAGACGCGGGGCAAATAAAACAAATGCTATACTATGAGAGGGTTCATATCGCACGTAGCGAGCGACCAGCTCATGAACGCTCACATATAATAGCATTAGGTTTAATTTGACTGGGCGACGCGTGGCTCCACGCGTTGTGCATTGCCCCGTTTCCCTGAACGAGCCTTAAGGCCACAAACTGGACAACCGACAGCAGGTAGGGAAGCGATAGTGGCGGCGATGACGAGGAAGTCGGCGCCCGCGATTTGATCGAATGCATTTTATATGTAACTATTCTCGATGGTAGCGATGACAGTTGCGCGATCTACCCACTCGTCGAGAACAATAAACCTAGCATTAGACCGCCACCGCCGCCGTTTGCTGTCAGTTGTCGTTCAGTTTGTGGCCTAATAATTAATTAAACATTTTGATGGGGGGACGCCAGCGACTTGATCTTTGAGGTCACTTTTCGTGTTCATGTATTAATCGTACGATTTTATTTTCACCACGTTCGATTAAGTACGTGAACACCCAAAACAAAATTGGCGTAAAAAAATCATACAATTAATACATGAACACGAAAAGTGACCTCAAAGATCAAATCGCTGGCGTGTCGAGGTCTATTAACGGAGACAATTCTGGGAACAGCATCATGTTGCTGACACAATTGACAATGCAATAACATTGTCATCGCTTTCTATTATTACATTCTATTCTACAGCCTGTTTCCTAGGTCCCCCTAATGCCGAAAGGGGATGATTCTACCCATCATATGAACAACTTTTACTATGGGACCAACTTCGAATTCGCGAAAAAAAATCTACTGTTCCATAGAAAAAGTTCATACCTACTCGACAAAAATGTATGCAACAGCTAATTTTTTTTTCGCGAATTCGATGGTCCCGTAGTAAAAGTTGTTCATATTGATGGGTAGAATCATCCCCTTTCGGCATTAGGGGATATGAAACAGGCTGTATATGTACCTATATACCAAGTTCTAACTCAATCGAATACCAGGAAATGTATCAAATGTAACTTGTATGATTTTATATAACACAGACAGACACCACCGGGATAGGTGAATGAAACTAAATAAAAGCTTGAAATACTTTCGATCGACCATTTTCATCCCAGCCTTAATTTATTTTACAAGTAGAATATCGATAGCGATCAGACCCATCCGACTTACTACACTAGCGTTACACGCGCCAATGACAAAAAGAGATGAACATAGTAATTATAGTAATGAGAGAAAGGGATCATTCAAGAAAGACATCAACGCGAGCTAAAATTTTTCATCTGCAACCGTTTTATGTCCATTATAACTCGATCTCCGCGAAATATAAAATAAATAATAATTTTACTTACCGATGGAAAGTAATGTTATCCTTCTTGAAGCTGGACGTCCTCGAGTTCTTTCCACACCATTTTACGACTCAGGTTGACATTTTTCAGTAATTCAAAGCTCAAAAAATACGTAAGAAAGTTATTTAAAATTACGTGCACACAGATCCCATACTTGGTCGGTACTGAAGTGGCTTAATCAAGTAATTATTTACATCAGTGCAAAATCATAGATGAGTGGCGCGCGCCGTAGGCCCTGTATGCGGTATCTATTGGGGGTAATCTGTGGTAGTGGAAGACCACGGCGAACGTACCATGGTGAAATCGGGGACGTCTTAAAAAAGGCGAAGTCAAGAATATCCTAAACCGAACCTAAGCATGTATGGAACAACCATATGAGAATGAATGAAGCAAAAGAGGTGTGTCAGGATTGTTGCAAGTGGAAGTCTGTGGAACAGGCGTACTTAAACTTTATTTGTGTATGTAAAATCTTAAAATGGAATAAGCATATTGTAATAAAGCTTTATTGTATTGTAATAAAGATTTATGGGAGTGTCGGTGACTCAACGGTTAAAACGCGGTCTCTCAATTTAGGAGATCTCTCAATTTCGATTCCCAGGCAGACCAGATACCAATGGCTTTTTAAAATTAATTTAATAACTTATGCGCATTTATCCGACTGCTCTTAAACGGTGAAGAAAACATTAATTTATAAGTAATTATGTATGTCTATTCAAAATTTGCAAGTCAAAATATTTTGTATGTATTTGTCAGATCGAGGGTCATTACGGCGGAGTGCGGGTGGTGGCTGAGGGACGAGGCAGCCAGCTGTTCATAGGGACCACCAAGAACTGCATACTGCACGGAGATCTGCAGCTTGGCTTCTCACCAGCTGTTTTAGGTTTGTATCTCTAACTTGTCCTATAAGAGGATATTGGCAAACATGACTTCATCAGCCTGGAATTTGAATCTTCCCGTGGGTGTCGCAAAGGGTGATTAAGGTGCTGTGAAGCTCAGCATAGATCAGTGATGGGCAGCTATATTAATTGGCATCCAAATAATCCGCGATCCTGCCTGCCAGGGTGTAGATTGGAGCAATCTCCCACGGAACATCCAGCAGATCCAGCCTCCACATGCCACATATACCTGTAAGCCAGGATCAATATTGGTACTCCGCATGACGTTTACTGAAAGTAGTCTGTGCCTTACGTAATTGCTACCTACCTTGCGGCCCAGGCTCATCAGAGCCTCATGGAAAAGTGGTTAATGTGATGCCAGCCAAAAGCCTAACCCAATGGGGAGAGAGTCAACTGAAGCTCAGTTCTCTAATTACATCACTCTGCCTCTACCAGATCGTAGTGAGCGTTAATGATGGGGTAGCAGTCATGGCAGAGCCGCATTTGCTTCATCATCATCAGCCCGTAAACATCCCACCGCAGGGATATAGGGCCTTCCCTCGTATGTGAGGGAGTAGGGGCCATAGTCACCACGTTGGCCACGTTGGCCCAATGTGGGTTGGGGGACTTCACATGCCTTAGAATTTTTATTTCGCAGGTTTCCTCACGATGTTTTTCTTCACCGTTTAAGAGCAGTCGGATAAATGCACATAAGTAATTAAATTAAATTTAAAACTCGTTGGTGTATGATCTGCCTGGGAATCGAACCTGGACCTCCCAAATTAGGAGACCGCGTCTTAACCGCTGAGCCACCGACGCACCTGTAATTATTGTAAATAGATATTCCTAATTAGTTTCTCCGTTTGTATGTCTCACCATACTACGTTTGCCCGAGACGTGGTTTTCACTACAGAACTACTGCGTTTGCTTGACTAGTCGAAAATAATTAGCAAAGTTAAGCAATTGCTGTCGTAATCAATCCTTGGATAGACCATTGGTGGCATTTTTATAAGAGTGTTTCCGTGATTCCCTAGTGACTGCCAGATGGCCCCCTAGTCTGTCTGACCAATCCGCACTGGTCTGGGTGTTAAATTATGACCCATGACCTCGACTAGTGAGACGAGGCTTTGGATTGGACACTCAAAGCTAGAAATGCTCTAGAAGTTCTGGCGCACAGCCCCCCACCTGGCACAAACCAGATCGCTGTAATACAAACCTCCTCCATGGCTCAATGTAAACAACATTAGGTTTACGATTCGGAGGTCGCGGGTGTCAGAGATAAGATAGCCAGTCCCCCAAATGTGTTGGGGTTTCCGGGTCAGTACGCTTCCACCTTCGACCTCGTCTTCCAAGTACGAACCCGTCTTGCATAAAAAAAAAACTAGTTTCCGAATTTAGATTGTCAAGAATGAGTTCGCATTCTCGATTCAAATCAAATCTGTTGGTGTGATCTCGAGCTTCACATCGATCTCTTGCTCCATACTGCTCGTGCCGTTTTGCATTTCATTTGCCGAAGGGAAAACGATAACCTTTTTTGTTATAACCTATTCCTTTCCCGAATTAGTCTGGTGTTTAAGATAGCAATAGTCACATAGGACACCATATGCCTTCCTGAGGAGTACCACTGTCGATCTAAGCTTGTTGGCGTGATGTGATGTGTGTGTGCACTCCGTCGTCGTCCGTCCCTCCTACCGCTTCGCGTATCGTCCACGATACAACCGACAGTGGTTTGTCCCATACCCGTCTCACATTATTTACGTGATTTAGGATATTTTCAACGGAAAAATTAATAACCGAGAATTCAGAGAAGAAAAAAAATGTGTCTATCATTATATAAAATTGTGTTCCAATTGTGCCTAATTGTGTTCTATTGTTATCATCAAAATTATTGTAAATTATTTTGCGCAATAAAGAGTATTTGTATTGTATTGTATTGTATAAAACTCAAACATATTTCATCATCTGATTTAAGAGCCATGCTCTTGTCGGTGGAGATTTTTCCATATCTCTCTGCTCTCCGCCGTCCTCTTGACCTCCTGATACGACACGACGTTCAACTTCTCTTTTATCTCCTGCATGTAGCTTATTCTCGGTCTTCATCTTTTTCTTTTCCTCTCTATTCTTCCTTCTATTATGGTTTTGATGAAATCATCGTGTCGTATAAGGTGTCCCAGCATTTTCCCTCTTCTATTCTCAATTTACTCCTAACAATTTCCTTTTTTCCTTTACTATTATAGCGTAGGTATTTTCGCTTTGGTATTGGAGTGATGTATCTGTTACAAAGTAACTATTTAGTAATCTGTGGTGCAGGCCACGTGGACGAGCTGTGGGGGTTGGCGGCGCACCCCACGCTGCCGCAGTTCGTGTCGGCGGGCTGGGACCGCCTGCTGCAGCTGTGGGACGGGCTCAGCCACTCCACCGTGTGGAGCAAGGACATTGAGGTACCACAACCATGCTCTAAAGCCGCTGCGAGAACCCGGCCGCTTCTTAAATCTTTTTTAACCGACTTCAAAAAAGGAAAAAGGGTTCGATCCCCAGCGGGGTACATGTTTAAGTTCTCGGTTTGGTGGTAGGGCATTTTAAATGTCTTCTAGCTACCACCATCGCATAGCATTGTTGTGTTCCGGTTGTCAGAGATAAGATAGCCAGTCCTCCAAATGTGTTGAGGTTTCCGGGTCAGTATGATTCCACCATCGACCTCATGATTACCTCCACTTAACATCAGGTGTGATTGAAGTGAAGTACTCAATCCGTTGTGCATAATAAAAAAGAAAGGAGGAGGGTATGAATACTTTTTGTAGAAAAACTTAATTTTTTTATGAAAGTTTACTTTTTCATGTAAATCGCGTTGATCGCGGAAACGTGACACAAACATAATATTATATTTTTAAGGTTTTAATTGACACTACATTAAAACCAGTTCTTCAAACAGTTTATCACTCATTTTTCTTCGACGAGGCCTCATGTTCATGCCCCCAAATGAGAAGAGTCGCTCCACAGGGGCAGAACTATTTGACAAATACGTGTTGTATTTAAAAAGTGTCACCTTCTTAGGTGACACTTTTTAAAATGTCTGTCGCCATATAATCAGTTATTTATTACTAAAAGTATTTTAGCCAACACAGTGTCTACAAAATACTAAGATACCAAACAAAAGGTATTTAAATACAAGATACAAAATACGTATTTTCATCTTGTAAATGTATTTCAGATACCTGTATCTTAGATAAATTATATCTCTGGTTACATCTGATGTGCAGTTGGCTGTACAATTATCATAACTACAGTTTGATCGTGACTTTTTTAATATTCCTGTGGAATATATCAGAAAAGTAGTAAATGATAGTAATTGCGGCTTTATTTTCAATGTAACATTTAGATGATATGGAAGAGCGGGCCCTCCTGGCACAAGTATACTTGTATACTTAATAGGAGATCCCAACTTTAGTCCATAGTTTATACCTACATAAATCGAAAATAAACTTTTTTTCTTTTTCGTATGATTCCATATAAACTGTTTAGGAGCGCGCTCAGTGCTGTGCATGGTCGCAAGAGGGCGGAGTGATCGCCGTGGGCTGCCTCTCGGGCAAGTGGCTGGTGTTCGACCCGCAGTCCAGGGACCTGCTGGCGCAGCATCACGACGGGTAAGCTATACAACCAACCATGGCATTTCAATTGATTTGTCCAGTATGGTTACTCTTTTAACTTCCTTTAATTTTAAAGGCCGTGATTTTTTTCACATGGATAAAGTACCTGATCTAATAAATCGGTAGCTTGCTTTGGTTATAGTATACAAATTTAGTAATAAAACATAGACTATATGATTAAAATTACCACTGTGTATTACATTGCGTCGGAGAATATACTTAGAACCCCCCCTGTAACTATTTTCAAAAAAATCGAGCAATACCTTCTTTACAATTATGAAAAATTTCACCGAGGACAAATATCACGATTCAATATAATGTTTTACCTGAAATTAAAACAATTATTATATGCAGAAACCTTATTCGAGACCTATAGAGTGAGACAGCACTACTTCCGCTTCCTAACAGCCCCATTAGTTCCCCTCCACGCCTACTCCCGGCGGCCTTCGTAAGCGGTAGAGGGGATAGTCTTGCTTGCCACCAGCGCAGTTTTGACTCGTCACATTGCATCTCACTGAAAGTCTGTGAAGTTAAGTCAACAGGCAGCAATTAAAATATAGGTCTCGAATAAGGTTTCTGCATATAATAATTGTTTTAATTTCAGGTAAAACATTATATTATATGCGTTGAACCGTTATTCGAGACCTATAGAGTGAGATGTGTTTGTTATCGCCTGGTGGCAAAGCAAGTTATGTTGTATTCAATGTTTATAGTTAAACATCATGTTAACCAACATGTTACCTAGTGGTAACAGAGTATGCCAATGTGTGAAAAATGAAAATACACAAGGTAAGTAACAAAAAACTGAAAGTTTTATTAAGTATCAATCATAATCAAATCACCCAAAATAAAGATTTCTAGTAGGTATATTATAGAAAATAAAGTAATCATAACAATGTATGATTCATTTAGGTACCCAAATTAGTGAGTGGTATTATAATCAAGTTACGTAGTATGAAAAGTTCGGGAAAGATTTTTATTGTGGTTATTTGCCTGATTACGAATCTCGGCAGAATAAAATTTAGCAAAAGTGTTTGGCGTACGCCAGTTGCCCTTAGTCATGACTTCATCGATGGAGCAGTTATCGAGCCAGTTAAGGGACGCGACGGCGCTGCGCGTGCTGCCCGCGCTGGCCTCCACGCCCGCCGCGCGCAGCAGCGACTTCACCCAGCCACTCAGCATCGTACGCGACGCGGCGCGGGCGCTGCCTCGCGTCGATATCCATAACTCTGTCAGATTAGTGTTCTCTCTCCGCGACGACGACACCTCTATAAGTTTTCTTATCCAAAATACTGGACATAACTCGTCGCTTTGAGCTTTGACCAGTCTCCATGAGGACTGCCTATGTACATAGTTGTCGGTCTTGGAGCCGAATACAGGATGTAGGATTATAGAATCGTTCGAGTCTTCGAAATGATTATTATCTATATGTAGAAGAGTGAGATCGTGCACGCGTCGACTCGAAGCGAGTAGAAGTATCAAAGCGGTCCGGCGGGACACCTCGTACAGCGTAAGGTTAGTCGGTACGTGAGACGCTAACCAGTCTACCACAAATCTTGGGTCCCATATCATCGAAGCCTTTCTAGGCCGCGTGCGAGCGTCAGCGACGGATATAGACTTGAGAATACGTTTCACCACTGGATTCTCGGTAAGAGAGTTCGAGTCCGGGTTAGTCAGAGTCGATACAGCAGATTTATAGACCAGAATAGTTTTATATAACAGACCTTCCTTTAAGTGAAGATGAGCCAGATACTTGGCTAATTGTGCCCCCGTCGGGCTTAAGCTATTTATTGTATTAGCACTGCACCACTTTTGCCACCTAGACCATATTGACGAGTACACTTTCTTCGTTGAAGAATCCAGCTCGAATCTAGCAACTGTATTTCCGCTGGTGACCAGTTACTTAACAAATGGTCCCACCCTTCACCAACCATACTTCTAGGCACATTTGATCCACATATGCTGGTGGTAGACGAGTCTGTGTATTCACTAACTTGTGCCTCAGGTTCGTTATTGTCCAGGGGGCGGCTATTGCCCTGTTCTTTAGATCTGGGCGCCAGAAAACCTTGTGCCATCGGGGAGCGATGATAAGATACAGGCCCTTGGCCGTGTTGAGGTGTGCCAGGACACGAGGTACTAAGTGTGGCGGTGGAAATATCCATGCCATTCTGTAACACCAGGTCTTGCTGAATGCGTCGTGATATTCTGCTTTCAGGTCGTTGCAATCCCGTGTAACGTATCGAGGCAGAACGTGAGCCCTCTGAGACGCAAATAGATCGATCTGTGGTTTGCCGAAGCGGCTGAATATCTCTTGGCAAGCCATTTGAGTTAGATGCCATTCTGTTTGGATCTTTTGCCTTGACAGAATATCCGCTTCTACATTGTATTGGCCTGGTATATAATGTGGCACTACATGAATGTCGTTCTCGTCTAATAATTGAAATAGTATGTAAGTCATCTGATAAAGACCTCTTGAGCGTAAACCGCCTTCGTTTCGTATGTAGCTCACTACGCTCTTGTTGTCGGACTGTACTAATACAGTCGACCTTTGAAATAAATGTCGGTGTTTCAGAATTGACTGGATTATGGCCCACATTTCTTTCAAATTGCTGTGCCAAGCTGCCTGATCGGGTGGCCAGGGGCTGTCGCATGACTGAATGCCATCTACCACTGCGCCCCAGCCTGTGCCGGACGCGTCTGTCGTCAAAAAGTGGGTGCTTGGTTGCCAATGTATAGGCGTGGTCCCCGTGAGCATTGTCAGCCACCAATTGAACTCCTTCCGAGCTATAGGAGCGAGAGCGCGCTGAGCATAAGGCTGGTCTCTTGGCAGAAGGGCGCAGGCCATCTGTAAAGGGCGGCAATGAAGCCGGCCTCTTGGGATGATGAACGATGCAAAATTCAGCATGCCTAGTACGCTCTGAGCATCCCTTAGGCTCCACTCGCCCTTGTTCAAAATGTGGTCCATCTTTGTTGCGAGCTTGTGCCGTTTTTCCCTTGGTAGTAATTTCAAATTTCGTCTGAGGTCCCATGTAACGCCCAGATATTCGATAACTTGAGTAGGGGTCAGGACGGACTTTTTGTAATTTATAGTCCAACCCAGTGAAGACAGAACCTGAACAGCTTCCGCAGCTTGGTCTATCAGAGTCGCTCTCTCCTGGTGTACGATTAAATAATCGTCTAGGTACAGAATCAACCTCATGCCTTTGTTGCGCAACAATTGCGCGACCCAGTTGGTGACTGTTGCGAATGTTACGGGTGCAGAGGACAGCCCGAAGGGTAAGCTCGTTATTTGTAACAGCTCTGGTTCGGTCGACTGATCTGCGCTGTACAGAACTCTGAGAAATGGCTGGTGTGACCGAGCCACAGGAACATGAAAATAAGCCTGTGTCAAATCGATTTTGATGGCCCAGTCTCCCTTTTGCAAAAAATCTGGTACACGATGTACATTTATCAGCCTGAATTTGAATTGAGTCAGATAAATATTCAAATTTCTCAGATTGAATATCGGACGATCGCTGGCATCCGATTTTTTCACTAGAAACATTGGACAGACAAAACTCGGTGTTGGCGGTGCGGGTACAAGTATCTTTTGTTTTTTCAATTCTACAATTTGTTTTGACATGGCTGAGCTCGTCGGCGTCTGATATTTTTTTAATAAATTCATATTGACAAGTGGCGGTACTTGATAAAAAGGAAGGCGATATCCGGAAATAATTTTTATAACTTGATCGGGTGCCTTTAATTTTTTCCAAACATCTACGTAATTTATTAAACAACCGCCATAAAACGAGCTTGGTTGATTGTCACTTTCGAAAGCGATTAAAGCCAACTTTGCGGGTAGACTGGCCACCCTTCTTAATATCCCGTTTCGTATTGGCTTTGTTATTGTGCTGGTTGAATCTCCGACCTTTATTAGAGTCCTTGGTAGTGGATGGACCGGGAAGGTTATCGATCTCATCATAATCATGTTCGCGCATGGACCTCCGCGGTCTCTTTGCGCGGGAGAGGTTGTGTCTATTTCGCATAGATGTTATGGGCTCATCCGCTGAGCGCTTGTTGTGACAAAATATCTTGTTCGTTCCGCCCGCCTTCGTTAGAAAAGTGCTCATGGATTCAGAATTAAACAAGCTGGTATTAGTGGGAGGAATTTTCCGCAAATCCTCTCTTATATAACGATCTTTAACGCCAGACAAAATGCTGTCGCGGCGTTTTTGGATTGTGTCGGCTCGCCGACCACAAACAAGCTGCAATAAATCTTCGGACAACCTAATATACTGTGATTTTTCAGAAAATAATTCACTAAGCTTATCAAATAATGTGTCTGCAGTCAAAATACAATCAGATTTGTGCGACCATTCCACCAAATGCTGCAAGTTGCATTTAAAAACTTCATTTTGTTGGATAAGAGCATGAGTCATAGCGCCGAGCGAACGATCGAGGGACTTGAGCCAAGTAGAATTTGGATCATAAAATCGCAATTCGGTGTTAACATCTAAGTCGTAAAAACCGGGTTTTGCGAGATACTTTTTCTCTGTATCTATACAGGGCGTCCCAAAGTTATGGGACATGAAGGGGAAGTACCTTAAATATCGTAGATAGTGAATTTTGCTCAAAGAAGACTTTATGTTATTTTTAAAAGTTAGTAATTCTGCATTCATAGATTTTCTAAAAATTATTTGCTTCGGCTGGGAATCGAACCGACTCAAATGTGAAAAAAAAAACACCCTACTTTTATGATGCCAATCGAAAGAATAGCTAAAAAATAATAACTCTGCCTAAGTAACATAGTATTTTAAAAGAAAGGAACAACGTGAAATTAATCATTTTAATCAAATAAAAAACATACATGAAACTGCCGTAGTCAATTAAGTAGGTATTTTTTTGTAAATTAATTAATTAAATGCTCAAAATGTGATCCCTCTTGTCTTACGCAAATCGCCAATCTTTTAATGAGCCCGCTGCCTGTTGATTTTCTAATCATTTTATGGTGAACACTCGATGTGATATGGCACAATTCTGTTTGCAACTCGCCTACGTTCTCGTATCGCTTTTTGTATAGCATATCTTTCACGTATCCCCAAAAGAAGAAATCTAATGGTGTGAGGTCCGGGGATCGTTATTTTATGTTGTTCCTTTCTTTTAAAATACTATGTTACTTAGGCAGAGTTATTATTTTTTAGCTATTCTTTCGATTGGCATCATAAAAGTAGGGTGTTTTTTTTTTCACATTTAAGTCGGTTCGATTCCCAGCCGAAGCAAGTAATTTTTAGAAAATCTATGAATGCAGAATTACTAACTTTTAAAAATAACATAAAGTCTTCTTTGAGCAAAATTCACTATCTACAATATTTAAGGTACTTCCCCTTCATGTCCCATAACTTTGGGACGCCCTGTATAACGGACTCTGTCCCAATCGCTGTTATCAAAATGATGTAACTTAGACAATATAGTGAGGGTAGATTGCGAAGTGTTTTCAACGGACGCTTCTTTTAGATTAGTGTTAAAATTACAATCTAAAGTTTTTAATTGTTTAGGTTTGTTCAAAATCGGTTGATTAGAAAGAAGCGAACTCTGCAGATTCTGTGAAGGATGTAATGACACTAAATCAAGGTCTGATTCTGAGCCCTGTCTGTGCCTTATATTTGAAACATTCTGATCTTTTAAATAATCTAACACTTCACTCACTTGATTTGTTAGACCCTCAAGTTGCTCGATGCCCAAAGGGCGCCGTTGCCTTTTCCCTCGCTGCGAAGGTTTTCTATGCCGCCGGGAATCCGCGGAGCTAGATGATGACGATGACGAAGATGATGACGACCTGCTGGAGCTAGTATTAGAGCTATTCGAGCGCGTCCGGCGACGCTCACGCTCTCTAGACCTCACGCGGTCGCTGCGCTTTCCGGGCATCTGGCGACCCTCGCGCTCCTTGGATTTTGACACCTGCTCAGGTGTTTTATCCATGACGCTCTTCCGCAGAGCGTTGCCGAAAATAACTCTTCCGCAGAGCACCGGCACTTATAGAAATAAGGCTCTTCCGCAGAGCACTTGATTATATATAAATACGAACAATATTAAATTACGAACAACAACGTTGTTAACCTTAGGGGTGTTTATTCGACGAAAGTCGATGCCAATGTGACGAGTCAAAACTGCGCTGGTGGCAAGCAAGACTATCCCCTCTACCGCTTACGAAGGCCGCCGGGAGTAGGCGTGGAGGGGAACTAATGGGGCTGTTAGGAAGCGGAAGTAGTACTATTTTTAGAAAATATAAAGTAACCTATTGATTAATTTTGTCGAAAATAGTTTACAAGATCTTAGCATCTTCTACAACACAATTACAATAAAGTTAAAAAAATTGATTCTTTAAAAAAATGCTCAATTGATGGGTATTTCTTTAAATTCAAAGCATTTAGGGAAATTATCGTTACAAAAGATTAGTTTATTGGATTTTTGTTTATTTGTTGCACAATCACGGCGAAACAGATGAACGGATTTGTATGAAATTTGGTATATAGGTTGAACATATCCTGGATTAAGACATAGGATATTTTTTATCTCGATAAAGTGAGTAGTTCCCGCGGGATAAACTTTCCGCGATTAAGTTATTCCACGCAAGCGCAGCCGCGAGCAGAAAACTATCCAGTTATAAAATCAAAATCAAAAAATGCTTTGCACACTTAAAATAGTCCGATTTTACATTTTTTAAGCTACTGTTTGTTCAAAAGCCAATTTTCCCCTGAGAAGAATAAGCAAAAAACTCGAGAGCTTGCTCTTTTTTTTAAAAAAGGTTTTTATGTTTTATTAATTATTATTTTATATTATAATATTTCATTATTAATTGTGAAACACAGTGTGGTTTGGGCTGTTCATGTTCTCACGAATCATTTTGCACAGTATCCGTAAATGTCCAGGATCGAACCTAATGTCCGCATCATTCATTATTGACTTCCAGATCCGAGCCGATCCAAACGATCCAGTACTCCCCCAATAACACGATGGTAGCGCTGGGTTCCCGGGATAACTTCATCTACGTGTACCAAGTGGATGACAACGGGGCGCGGTACTCCAGACTTGGCAAGTGCTTGGTGAGTTACCCTTATCACCATAGATAAGAGTAGGTAGATTGATTCTCCATATAAGCTAAATTCAGCCGTATTTATTGAGTCGTTCTTACGTTCGGTTGGTGGTAGTGCATTATAAATGTCCGCGTGGCTAGCTACCACCTTCTTATCTAAATCTGCGGCCAAGCAGCAATGTTAATAGCGTTGTTGTGTTCCGGTTGTAAGAGATAAGATAGCCAGTCCCCCAAATGTATTGGGTTTTCCGGGTCAGTACGCTTCCACCTTCGACCTCATCTTCACTTAACATCAGGTGTGATTGAGGCTAAATACAACGTAATCGCCTTTAAGGATAAGGGAATAAAAATCTAATGAATAGACGTAGCTAGCGTCCGTAGTAATCAAGCGTCGGTGGCTCAGCGGTTAAGAAGTGGTCTCCCAATTTGGGAGGTACCTGTTCGATTCCCACGCAGGCCATGATTGGCACATGTTTTTAAATTTAATTTAATTACTTATGTGCATTTATCCGACTGGTCTTTAATGGTGAAGGAAAACATCGTGAGGACACCTGCATGCCTGAGAAATTAAAATTCAATAAATTAGTGTGGAACTAGATGGCGCTGTGTGTATGTCTAAAGATATTTTATTATTATTATTTATTTATTATTTTTTTAACCGAATCGATACCAAATTTAGCGATCGAATACTATGGACCTCTTGGCTTGAATATAAAAGATTTAATTGATTTTACTTTCGGAATTTCTTATTTACATTTATTGATTTGAAAATGTTATGTTTATTTCTAACAAGTTGAATCATTTCACGCCTTTCTAGTGTACGGAGAGAAAACGTAGAAGGGTAACAACATTGCAATCATGCATGCACTTTAATTATAAGCTGTATTGTAAAGCTACCCGCATTTATTTGCAGCAGAATGAAACTGTAGCTTTCTGTAACCCAAGCTTCAGGTATAGACTAGAATATAGTACATTACGATATAAGAGCATTATGGTGGCTATAACACACGAGGCGGAATTTCAACCCGAGCCGATGGCGAGGGCGTTATAGAGCCGAGTGTGTTTAACCAATATACGCACGTATATCGTACGACGTTTTTTAACATACTTGCGAGGAAACAGATATCACGCGGCGCGCTGCCTACTGTTGTTTACAAAATTTGAGAAAAAAAAAACTATTTGAAGCATATTTTATTACTGATACTGAACTATTTGAAACATACAGGGTGTCCAGTAAATAGCACGACAAACGAGAAGGGAAGATAGATGAAAGGTTGACCTACCAGACAAAAAAAAATAACCTTAGTAAAAGTGTCACCGTTTTCAAGATATAAATTTTTTATTTTTTTTTCTTAAAACTGCCACTTTTTCTCTGTTTGTTGTTGTTATGTGTAGAAATAACCAGATATTTTTCTTATTTTTTCTGTCAAATATTTTCAGATAGTTGCTGTACCATATTTAAATATCATTTTGTTAAATACATGTAGGTAACCCTGAGAAAGTAATTTTTTATTCCTAATTTTTTTTTATTGAATATTGTTTAATGAAGTTTGACCTTCAGCGGTGAGAAAAAAATGTATTGGACTGCTGCTGCACATTCCCTTAAAAAATTACCTGTTTAGTAGGGATTTCAGAAAGGTAAAATAAAATACACCTTTATTTTTAAATAAAAAGATACAGCATTTTTTCCGTCGAGGGGTCTGGTTCACACTTAAATCCAATATTCAAATTTAAAGTAAAATTACATCTTTTTACTGACCACTGAAGTGCTTAATTGTTAAAAAACCTTGAAATTGTTATCTGCGCATCTAATAGTGACAAACCTTTTCATGACCTTGGAAATCGGAATTCGAAAAATGGTACACAATGACTAATAGCATCTCTTATTTTTCTGTGTGTAAAGATGTTTGCTGTCTTGCTCTTACGATAATTAAAGTATGCATCCTTGGCCTTTGCCCCGCCCCCTTTCTTACACAATCAATACTGTCCTTGACGCTCTCTTGTGCACATCTCTCTTTGATATCACTGTTGTTTTGTTGTCGTACTATTTGCCTTTCAACTTGGACTCTGATTTGCTTAACGATTTGGGTATTGATAATTGTGATATCACTAACGATTTGGAGCTCTCTTGGACTTTGTTTTATTTGTTTCGATTGGATTTTGTGAAGTTGAACTGTGTTGATTTGCGTGAACTTCGGCAATGGCGCATCAACCTCACACGTACACGTCGCATGAATATGCGGATATGCACCTGATTTATGGTGAAAGCCGCTGCAACGCCAGAGCTGCCGCAAGGCTTTATGCTGAGCGGTACCCCAACCGCCATCATCCGGGCCATGAAGTGTTTAACCGAACTCATAGAGCAATTTCCGAAGGACGCATACCTGGACAACGTAGCGGCGCAGGACGGCCTGCAACAGTAGATGATGACATTGTCTTGGACGAAGTCGAAGAAGATCCATCAACTTCGGTGCGAATGATTGAAAGGCGTACTGGGATACCAAAATCCACCGCTCACAAAATCTTACAACGTCATAATTTACATCCTTACCATATTCAGCGAGTCCAAAGTTTGCAACCAAGAAATTACCCGGCCAGAGTTAGATTTTGCCGAGAAATGTTAGAAAGGCATCAATCTGATCCAAATTTTTTTGACAGAATAATTTGGAGCGATGAGTCAGCATGCAAACGGGATGGCTACTTCAATCTTCACAACCTCCACAGTTGGCAGATAACTAATCTACACGAAATGCGAGAAGATCGGTCTCAGTACCAGTATAAAATAAATTTGTGGACGGGAATTTTTAATGGCCAAATACTGGGACCCGTTGAACTGCCGCCAATTCTCAACTCTAATAATTATTTAGAGTTCTTGGAGAATCAATTACCAATTTTATTAGAAGATGTCTCGCTAGAGCAGCGGCGTACATTGTGGCTCCAACATGACGGCTGCCCTGCTCACTACGGCATACAAGTAAGGGCTCATTTGAATGAGCGATACCCCCGCCGATGGATCGGACGATCGGGTACAATCGCGTGGCCCGCTCGATCGCCGGATCTAAATCCCCTAGATTTCTTTTACTGGGGTTGCTTGAAGGACAAAGTCTACAATAAAGCTATCCAAAACGAAGAACACTTACGACAACAAATCTCCTCGGCTGCTCAAGACATTTCCCAATTAAGTTTGAGAGGATTAAAAAGATCATTCCTTAAGAGGTGCCGAGCTTGTATTAGAGTGGAAGGTCGGCAATTCGAACACCTATTAACTGTGTTTGATTGATTACTTATGATCGTAGAGAATACAAAAATATTAAATGTAAATTTTGTTTGGTAATAAATGTGTTCATTTTTAATCCAAAGTGTGTATTTTATTTAACTTTTGCTTATTTTTAAATAAACTGGCTTAAATTTTAACTAGTTCAATAATAAGTAACGCTGCTAAGCAAAAAAAGAAAAATTAATCATCAATTACCTTTTGACCGAAATTTGCCACTTTGGCAGAAAAAATGCTGTATCTTTTTATTTAAAAATAAAGGTGTATTTTATTTTACCTTTCTGAAATCCCTACTAAACAGGTAATTTTTTAAGGGAATGTGCAGCAGCAGTCCAATACATTTTTTTCTCACCGCTGAAGGTCAAACTTCATTAAACAATATTCAAAAAAAAAAATTAGGAATAAAAAATTATTTTCTCAGGGTTACCTACATGTATTTAACAAAATGATATTTAAATATGGTACAGCAACTATCTGAAAATATTTGACAGAAAAATAAGAAAAATATCTGGTTATTTCTACACATAACAACAACAAACAGATAAAAAGCGGCAGTTTTAAGAAAAAAACATAAAAAATTAATATCTTGAAAACGGTGACACTTTTACTAAGGTCATTTTTTTTTGTCTGGTAGGTCAACCTTTCATCTATCTTCCCTTTTCGTTTGTCGTGCTATTTACTGGACACCCTGTATAACACGTGGAGATCAGTAATCTGATGGTGTTATCATTTGGCTGTATGAGACTTATGCTCTTTGCCATAGCAAATAGTACGGTTATAGAATATAATTTCACTATTTGCGTTTATAATCGCCTCCGTGGCTCAATGTAAACAACATTGGGTTTACGATTCGGAGGTCGCGGGTTCGATCCCCAGCGGGGTGCATGTTTAAGTACTCTGTTTGGTTGGTGGTAGGGCATTTTAAATGTCCGCCTGGCTAGCTACCACCATCTTATCTAAATCTGCCGCCAAGCAGCAATGTTAATAGCATTGTTGTGTTTCGGTTGTCAGGGATAAGATAGCCAGTCCCCCAAATGTGTTGGGGTTCCCGGGTCAGTACGCTTCCACCTTCGACCTCATCTTCACTTAACGTCAGGTGTGATTGAGGTCAAGTACCAACTCGTTATGCATAAAAAAAAAATAACACGCGTGTTTTATGATCTCTTTGGTATATATAAAACCGGTGAAATTAGATCCACTTTACGAGCAAGTATATTGAAAAATAAATATTCCATGATTAATCGAATCAGTAGGGGTGGCACAACATACACGACGTGCCACAGATGTCTCGACAAAGATTCTCGTGTCCCAAATCTTGTTACTTCGCCTGTTATCAGTCTTTTGAAATTACACAATGTTATCCATTTTCGGATTACTAGGCGTGGGGAGATACCCGTACGTCGTTGACTTACCGAACAGCACTAAGTGGGACCAACTCGGAAATCGAGAAAAAAAAATCAGCTTTCATACACTTCAGTTGAGTCGGCTGGAGCGTGACTGTAGGGGTCCGCTCGCTGAGTCGGTGCTCCGTAAATGATGATGAATCAGCACCGCCTATACGTTCAAGCTGTAAAGTAACATTCTATGGAACTTACTAAATGTGTAAATAAACCGCCATATTGAAATTGTATCTGAATGATGAATTTACTAGTCATGGGCAAGACTCTTACTTCTTTACTTATGTCAACCCATATCGGATAATAAAATACCGTAAGCAAAAAACAAGTAGGTACGAGAGAGATCTGAGATCGTCTTTTGTTTACATAGCAAGTTCCATAGAATGACGCTTTAAATGCGCTGGAAAACAAGCAATAGTAGAGATGCGAACGATACCTTGTCCTGCCGCTGTCCTGATCTCGCCTCCGGGCACCGCAGCTGGGGGTCTGTCAGCGATGCAAGAGTAGGTGTGGTGATTACGGTACATCGGTATTGAACTTTTGTTGGCACAGCTGATTTGTATTCTCGATTTCAAAATTGGTACCATAATGAAATTATTCAGTTTGATGGTCTGAATAACCATACAAAATTTTCAAGGTGATTAAAATTTACATCCTGTATATATTACCAGAGATTATTAAAACATTACCTGATGCGTAAAATGCTAATAATGAAAACACAATTTTATATTGTGAAATTACTCCAATGCCCAATTTTGTGTTAAATCAACTATATTGGCTTACCTAAATGTGTATATTGTATTGATCCTGTATCTCCTAACCTACCCTGCTTTGTCCTTGTGTAGACTATAGTTGTTAATTCTTGTCGCATGCAGTGTGCGAAGTGCGAGTTTTGTCTCGTTTTTAACTTTACCATCGCGTTCGCGTTTACGCAAAAAGTATCTAAGAAAAAAATTGTTTCGCAAACTATCCGCTAGAGGCGCTGCACATTTCTCCATACAAATCGTCACGTAAACGTGAACGCGGTAGTAAAGTTAAGTCGAAACAAAACTCACACTCCGCCCTCAGTTAACGACTTGCGATGGTAAAAGTATGCTGCCAAAGAATAAGAGAGTGTGTGCTATAAAACAAGCTTCATGCGCAGCGCTTTAAAGGCTAAACAAGCTAAAGTTACATAAAAAAAGCTACATTATATAGAGATACTAGCTTTCCGCCCGCGGCTTCGCCTGCGTAGAATTACTTTATCGCGGAAATTTGTTTATCCCGCGGGAACTACTCACTTTATCGGGATAAAAAATATCCTATGTTTCAATCCAGGCTTTGTTCTACCTATATGCCAAATTTCATCCAAATCCGTTCATCCGTTCATGTTTCTCCTTTGTATGTGTGCCAGTTTATGCAATAAACTTTTTATCTATCTATCTATCTATCTATCCGTTTCGCCGTGATTGAGCAACAAACAAACAAACATCCAACATTTCTTTATATACATAGCTTTTCAGTCATTCAATGGACAATGTATACGCTTTTATAATAAGGTTCCGGGAGACATTCAAAATTTGCCTTGAAATAAATTTATAACAACCATTAAACGGTAACTATGTGCCAAAGGCTATTATAAAATTTCTGACTATCTGGATGATACAAATGCGTGGACATGAACCGCTCGGCAATATCCAGTATATTTTATTCTTATTTTTCTTTGTCGAATCATAAATTTAACAATTATTCCAAATTGTATTTGTATTGATTTATTTAAAAAGAGCAGTTTCTGATCCTGAGTTTCTTGCTCGTTCTTCTCTGGGGAGACTGCCTAGTGAATGAGCGATAACTGTATGTCATGACGATTTCAGATGTTATTCTCATAACTTACGAAATAAAACATTTTTGATTTGATTTATTTATTTATTTTATTCAAGAAATTCAAATCTCTTATCAATGTTTGATAAGTATGTAGGCACTATTATTCATTAATACAAAATAACTAATTTGACAGTTGAGCAGTTAGATCCATGGATTTTCGCTCAAATGATCGGTCATTTTATATTAGTTATATTTTATATCGCGCACAATTTGCGTTTAATAGTCTTATTTTTATCAAAAATCAAGTGGATATTAACAAGTAAGAAAGCTTATTGCTCTTTGAAAGTTTAACTAAATTTGTAAACTAACTGCCCCCGTAGCATGACAGGCGCGATGAACGTCTATATTGCGCGAGATAATATTTGTCCTGCTCATTCGCTTGGACGAAATATACAACTATCCCACTCTCACTCCAACGTCATGCTACTCAGGTTCCGTGTTACGCCTACCACTATATGTAATTTCTTGACATATAGTAAATTCATATAAATGTATTAGTATTCAGATCAACATGATTCTCAGCTCATATCCACCCACAGTTGGGTATAAGCCTTTTCTTTATTACATCAATTCTCTTGGTGCCAGCCGCGTAATAAGTTGTCTTTGTTAAAATATTAGTTTCCTTAAGCTTATCCCATCTAGGTCCCAATTTGCAATTGCACGAATAGCTAGCTTTTGTAACACAAAAATTGTATGTATGCACAAATTATATTCTTTTTTTTATGAATGCTAGGGTCACTCGAGCTACGTGACCCACTTGGATTGGTCAGAAGACAGCCAGTACATAAGGAGCAACTCTGGGGACTATGAACTTTTATATTGTGAGTATATTCAATAGAATTGCTATACACGAAGAGTTGGAAGACGTGATCAATAAGAGAAAAGTATGGATTACTATTCTAAAAGGATAACAACATAATATATTTGAAAGAGAATAAGACTATCACTGTTAATAATGAAAACAGAAGAAAGTTCAAACACTAAGTGCAGGGTAACCCTACATTATAAGTACTTGAAGTACCCACAGTGTGTGTGCCCGCCCACGACCGACTTTTTGTAGGACCGATAATCGGGCCGATTTTTTTCCTCGATACTTTTATCTTCGATTTTGTGACCGATTTTTTGTAGGACGATTACAATTTCTATTTTTTACAAAAAAAAAACGGTCATCGATTGTCGGCCGTGGGCGGGAAGCCTATTTGATATTTATCTGCCATCATGTATGGTGACCATGAATCAAATATTCATTAATTATTCTTAGGTGAAAAGGGTAAATGTTTCATGTAAAGGAATTAAAGAGATAAATCCTGATCATGTCTCCCAAATCTTCCTGTATATAAGGTCTAACAAAATTAACCCGACAAACGTTGGCAATTGCAAGTATGTACATGACAAAAATATAATATTTCATTAAAAAAGCTAGCCTTCAAAATTTTGTTTCCGAGTATAAAAAATAAATGTAAGTTACACCTTTCCATGACAGGGAACGCAACAACATGCCGGCAGGTGACGTCACCGACGTCGATGCGTGACGTCACGTGGGCCACGAACACGTGCCCCATCACGTTCCAGACGATCGGCGTGTGGCCCGAGAACGCGGACGGCACAGACATCAACTCCTGCACCAGGTACGTTATGTGCTCCTGGTACTTCTGCCGAATTTTAGATAGATAGATAGATAGATAAAGCGTTTATTTGCATATTACAGAAACACATACAAAAATATTCGACTTAACAATAATTCTGCTTGGTGTTATTCTTACACAATGTAGCCTTATTTCACAGTAATAAAAATGGATATGTAATAAATATGTAAAAAAACACAAAGGATATGTATTCTAATTATCAGGTCGTTTTTTCACCGTCGTCGCCTATTTTCACTGATGATGATGATGGTTCTAGATATTGCCCGAGACTACATACAAACTATTCTTTCAAAACCACATGAATATTAGTTATTCATGATACGGAATCCCAAAAAGAAAACAGATGGATAACTCTGTATAAATGGTAACCATTACAGTCCGTCCAGATTGACTTGTCCTATTTGGTAAACAAATATGGCGTACTAGCAACCAGAGACAATTTATAGGGTTGGGGTATCAGCGAACCAATGATGGTGAATGAGTACGAAAATTAAGTGAACTTGATCATCTAATTCAATTAATCATTTAATTTGATTAATCATCGTCATTTCAGCCCACAGAAGTCTACTGTTGGACATAGGCCTCCCCCACAGATAGAACAATATATAACCGAAATAAAAAAAATATTAACAAGCTTATTAAGTCAATCAAAAATAAGAAATCGCTAGTGTGAAGAGAGCCTAAAAGTTCTTTACAACTAATTAAATACGTTTTGGATTCCTATAAAAATTAATATTTTCCAAATAGATGTCAATTCAGTTCATTGATTCAGTTCTTTCGCTCATCACATTACATTACTTTTCCCATCCCTAAAAATCACAACCAAAATAGATTTCCGAACGTCAGTAATGTCAATGTTTTTTTTATCCTGTGGCAGTATGTGGTTATGAACTTTCTATTTTCAGCGAAAATAAGTATTTTTAAGGATAATTCGCAGCAGTTTTCGTTGAAGTTCACATTCCATGTGTTTCTTATATAATTCAAGACATCTATACACAGTGTACACGGCGTGATTTATACGGCAAGTCGTGTTTTTGTTACGAGTGTGGTTTGTTTACCAAATAAGACAAGTCAATCTGGACGGACTTTAGATTCGGCTTGATATTCCAAAGTTCACTGCCTGCTAAATTTCGAAAACGCCCAGAGACTTTTTCTTTTCAATTTACTCCTTTCGGAGAAGGCAAAGGGATCTAAGCCCAAACAGCCATGTCTTGTCTCTCATTTCTTCAGTTTAGTAAAGTCAGTCTGAGTCAGTCATTCGTCGTAAACTTGGCGTATACAAAGTCTAGTCACGGTCAAGTCATTCTTCAGTAAAGTGGCATAATGCAGATTTTGGCGGCTTCTTGTGGGAACCCGAAAGCTTCGTTGCGCAATTTAATTTACACTTCCCTTCCCTTGTGCACCATCACTGACTTTGCCGTACAATATTCTACCGTTACTAAACTTCAACACACAGAATGCACAAATTTCAAGAAATTTAAAGAAAATGCAACATCACTAGCCTATTTCCCGCCAAGAAAACCCGTCCATCTATAAAATCATCTGGGTAAACCAAGCATAGCTTACAAAACTCGCAAAAATCAATTATCGAAAAAACAATCGTTTTCAAAGCCACAGACAGAAAAAACCTTCAAGTTAATAACACACTTTGAAATCCAATGTCATTTACATATTACGCCGTCGCTTTCTACGTTCAAATCATTATATGGTCATACTGTCCATCTGACTGGTAGGTCGCAAGTTGCCTAGTTGGGGCGGAGGTTCAAACCATATTTGTAATATTAGTGGCTTGTGTGTTCTATGCTCATGGTGAGTTCCTAACGAAGAAAAGATTGTGTAAACAACATTGGGTTTACGAATCGGAGGTCGCTGGTTCGATCCCCAGCGGGGTACATGTTTAAGTACTCGGTTTAGTTGGTGGTAGGGCATTTTAAATGTCCGCCTGGCTAGCTACCACCATCGTATCTAAATCTGCCGCCAAGCAGCAACGTTAATAGCATTGTTGTGTTCCGGTTGTCAGAGATAGGCAGTTCCTCAAATAAGTTTGGGTTTCCGGGTCAGTACGCTTCCACCTTCGACCTCATCTTCACTGAACATCAGGTGTGATTGAGATCAAGTACTAACCCGTCGAAAGATCTACTGAATAGTGTGTTTTGTTTCAGATCACACGACGGCAGATTGGTAGCCACAGGCGATGATTTCGGCAAAGTGAAACTCTTCGCTTACCCGGTCACACAGCCGAAGGTGAGCCTCTCAAAGACTCAATTGCAACTTTGCTGGATACAGCTTATCAAGACCTTATCTAGTGTTGAAGTAGTAGGAAAATAGTCCGACTACAACATTATTATTGTAGTAACGAGTTGCAGACTCAACTAAATTGAAAAGTTTTATTTTTATTTATTTTATTTTAACACTTTATTGTACACAAACACAAAGAAATGGACATTAACAAAGATTTAAGAAAAATGTACAAAGGGCGAACTGATCTCTATAAGAGATCTCTTCCAGCAAACCCGTGAGAGCGCAATTTGATGCAAAAGGTAGACATAAAGTGTACACGAAACAGAAGAAACAAAAAATGTTAAAAATATCATATAATAGAATAAAACCAAAATAATACATTAAACGAAGAAATTACCCAACATAAATACACAAATACATACATACAATCATTATATATAAATATATATATAATATAATATTATACATATAAACTATACATAAACTATACACATCATACAAAAAGTCCTACAACAAACTTATAACCTGTAGATGAAAAGCTAAATTTAAATATTGTTACGAAATTACGAATAATTAATAGCATTAATTGACTTGACGTGAGACCCCAAGATAGTGCTCTTTAACCCTAGCTTTAGAAACGTCAAGAGTTTGACTATCCCGTACGTTTTATGTTATGTGTTAAAAGTTATCAGTCGAAATCTTTTGAGCACTGGACGAAATCGACAGGTTTCACACATTACCGATTGGTGTAGTGGATAGTCAACAACTCGATAGTAGCACAACACTCCGGGTATGACGCGAAAGAAAGCTATAATTTTTACTAATTTTGGATTAGAAAGTCACAATGCGTAACGTCTTCATTGTGGTTCGGGTAGTGTTATTCCTCTATGATTGTGGCTACCAACTCATTTTTTTTTTTTATATCTACCCACACCTTCCATTGCGTTTTTTTTTATGGTTAACTGGATACGCATTTGACCACAATCTCACCTGATGGGAAGTGATGATGTGGCCGAAGATGAAGCACGCGATCTCAGTATTCACCTATTCACCATGCTCTTGAAGATCCCAAGGTTGTAGGATTCAGGAAAGACTGACGCCGGAAGGGAGTTCCATGCCTTGGCTGTTCGCATTATGAATGAAGAATCGAACCGCTTAGTGCGAATGTTCGGTATGTTAGCTACATACGGGTGGAATCCCTCCCCGCGCCTAGTAGTCCGAAGATGGAATGGCGATGGTGGAATAAGATTGTTACATTCATCATACCAACAAGTTACAACAGATGGCGCTAAGCGCATCATTAGTGAATAATTAAAACTAAAAAATCAAAAGAATTTCTGTGTGCATAGTTAATTAAAATAAATATCATAAATTTCAAATGTGTCGCCTACACTTATCGTTAGTGAAACCAACGGTTGCGGGTTCGAATCCCGCGAGGGGTAATTGGTTGTGTGATGAATACGAAAATTAATTTCCGAGTCATGGATGCTTAAGTATCCATAGTACAAGCGTTGCTTAGTTTGGGACTAGATGATTGGTGTAAATTTTGTGAAATAATTATTGTAATGAAATTATGTTTATTTCTTTTTATTTTAAGTTACTATTATCTCTCCGTCACTACAAAATTTGTTCCCTTTTGTATTTATGTACACAATTCCGTCGTTATTTTCATGAATTCATAGCTAATTTATTTATATTCTTTATTGCACATAAAAAACATGTTGACAATCAGTCGGAAATATCGTACAAAGGTGAGCTTATCTCTAATAGAGATCTCTTCCACCCAACCTCAGTGGTGGTTAGAGCATTGTGCGGGACGGTGAACAAAAAGTGCAGTTATGAAATGACAAATCTAATTACAATATACTATACATATAGGTATATATATGTTATTTAAATACATACACTACTAGAATACAGAAATACACTTAATTGTAAAATTACACTTGTTTATTAGTAAACTATATAATACATATAAATAAATAAATATCACATATATAAGTACATAATTTATCGATAATAGTGGAATCAATTTATTACTCTTGTCACATGAAATTTTGGTACTCCATGTAATTATCACTCAGACTATACATATATGACACGCTTCGGGGGTGTGCAACCTCAAATTAATTTAGAGCCGGAATATACGTCAGATTCTGTGTCCGATTGTCTGATCAGCCCATAGATTATGTAACTTCATCGTTATCGTCATCGATTATGTTGACCAATGAGAAACCGTCAAATTACCGAGCGAGCGATGAGCCAACCAATCACATGTTAGAACGTAACCGATGACGATTAAATTATGTTGGGGTTCTATTTCATAACTTCATCGTTATCGTCATCATCATCATTACATAATCGAAGAGCAGACTATCTGATCGCATTTACTCGATACACGTATCCTCTTGCTTGATTGTTAACAGTATGTAATAGGTGCTTAGCCTGTCAAATAATTATTATTGTTTATATTCGTTTCTCTTAGGCTTAGACACTGAGATGTATACAATTGTTTATTTCATTATTTTATATGCGTATATATATTATATGCGTACTTACATATTATCTATTTACTATTACTATATAATATACCTATTTGTTACTCATTATAAAATAAAAACTAAAAATGATAAACAATCTTTAAACAAAATAAAATTGAAAACTTTGAGATTTAGATAATAGGCTTTCTTGGCATCTTTGTTTTAAGTTTAAATTGGGAGAAGCCACTGACTCCTGAGATACAGGTTTATTTAACCTAGTTTAGGTGTCAGAGTATTCATAGGAGCTTGTAACAATTTAGTATGTCAATAAAGAGATTATTTTTATTATTAATAATGAACTTTACACATAAAATAAAAATACTCGATACACGTCCGATTGTTACGCCAGAGTTATAATGAACTCGGTTGTTCTTGCATGCTGAGCAGAAAAATAATGCACGACAAATTACTGTTACCTAATTATTAAAAAAAAAAAAAACAATGAAAACATTATCTCGTGTTGACTCGAAAAAAGAAACAACCGGTAATAAAATCGTAAACACCTCGGCGCTGTTTACGACTCGGAAGTCGGATCTGACTATCGGATCGGACGTGTATTGAATATTGAAACAAAATAATGGCACCAACGCCTTCAGACCCGACTATCTTATAGAATCTGACGTATATCCCCAGCCTTACTGTCTCGTATAAGCATGAACAACTATTGTTTTGTCGACGCTATTATTATTAATAATTATCTATGCTTTACATATAACATATATATTTTTATGTTATAAATCATCCAACTATGATAAAGTTACGTATATACTGTGCTTGCGCTCCACAACTTAGAAACACTACGTCTCTTTATATTCACTCGCACCTACTATCACTCATCAATCACTATTTCAAGAGTCTGAAAAATTGGTATTTACTTAATACTTACTGTTTCCTCTGGTTTAGGTTCCAATATGCTCTGCTCCTTAGGGGATAGCTGAACATCAGTGTTTTGCTCAATGAGCAATCTAATCCATTTGTACTGCTGCAGCACACACATCCGTTAGTGTTACAATATTAAGTTAATTTGTTACTTTATCTGTGTATTATCTCCACACGCTCCATGCACACACACGCACACGCGCTCACACACACACACACACACACACACACACACACACACACACACACACACACACACACACACACACACACACACACACACACACACATACATAAAAATATCTATTTTCTACCCTAAGCAACATTATTTTCAATGTAACATTTAGATATGGAAGAGCGGGCCCTCCTGGCACAAGTATACTTGTATACATAATAGGATATCCCAACCTTAATCTATACCTACTAAAGTCGAAAATAAACTTTTTTCATTTTCATTCATTCATTTTCATAAGCTAAATATATGTGTGTGACTGCGGAAACAAATAAAGCCTCTATCTATGACGACCTGTTTAGTGTAGTGGTTAGCAACTCTGACCACTATACCAAAAGGTTGCGGGTTTGAATCCCGCTAGGGGCATATGTTTGTGTGATGAATACGGACATGTGTACCCGAGTTATGGATGTTTTCATTTATGATAAGTATTTATTTACAAAAAAAAATATATATTTTGTAGTACATCAACCATCTGGTATCCACATCACAAGCCTATAGTTGCTTAAAGTGGAACTAGATGGCGCATTTATTTATTTATCTATCTATCTATCTATCTAACAACGTTGGACTTCCACAGTCGCTGTGCCACCAGTACGGCGGGCACTCGTCCCACGTGACGTGCGTCCGCTTCCTCCCCGACGGCTCGCGCCTGCTCAGCACGGGCGGGCTCGACACCAGCGTCATGCAGTGGATCGTCGACTAGACCACCCCCACACCCCCGCCCCCCACCCCCCACAACCCACAACCCACCCGCTGCTAACCAATACACGCCCCAATACTTAAACGGTAGCGACCTGGACCCCAATTCCCAAACGCTCGACTTTTCACTGTCGATAGACCTTGGTATAGCTATCTCTTTCATACTAATAAGGGTGTGCAAAAGTGACAAAGCTATGGATGTCTATCGACAGTGACATGTCGAACACGCGAGAATCGGGGACAATAGGTTGTCACTTTTACACACGCAAATAAGTGTGAAAGACGTCGTCTCTCGACAGTGTAATTATAACTCAATTGCTTTGGGAATCGTTATCGTTCATGACGTCAACGCATTGTCCGTCCTTGCCATATTGTAACACAATGACAAGGACATACAATGTATTGCTATCGCTATAGCTTAGAGTTAGGCGGTAGAGCCCTAGTTTTCATACAAACTGTAATCGACCATATGTAAAAACAATAAATTCTACATTCAAAATACTTTTAAAAAGTTTTTAATGTTTCATCATGATTATCACATATACAAAGACGAGTAATTTTGATGGAATCTTCAGACCCTCGTTGTCATTTTTTTTTTTTATTTATTTAAAGGAAAGTTACAGGAGTATTTGTTACAGTATGCGTCGTACATTAGCCAACAAAGCTTCCACGGATAAAGATAATACATTTGCATTGAGTTAACACATTCAATGTATTTGAAGAAATGCTATGTTATATTAAATCCTGTACGACTAAATTCACTTACCGGTAAATATGGGAAAAACAAAGTAGTTATATGGATTATAGGTACTTAGTGTTGTTATAAGCATTCACGCAACGACTATGATAGGACAGTGCTTTGCCGCCGCGAACGTCATTATTTTACTTTCGTAAGAAGTACGGAAAAGACAATACAACGTCCACCACAATCGGCGCATAAACGCCTCATGAGATTTTCTTTACACATGTTGAAAATTTATTATATTTGTTATGAAAGATATCGATGTGACGATAAAGCTCATCATACTTTTTACAGGCTCTAATGATAAACGTTCTTTGCATAGTTAGTGCGATTGAAAATATTTGCATATGTGGTAGGAGACCGCAGACTGTCATCAGTGAGCTCCAGTCCCTACATCCCGGCTCGATCATCAGATCAGCTCGATGGTACCATAATATTGCATTGCCACCGAACTTTTTTTTTTTTTTTTTTTATCCACAACTGGTTAGCACTTCACCTCAATCATACCTGATGTGAAGTGAAGATGAGGCCGAAGGTGGTAGCGTACTGACCCGGAAACCCCATCTTATTTGGGGGACTGGCTATCTTATCTCTGACAACCGGAACACAACAATGCTATTAACATTACTATTTGGCGGCAGATTTAGATAAGATGGTGGTAGCTAGCCAGGCGGACATTTAATATGCCCTACCACCAACCAAACCGAGTACTAAATATGTACTCCGCTGGGGATCGAACCCGCGACCTCCGAAACGTAAACCCAATGTTGTTTACATTGAGCCACGGAGGCGGTTATTTTTGCTTACATACGAACATTGCACACAAATAAAAGCTTGTAATTAATAAGAGATAACCTGAATTAAATAGGTTTAATTTTATAAGTTACCGGTGGAATTTGTATTGTATTTTCATATAAAAGAAATGTCCGACCCCTTTTAAGTAAAATATAAATGTAATCACATCACTAACATTTAAGCAAACTGGACCTACGAAAACACAGAAAATATCGCATAATTTTTTACACTTGGTCCATTATAATTTCAATGAAAACTGGTTACTATGGTAAACCATATTTCTGTCCCTTTCATGTCGTTCACATTCAAAGCGACAGAATGATGGGTAATGGGCTCTTAAGCGTTTGAGTATTCGGACGTTAGTTTTATTGTAATAGTAATTTCTAACTCAATTAACAGGATTGGTGAATTAACGGGTACGGTAATGTGCATATAACCAATAAAAAGATGTTACGTGAATTTATGTCTAGAAAGACACAATCTCAATTTCGTCCGTTCATTCTGTTACTAACCGCCATTGATGGTTTACTGCAGAATAGTGACGTCTAGTAAAAAGTAAAGACGATTTTTTTTTTGCAGTAACCTTTCCATTCTCTCTTTAAAAGAGGAGTGTTATAAGTATGACCGCTATGTGTGCGTCGGTCTGTGTGTCTGGCTATGCCACCGTAGCTCTTAAACGGGTGAACCGATTTAGATGCCGTTTTTATTATTTGAAAGCAGGTGGTTCTCAGACACGTTTTATCAAAATTGCTTGTTTTCTCGGCGGTTTTCATAATTTTCAATCTCTGTCCTGATATTTTATTAGACAGAAACGTATATAATTTATCAAATGTGCGAAATGCGACTTTTGCTTATTTTTGTTAACCTTACTATCGCGTTCACTGTTACCTAAAAAGTACATATGAAAAAATAAGTTTTATTAACAATACGCTAGAGGCGCTGTACATCTTTTTTATACAATTCGTCAAGAAAACGTGAACGCAGTAGTATCGTAACACAGAATTACCATCGCGTTGGCGTTTACGAAAAAAGTCCCCATGAAAAAAATCGTTTTGCAAACTATCCGCTAGAGGCGCTGCACATTTATCCATACAAATCGTCACGTAAACGTGAACGCGGTAGTAAAGTTAAGTCGAAACAAACCTCACACTCCGCCCTCTGCGTCTTTTAAACACTTCCACCAGTTCTGTTAATTTAGTATGTATGATTTTAGACTAGTTTGGTTCACATTGATACGTTTAAACATAATTGGAGAGTGGATATCTTCGTCAAGTTACTTAAATCAAGAAAATGCAAAGGATCGAAGACGACAGCTTAAATTTTACGTTTGCAAGTCTTCAGCGCAGCCTTGAGACCTTCTACGTAATCTATTACGTAGGCCCACTGTGATCGTGACCCTCCACGGAGTTGACCACAGTTTTGCTTTGAACGGGTTAAAAGGCAATTATTATTTGTTGAAACCTTTGCCGATTTATCGTGATGAGAACACTAAGGTTAAACAACTGTTTAGCCTCTGTAGGGATTGAAAGTACCAACAATACAAAGTAAGTTCGCCATTTTATTTCAGTACAAAACTATTTTTTGATTTAGTACATAAAGTAATAAATATGTATGGTGCAATTTGAAGTCGTGTAATTCTTGTTAGTGGGTGAATCCACTCTTGTTTACCAATAGTTCTTCCCAAGGAGCCATAGCGGATTTATACAAAAAAAAATTGACTTCAATATTAAGAGTTGGGGGCGAAAATTTTTCGAGGGACTTTAACCTTTTAATCTCAGTACATATAGTCTATACGCCAAAAGGTCGCGGGTTCGAATCCCGCTAGGGGCATATGTTTGTATGATGAATACGGACATGTGTACCCGAGTTATGGATGTTTTCATATAATAATAAGTATTTATTTACAAAAAAAAAATGTATTTTATAAAAATTTATGTATGTATGTATCTGGTATCCACAACACAAGCCTATACTTGCTTAAAGTGGAACTAGATGGCATTGTGTGCATGTCCAACGATATTTATTTATTTATATCCATGATGAATCCAGAGAGATATTTCTTCTCATTGGATCTTTTGCAAATCCTTAAATTAAACGGATCTAATGAGATGTTTCATTGTCAATAAATCTACTTTTAAAGTATAAAATTCAATTAGATCCCTTGGGAATTCATTTCACTAAATAGAATGATAATTTAAACTGTTTCTAGTGAGAATTTTGATGGGTTAATATCAAATAAATTTATATCATGATTATCGTCTTCACAATTTTAACATCAGGTGTGATTGAGGTCAAGTGCTATCTCGTTGTGCATAAAAAAACACATTATGTTTTTTTTTTAAGAATGACTACTATCCAAACTAAACAGAACTGAATTCACCTGTTGACACGATAATGCGCGCGACTTAATTTTCACCCTGTATAAGGAATCTAATAATTGTGTGAATGGTGAAACAGTTTCTTATTGTATAAAAATCTAATAGTATCTCGATTGTACCCACGATTTATTGAAAAAAAAAAAAAAATACAATTTATGTGCACATTTAAGTGAATTTTAATATTTGTACATTTCAGATATCACAGCACTGAGTTTACACGATATCTTGTGAATTGTAAACGTGGACCTAACAAGGCCTCAGTTTTTATCTTTGTGACGTCATATCGTGTGCTATTTAAGGCCCTTGGGTTCTATTTTTGAAAATCACTGATTACCAAAAAATTATCACCGATGATTTGATGATCCCTATTTTTGAAATGTCGCATTTTTGTAAAAACACATAATAGTAACAAAAGGAGGCATAGACCTCACATCCACGACGAGGTTTGAAATTTAATTTTCTGTCTGACAGTAAACGCCTTTCAGATCACCAGATTTGTTTGGTCATCTTAACTTGATTTTTTGGCGGGAACTCAATGAGTGATGTTTCATTTTTGTTTTTGTTTCTTGAAATTTGAGCATTCTGAGTTTTGAAGCTTAATAATGGCAGCAAAAGTCAGTGCTGGTGTGCAAGTGAAGGGAAATGTAAATTAAAGTGCGTAACAAAGGTTTCGGGTTCCCACAAGAAGTACAGTATTTCAATCGCTAAAAATATTCGTTTTATTTTAATGAATAACGATTTAAGGAAACATTCAGTACATATTACACGATGAAGAGGAGTGTAAAACTAATTTTTTTTATCTGTGGAAGGACATTAAGATTTTTTTTTATAAAAATTATCTATTCTAGTTGATTTAGTTGGAAATACACCCATAATTATAGAATGCGAGTCTCGAACGAAAAATGGTGCATATTATTGCACTCTCTTTTCCACCGTGAACTAAAATGATTTTAATTTTCTGATTATTCATATTAGGTACCTATACTATTTTATAATTCCATCTAATGTTAATGTTTTGGATGTTTGTTGAACGTCTCAAAGGATTTGGGTGAATTTCTGAACACAGATCCTGTCCACACATAGGATATGTTTATCCAGAAATTGTAAATAAATCCTGCAGGAACTGGTACCATGCGGGCGGAGGACTAGCAACTAATAATGTACGCATATTTTACTTTATAGGGCTAGAAATCACAATATAAAAACAAGGGAGATGTATTAAGTATCGCCTCGGTATGGTCACAATGCGTCTAAAGATAATAGAAATGATTTCAAATGTGTGAGTACCAAGCGTTATGTTAAATGTTTACGGCCCGTATTAATAAACCATTCTCAAGATTGAGAACAGTCTTGTGACCGGTCTCAAGTAAACATGTTGATTAATAAACCTAACTTGAGACCTGAAAAGCACGTGCACGTGAAATTTCGTTTAGTGCAAAAGCAATAAACGAAACTCAAGACTCAAGAAATTCATTCGCCGCTGAGGCGAATACTTGTGAAGTGATCTTAGCTGAGTAGACCTCAAGATTGGTTTATAAATTAGCACGAAGCTTGAGATAGCCTCAACTGATTAAGAAGCATCTCTGTTGATACAGCCTCAAGACTTGTATTGAGATTGGTTTATATTATGATATTGATTACTCGGCCATACGAAGCGATTCAACATGGATGATAGATAAACATACGAAATATGACGTAATATTGGTATACAGGCTCTCTTTCACGTTTCATATCGCTTTATGTAAAAGACAGGGACAAGTATAAAATATTTCATGACGTTAGTTGGATAAGGAAGAGTTGCAGCAAGCGTTATCGTAGCGTATGGTCAGCTGACGTCACGAGAGCCAACCGCACTGGTGTTGCCACTCAAAGGATAATCTCTAATAATATTATATAGGTGGCAACACTAAGCCGAACCCTAATTCTATCTCTCTCGTTTATATAATTTGTGGAATGGATAGATGCAAGGTTGTGAGAGTGCGAAATGAATCGATTTTACAGTAAATATCGGATCACATCCGTCTAAACAATCACATTAGTGTAGTGCATTATTGAATTGGGAGCACTGAATTTATATAATTATTAGTGGAGTTTTTTACACTTGCAACACTGCGAATATATGTGATTGAGCTTTGGTATAATATAAGTATTTTTAAGAATAATTATTATAGTAATATTTTTGTGGCACTTTTTAATTATTTAAGCCGTCATGATCAATTACAAATTAGGATATATTATATTTTATTGTTTAAATACGTGGTTTATGAAAATTATTACTGTTTTTGCGAATCATTTCCGTCCTTTATAAATCGCATCTAAAAGTACCATCCATCAGTAAATTTCCCAATAGGCCTTCTCATAATTCTATAAAATTAGTGTTTTAAAAATTATTAATATGAATAAATAGAAATATTGCTCTTTTGGTTCTTATTGAAAAGGTTCACTAAATTAAGACCAGTTAAACGTAACTTTTAGTTTAAAAAAAAATTATTTTCATAATCCACGTAGTCATTTTAATGTTTAGATATATTTTTATATTAGTAATCTCTGTCTAAAGTTCAGGATTGGGTAGGCGATTAAATATTTTTCATAGAGTAGTCATGAGATATTTACCGAGACTTGCGCTGCTAAAACATGATTGCGATCCTAAATTGTCATGTCATCCTTTTTGTGTGCTTATACTTAATATAAAAAAAAATACGCCCCGAATACAGAACCTCCTCCTTTTTTGAAGTCGTTTGAAAAGGGATAGACCAGTTTAACTTTATTTCTAATTGCGTGGCAGTCGCAAAAATCTCATAGATGGTGCTAAATAAAGATATCATGGTTGCTAGTGATACCTCTAGATATCAAATAAGTGAGAAAACCGTATCTAAATCCACAAACAAATTAAGAAATATATGTCTTAAGTGAACAACCTCTAACTCTAAGGCGTAGATTTGCGCTTGAGCATAGTTGGAACTCTTTCCAAGTGCCGCTATACAAGTTACATAAAGCTGTCCCTTTTTAACTGTCTCCAAGCGGAGATCCCTGCTTGAGTAACATTCATTGGGTAACATTTGGTTGATGGTAGGGCATTTTAAATGTCCGCCTGGCTAGCTACCACCATCTTATCTAAATCTGCCGCCAAGCAGCAATGTTAATAGCATTATTGTGTTCCGGTTGTCAGAGATAAAATAGCCAGTCCCCCAAATGTGTCGGGTTTCCGGGTCAGTACGCTTCCACCTTCGGCCTCATCTTCACTTAACATCAGGTGTGATTGAGGTCAAGTGCTAACCCGTTGTGCATTAAAAAAAACCCTCTCACTCTAACGAGTAGATTTGCGCTTGAGCATAGTTAGCCTCAAGCGGAGATCTCTGCTTGAGTAACATTCTGTAACACAGGCCTAAATGCATTTCTAATAAAAGGCAAAGAACAACATAGTACGAAGCCTAGATATATTTAGTCAGCGCCATCTATGAAATATTTGTGGAAGCGGACCCTATTATCCTATACGCTCCAAAATCTTGCCAATACCCACTTCTGCTTGATTTTCTTGTCTACGCCGCGGCAGTTAACATGAACCTGTCCTGTAGCATCGATTCTCGCCCGCAACGCTGGACTTTAGACAGATTTCAGACACGTCCAAACAAATACATTCCCTTAGTTTTGCGCGGTATTTGCTAACCTAGTCACCGTTAGGCTTCACTACATTGTGTTTCGACATTCTCGTTTCATAGCTCTAGCACTAATCTAGTTTGTACTTTGTAAATAGGTATTATTAATTTACGATCGCGAAAGTGAGGGACTCACTTACTTTTTAAATGTGCCTCTAATAAAAATGTTTATTGAAATTATTGTGTAATTGTTTTTTTTATTCATTAATTCCCTCCATCTACAAGGGGAGTAACTGGATGCAGGCCACTTCCAAGCAATAGTAAGACCCATGTTCATCAAGATCCTGACTACTTGTCTGCGTCGACGTCCAGGTCTGCACCTGGGAGATCGTCGGGGTTGATCTACCCTCCCCCGAAAACAACTCCGCTCATCCAGCCTTGTCGTCGTCACCTACGAAAGGACTCGTGGTCAGAGATATCCCAAATAATGGTTGAAACAATTTCCACGGTTCCATATCCAAATATACAGAAATACAACACTGACCTTTGAAACGTGCAAAATTATAGATAATTCTAACCGCCTCCGTGGATCGGAGGTCGCGGGTTCGATCCCCAGTAAGTACTGTTTGGTTAGTGGTAGGAGATTTTAAATGTCCGCCTGGCTAGCTACCACCATCTTATCTAAATCTGCCGTCAAACAGCAATATTGTTGTGTTCCGGATGTCGGAGATAAGATAGCCAGTTCCCCAAATAAGATGGGTTTCCGGGTCAGTACGCTTCCACCTTCGGCCTCATCTTCACTTAACATCAGGTGTGATTGGGGACAAGTGCACCGTTGTGCATAAAAAAAACTATAGATGTTTTTTATCGAAAGTTCCTTGGTCGCTTATTCTATTCTAGTGTTCGAAACGTGTGCGTTACCCCAGCCAGACCACACAGCACGCCCGTAATAATAACTTTATGGAGCCGAAATGTATCCACTGACAATGTGATTGTCCATAACTTTGAAGTAACTCGGCGAGCTATGGAAAGCGCTATTTGAGTTTCCGGGTCCAGTACGCTTCCAACTTCAGCCTCATCTTCACTTATTGTTGTGCATAAAAAAAAACAGGTGCGTCGGTGGCTCAGCGGTTGAGACGAGGTCTCCCAATTTGGGAGGTCCGGGTTCGATTCCCAGGCAAGCCATGTATCAATGAGCTTTTAAATTTAATTTAATTATTTATGTGCATTTATCAGACTGCCCTTAAACAGTGAAGGAAACCTGCATGCCTGAGAAATTATTCTAAAGCATGTGAAGTCCCCAACCCGCATTGGGCCAGCGTGGTGGATTATGGTCCATACTCCCTCATTATACGAGGGAAGGCCTATATCCCTGCAGTGGGATGTTTACGGGCTGATGATGATCATATATTTACAAAAGAATATAGTTCAAATAAAGTATACTCTTTAACCGCCTCCGTGGCTTAATGTAAACCACATAAGGTTTACGAATCGGAGGTCGCGGGTTCGATCCCCAGCGGGGTACATATTTAACTTTGTTCCCAGTAGTTCTGTTGGCCGAACTAATGGGAATTTTTGTCTCACTAGTTCTATCAACAGAACAAATGGTACTAGGGATTCCCAGTAGTTCTGTCGAGTTCTAATTTTTGCACACCATTTATTGTATTTATTCCCTAAGCCTGTCCTGTCCTGTAAAATGGAATGTCATCTGGGATGTCAACTATATTTAACTGGCGCAAGCGAGCCTGACGAGTGCGAGTTAGGTTGACATGTTATTCACTAGAACTAGTGGGATAAAAAAAATCCCATTAGTTCGGTCAAAAAAAATTTTCAAATTATTTACAGAACTAGAGAGACAAAAATTCCCATTAGTTCGGCTAACAGAACTGTCCAACAGAACTACTGGGAGCAAAGGCATATTTAGTACTTGGTTTGGTTAGTGGTAGGGCATTTTAAATTTCAGTTGGTTCATTGCTCGCTCGGTAATTTGACGGTTTCTCATTGGTCAACGTAATCGATGACGATACCTATGAAGTTACGTAATCTGAGGGCAGATCTGACAACAGAATCGTCACAATTTCAAAATTAACCCTACTATCTGTACCTGCGTTTAAGAGAATATATGCCTGTTGGCCACAGTTGACAATCGAAGAGGAAAGGTCTTCTTCTTATTTTTGAGGATGGCAACCAGTCATTGTCGAGGGACATTACTGCCAGTTTCGAGTGAAAATTTTTATTTATCTTATTTCTTCAGTTTATAGGTCAGTCTCAATCAAAACAAGTAATTCGTCGTATACATAGTCTAGTCACGGTCAAGTCATTCTTCAGTAAAGTGGCAGAATGCTTTACAAAAGATTTTGGCGGCTTCTTGTGGGAACCCGAAAGCTCCGTTACGCACTTTAATTTACACTTCCCTTCACCTGTACACCAACACTAACGTTTGCTGCACAATATTCTGCCATTATTAAGCTTCAAAAGTTAGAATGCACAAATTTTAAGACTTATAAAGAAAAATGCTACTTCACTCGCCGAGTTCCCGCCAAAAAGCCGGCAAGGTCACTTGACACGACACAACATTTTTTTGTAAAATATAATTAAGGAAAGAGTCTTACAGAAAGGCCAAGTCAAGAGCACCCTAAACTGACGAGTATGTATGGACAATCTTATGAGAGTGAATGAAGCAAAAGAGGTGACAGGATCGTAGCAAGTGGAAGTCTGTGGTCTCTGCATACCCCTACAGGAAACAGGCGTGACATTATGTATGTGTTTAAGTATAATTGAGGAAAATGATAGAGAGGAAGGGGAAGACCTAGGCGCATATACTTTGACCAAGTGAAAGAACACTTAACATCAGTGTGCGAAGTGTAAGTTTTGTCTCGTTTTTAACTGTACCATCGCGTTCGCGTTTACGAAAAAAGTCCTTATGAAAAAAATCGTTTTGCAAACTATCCGCTAGAGGCGCTGCACATTTCTCCATACAAATCTTAAAAAAACGCGGTAGTAAAGTTAAGTCGAAACAAAACTTATACTCGGCCCTCAGGTATGATTGAGGTCAAGTACGAAACCGTCATGCATAAAAAAAATGTCAGGCCGTACCAAGAGGTTAAGTCGAGGGCGGAAAGCAGAGTGGTCATTATTCCGCCGACAAGAGCATAGCTCTCAATTTGGAGAAGGTACTGATGGCAGAGTAAGTGAAACGCCATATAAGTGGTTGCACGGGTGATCCTGGTTACCTCTAGCAAATTGCGCGTCTAAGTGGATACAAGTTGATATGAGGTGAGATCTTCTTCTTAGCGAGTCGATGGCAAAAAGAGTTAATTGTTGAGGAGGCATTGTCTGTGACATCGTAGAGGTCTTAGCGTACAAGTGTCGGGACATGCAGGGCAGCATAGAAGATGCCCCATAGTTCGTGGAGTCTCACGGCACAAGCACCGGTTGTCATCCGTGGAGCCCCACTTGGACATGTTCTCTCGGCATCTACCGACCCGACGTGGACCCGACGCAGTCTATGAGTGACTTTATGCAATTTACACTCACTAACATGACTCGTATATTACTGAGGATTGTTTTATTGATACTTATATAATAACAATAATGTAAAAGCACTAATTTTCTTGTAACATAATTAAAACGTTACCCACTCAATTATAACGATAACCATTGTCGGTAACATAATAAGAATCACTAATTGGCATAAGTTTGGTATTAGTTTACTATAATATAATTTCTGCAATAATGCTGTTGATTCTATGTAAATAAGTAAGTAAATAAAGTAAGTAAAGATATTTACATTAAAAATGGTTACGAATTTTCTGAATTCCACTTACGATTTTTTTATCCAGAACAGCGCGAACTCTTGTTGAGACGGCGCTTGAAATTCTGAGCCTTAATATGGCAATATTGATACTTCGTACTACCGACTAAGTACTACATTAAAAAATCGCGTAATAATTTCTTAAAGGTAAAATAATTTATTAAAATAATAATAAAACATATCGCTATCAAATAAACTACGAATAAAAAATAAACAAAATCATTACTACAAATGTAAACTCTTGAAACCCTACAACGATTCCACGTCACTTAATATTTCATAAACACACAATATTTAATTGGAACACTCCAATATTTACATGTAGAAAATCATAAGAATCACAGAGCAACAATGTCATATTCTAGCAAAAGTACAATTGGGTTATCACGGAATTGAAAAAAAAACAAACGGGAAGTGCTGTCACGTAATTAATATAACCGCTGTCGTCAAAATTACACATGACAGAATTATAATATGCAAATGTATCGGAAACTTACACCAATTTATCTAATCCTAAATTAGGCAAAAGTGCTGTAACACGTAATTAATATAGGAACCCCTGTCGTCAAATTCACACATAACAGAGTTATAATAAGTATAAATATTTCGGAAACCGAACTTTCACCAATGTCTACTCCCAAACTAAATCCACTTTCTGCAATGAATTCTCTAAGCTTATCGTATGTCTAACTGGAAAATAGTTTTCGTAGGAACCCCTGTCGCCAAACTCACAGTACTTCAACTGAGAAAAAAGTTAAAATTTAGCATTGGACTACCTAATAGTAATGCTGCATTTTCTCTTGTTTCTCAACTTAAGAACGTAACGCATAAAGTTTTCATCTTTAGCACATAATAAATACTGCAGAAAATCGATCTACCTACTCGGACCTAACTTCATTACACAAGCATTTACACCTAGCGGGATTCGAACCCGCAACCGTTGATTGCTAAGGAAGGGTCAATCGTCAAGCCCTCGTAGCAGATTAAACATTAGCAGATACAAAATACTTACTAGGTAGATTAGATATATTCAAATTCTTAATCTAATAAATCAGACAATTATATCCAAATTTCTTGATCTTTCCCGGTTAAACACTTAATTAATTATATTTTTGTATGGAATCATGTTCAGTCTACCTCTACTGTTGTGTTTGTGTAAAAAAACAAAGAATCGTATTATGTAATACAAATAATCCATTGTACGTTGTAATTAAATTGTCATAATATATGTCAAATGTCGATTATTTGTGTAAATGAAAAATGATTTATTCAGTAACGTATGACATTGTTACTATTTAGGGCTTTTGCACTCTTTTTAAGTAAATACTTCTGCCAGAGGACCTCAAAAATAAATCAAATTATATACAACGACCTAAAAAATTACTTGAAGCAAACAAGAAAAAAAAATAGTCGTCTTACGTTAATATGTGTATGTATATGAATGTGTGTGTATGTATCTATTTATTTATTTATAATATTACAGCCACATCACATATACAGGGTGATATTTAATTCATGTAATTCCTGTTTAGTGATGACTCCACACCTGATTACGAACAATTTTCAACTTGTTTCAAACCACAGCCGAATTCAGCCGAAAATTGTTGGACTTCCATACTAAACGTGTTTCAGAATGGTTTACTTTGTATCCGTAATCGAAAATATTTTGATCGAATTCGACTATGGTGCCTTGGGGAAAGTCGTTCGTAATCAAGAGTCGCGTCACCAGTTAATGGGAATTACACGAATTCAAATTCATCCTGTATATAAACAATTTCTGATATATGACAATTATGCTGTACATAACAGTTACCATAATCAAGTATAAACGTTACCTAATGAATATTGTGAACGAAGTAATCTGATAGCTACTTAAGAAATTCACGAACCTGTTAAACGAGTTGTACATCTAACACTTTATTGTTATAACGATAGAGTTGAATATTATTTATTGCACTTATCACCTTTTTCATTACAAATTCACCGCTGGGTTAGCTATATTTAATATTACAGAACACTGACAAGTTTGCATAAAAGCGATGTTACACGGTTCACTTCTGCCTATCAATTTGGATGAAGCAACCAAAGTGAATCGTGTAATCATAAAAGTGAATCGTTCAATGTCAATGTTACCTTTCAACCAAAGTGAATCAATTTGATTCAACCATGTAAATAACGTAGTAAATACCGTACATCTTTACTACCACTCGTTTTTCTATTCGGTGATTGAAATCCATCCACAGCTCAAAACACTTTAGATATTTGACGAGCACAATTCTTATGTACGACGTACGTATATTGTTTAAACAGTAGCTGGCTCACTTTAGAAGGCTACTGTATTTTAAAGCTTATCATTTGGGTAAATATTGCACTTTGTTTATCAGTAGCCAAGCTAAAATGCAACTTAAATAAACGTAGAATATGACATTATTTTCCTATAGCCTTCATTAATCAGTACTTCTCTTACGATCCTCCCTATTTATATTAAAGAAAACAAAATGCACATTTCTATTCGTCGCAAAGTTTCAGGAATCTAAAATAAAATAAAAAAAAACTTAAAGTAACAAATTCCTAACTTCAACGGCAATGATACAGCGATAATCCGATAAAAACCAAAAAACACCTATTTCCACTTCTGCGATAACCAAAATCATTTGTTTGTACACTCGACATAATCATGATAGAAGCAGACACACTCAAATATATCTAAACACTTAATTTCAGTTCACTAAATGATGCAACTGCAGCAGTAATTGAAGAGAAATTTCCGTACAATCCAAAGTTCGTTAACTGTTCGGATAAATTTGAACACTTTCTGCTTAAACCCAATTGAGGCCGACTGTACATATATACATATGTATAACAGATTATTCGAGGTATTACGTCACCAACTGATAGTAGCCTTAACACGACTTATGCGGGCACTTCGATATTTTATATGCGACTTCTTAAAAAGTCGCATTAAATGTTTCAGTGGAGAGCCGCATAACCTTGACGTCACTAACAGCGCGTTCCGAATCGAGCGTAATCGTATTATCGCGCTCACACCCGTTCCCAATTAGCGTGAGAGCGCCAACGATGGGGCCTCATCACGGATAACACCATGCTCCCAAGCGTCACCTTGGAATCACAAATGTGAAATTTACGTTTGACAGTTCGCATATTGATTTTAGTTGTTCTCCAAAAATTTCCTATGAGGTCACCCTCCAATTATGTCATTTTAATTGGTTCGATAGTCGATAGCACTGAAAGTGTCGATATCGCTATATTTAATTCGGACCACTGGCTGACACTTCGATCGTTGGGCTACCGACAGCCGTGATCTCCGTAAGGGATGGCATCGTGACTCGGAACGCGGCCTAAATCGGGAACAGGACGGGTACCGGGTCTACTGAAACATGGCGAATCGTCCAACGATTTAATTCGACTAACCAACAACACCTATATAAGTTGTTCCACACTGTTCGCTGATAATTCGAGCAACCGCCACGCGGCTTTCGCGTTTAACTCCTGAGGATCCCTACACAGAACCCAAACATAATTAACTCTCATCACTTTATCCGGTGATCCTTCGATGACGTTGTTCTTCCCGTCTCGAACGCACATAATCTGCTGCGATTGGAACGTGATCACTAAAACTGGGCCTTGATCCATCATTTTCCCCATGACGAGTTCAATTTGCTCTATATCTAAGATTTTTGAGTCTAATCTGTAGCCTAGTTGTTTGCACTGTTTAATCGGTGACGCCAGGATGTTGAACACACCTTCGTAGCACCAGTCTTTGAGTATGGCCAGGTCTCCTCTGACCATGGCTTCTAAGATATTTGGTATGATATCGTTAGCGCAGTCCTCTAGGAACTTCTGTGATGTGAAATTTGGGTCGATCTTGCAGATTTCGGTGAGAGTCTTGGATAGCTCTGTCTTCTCGAAGAGGTTGCCAAATAGGCTGGACATTTTCTCGGTGACGAATCTCGATGCTCGAACCATGGGATTGTCAGACTCTTCGTACTTTAATTTCCAATCGAGCATCTGGAATTAAAATAAACACAATATGAAAATAGGTGTCGTCGAATTATGAAAATAACATGATTCTCTGAGGATTCTCCTAGCTAAGGGTCAAAAGCCTACCACTTATTAACAGCATACCTTGTTGATGTACTGGTTGTTGTTCTTAAAGTCTTCCCATTGCTGGTAGAAGCGCGAGTCGCGATGCAGCTCCACGCCCGTGCTCTGGGTGTCCGGGGCGAATGTGCGCTCCTCCTCGGCCACCTGGGTATAAAGTCAAAGTCAAAGAATTAAATTGTGACATTTTAAATGTCCGCCTGGCTAGCTACCACCGTCTTATCTAAATCTGCCGCCAAGCAGCAATGTTAATAGCATTGTTGTGTTCCGGTTGTCGGAGATAAGATAGCCAGTCCCCCAAATGTGTTGGGGTTTCCGGATCAGTACGCTTCCACCTTCGACCTCATCTTCACTTAACATCAGGTGTGATTGAGGTCAAGTACGAACCCGTCGTGCATAAAAAAAAAATTATTGCTCGCCACATTCTAAGTGTACATTGGAATTGCATACGATATTAAAACGGTAAAAAAATTTATTCGCGTTTGTATTTCGTATAAACTTTATCATATAATCATTTATTTCAGATTTCAAATCCATTTTTGTTAGTATACAGTTTGCTTAGCCTTCATGTTAGTAGAAACATACAATACACACATATATTATTAAAAACTAATCAAAAAATAAAACCTTTGCGAAATTAAGGGCATATACACATTTTGCATTTTTGTTGGTGGTAGGGCATTTTAAATGTCCTTCAGGCTAGCAAACAGCAAAGTTAATAACATTGTTTTATTCCGGTTGTCAGAGATAAGAAAGCCAGTCCCCCAAACAGGATGGGGTTTCCGGGTCAGTACGCTACTACCTTCGGCCTCGTCTTCACTTAACATCAGGTGTGATTGAGGTCAAGTGCTAATCCGTTGGGCTTAAAAAAAATTAAAAAATACACCTTTAAGTTAATTTCTAACATAAGTTTATGAGTCTTATAAATATCTAGGTGTATAGTACACTACCTCGACCCGTTTCCTCAGTGCGAGCGGCGAGGTGTACACTCGCCCCTCGAGCCCCTTCGGTGACATCTCGTTCTTCACTATATCGGTAGCCTGGGGACAAAGCATTGGGTTACTATCTATAAAACTGCCGACGTAGATTTTTCATTTACTTTTATAATAAAGTGTTGTCTGGGGCGGTAGATTGTCCAAGTTTATTGGAGCAGGTGGGTCTGCGTGCCACTCCTTTACGTCTTCGTGCTCGGAGCTAATTTAAACACATCTCATGACACAAACTATCAGGTACAAATATTACACAGTCGAGACACACGCAAAAAAATAACATTCTGTTTGCCATCTAATTGTCGATGTCGCAAGGTGGAGTCAAAAAGGTCTCCAACTCAGCATGGGTTGTAGCCGTTCACTACAACGCTGGTTTTCAGTGGAGCCTCCAAATGACGCACGGACACTGGTCAACAAATGTGCATACAAATAACAATTAATAGGAGCAATCAGCAAGATGCGATGAGAGGATACATACGTGTATACATCTATTTCTCTCAATAATAAATTTGACACCCCCAGAACAAGAACTAACTATGCTCACACACACTAACTAACTATACTGTAACCACTGACATAGATTAGGTAATTGTGTACACACACACTCGCACATATTACTCTATACATTTTCTCTCTTCCTTACACACACAAACACAACAATTTGATGTCTCGATAGATAAGGTGACAAAATAAGCTATGTTAAAACTTACTGAGATCTATTTTGGCTTCTGAATGTATAACTTATATTTTAAATTTGCATCGCGGAAATTTGTTTTTGCCGCGGAAACTATTCAGTTTATCGGGATTACCTAAGTCTTAATCCAGGGTATATTCTACTTATATAACAAATTTCATTCAAATCCGTTAATCCGTTACGCCGTGATTGAACAACAAACAAATAAACAAATATCAAAACATTCGCATTTATAACATTAGTCAGATATGTTACATAGTGCTATATTTCCACTATGAGAAACCAAATAAATAACACTCTTATTGAGGTATGTATGGTCATATATTATGTTTTTGGTACACAAAATGGAATTTGTTGTAAAAGCCGCTATCATTGTTTAATTTTCTTTAAATAGATCCACCTGATGAAGGATGTAAACAACATAAAACCGGTTTTGGTTGATGGTAAGGCATTTCAAAATGTCAGCTTGGCCAGCAATCACCATCTTATCTAAGTCTGCCGCCAAGCATTATCGTGTTCCAGTTGTTTGAGATAACATAGCCAGTCTCCCATATAAGTTGGGGAATCTGGGTATTACCTCCTTCAATCTCATCTTAAGATCATGTGATTGAGGTCAAGCACTGACCTATTTTGCATAAAATAAGTGAACTAATACCTGTGAAATAGTCCTAAATGCACTAGTCTGTCCCAGCTTCTGACTCCTGTCCGCTATGCTCTCCGCCGCGTCTTTGGCAGTCTTCGAGATATCCTCCGTTATCTTCCCTGTAATGTAATATATTACTTTATTTAGTTACATTCCTTTTAAAGGGCTAATGTATGACATAAAAGTATGGTTAGTCAATTAAATTAAATTAATTAAATTAAGCAATTTCACTCATTGGAAATCTTTATTTTAAAAAATAAGGACAACTGCATTCATAGAATTTTGAAAAATAATTTGTTTTAATTGGTGACCGAACCATCTAAGTCGGAAAAATAAATAAACGTTGCAGCTTAAATTTAAGGAAGACCATGCATATAAATTCAAGGTATTAACAGTAAAAATTTTCGACATTCACATTACCTATTAACGATTCGTTAAGGACTGTGTTTTGTGTGAAAAATCATATATTTACCATTTTTCAACTGTAAGTAAGATTGAACATGACAACTCTGGACATATATGATCATCAACATCACACACATCAGTATTCTGCTCAGCCGGGAACAAGAACCCGTTGTGGGCAGAAGTTGACAAGAGGGTGAGGACAAGACATTGGGCCCTTGTCGAAGGGGAAGAGGCCTACAACTTGGTCTATAAGATAAAGGCAGGCATTTTTCCGCAACTCGACGCCTTCTTTGCGTGGGGTGGTTGTGGCCTCACTCCTGCAAACCAAACTCCATCAGGAGGTCCAGTAGACCCTTGATGTTCTGATGTCTCTGGAAGTTATCCTGATGTTCCCCACTGAGTACCTTAGTAACCTACAGCAGTACATTTCAAAAGGATATGGGCAGTCATCAGCTCTGTCTATCACAGGGGACAGTCTGTAACGCCTAGGGTTAGTAAGTGTTTGCTAAAAGGGACGTTATCACCATACGCAGTTGGGTCCTTAACTTCAGGAAGTTCTGTGAAAGGCGGGTATTAAGTTGGGGCAATTAGGTACTTCCATTGCTTGCCTGCATTCACTGCGTCAAGCCCAGTCTCCATTGTGCAACATTGTCATGACCTGATCAATAAAAGTTATGGTTCAACCTTACCAGCCTTCCTGGCAATATCTGTCTTGCTGGCTTCCTCGAGCACATGCCCCATTTTCCCCTTGATTCCTTCTAACGTCTCCTTAAGCACCTCGGACCCCTTCGAAGCCTCTGATTCAACAACGTGGAATTTCCGTCGTGCCGCCTGTAATGTGAATGTGCCGAATGAATTAGATTATTTTAACACCTACAAACTTAAAAAGTGAACAAGACCGAGCAGAAATGCATAAAAAAAATTGTGCCTTCAAAGTGCTATATTTAATATTGACAAACTTTTTGAACGAACTAACTTAAGGCCACCACATATGTATGTGGTAAAAATTTGGTCAATTTCAAATGGTTTGAGAAAAAATATCTTACACATTTTTTTTTATTTATTCAAGAAACTAACGGCTTTCTTAATAGTAGGTACAATGTAACAAGTAATACATAAATATAGCCAATAACAGGTTTCAATGTATTACTTCATATTAATACTATTTTATTATTTGAATAGTTCCGTGATTTTAAATTGACTTTATAGCAGAAGCATAACAACTTACAAGAAAATATTAAACCAATTGTGCCCTTTTACACATCAACATCACCTACTTTAGACATAACAATAAACACGTAATACCCAAAATGATATTTTTAGATGATACTTAATACTCAAATAGAACTTGGATACTGATTAAAAACTTGTATTAAAACTTGTTGTAATGTAAAATGTATTAAAGTAAAAAAAAAATTAATATACTTTATAATAAAAGTAGCAATTCTTAGATATCATCACTGTTTTTACAAATATGTTGAGACAAACTCCATCTGATATAACCAGTAGCTATGTGAGCAAGAGTAATCAGTTTGCAGAGTGTTTTTACACATTACCTCTGTGGCTCAATGTAAACAACATTGGGTTTACGATTCGGAGGTTGCGGGTTCGGTCCCCAGCAGGGTACATATTTAAGTACTCGGTCTGGTTGGTGGTAGGGTATTTTAAATGTCCGCCTGGCTAGCTACCACCATCTTATCTAAATCTGCTGCCAAGCAGCAATGTTAATAGTATTGTTGTGTTCCGGTTGTCAGAGATAAGATAGCCAGTCCCCCAAATGTGTTGGGGTTTCCGGGTCAGTACGCATCCACCATCGACCTCATCTTCACTTAACATCAGGTGTGATTGAGGTCAAGTACCGACGCTTTGTTCATAAAAAAAAAAAAGTTATGAGCATTGCTGTATCATTATTTTGTGGTTGTATTTTTTTCATTTAATAGCAAATTTTATCCATCTGCCTACCCTATGACAAAACGCTGTGCACGCCACTGGTGAACACTATAGATTTTGATGATGTCAGTGGAAGATGATTTGAAAGGATCTTTTTATTGCAATGAGTTAGAAAGTTGAATTTTTAACTTTAGCATTTGATAATAATCTTGATACCTCATTACCATTTGATGTACAGCACAGCACCCTAAAATGTGAAAGTAATATACATGCAGAGCTTTTTTTTTTAAAATCTAAATTTTTACAGGGACTTTTACAAATTTCGTATGGCAGTCCCATCATACCCTTTAACTAATCGCTACACTTAACGAGACACCGATGAGTTCCCAAAACTGAATAACTTCCTGGCTGTTTCTGAGTTTGGTAGGGACAGAATAGTGTGAAACACTCCTATATCAAATCCGTTCAGTTTAAGTTCATTCATCAGTGCCCTTCTAGATTGCTCGTACCAGACACACTCCACTAACAAGTGTTGTACATTGCCGTGCTTCATTAGATGTGTTAGACAACCTTTAATAAGCTTCGTAATAAATACATTTTTGATTTGATTCTGTTTTTACTTTTACTATACCTGTAAAGCTTCAGAGTTCTCCAACTTCTGCGCCTCTTCCCTAAACTTCCGGATGTTCTCCTTCATCTCCTTGTTTTTGGCCATGTCCTCTTTGATGTTCTCTATTATGGAGGAGAAGAAGCCCTTCCGCGAGTACTGACGGCATTCTTGTAGTGTGAGCTGGAGACAGTATTATCAGAATAAATATATATAGGTTTTCTCGGAAATTTGAATGGTTCTAAATAACAGTCTATAAAAGTCTACTATATGGAACAAATTGCATCACTTTTCATGGGAGAATTTTCTCTTAACAATTTTCTGGGTAAGCGGGCAGATTTTTTTCCAGAAGCTAAAGACCAATAACGCTGCTGCCCATCACTGGTCTACTCACGACCGTTTAGTCTCCTTTTATGACACCCATGGGAAGAGGTGTTTGGTACTATTCTACTCTACCTACCATTTTAAAGTAGGTCAGTCGTGTGGGCAAAAGTTAACAAGAGGGTGAGTATCTCAATCAGCTCCTGGTGATTTACAATTTGGTCTATGAGATTAGATAAAATAAAAGGCTTTTTTCCGCAACCCAATATCTTAGCATAACTTTATATTAATTGATGGGAGACAGAAGATTTTGAGTTTTACATTTTGCCAAAGAAATTACAGAGGGTACATGATTTCTTCTTTCATTTACAAATGGACAAATATCAACTGTCATCTCATTACTCACTATTGCCATCATCTTGCTAAGAAGAACAAGTACTCACTCCTCTGTTAAGCTTGTCACCTAATTTTTCATACAATCCACTCAGCTGTTTTTTCCCATATACAATATTTGCACAATCTAAGCAGATTTCACCATCACCAAACCACCCAGTGTATATAGAAATCACGATTATTGTTTATATGAATGTTATTTCACAAAAGCAAACAAGCATGGCTTCTCAGGCAGATAACACAAGAAATTATTGCATAACCTTCTATTTAGAATGTTTCATGAATTAAACTTGCTGGATATGATACATTCTTAAATTATTACCACTCTACATATAACAAATTATATCATAAGACAACAATACCCATATTACATCAGTATATACTATAGTAGAGGTACAGGATCATGCATACCTGATACTGGTCCGATTTTACAGAAAGTAGTGAAGTTTTAAAGTAAATAGGTAAGACACATTTCCACCGGGCCGGACTGTATAGCAACTGTCGACAGGCATGCTGAAATCGAAAGAAATGTAATCAAAAAATCGTAAAGTTCACAAGGGCACTCCACATAACCTAACTTTGGCAGCAATAGTTTAATATATTACCATTTTTTGTGAAAACACAAATGGATCACACGGATTAAGGTTGGGTTGCTGTTTTAGTTTAGACTATTATTGTATTGTAATTTTAGCTGTGTATCGGAAAAATCTAATTTTTACGACGACATCGACGAAAACTCATTCATAATCCGTGCAATCATCTGTCAAAAAGATCAAGTCCGTTTTCCTTTACGAGATAAATTCTGTTGTTTGTAGTTTCAATTTGACGAAAAAAATCTATTTTCTCTTTGAATATATTCAATCAATCAATCAATCAAATACTCTTTATTGCACAATTAACAAAAACTACATGAAGAATACAGCGTATGTACATCATTAATCGCACAAAAAGACGGCCTTATCGCTAACAGCGATCTCTTCCAGACAAACCTTAGGGCTTTACCCAATAGATGAAGTTCGCACTACCAAAAAATACAAGCTACCAATAGATGAAGTTTGCACTAATAGTAGCAATACAGGTATATTTTTATAGTTCGTAATTAATAAATAACGTAAAGATTAAAATACATAAACTAATCCCACAAACTATAACTATTCGTACAACAATAATGTCTGGCGGCGTACGTGATCGGGGAAAATAATGCTGCGGAACTTTATGGGATTCCAACCATTTTTCTATCGAATGTGTACCTTTCTGCCGTGTGATTGATGGGTTTGCTTTCACTTATTACTTATTTACAGTTATATAAAATGATGGCAACCATAATGAATTTAATGATACACAATCAAGATGCCACCTGCATGACTGTATCTGATTGCGTAACTTAACGTTGAAGAATGTAAGACAACCTGTTTGGTGTAGTGGTTGGCAACTCTGACCACTATACCAAAAGATTGCGTGTCCCGCTAGGGGCATATGTTTGTGTGATGAATACGGACATGTGTTCCCAAGTTATGGATGTTTTCATTTATAATAAGTTGTTATCCACAACACAAGCCTATAGTTGGAACTAGATGGAAAACTTAAATGCTAGGCAGAGGCTTCCTTTGTTAAAGACTATATTATTTAGCGATCATCTCCTTAAACTGGATTTGATGCCACATTTTTTAAATATTTAGGTCAGGCGAGTCCGGTCAATTGACTTTTATTTATGTCCTCCTTGGTATACTTCTCTTCTAATGCATGTTGTACCTAGAATATTTTCAGGTAATTGAATTGAAGCGCCTCTAAGTGGCCGGGCCAGTCTGACGTTTTCAGCCCGGGAAAACCACGAAAAAAATATAATACTCTCGAGAATCTGTATATGCCGTGCAAATGGACAACTGCCATTCTACTGTGGCGTTCAAATTGCAGACTTAATCCAATATCCATGTATTATCAAAGTATCCATATCGTCAGAACATATCCAAAAAGGACTAGATTATAGATCTACTTCTAAGGACCCGACATAACGTGTTTCTTCCACAAACAGACTTCCAATATTAGAAACAAACCGAATATTCCACTTTCATTGTTATTACACGACCACCGACTACCGCCCATTGTGCCTAGATACTTAGATTATTAACCTAATTTACTTGCCGTTGGCTGTCTATATTATACTTGTCTCATCCGTAATAAATATAATAATGCATTGTTTTAGTACAAAAACAAGCAGTAATTTGACTGGGCGGCAATTAGCAAGGTAGGCCCCCGTCGCCCTGGAATTTCATTTTCTAGATTCTTTTTCTGAACGTTGCTGGCTAAAAATTAAAAAATCAAAATCAAAATCAAAATCAAAAATATTTTATTCAATGTAGGATACAAAAATATCACTTATTGAAAGTCAACATGCTATTTTTCTTTTTTTAACTACATCGCTTCACAAGGTGTTATGGTTAGGGAGAAGAAGCGACAAGAAACTCCGCAACAACACATCTTTTCAACTAGTCTCCATCCTTACAACAATACTACATCTTATATTACATAATTACAAAACAATAGCAATTAACATAACGACCAGCTAACACCAGACCTCCTTATCGCCTAAATAATCATCTATCCTGTAATAACCCTTCTTACACAGAGTTTCTTTAATGTGGCGTTTAAATTTCTGCTCTGTTAAGCTCAATACATGTTCTGGTATTTTATTGTAAAAGCGTATGCTGTGTCCCACAAAGGATGTGCTAACCTTGCTAAGTCTAAATTGTGGAATTTCAATTTTATTTTTGTTTCTAGTATTCAAATTATGATTATCAGAATGTTTGCGAAATAGGCATATATTTTTGCGTACATACATTATACTGTCATATATATATTGGGATGCAACAGTTAAAATACTTATTTCTTTAAACAGATCTCTTAGAGAATCACGGCAGCGTAATTTATATATTGCTCTGATTGCTCTTTTTTGTAGAACAAATATTGTTTGAATATCTGCACCTCTACCCCACAGTAGTATACCATAAGACATAATGCTATGAAAGTAGCAAAAATAAACGAGCCTCGCTGTTTTAATGTCAGTAAGTTGTCTAATCTTACGAACAGCATAAGCAGCTGAACTGAGCCTGCTCGCAAGTGTCTCAATATGCGACCCCCACTGTAGTGTGGAGTCCAAAGTGATGCCAAGAAAAACAGTGTTCTCAACAAATTCCAATGGTTCACTATTCAACTTTAGGTTGTTTTCCCCCTGCCTTACATTAGGTAAGGAAAACTTAATACATTTGGTTTTCTTAGCATTTAGAACTAAATTATTCACAGTAAACCAGTTCGAAACCTGTGAAAGAGTATCGTTTACATCGTCAATATCATTCGACCCTCTCTTTATTTTGAATATAAATGAAGTGTCATCAGCAAACAACACAATATCAACCAGGTTCCGAACTAAATAAGGCAAGTCATTAATATAAACTAAAAACATAAAAGGACCTAGAATTGATCCTTGAGGCACTCCCATTTTCACAAAGGATCCTGAAGATTTTTCCAGATTTACTTGAACTTTTTGAATTCTATTTTCTAAATAAGAAGTTAATAAGTCGAGGGCTTTGCCGTGCACCCCATAATGTTCTAATTTAAATAAAAGCGTTTTGTGATCCACACAATCGAATGCTTTTGAAAGATCGCAAAACACACCGATTGCATCGCTGCGATCTTCCCAGGCATTATAAATATTTTTAATTAGAGTTACACCGGCATCCGTTGTCGAGCGACCGTTAGTGAAGCCAAACTGTTTATCATGTAGTAGTCCATTTGTACTGAAATGACACAATATTTGACCCAGAATAAGTTTCTCAAAAATTTTACTAAGTACAGGTAGAATGGAGATGGGCCTGTAATTATTGAGATCGTTTTTACATCCTGATTTAAAAAGAGGTACAACCTTACTATGTTTCATCAGTTCAGGAAAGACACCTTGATCAATACTCGCATTGAAAATGAAGGCTAAGTAAGGAGCGATCGTAGTGACAATATGACTCAACAGCTTTACCGACATGCCCCAGACATCTTCAGCTTTTTTTAACTTTAGCGTTTTGAAAGCCTTTATAACTTCGAGAGGGTCAACATACCTAAATTTAAGAATAGTGTGGCATTTTTTTACATTAGCTACCATCAATGATTTAGCACGAATTGGTGATGAATCTAGTATTTCAGTAGTTTTGACTGGAATATTTACAAAAAAATTTTCAAAATGCTGAGCTACTTCTATATCGCGATTGATAATTCTATTATCAATTTTAATTGAATATCCATTGTCACGTTCTTTAACACATGACGTTTCCCTATTTATAACCTTCCAGACTGCTTTAATCTTATTATCAGCAATATTTACAATATTACTAATGTATCTGGACTTAGCAGTAATACAAACTTTTTTAAATATTTTTGAATAACTTTTAACAAATTCGCAGAACTCTAGGTCATCCTGCCTAATTGTCCTATCTTCATAGAGCTGAAACAACTTATCTCTACTTATTCGAATACCTTTCGTGGCCCAGTTACTGAATTTAAATTTATTGGTATTTTTAACTTTTTTAATTTGAAAGATCTGTTCAAACTCTTTATTCAAAACATTGAAGAAATCTGTATAAAATTTATCACAGTCAATTGTTTCAGACGAAGGTAAAGGTAATTTATTTAGCAAAACTTCTTTATACATTTCTACTTTTTCTGCAGGTATAGGTCTAGTAATGAATTCTACTGTGGGATTGGATAACTTAATTAACGGAAAAGCAACAAGTTGCCCACAGTGATCAGACCTTAAACAGTTTAGTATAGACTGATCAATGAAATTACAGTTACAGAAAAAGTTATCTATGCAAGTGGCTGTAGATTCAGTGATTCTAGTAGGCTCTAGGAATACGTTGTAAAAAAGACGAATAATTAAAAGACTTAAATAAACTTATTATTCGAGTAGTTAACGACTTCTGCTCCAAAACTGCAGAAAAAAAAAACATTCATTTTCTGAATAAGAAAAATAAGACATGGCTGTTATGGGCTTTGATTCCTTTGCCTTCTTCTAGAGGAGAGAATAAAACGAAAAAAAAAACATTAATTTTCTTGTCAACGAAAACAGACTCATTAACGCATAGACAAAATAATTTAAAAGTTTTCGTATTTCCTGTTGACAAATGTGATTAATTTCTTGCTCAAGTTTTTTGATTTCGTATTTTTTAGCTTGTTTGGAATAAAAGTAAAAATTATAAATTTTAGTTACTGCTCTGCTACAAAAGAAATAGAAATGCTATATTTCCTCAGCCTAAATTCGCATTTTATAAAATATGTTATATTCGTTGTTTCAAGTTTAAAAAAATTCTCGTTTCCGGTGTGAAGGCAGGCAGAAGCAGAAACATAAGAAAGTGTACATTTTCATTTATTTTCTGTCGTCATTTTTAGCCACGGAAACGTGTTGCGTTTGATGAAATTAATTTTATTTTATGTTCGTTCGTAGTCGATCGTAAACCGTATACTACATAGTTCGTGTATTCTCCTTCAATACGTGAAAGATTCACTTCGTCATAGACAGTGGAAGGTGGGTATATACTACGTAATATCGAATATCTGCAATCCATATTTACTTTGCATAGTAGGTATAGAGCGCATTCTAGATCCGTGGTGACCACGTTTTTGCCAGCTGGTGCGTATTGAAGTTGTGAAAATTGGTTAGATTAGACTTAGTGATTCGTTTTCCTGAGGGCGTTTTGTAGGTTATGTGAGTTTCTCAGTTGGGATGTTAATAGTGCTTGTGGTATCAGGTGGTGCCGGCGCGAGGCGGGCAGTTTTCCGGTGCCAGCTTCTAAGAAGCCAGGATCAACAATTCATCGCGACTGTTGTCTCTCGTCCGCCGGGGCGTTACCGTTTTATATGACTTTAGCAAGATATACAGGTAAGTGCCACATTGGATGACTACTGGAGTTTTGGATGCTCTTCAGAATAATTTGTGAAGAGTCATAATGTCGGCAAAATTATTCTTTAATGCCTCATTTCCTTTTGTAGTTTAATATAGTGAAGGTGAATTTTCCTTAAATTGCTCTTTCCCATTTTCAACACCTTGGCTGCTTGTGACAGTAATTTTAATTAAATTTGGATAATGTTTTTATACTTTATACATAAGAATTGATGTGTCTCATTCAGCAGCAACTCTTATTGCTCTAAAAAACAACAGATGGATAAGGTAGCGACCCACGAGTGTGCAATCAACTTCCCAAATATATTTTAGTATTAAAACTTTTTACTAGTAGAATTATTATAAACTATAATTTTTTATTTGGGTAATACTCTAATAATACTACCACTGATACACCTTTAATAATCATTGTTGCGTTGAATGTAACCCTTGACTTGACATAATGAATACCTACCATAAGTTTTTAATTTACATTCTGCATTTTTGGTATTATTTGAAACTTTTCACAGAAAATGAAACTGTATTACAGAAAAATAAATGAGGAGAGGTTTTTTCTAGTAGACTTTAGTCTATTTTCAATATAGAATCCAACCAGATAAAAGTGTTCCAATTGGGAAATACAGTTAAAACTTCTCTGACTTCCAGCAGTATGTGGGCTAGAAAACGAATTGTCATCTTATTTGCAAGTACAGAGAGATTAATATCACTTAGTGAATGAGTGACCTGTATTAACTTGATTATTAGATAAACTCATTGCAATAAAAACAAAATATATAGATAGACACAAAAGGAAACTGTATTACGCTTATAAACAGAGATAAGGTGGATAAGCCCAGTAGTCAAGGGAACCGTATTAGGCAACTGCTTAGAGATATGATGGACAAGCCCAATAACTCTTCTGGATGTTGAACCAACAAGAAGTAGGTGTGAAGTCTGTGCTTGTTTCCTACCACTCGACTTAGATCTATATTGTAGTGCTAGATGTTCTTTGATTTGTCTTTGTGTGAAGAGTGTCGTAGGATTCATTTTATGATAAAACGTCTAACATGGTGCCCACATAATATAACATAATGCTGTGAGGTTCTTTGCTTTCTTTTTTTTTTTCGTAATATATTGCAAACATACAATCAGTCTATTGACTATAAGCAGTAGTGATTGGCTTGTTAGGCTAGCCATCCCATTGTCAGGCAGCCTCCTCAGATGCTTTCTTTACAGATTATCCCATGTATGAAGCCTCTTGAGGCGTCTGGTCTTAGGTGGTTCAATCAGCATTTGAGCAAGTTTGTATTGGTGGTGAGTTATTCTATCTTTGGACGAATGATGATGCCAACAGTGAAAGGAAATAAATTCAATAACAAGAACCTATCGTGTTATTGAATTTATTTCCTCTTTCACTGTTCGCATCCTTAGGTACTCATGGATGTCTTCCATTTTTGTGAACCATAGAGCATTCACTATTGCTCTAAGCACACTATTTTGGAACCTTTGCAGTATCTCGGTGTTTGAGGCTTTTGCTGATCCTCATAACTGGAGGCCGTATGTCCATACTGGTTTCAGTATTGCCTTGTAAGCCATAACCTTGTTCTCTGCTCATAGTCGAGAGTTTCTGCCAAGAAGCCACTAGGGATTTGAACCGTAATTAACTCGTCGCGTTTCTTTTGGATGTGGATTCTCCAAGTCTGCTTACGATCAAGATGAAACCCAAGATATTTCACAACCGTGTTATGTGGGAGAACTTCTTCGTCTAGTTTGACAGTAGGGCTAGTTTTATTTCTAAATTCTTAAAATTATGTTGTTATTTCTCTGGATCTGAATTTCCACTGTGTTAGTTTGAAATCAACACTGAGAAAAAGGAAACTAATAGTGTTTCAGGGTTCATCTTCCAGCTCAGAAACAACATTAATACAAGACTGACAATGCATTATAAATAATTCTATTGAATGTGTTGTGTTTTTAACCACGCAGTCACAAAACATTGTCTTTGATGTAATAACAAACAAAATATGGATTGGATATACATTAGTTTACAAAATTAAATTATTATTAGTTGACCTTACACATAGGTAGTTGGTACACATAGTTGTATTCAGGGTGCAATTTAATTCTTGTAATTCCTGTTTACTGGTGACTCTGCTCATGATTACGAACAACATACCTCTATGAAAATTGTTGGACTTCCATACTAAAGGTGACTTCAATGGTTTACTTTGTAATCGAAATTTTTTGATTGAATTTGATTAAAGTTGTTCGTAATCACTTGTGGTGTCACCAGTTAATTGGCAATTACATGAATACGAATTGACCCTGTATGACCGCTTTTCTGTGTTATAACCTATTAGATTTGTGTCACATAGGGTGCCTAGGGTTTCAAATTAGAGCAAGCCCGAGAATGTTTTTTTAAATTCAACGCAGCTAGTGAAATTAAATTGTAATCAAGTTTTTATTTGATTGGTGCGAATGTTTAAATCATACATTTCTTATACTGTTTAAATAATTAATCGTCCTGATCAAGTATTTAGTAAGGCAAGCTGGGCTTTTGAGCTTATATGCAGGTACTGCCACTGAATAGGCTAATGTTTTAAATTCTTAAATAACAGAACTGAAATGAATTTAACAGCCCCTCTTAAAAATCATGCTTACAGATCAAGATCAAACCTTTGATACCAAGGTATCAAAGGTTTGTTTTTCAATATACATGTTTATATGACGCGGCTTGCTACCAAAATCTTATCTAAGTCTGCCTCTAATCAGCAGAGCAAGAGGCACTGGTTGTATTAATGATGTGTGAGATAAAGATCTCCAGACAGTCTGTTCAAAAAGTTTTTTACGTAGGCAGGGCCACAGTTTGAGTCCTATCTTGATGTAATGTCTAGATTGTGATTCATGAAATTCTAGGTTTTAATTTATTTTTAATTTATTCATTGCGTCGATGGCAACTGTTTACCGGCAGCATTGGAAGTCTTAAGTTACATGCTTGTATGCATACAATAAAGATTGTTTTTTGATCACAGTCATGGATAATGGAGACAATACATGAGGAATGAATAACATTATTGAGATGATGCCTAAGTTTGTTATTTACTGGTTTGAATAGGTCATCCGTCGATTGAGCTACCTGTAATTGGGCAATACATTCCATTTAATTAAGCTTATTTTTTGGGATATGTATGATATCAGTAAGAATAGGTGAATGTCGCGTAAGAAAAGGTGAATGTCGTGTAAGAAAAGGTGAATGTCGTGTCGTACCAAGAGGTTAAAACGAGGGCGGAAAGTAGAGAGACGTGGTCATCACTCCACCGACAAGAGCATAGCTCTTAAATTGAAGAATGCTATCAGTAATCTGTAGCAGGGTTGATAAAAAAAGCAATCAATTTAAATCATGTGATTTTTTTTTTATAACTGGGTATTTGGTTTTAATCCAACCGCCCCAAAAAGGAGGGTAATGTTTTTCTGGTGTATGTATGTAGATTTCTATGTTACCTCCTCTGCAGGTTAAACGATTTGACCGATTTGGACTGCAGAGTATCATAGGATACATTTTATGTCTAAAATGGTGCCCTCAAAAAAAAAAGAAGTGTCGGGATTTTTTGATTTTTAACCGACTTGAAAAAGGAGGAGGTAATTACTCATTCGGCCGTTTGTTTTTTTATAAATACTTAAATAGAGTTGATCGTGCTTTCAAGTAAGACGCTTAACTACTCATCCATTTAACAGGCATAGAGGGACAGCTTCTGGCGACAAATACCAATTTGTACTGACTTTCCATGTGCTTTACGCTTTTGGCTATTTTTTTTTGTTATCAATTCAGTTGTGTGGTTTTTTTTATATCTTCGACATTTGTGGACCGATTTCCAAAATTATTTTCTTATTTCAAAGGTTTTTCTGCCAGGATGATCCCATACACATTTGATAAAAATGTCCCATAGCTGTGGGTTGTCTGGAAGAGATCGCTTTTAGTGATAAGACCGCCCCATTGTGTTCCATTGTTATCGTCAAAAATTATTGTAAATTATTTTGCGCAATAAAGAGTATTTGTATTGTATTGTATTATAAATATCTCAAATCAAAATAGTTTATTTCATAGGATAAAATTATCATTTGAAAACGTCGCTATTAATATTACGTTTAAATTTACTGCTCATTCACAAATGACATATCTGCATGCATTCCTTACTGAAAAGTCGATGGTTTTGCACATTTTTGGCGGTTCAATCATCGTATTTCATTATTTGCTAGGCAGGTGTATTAAATCGCCCCTCATAAAAATGTAGATGAGGCCATTGTGATGCATATTCCTAGGTATATACATATACAGGCCCCTTTCGACGCCACAAACGTTTCTCTGAAGTATTCTGTTTTTAATAAGCTTTGCAGTTGTTTGAATTAAAATTAAGTCGTGGTTAGGATAACAATGGCGTTACCGAGTCTGTTTTAATTTTGCTCTGCGTATTGGTTTGTTTATATAAATCACAGAACACTTATCCCACGGTCACGCGGTACGAAACACGTACCGATTGTGAGTCTTCTCAGTATAGTCCAGTAAGGATACGCTTTTAACTTCCTAAAATTTTAAAGGCCGTAATTTTTTGCACATGCATACCTGTAGAGTACCTGTCAGTGATAGAATAAAAAAAAATTCTAACAAATCGGTAGCTTGCTTTAGATATAATACATGATTAAAATTACCATTGTGAATTCATCGCGTCGGAGAATATCAAAATATCGATCAATAACTTTACATTTACTACAACTTAATCGATTCGAGTGAGAAAGAGTCGCGCGCGACATAATCTCAGTCTCTTGCAGCTGATTGGCTGTCGCTTGACAGCTGTCAACTTGACCGCCAATCGGCTTTGAGAGGAAAATAGTTACTATACTCTTGATTGGTCGAGTGTTCGATTGGCGGTCACACGTATAAAAAATTTTCGGAATTACTTTTGACTTTATTCTGAAGAATTTCAGCTGAGTTGTTAGCTAATTTGTGTTTTTAGTCTTGGTGAAGGGTTTAGCTCTGTTATACGGTAAGTAATTACTGTTGGTGTCGTATAATATTGCATGTAGTCCATTCCCCGCGTTATGTCGGGAATGGAGGTGGTTGATCAAGATTCTGATCCGCCGGATGGGGGTGGGTTTGATTCGCCCTCCCCAGCCCTGTTTTCTCTAGAAGAAATATCTAGCTCGACGAAGCGCAAATCAGATGAGGTTGATCAATCCGACCCAAAGAGAAAGGTTACAGACCTCAGTCTATCTTCGGCATCGGTACAATCCGTGTATACCCACCCATTAGCTAATGAGAAAAAACGATATTTAGCCACTGATCCGGCACCTTTCATCGTCCATATTAGTCGTGTTGAGCCTGACCCGGCAGCGGGTACATCAATCAGACCAATTAAGCTAGGACAATTTCTGGCCAAAAATAATGTGAAAAACATTGCAAAGGATGGGATTAAGAGTATCGGTAGAAACAGAGTCTCTATAGAATTTAGAACTGCCTCAGATGCTAATCTGTTCATAGTAAATCCCATTCTTGCTCAGGCAAAATATGAAGCGATAATCCCAACCCACGTGGTCACTCGCATGGGCCTTGTTAGGGGAATCCCAGTTGAGTGGAGTATGGACGAATTTGTGTCCTCCGTTGTAGTCCCTAATGGTGCAGAAATCATTAAAGCCCGACGTCTCAATCGCAAAACAACTAAACCTGATAACTCAATTGACTGGATCCCCACACAGACTGTGGTAATTACCTTTTCTGGACAAAACCAACCATCAAATATATATTGTTATTACTCATCTATCCCTGTGCAGACATACTTACTGCCAACCATACAATGCTTCAATTGCTGCCGCTTCGGACATGTGAAGGCCAAATGTAGGTCAAAGCCACGGTGCTTCAAGTGCTCACAACCCCATGCAGGCGAATCGTGTAATGCTGTTCCAACATGCTTACATTGTTCCGGCAACCATTCGGCGGTTGATAATATCTGTCCCGAGTTCTCCCGACAAAAAACGATTAAAATTATTATGTCGCAAGAAAATGTTTCTTATACTGAGGCATCTGCTAGGACGCGTCCAGTAAGAAAACCATATGCTGAAGCTGTAAGTGGCAGCTCTCAGGCCATGACCCCCCAGAGCTCTGCCAATGCTAATGCAAACCCTACAACTTCTTATAAAAAAACTGTTTTCATAGCCCGCAAAACTCCCCACCCGGCTGCTAGTAAAGGATATGACCGTCAGGCTCATGAAGACATTGTACAGACTCCCTCTTCGTCTCTCTCAAATGGCTGTGCACTTCAAAGGGAAGGTCCCTCTAACTCTACCCAAAATGAAAACTTAATCGATCTTTTAGTCTCCACCTTGATCTCCATAATATCTAAGTTTGATGATGTAGCCCTACCGTCCAACGTGATAAATAAACTATCGGAACTTTTTAATGTCATTAAAAATGGCGACTCTACTTCAATGGAACTGTCGTAGCATCACCCACAAAAAAGGTGATTTAATACATTTAATTAATAAACATAAACCATCAATTTTTGCCCTCTCGGAGATGTGGCTGAAGCCAGGCTCCCACTTTCGGGTCTCTGGTTATTCCTGTCTCCGGGAGGACAGAAGTGATGGATATGGTGGTGCTGTCATTTTAGTAAAACAATCAGTCCCCTATACTAGATTGCCTATCCCACCTCATAATGATGGTATAAATTCTGTAGCAGTTCGAGCTGCAGGTATTTCTTTCCTCTCTATATATATCCCTCATCCACATTATTCTCTTATCCCTGATTTAAATTTGATTCTTTCAGCACTTCCTCCTCCCTTTATTATATTAGGCGACTTTAATTGTCATCACATCATGTGGGGCTCCCACGATTGCGACTCATTTTCCTATCTTCTCTTGGAGGTGATAGATGAGTTCAATTTATGTGTCCTGAATGATGGCTCCCCTACAAGGAGGGTTCCCCCTTCACAAAACCCTAAGAGTGTTGTAGACCTTACTTTATCATCACCATGCTTAGCCTCCAGGGTTACATGGACCGTACTAACGCAGTGCTATGGAAGTGACCACTACCCTATTCTAATACAGCTACCAGGGCAAAGTGTACCAGTTAGAGAATATAATCCCCTTTTGAAATACAAGGTTGCAAAAGCGGATTGGGAAAAGTTTTCGACCATTACTGATACTTATGTTGAAGAACTAGCCCCAGTTAATATTGAAAACATCCAAACCTCTTACTCTCAATTTGTAACTATCTTAAAGACTTCTGCAGATTCCTCTATTCCACTTAAAAACTCAGCCAAAAATCTAGTCTCTTCTCCACCCTGGTGGGATTCAGAATGTACCCTAGCAGTTCAGAACCGCAAAGCTGCAGAAACCCAATATTCTCTTTCAATGACAGAAACCAACTACATCAACTATCAAAAAGTAGCTGCACAAACGCGCAGGTTGCTTTCTGAAAAGAAAAAATCAGGATGGACTAACTTCTGCGAGAGTCTGTCCCCTCTCTCTCCTCCCTCTCTAATTTGGAAAAAAATTAAAAGATTTCGAGCTGCCCTTGTAGATTCCAACATTTCTTCTAATAACCCTTCCCAGTGGTCCAATGAATTTGCTCAAAAATTGGCCCCTCCCTGGGTCCCCACTCAGGAAGAGGTCCTCCAGGGTCCCCCTCCAGATCTCTCCCCTTTACTCCCAGACAGAATGAACAATCCATTTTCTGAGGAGGAATTCGCAACAGTTCTTGGACAACTCAAGGATTCATCCCCTGGGGCTGATGGTGTCCCCTACTCTTTTATTAGCAAAGCCGGTACTGCTCCTAAGAAATATTTTCTGGACATTATTAACTCGGTCTTTGCATCTGGTAATGTCCCTGAAGAGTGGAGAACACAGATAATTATGCCAGTCTTGAAGCCAGGCAAAGATCCTAGTGATGCAAATAGTTACCGACCCATTGCACTTTCTTCAACCCTCTCCAAGATAATGGAACACCTTGTGAAAAATCGTCTGGAGTGGATACTGGAGAGCAGGCGGTTGCTGCCTGCCAGCCAGTTTGGCTTCAGAAAAGGACTCGGTACCATCGACAGTATTTCAACATTTGTGTCAGACATAAGATTGGCCTTCTCGAGACAGGAATCGGTGGTGGGGGTTTTCCTGGATATATCATCGGCTTATGATAATGTCCTTCTTCCGCTGCTCAGACAGAAGTTGCTACAGCTGAGCATTCCCGCGAGGATCGTATATTTCATTATGAACTTAATGATGTCTAGAACTATTCTGATCCGTATCCAAGGAGAACTGCTACCGCCGAGACTTGTCTGGAAGGGTCTCCCGCAGGGTTCCGTATTAAGTCCTCTTCTCTATAGCCTCTATACTTATGATTTGGAAAGATCAGTTAATTGCTTCTGCAATATCCTTCAATATGCAGATGACCTCGTTCTCTACACACTCACTAGTGTTTTTACGGATGAAGTCGATCGTCTGAGGGCAGCTTTGAACTACCTAGCCATTTGGCTCTCAGATCATGGTCTTTCGCTGTCTATTCCTAAAAGTAGCCTGCTGATATTTACCAGAAAAAGGTATCCGCCTAACATAGTGATTTCAATTAATGAGGAAGCCATACAGGTTAAAGATCAAGCAAAATTTTTAGGGGTCATCCTAGACTCCAAAATGAATTGTATCCCTCATCTATCCCATGTAGCGAAAAAGTGCGAAAAGAACATTAATATTCTTCGTGCTCTCTCTGGAGCATGGTGGGGTTCCCATCCATACACTCAAAAACTTTTGTACAATGCTCTGATTCGCAGCCACTTTGACTATGGCTCTTTCATTCTCGAACCCTGCAATAAACAGGCACTTCATACTCTAGACAGGCTGCAATATAAATCCCTCCGCATCATTACGGGCGCAATGAAGTCTTCCCCAACAAACGCCCTACAGATAGAATGCGCTGAGCCTCCACTAGGGCTGCGTAGGCAGTACCTTGCAGACCGATTTCTTTATAGGGCCGCACAACTCTCTTCTCATCCCTTACTTCCCAAACTCCATTTACTGTCTCAACTGGATACCTCTCAAGGGTACTGGGCCCATAAGGACCTTCCCTGCCTGCTCAAAAGCTACAAAAAATTTATTGGAATACGCTCCCCTGTCTACCAGACACCTGTGAACCCTCTCTTTGATTGTCCTTACGACGCACTTCTACACCAGCCAGAGATAATTATTGATTTTGGTATTGAAAAAGGGTCTCCCTGTGCCAATGCCAAATTTAAGAAAAAGCTAGCAGAGGGCTACAGCGACTGGTTAACTATTTACACTGATGCCTCAAAACTATCAGACAGTGGCTTTGTGGGGTCAGCGGTGTGGATCCCTCGTTATAATATCATCTTAAATTATAAATGCCCATCAGCCTCTTCGGTTTTCACAGGAGAGTCTATAGCATTACTTGAAGCTATTAAATATGTGGAATCCCATAAGCTCAATAATTCTATTATTTTTACGGATTCTCAGAGCTGCATACGGGCATTAAAATCTAACCTGTTTCATTGCAAGAATAGATACCCTGTAATTCTCAATATTAAAAAAGCTCTACATAAATGCTTTACCCAGAGCTTAAACATTAAACTTGCCTGGATCCCCGGACATAGTGGCATTCAAGGCAATGAAGCTGCAGATATTCTGGCTAAAGATGCTATCAAAAATGGGACACTAACACACTTTAAAACTTTTACCCATGACCTATGCTCTGCTGCGAAAACCGATTTGGAAACTGCATGGAATGTCCTTTGGGATAAGTCGAAGCATATTAAGGGTAAATATTACGGGGATATCCAACCGTCAATTCCTACCAGGCCCTGGTTTTTTAAGTTCCGGGATATCAACAAACAAGTCACGTCTACGATATGCCGTTTACGTCTTGGACATGTCTGCTCGCCAGTATTCCTGGCTAAACTCCGAATACGGGATTCGTCTCTATGTGAATGTGGACTGGATGAAGGGTCTCCGGATCATATTATCTTCAATTGCCCTAAATTGACCTCTTCCCTATTTGATATCCTCCCCACTGACATTCCGCGTCCCGTTAATCTTAAGTATTTATTATCCATGGTGTTTTCCCCCATTGTCCAAATTTTAGCATCCCATATTAGAATTAACAAGATTAAACTGTAGATAGTAATCCGCTGGTGTTGGGCTAACTTGTGTTGTGTTGTCTTTTGTTTTAGACTGCTCAGCTGGAAGTAACATCGCGGCTTTCATTTGGACCAAATTTATATACTGTGTCACCTTCATGACTCACTTGACACTGGCAAAATTCATAAGAGTTGCCACTAATCAAACTGGAACTGGGCTTTGAGAGATATAGGCTATGTCGCACGCGACTCTTAAGTCACTCGAGTCACGCTAAATTGTAGTAGCCCTGCAGGTATTCATAATATAAACCTAGTTGCTTAGTGTGGAACTTGATGGCGCTGTGAATTGCAATGAATGCAATTCGGCTATTCAAATTCACCCCTTATCGATGAGGCCTATATTAAGCAGTGGACGGACATCCTACCGCTGATATGATAACGAACCTCGATCTAATAATATCGTAAATCGTCTCCTTCTCGCCAAAATGGCCACTGTCCCAAAGTGACGCCCTAATATGACCACTGTCCTAAAATGTGGTCGTTCGATCTAACACCACTAACCTCAAAACCGAGTCGCGAACGTTACGCTCGTCGGCGAAATGTTGCGTCACTGAGGTCGATGCTCGACTCTCGTTCAGTTTACTGGACCGTCACTGCACGTGGTGTACGGCGTCCACGTGGGTTTCGTACGCTGGTTATTTCGCCCACAGAATTCTTGCAAAGGGGTGGTGGGCATTCGGACTGACAGATAGACCATCCTTAGCGTTGAGTGATTTAAATTATGAAGATCGAATTTTTTTATTTTTTGTAAATTGGATGCAGGCCCCTTCAAACCAGTCGCTCGGGAAATCTATTAATAAATAACTTTGCACATACACACAGCGCCATCTAGGTCCACAGTAAGCACCTGGGCTTGTGTTATGGATACTAGATGGTTGATAAACTACAAAATACATTTTTTTTTTGTAAATAAATACATATTATAAAATCTGCATTCATCATACAAACATATGCCCCTAGCGGGATTCGATCCCGTGACCTTTTGGTAAAGCAGTCAGAGTTTCTAACCATTACACCAAACAGATCGTCAAATCTATGTGGCTGATATGATGATGCAATTGCAACTTCATTGAATAAACGTGTATTAGTTGTGGAGTTGTCCAATAAAATTTAAAACTTACCACGACTTGAAAATAAGAAGTAAATTCTCATTCAACCCTCCATTGACCCTCGAATTTAGTAAACAAGTGATCATTATCAATGATCAACAGCCTATTGTTCTCCTCCCATTGCGATTTGATTAATTTTCCATGGGAGTATTTGCCCTATATACCATGGTGGCTTGGTAATCGCAGATTTATTGGGAGCCTCGCGCCAATAACGCTGCTGCCTCTCATCGGGCTTTGCTATTAGAATAACCACTTTGCTTGCTTTTCAATCCCAAGTTTCTTAATTTTGATAGAACTAGGCCACAGGATGAAAAAAATCCTACTCGTATCGAAGATGACGTTGGTGTAAATTATTGTATTAGAACTGGAAGAAGCTTTTGTTTCAATAAGGGATCTTTGTGGCATATAAACTAATATTGGTTTTGTTTGTTTGTGTGTAAACGCTTCATATGAATAAATATACATTGATAAATTAAATGTAACTTAAAATTAAGTACAAAGGCGGACTTATCCCATAAAAGGATCTCTTCCAGTCTCCCTTGGTAAATATAAAAGAACACATCGGGCGTACAAAAAGCTAAACATTTTCATTAAAACTATGAATCTACATATTATATACCTACTATACTACAATAGATATGTATACTTATTTACATAATTAAATACATACATAAATATAATGCATACTTATACAATACATAATATATAATTCTGTATTAGTTTGTTTTATTGGTAGTGTTGTTATAGAAACATAAATCTATAAAATCAAGATAAATTTTTGCTAACCCTGAATACTCAATATTACGGATGCGGATGGTTACAGCACTATTAGTGCGGACTCAAAATGGAGAATATATATATAGTAAGGGAACCTCGCAAATCTTCCCACAAAGCAAAAGCCGCTTGGCACAGGTGTATCAAGCGCCTTGCTTTGCTGAAACAATTTATTCGCCAAATCATTTTTAAACTGCTACGAAAAATCAATGTTACTCAATAATGTGTGGTCCTATGTGAGTGCGATGTTTTACATGTAAGATTAAAGTAGGGGATAGGTTCTTTGTCATGTTTGATGAAAATCGTTCCAACCGTTTCGAATACTCGATTCCATGAATGATCACGAGTACTGTTTTTATTTTATACAAATTTTATAATTAAAACAAATTCAATATTGATAATACTGCTAAGCCAAGAGGTTCTAATCGACCGATTACAATAAACTAAGTCGTCATAATAACACAATTTGGAACCATAACAGAATGCAACTAAATCTAAAGTCGGCGGTTTGGTTGTCCACATGATATACGGAGATACCTCTACAAACATACATCAGGGTCACGCCGATACGAACCAGTCACACTTGATTTATGGCGACTAATTTTTGTCTGTACTATAAAGGCTTTTGCGACTTAGCGTCTAGTGAGGCCCGCAAGCGTTTATATTGTAGTTTTTGAGATGTGTATGGCCCCAAATGAAAATAAAAAATTGTGCTGGTTTTTTTTCAGGAAAAATAAAACGATGTCCCCAGCTAACACAAACCAGCAAAAGACTTTTACAAACAGATTCAATCGCACTATTTTACAACGGTTTCACCTTTGAAAATATGATCCTGTGGGTTTCTTGCGCCCCTTCTTTTCCCACAGATGATTTCCCTTTCCGAACTCTTCTTACTCTTGACTTGGCCTTTCTTCAAGACGTCTCCTATTTGATAGCGATACGTTCAGCGTGGTCTTACCCTTCCAAAACTTCCATGTACGTTTACTTCGTATATCATTTTCATTCATCCTCTCCACGTGCCTAATATCTTTTCCAATCTTTGTCACTGCGTTTTCTTTCACACCACCTAATTACACTAATCCCTATTCCAACTCTCCAAGTCACTCCACTCGTACTTCCTAATGACATCATTTCCACTGCATTAATTCTATTTTCATGATTCTTCTCCAATACCCAATATTCACATCAGTGTTGGAATCTGCAGTGCACCATGAATTGCCAGACGAGTCTTTTAGTCACTGAATAAAAGTTTGCACCCGCTCCATTTATCTGATTTCTGGCATTTACTTCTTTCGGAGTCTTTCTCACATTTCCAATGTAATAATATTCTATATTTTTAGTATGCTAACATTTTTGTCAACTGATTGACCGGCGTCAAAGATCCTTGACGGTGGCCGTTGTTTGTCTATTGTCTTAGTCTGTTAAATAACTTCGACTCTCGCTTGTCCAGTGATTTCTGAATAAAGAAAGACTACATTTTTATATACGACTACGTTAGTATATTATTTATTCGTTCAGTCTATAAGTTCGTAATTCTGCTATAACATAGTTAATGTAATTGTAGTGGATAGAACGTCCAATACTCCATCTGGCTCGGAAAAGAGATGATGAGAGATGTTTTGCAAAGTTCATAAAAGGCGTTAAAATTTATTTTCCAAAGCCTCAAATACTGCGTCCCGCGATACACAAAGGAGACCGAATGGAACTCACGTACTTATCTACGTACCCGTATATTCTAGTAATATTCACACGAGTGATGTACGCAGCGTACCGCGTCGCAGTGCGCAATTCAAATAGGCGAAATCTCTTTCCATGGCACGATGCTTGCGGAATATTCAGATTCTCCCAATGGAAGGTGATTCAACGTTCCCTGAATACGTAACATAAGTTTACGGAATACATGTGTATGCAGATGTTTCTCTTAAGAGGATTCGGTTTTAAATAAAAAGCTTTATATGATATTAATAAGAGGCATTATATAATTTTATTAAAAAATTTAAAAATATTAAGTACTTATTTTTTGGTTACAATTTGTGATTAGACAAAACAAAGAACTCTCCTAGTGAGAGGAACAGTGGGGATGTAATTGAATATTTATATATGTTTATCCGCTATCTGGTATCCATAGTTAGTTGTGGAAGTGTCCGATATACCGGATGAGTTTTTTTACCCTAAGAAAAAAAATAAGGCAATTAGGTAAGTGAAATAGAAGGTATTGGCATAGGACCATCATCGAAGCACGGTCCGGATAGAGATTAAAGGTCTTAGCATACGTGACGGGTAATTTCTCGGACGGAACGGAGACGGGAAGGGTATAGTTCCTAACGTGAAAGTGGTTTTAAAACATACGTTCAGTGACGGTGTTCAACGATGAGTCGTGCTAGTGCTGGAACCATATTTCACCACAAAATGTTCGATTTTACTTTTGAAGAACTAGCAATGGTTGCCGTAGCATTAGATGAAGAAGATGCCATAACGATGTTTTTTCTATTGCCGTCCCGTTCCGCCCGTGTTTCTCGCCACGTGTATTTTATTGCTATGTTTTGACGTCAAAAAATCGTCCGGTTCCGTCCGGCACGAGAATAAACACGTCACGTATGCTAAGACCTTAATAATGCGACTAGCGGGATTCGTAGGGTTACTATCATGCGAAATTAATTTTATGCGGAACTCCATATTTACCCCAAGTTTTGTTAAAATTTGTTTAATGATGTTATTATGTGGGCAAATGCGACCGTCAAATGACACAACGCTTTAGGGTCAATTCACACCGAGACGCGACGCGACGCGACGATACTCAAAGAGGCTAATGATTTCGCGCTGCACCTCGAGGCGCAGTGCTGCGTGGTGCAACGTAATCTGAATTCTCACAATGTAATGTGTATCTTTTCGTGTAGTGAATAAAGTATATTCTGAGTCGCTCTATGAAAAATGTGCGCGCAGCGTCGCGTCGCGTCTCGGTGTGAACTGACCCTTATTCGATGATGGATTGGAAAACAAAAAATAAACTGCCTATGCCAATACAATTTCCTATTTCTATTTATTTTTACAACTTTTATTTAGTTTCACGAGTCCCGGTGTCCGTTAATGAATTATACACAGATATGTAATGTGTACAAAATTTCAGCTCAATTGAACACTGGGAAGTGGGGTCAAATTTAACTTGTAGAAATTTATTAACGGATGACAAATATTATGGTGTCATCGAGTTGGTCTGATGATGGAGCCGTAAGGTGGTCATACGAATTCTGTGATTAAACAATACAACCCCATTGAGTTTAAGTTCGGTTAATTTGTCTTCACAAACAGTCGGATCATAAATGATCCTATGTCTGATGCTGGAATAGAATATGTTTTATTTGCTCTTGAATAGGCTACATTAGATTAGGTGTTGTTACAATAAGATCCGCCTAATGACGTGCAAATTACCTGGACCCGGAACTCTGTAATAAACCATCGAGTTTGGGCTCGTTTCATTTGTCTTGACAAATAGTCTGATCCTAGATGATATCCACGGTCTTTAATTTTATTTTCCTTACCAGTCTGTAGGCTCTGTCAAAATATCATGCATGACCTTTCGAATTCACTTGCGCGTTGGCAACTTTCACAGACGGGTCTAAACATTTGGCATTAATGTCGTCTGGCTTCGGGTTTGCAAATTGCACGGTTCAACAAGTCCATTAAGCAATACTTAGAAACCTAAATAGTTGTAAGTCCATGAGCAAATAAACAGGAAAATTAAAAAGTCTGTGTCGCTTTTTTTTTAACTAAAAGGGAAGCGTACTGTATTGTTTTGTAGTATATTGATAACGTTGCCTTATTTCGGTGTTTAACCGTAGTGTAATGGTTTACTGCAACATTAACGCATATCGCTTAGTCAGCGCCGATACCGATATTATAAATAGGCTTGTTCATTATTAAAGGGTCTATTCGTGCAACATCACAATAGACAACTAGTCTTATTTTGTTTTTTTTTTTTAATTATTCTATGAGCGCCTAAACTCCTACAAAGGTGCGAGCTGAAAATCAGCCACAGCATTATGCTGAGCTGGAACCTTTTTTTTTTTTTCTTGACGGGGGAGAAATCTTTAAAAGATACCCAGACTCCTGAGGGAGAGTCTGGATTATGTGGGACTTTCACCCACTAAACCCCCCCGGTGGTCCTCCTCAGCGGTTGTCGGGGAACACCGGGAACTCAAAGGACCAACAACCCGTTGGGCATAATAAAAAAAAAAAAACTACCGGTGCTCCCCTAGCGCTCCCCAAGCCCCCCCGGGCTGGCCAAGTAGCCGAGCCGCACAAGCTCGCCGATGTCGGCTGCAGCGGGACGAGACCACGTCGTACCACCGCTGCCATCCATTGAGCCGCCACCACTGGTGAAAGGACGGCCAGAGCCCTCACTCTGACCGCCCACGACCCTGGCCGCCCCTGCTCAGGGGCATAGTCGTGACGCATCGGGAGGACTCTTCGGTCCTCCCGGCGTCTCCGTATACGGGCGGGTTCGGATCCTATCTATCTGCTATGAGCTGGAACCTATGTCAGCTTGCATTATTATGTTTTAGCATTGTTATCTCAAAATTTTCATGTACATGCCCATTGTAAGCTGAATAATTTCTTTATTTCTATTCACGGAACCTCCCTTCTTCGACGTAACAACCAACTAAAATACCACATTTGGGTACAAGGCTGTGCCTTTTGCACAGTCGAGCAAAAACACCCGCCAGCATCCTTCACTGGAAGTTACTCGTACTTTGTAGTGGATTTGTCTAGAAACTTGGGTAGTCTTTTTGAGGTCTTGGCAAGCTGAAATAATTTCACGTTTCCGCCTCTAAGTTTCCCCTTCAGGGCTTTCACTCACTCACTGACCGATCTTTAATAATCCCGCGGAAAATTGGTAGATAAAATTTTGGATGCACAGAATGCATCATTAAAATATCAATAACATTATCTTTAAATACCAACTTGTTTTGTGCTTACTGTTAGAAAAGTAAAGGAAAGGTCCTGCGAAAATCATTTTTTGAATTGCAAATATAAATTAGCGTTTTCGCTTTGTACCTTGCGAGTGGTTCGTTTTTTCTTTCTATTACATTGAATTTTTTATTGGGTCCTTTACCTATGAAATTGGAGTTTATTTTTTCTTCGTTAATCATATGTACCAATGCCTGCGATTTTCAAAGCTATATCCAAATATGTTTTTTTATTTGGAAAATGGAATATTATTTCAAGGTTTCACATGAAATATTTTTTAATTTCTGGGCTAAATCACATAATAAAAAAAATTTGAACAGAGCTCTTTTCATGTGCTTCCTACAATAATTTCTTAGATTCGCTGAAACTTTTATAAAGCGGTTACTTTTAAAAATTAACGCTGCCTATACTTAACTTAATGTTATCCGATAATACGCACAAAGTTTAGCTAAATTTGGATTTGCTGTTCCCAAAAAAAAAATCAAAAATATTTGTATGGAGAAAACAGTCTTAATGAAATTCTTCATACAAAACTCCAATTTCACAGGTAAGGAACTAATATATCAAAGAATACCTTCAACATGACAATTCATGACGTCCACTGCTGAATATAGGCTTAAAGAATACCTTGAATATGATACAAATTTTACATAATGTGGTTATATATTTTTTATTAAGTAGTAATTTGATACATCGCGACCTTTATCCCAAATGTGGTGTTCAGAGATATCCCAAACGTAAGAGTTTGGGTGTTCCAAAACGTTATAAGTTTAATTCTGGAAACAACATAACTACGCGGTTCATCCTTCGAAATATACAGAAATGCACACGTGACAAGGTCACTGAGCCCATCGCCGTTAAAACGTGCAAGTCTAGTTATAGATGTTTTATTGGTTGAATGTCCCTTAGTCACCATTTTATCGTACGATAATATAAACTATTAAAGTTATGCGTAAGATTTGCACGCCTGATTTTTAGTCTGACGTAAATTTGGTGAAGATCTGATAAGACACTTATGTAAGCTAATCTAAAAACCCTTCAAGGCAAATGCTCTGTCACTGACGCCAAGCCTGCGTCATTCGCGATAGCTAAGAATTTCACAGGGTACACTTAAAATAGTATTTAATTTACCCCAGAGAAGACTTTATTGCTCTTCTTATATCTTCTACATTATAAGTACTTTTACATACAAGCTTTTAATTTTTCATCATGATTATCATAGGTATATTATTCTAGTACAAAGGTCCATCAATAAGTGCCAGTGGCAATTTTCTGACTCCATCTTCAGACCCTGACATCATGTGTAAGGGAAAGAGCTCATGGCAACACAATAAACTAGCCCAAATTCGACTAATTTGCCATCAGAGAGTTCACCGAGCTCACATAAATATGCCAAATTTCAGCTCATTCGATACCAGCAACTGGTTGAAAAGTGGTTTGCTAATTATTGAAACGGACAACTTACATACGAACATTGCAAACTAAATAAAAGCTTGTACAAAAAGGTTGTTACATTACAAAGGGAACAATTTGTTTCGTTATTAATTGTGAAATAGTCTGGCATGTAAACGAGCCATGGTCAATGTGTCGCAACGCTTATCTAATCTATAGCGAACGTTGAACTTATCGTGGTAGCTAATTCGCGAGCACGGCGCGGATTGATAGGCCATGAGTAACCGGGGGCTCACAGGGCTTATGCGTCTCTCCCCCAAATCGATATTACTTCACTTGTCAATCTCCGACGCAATGAGTGTTTTTGGCTGAATTTGACAGCGATTTGATATGTTAGTGTAGAGGGGTTACAGAAATTTGATTAAATTCCTGATTAGACCGCTCCTGATTTAGATTGGATACGCGTTTGACCACAATCTGACCTTATGGAAAGTGACGATGTGGCCAAAGATGAAGCACCCGATCTCAGTAAGATGCCTATTTACCCTCTCTTGGGCCCGTATTAATAAATCGTTCTTGAGATTGAGATCGCATTTCGGTCTCAAGGCCATTTTTTCTAATGCTGTTTTAATATGCAACAGATTCTCAAGCGTCAATCTTGAGAACGGTTTATTAATACGGGCCTCGAAGATCTCAAGGTTGTAGGATTCAAGAAAGACTGACGCCGGAACGGAGTTCCATGCCTTGTGGCTGTTCGCATTATGAATGAAGAGTCGAACCGCTTAGTGCGAATGTTCGGTATGTTAACTACATACGGGTAGAATATATTTACATATTGTTCGCGATATTCACACATCAGCATCATATTATTTGAAATCACAGTCAAAATTACAAATTTAAAATATGCATTACACATTTAGAAGCCAAATAGATCTCAGTTTGTTTATATATAACTTATTTCGGTATAGTCCAGTCGAGATGATATTTAGGGGTGTAACTTCCTATAATCTTAAAGGCCCTGATTTTTTGTACATAGACAGAGTACCTATCAGTGATATTGTAAAAAATATTTTCTAATGGATCAGGAGTTTGCTTTAGGTATAGTGTAGGTGTTTAGTTATAAAACCTACAATATTAAATTAAAGTTACCACTGTGCACTTCCTTCCGTTGTAGACGATGCTAAGATCTTCTAAAACTATTTTCTAAAAAAAATAATCAATAGCTACTTTATATTTTCTAAAAATTGTTCGAATAGTGACTTTTGCCCTCGGTGAAATTTTTCATAATTGTAAAGAAGTTATTGAACGATTTTTTGTGAAAATAGTTACAGGGGTTCAAAGTATATTCTCCGACGCAATGTAATTCACAGTGGTAATTTTAATCCTATAGTCTATATTTTATTACTAAATATGTATATTATAACTAAAGCAAGCTACCGATTTGTTAGAATTTTTTTTTATTCTATCACTGACAGTTCTATCCATGTGCAAAAAATCACGGCCTTTAAAATTGTAGGAAGTTTAAAGTGTATCCTTACAGGACTTAGTACCTAACTATCGAGACGTCAATTCTGTTTGTGTGTGTAAGGGGGGGTGAATGTGTACGGAGTAGTGTGTGCGAATGAGTTGAGTATGCAGGGTAAAATTGCTTCATCTATGGTATGGAACTCACTGCCCGCGTCGGTTTTTCCCGACACTTACAACCTTGGGATCTTCAAGTCTAGAGTGAATAGGCATTTACTGGGTGCGCGTGATACATCTTCGGCTACATCGTCACTTTCCATCAGGTGAGATTGTAGCCAAACGCGAAACCAGTATTTAATAAAAAAAAAATCGTGTAATTCCCGTTTACTGGTGACCTCCACTCCTGATTACGAACAACTTTCCACTAGAAACCATAGCCAAATTTTGCCGAAAATTGTTCGACTTCCATACAAAACGTTGTTTCAGAATGGTTTACTTTGTACGGGTATTCGAACATTTTTTGATCGAATTCGACTACGGTTCCTTGGGGAAAACTGTTCGTAATCAAGAGTGGCGTCGCCGTTAATGCTAATTACACGAATTCAAATTCACCATGTATAATGCTTTTTATAAGAGATTTTCTTAATCACCATTATGTGTATGCGAATTGGCGCCAATAGTATCTTCTGCACCAGTATTGGTGGCCAATAATTTGTGGTAGTTTTCTTAATTGACCTAGTCTTTAAATCATGAATGTGATAACGGGCTTCTATCTCTTGTCATTGTTTTATTTTTTATTTATTTATTTACTTTTTGGAAAATTTACAGACTTATATAAACTATAGAACAAAAACCTATCAGTAAAAACAATGCTTATAAAAAATCTCCGCCGATATATAAAATTGAAGAGTAGCACACAGCAATATTAGGTCAATATAAGTAGGTATTACAACTACATAATGTGAGCTAAACTTTACATGAAAAGGGGTAAGAACAGAAAAGAAACGAAAAGAAAGTACGCAAAGTTCGATCTCGTGAAGTGACACGCTCCTACTCATGTATGAAATCTTTGACACTGGCACGCCTAATCGACGCGATGCTAGTGCTGAATAGGTCAGTTTCCGGTGGTAAACTGTTAAAAGTTTTGCAAGCGCGTATAAGAAATGAATTCTGTCTATAATTGGTTCTTGAAGATGGTATATTAAGAACAGGGCGTTTTCTAAGCTGTAATTGATTTGTACGTAAAGATATTCGAGACAATTCTTGTAGAGAGACTACGTGTCATGCTAGCCTAGATTTCGTCGGATCTTTTTTTTTTAATTTATTCTCTCTCCCTACGAAATAACTCATGAATTATGACGAAAGCGGAATCTGACGAAAGCGTCATTATAGGTAATACCTACACGTCACTCAGTCCCGACGAAAATGAACTGAAATTACAAAAAATACAATTTCTGACGAAAACGGATTCTACGGACGTGTTAATCCCTTTTACGACCCCTGCGGGAAGACTGGTTGGTCCTATTGTACTCCGAAGGAAACCATACGGTGGCCATTAGATATCCACCATTCCACACTGGGCGAGGTAAACGAATCATGGCTTATGGCTCTTCGGGTAAATCGCATGAGACTTTATTACTTAATTAAATTTCATAAAGTATTAGTTTCATATCCCAATACCTCCTTTCAAATGGCGCACGTTTTCCCGTTCGCTCGCATTTCCCCAGGGTGAATGACCGCCAAGGGCAGGGTGCTTCAAACTTTGGCGGCTCAGGGTCGGTAGAATGTGTATCAAATAATTTACATGAATAATTTAGTTATGTATGAAACATCATACGTGTAGGTAGTCGTTGAACTACAAGTTTTCAGTATTAGGTATTTGGTAGACCCCGTTTTTATCCTATGCATTGGTATTAACGTACGTGTAAATTGTGATTTAAACTGTCCTGAATGACTTGGTTAGCCTACCACTATTTTATCTAGGTCTAACGTCATGTTCATGCCATTGTTATATTCTGGGTGTTTGAGGTGCTTAACATGAGGTATTACAGCCATTATGTATCTTTAAAAACAATAAACCCGACTGCATATAAAAAGGAATTAAAAAGACTACTACTTCAAAATCGCCAAGTCAAGTGTTGCTTGGAAACAGACGCCATTTTGTCGGACCCCATGTTGGATTTTTTAGCGTAACATGTATTCTAATACTCTGCGAATCAAGACGACACCTTGCCCTTGAAAATGGACCAAGTCTTAGTCACTTCAAGTAACATAGAAATCTACAACCCAATACCCAAAAGTTACGATCCCTAAGAACTCCCATGATCAGCTCGAATCGATCGAAACCCTTCCCCAAATAACACCTCTGAGACCCCAGAATTGCGTATAATAATTGTTTCATACGCCACAGATAATTAAATCGTATAAAAGGACTAAACAAAATCCTTTTTATTTCTCCATTCGTTGTATGTATTGTAAAAACATTGCGATTTAGCATCCCTGCTTAAGAGAGGATCCCCTCGATCGCAATTATTTTCCCAGAGCATCCCCCTTTGTTCCTAGGCTTTTGTGCGCAGCGACTATCTCGTACTATTGTCTGCTTTATTATAAAAATATCTGGCATCTTGTTGAAAATGTCTAAGAAATAAGAATATTGATGATCTGCTGCTATTGAAGATGTAGATTTGTCTATGGATAAAGCAATGGCTGTTGAATCAGGCTCTGAAATTAGAGTTGTGTAATAAATAGATTTTGTGGCATTGCTCTATACACAGGTCGCAGGAACCAACACCCTTATGTACCTACTCACTGCTGAGGTACAACCTCACTAAACCTAGCACCAAACTTCGCGAATTTTTGCAAGGCTCATCCTCAATTGACTAATTTAACGGATTTACACGTAAGCCAACATACTTTGTCTCTAGAACTTTAACATGAAACTTGAATTAAAACGCGCTAATTTACCTTATTTACCTGAATCCATATCTTGAAGATTGAATAGGGAAGATCTTCCACCGGGAATGAATCGGGGTGTTGGTATCACCCGGGGACCGCGGTCCGACAATTATCAGCGACGCCCGACGTCTTGCCTATAATGAAACGTCTTGAGAAAAATTCGTTAGCGCGATGCAGGATTCGCGCTTTGATTAATCTCTTTAGTAATGACGCCTCCACAAAGTATGAGAAAAGCACTTTTCATTCCGATAATTTATACCTATTTGCTCAACATGTTTACTTTGTCGTGTGACGGTCGACTGATGTTTTAACTTAATTTGATAACGTATAGTAGTAGGCTTAAACTGGATTGGAGCACATGATGGAATTGCAAAGTTTCCATTTTGTTGAAGGAATAAAAAGGAAATAAAATAAATAAATAAAAATAAAATAAAAATTATTTATTTGCAAGAATATGGTACAATAAGGTCTTAATAAATTATTTTCCAAGACATACTCTGCTTTAAGAAGCGTGCAAAATATTATAATATGTGAAGACAGATCATGCATTAAAAATCAATAAATTGGAAAAATATAAATGTCAAAATCTGTCATCTTACAGATCAGAAAGATAATTTAAACAATGAACAAAATAAAATAACAATTCATTAAAATGTCAGTAAAAAAGGCATGCAAATGTCAGTAGCCAGGTGCTAATTACAATTGATTGAGGAAGAATGATTATTTCAGACCTAGTTCGAAACAGCAAATTAATGTTCTCTTTGAAATTCAAAGTTTAGTTTCGAGGTGGGACTAGATATGCTCTTGATATTTCTGTGCAGGTCTCTCTTTTAGTTGTTTCATTGTTGAAAGCTTGCAATTAATGAACCACCTGATGTATGACTGCGATGTCATTTGGATAAGGTTACGCCGATCTTGGGTAGTTCATGCTCTTTCCACCTTGTATTGTAAGACTTATAAAAGTATTGGTAGAAGAGAGCGAAGGCACGGCAAGCGCACAAAGGATCCGATACTGGGTCGAAGTGCCCAAGCCCAACATGTCCAACCCCATAATAGTAAGTCTTTGAAATTTCATAACAAATATATATTTCAAAAATTTTAATTAGGTTCCTTTGTCAACTTTCCGAATTGCCATCGAAATTATTTACCTCCTCATATATAGTTACACCCCGCCCCCAGTTTCCACGCCGGTTACTATGCTATTTTCGCATCCCGTTAATTTTTTTAAAATGCGTTTAGGCCCTAGAACTCCGGGAGGCTCGATCGATAGTCGACGCATGCGTATCGACTGATGCCCCCTCTCGTCCCCGACGCGTCCCGCGATGCCTCCCGGCAGCTTTGTGCGATGATAAATCGCGTTAAGGATGTCCATCGGAGCTCGAATTGGGATGATGCGATTAGGGTTTTGCTGCTAGTCAATTTTGTATCATTGATTCAATTATCGATTTTGGAAAATAACGACGTGATATCGTTTCTTTTTCTCCCTCCCCTTGTAGACAACCATGGAATCTTGCTGCGTAATTTTCTGCCTTTATTACGTACTTACCGAAACTCAAAATATACATATAACATGACAAATTTTATTCCAAATGGCTTGGTCAGAGATATATCAAATATAAATTTTTGGATATTTCAAACCACGATTCATAATACCTATATAGAAAAGCACACGTGACATAAGCCCATCTCCGCCGTTAAAAGTGTATACTTAGATGTTATTGTTGGTGCATCAAACTGCATCAAAATATACAAAGAAAATGTGCCGAATTGCCGCCAAAAAGCCCCCTCAACTGCGCTTAACTATTCAATTATCTATGCACTCCGGCATTATTGACATATCTCTTCTCGTGGGTCTGCTGAGTATAAGAGCATTGAACAGTGATAGGCACAAAGCAGCATTGTTGGGCGGAGGTCCGAAAAAAATCGATGGCCAACGTAACAATTAGGGCAAATCCTCTCATGCAGAGAAATGAACTTTTACAGGCTGTTGATGACTGGCAATTTATACGGGCGTGAATGTCGTCTGAAATTTCGGTATTAATAAATAAATATCCTTAGACATACACACAACGTCATCTAGTTCCACAGTAACCAACTTATAGGCTTGTGTTGTGAATACCAAATGGTCGATATACTACATAAATATTTTTTTTTAACTAAATATTATAAATGAAAACATCCATAACTCGGGTACACATATCCGTATTCATCACACAAACATGTCCCTAGCGGGATTCGAACCCGCAACCTTTTGGTATAGTGGTCAGAGTTGCTAACCACTACACCAATCAGGTCGTCATTCCCCATTATCTTTGCTAGCGTCTTCCTTCACCTGCTCCCGAGCAGAACTGGTAATATGCGAACGTAGACATGAAACATACGATGATTTACAACCATTCAAAAATTTTAAACTATAGAGGTGGTCCTTCAGTAGAAACTTCCTTGTCGATTTTTAAAACCTGCCTAGTCAAAATCAATTAGCGCCAACATTATTTTTACCAATCATATGTCCGAACTGCGATGTGAAGCCCGCGATGACATGTCAAGTGATTCACTACCCGCAAATGGAATTGACCTTGACTCTTTGTATATCACTGACATCGCTACATTGTCGGTTAGCCTGTTAGTAGAGAAGTGACGATTTACTGGCTCCCATTATATAAACCATACTATACCAGAGTTTCTTGTCGCTTCTTCTCCCTAACCATAACACCTTGTGAAGCGATGTAGTTAAAAAAAGAAAAATAGCATGTTGACTTTCAATAAGTGATATTTTTGTATCCTACATTGAATAAAATATTTTTGATTTTTGATTTTTTTTTTTTTTGAGTGATGGACAGAAGTGCCTATTGGTACGATCTCTCAAAGAGGCAACTCACCTGCCAGGGCAAATCACAAGACAAATGCGCCTTTCGACAGACTTATGTTTTAATAAATCGATCTTGAAATTGCGTCTCAATACTATTTTTTGATACTGCTTTAATATGCAACTGATTATCAAGCGTCAACTTATAGGCATCTCAATCATGAGAACGGTTTATTAATACCGGCCTTATATACATTTACCAGTGGATTTTAGTATACATAATCGTTTTTCCAAACTTTCAACATACTCAAAATCATTAATGTACTCAATAAAATGTAATGACCAGTGTAATTGTTTCTCTATTATGGAAATTTTGGCATCCACGATACAGGCCTAGCCTAGTGTGGACGCTACAGCAAATGTATAATGATGTATGGTCCTTTTTGGTAAATAAACATCTTATCTTATTTTATGAAGAATCTTTTTGCATGCCGTACAAAGAATCAAATTCCATCAAACACGTCTAAGTACTACTTGGCTAACGCCACCAAAACAAAGCTGTATTCAAATCGGTTCAGCCGTTTTACACACGTCAAAAATCAAGTAGGTTTTGGGAGTAACAATTTATAATTCGTCAAAACAATGAATATCGTCGAGCGGCCTATGACCATGCTTGCTTATCATCTAAGCAATTGTCCCTTTTGTAAAAAAAATATGTTTTATGATAGTTTTGCTTAGAATTTATAACACCTCGCTTCTCGGATCGGGGGTTAAAATGGCTTTAGTGTTACAAACTCGAATACCATACTTGTCTAATTGGTAGATGGGTCGGACAGCTCAGGAACTCCTATATTATTTTGCGATGAACGGACAAAGTAATCATTTATTTCCATTATTTATTTCGACCTAACAATGATTCGGCATAATGTACCCTACTCGTACAGTCATCCGCAAAGTTACTCAACATTAGAGGTCGTTGTATGTAATATGATTATTAACTTTGGTGGTTGAGCGTATATAGGGTATATAATAAACTGACCTACCTATGAAATTGGCGTTTTGTATGAAGAATTTCTTTAAGACCGTTTTCTCCATACAAACATTTTTTTGTGAACGGCAAATCCAAATTTAGCTAAACTTTGTGTGTATTATCGGATAACATTAAGTATAGACAGCGTTAATTTTTAAAAGTAACCGCTTTATAAAAGTTTCAGCGAATCTAAGAAATATTTATGGGAAGCACATGAAAAGAGCTCTGTTCAATTATTTTTTTATTATGTTATTCAGCCCAGAAATTTAAAAATATTTCATGTGAAACCTTGAAATAATATTCCATTTTCCAAAGAAAAAACAAATTTGGATATAGCTTTAAAAATCGCAGGAATTGGTGCATATGATTAACGAAGAAAAAAACTCCAATTTCATAGGTAAAGACCCAATTGGGGTGTATCGACTATTTCGTATACAAAATATAACCTTGTATGTAGTCTTAGATTGCCTGAAATTCAATCGATTGTCTTGGTTATCTGTAGATTCTAGAATTAGAAAACGTGTTCGTCTGTTCGCAACTCCAATTTACGAGTACTAGCAAAATTGACCATAAAAATCTCATGTTTCTGTAATACCCTTCCGTCCGCGTATATTTCCAGTTCATTATCACTTACACGACCCCACTGTTGGGGCTCAGCCTCCACTCACTGGGAGATGGTTTAGGCAAAGACTCACAAGTGGGCTTAGTATCAGTAGTATCCCTAGTCCACCCAGGTGTACCAAGGGTGAGAACAAGTGCCCCCTAGTCCACCCAGGTGAACTTGTCAGGTGGAACCCGGGTCGGGAAGGAATAATTCGTCTCGCGGGCCCATTGCGGGGATATCATTATTTTGTAGGTACACCTAAAATAGTCGTATATAGCATAACCGCCTCCGTGGCTCCATGTAAACAACATTGGATTTACGATTCGGACGTCGCGAGTTCGATCCCTGCGGGGTACATGTTTAGTACTCGGTTTGGTTGGTGGTAGGGCATTTTAAATGTCCGCCTGGCCAGCTACCACCATCTTATCTAAATCAGCAATGTTCCCCAAATAAGATGGGGTTTCCGGGTCAGTACGCTTCTACCTTCGGCCTCATCTTCACTTAACATCAGGTGTGATTGAGGTCAAGTGCTAACCCGCTGTGCATAAAAAAAGTCAATTTTTAAATTTTTTAACTTACTGCTTGTTCAAATGGCAACAAGCAGGAATACTCCAAGGGTTGCTCTTTTAAAACAGATTTTTATATTGCAAAAAGTAGTATTTATTTCATAATTAGATTGTGAAATAGCCTGGTTTGCGAAAGAGTTGATGACGTCACACTACGTTTTTGGTTTTCCACATACAAATGTTAGATAATATAATTGCTATCATAACAAATGTTGGGTATGAACGTCGAGAGATGTGAGCAGACAAAGCGGCGCCTCTGTTAATATTATGTGGCTGTTTCAACTCTCGTCATAGTCTATGTGTATGTGTTTAATTATATTAGTATTAAGTCTAGAGCATCTTTCAATAATATAAAAAGCTTATCTTTGCAAAATATCAGAAGACTGATTTCCGCACTTAGTTGACCGTGTCTTTTTTTTTTTTTTTTTTTTTTCCGAGGGGAAATACGTTTACGCATTCGACCCGCCGCTGTGGGGCAGCGACGGGGATATGTGGGACTCCCCGCTCCAATGACAGGAGCGGGACTACCCACTAAAACCCCCCGGCGACCTTCCTCGGCAGTAGGGAGGACCTGGGAACGCATAAGCGGCTCCAGGTCGTCCCCCGCCCCGCCTCCCCTCACAAGGGGAGGCCCGTTTCCGGAGGGCGGCTGGCGCGCCCTCCGCGGGAGCACTGTCGAGCCCCACACCGCGATCAGCGAGCGGTATGAGGCGCGACAGGGCCCGATGCGACGACACCCCCCCGGTCGCTCCGGGGGGTGTCATCCTCTCCCGGGTCGCGTCCGGCGGCTACATCGCCCCGAGGTGTAGCCGCCCGCGACCCCGGGCGACGTGCAGGGGGGCTAGCGAGCGTTGCCGCCCCCCCCGACGTCGCCTCCTGCGAGCGGGATCGGCCCTCTCCCGATCCCGCTCTGCGGCCTCCTTCTGGAGCATGACTGCCTCGCAGAAGGAGGCCGCTGAGTTGACCGTGTCCTACGTCCCGTCTGATAAACTAGCCTAAAATACTACTTATACTAATATTATAAATACCAAACGAAATACATATTAGTACATATTATATAACAAATAACAAATACTGCTACCATCCCACTAATTATTTATTTACTTCCAAAGTTCTGTTTTAAGCTGAACGTCACTTTCCACTTGAGGCACTGGCAGAATTATCAGTGTAGTAAGCGCGTTCAGTGTTTGCAGCGTTAGCTGAGCCAGCAAGCCCTTTCACTGCTACAATTATATTGTGCATTATTCTAAGATTTCTTCCTGTATAATAATAATATATTTATGGTTCTGTACAATGTATTGTGGCACTGAATAAAAAGATTCTATGTCTGTGTTGATTTTGCCGGCTGATTGGCATTGGACTTCCGGCAGCGGTATTCCCGAACGAGTACGACATTGGAACCTTCAAGAAACGAGCCTACACCTTCCTCAAAGGCCGGCAACGCATCTGTGACCCTTTTGGTGTTGCGGGTGTCCATGCGCGGCGGTGATTGCTTTCCATCAGGTGACCCGCATGCTCGTTTGCCGCCCTCTCATATAAAAAAAAAAACCAAAATACGGACCCCTAAAAATGAAAAAGTTATTACAGTAGGAAGTACAGGTATGAGTAAAGTGTCATAGAAATAACTATGAGTTTTTAAATTTAATTAATTATGTGCGTGTATATCCGACTGCCCTTAAACGGCGTAAGAAAACATTGTGAGGCAACCTTGGTGTGTATGTATGCGAACGCACACATGTATATGTAAGCCTGTGTTGTGTCGATCAGTAATAAACCAGCTGTATTACGAGGCTGTCGTTTTACTTATCTGCATATAAACCTGCATGCCTGTGAAATAAAAATTCTAAGGCATGTGAAGTCCCCAACCCGCATTGGCCCAGCGTGGTGGACTCAATGGCGTGCCTAGGGTTTCAAGAAGAAGCTTTCAATATGTTTGGTGAATGATTTGCGAATTTCCTATACTGTTTATATATAGTTCGACCACAGTTCGACAAAATTTGAAGTTGATATCCCAATCGAGTACAGTAAGGCGTGCCGGTCTGGACTATGGCCCATACTCCCTCAATATGAGGGAAGGTCTATATCCCTGCAGTAGGTAGGATGTTTACGGGCTAATGATGATGATGAACGTAAATTTTTACGTGGTACTGCGAAAAGGCTGTGCTCAAACTTGGGGCCGTACGGCGGTTGATTTGTGCCTCATTTGCCATCCACTGATGTCCATTGATGTTAATGCGTAACTGAATTGTTTCTGAATTTTTAACGAAGATATTATGTTATTTTTTATGACCATCGGCTTATTTTCAGTCGTTTCCCGTGACATTGTGTTGTCATTCATTCATCACCATTAGTATGATAATTTCGATGGCACAGCATTACTTAAAAAGTATTTATTGTTTGTTTAATAAGATGAAAAATATTCATACATTTTGTTTTCGTAAAATGTCATAGTACTGTCTGAAACATAGTATAATAAATATACTTGTACACACACAAATCGCCATCTAGTATCACACTATGTCACTAGGCTTGTATTATGAATACCAGATGGTTGATATAGCACACAAATACATTTTTTAACGTATGCCTTTTGGTAGTGCAGTCAGGGTTTTCGGAAATGTGAACATAACGATTCCTGGAGGCCAATCGCGCTAACTTTAAACGATATTACCAATGCTAAATGTGAACATAACGATTCCTGGAGGCCAATCGCGCTAACTTTAAACGATATTACCAAAGCTAAATGTGAACATAACGATTCCTGGGGGCCAATCGCGCTAACTTTAAACGATATTACCAAAGCTAAATGTGAACATAACGATTCCTGGGGGCCAATCGCGCTAACTTTAAACGATAATACCTAAGCTAAATGTGAACATAACGATTCCTGGAGGCCAATCGCGCTAACTTTAAACGATATTACCAAAGCTAAATGTGAACATAACGATTCCTGGGGGCCAATCTCGCTAACTTTAAACGATATTACCAAAGCTAAATGTGAACATAACGATTCCTGGGGGCCAATCGCGCTAACTTTAAACGATAATACCTAAGCTAAATGTGAACATAACGATTCCTGGGGGCCAATCGCGCTAACTTTAAACGATAATACCAAAGCTAAATGTGAACACAACGATTCCTGGGGACCAATCGCGCTAACTTTAAACGATAATACCAAAGCTAAATGTGAACACAACGATTCCTGAGGGTCAATCGCGCTAAGTTTAAATGATAATACCAAAACTAAACCATTTTACATTAAGCACGTTTCGTATGGCGTTAATCATTTGAATGGAAATTAGCAGAGTATTTTTACCCGACTGCACAAGGAAGGATGGTAATGTTTTTCGAGTGTATGTATGCATGTATGTTTCTTTGGCGCATCCTATAACCTAAGCGGCTTGACCGATTTCGAAGTGCATGATGTCGTTAGATTCGTCTTAATACCCGGAGTGTCATAGGATATGTTATATGGTAAAATAATCCAACATGCCGTCCGCAAAATGCAAAATATGCTGTCGGGTTTTTTTGGCTTTTAAATACTTAAATAAGTTATTACGTTAGCTAAATCAAACCAAAACCTGCTTATACTGAAAGTGTTACGGTGATCTTACGGCCGCGTGTACTTTATAAGATTCTTATGAGTATGAACGACGTTATGTAAAAATTTATATTACATAGGTACTTATTTCATTATTCTGTGATTAGGTTATGTTTATGTAATTACTGTAATTTTGTCGTTATCTACACGAATCTACACTAATATTGTAAAGAGAACAAGTTGTTTGTGTGAATTCTTCTTCTTCAAACAATACAAACATACATAAAGTCTGCCTGTTTCCCGTAGGGGTAGCCAAAGACCACAGACTTCCACTTGGAACGATTCTGAGATTACCCCATACAAATTTCTCATAGTTTCAGTAGTTCTAAAAATTCTTTTATTAATAGGAAGCTACACTATTCTCTATACAAATAACACACTATATGCGCGCAGCAGGATTGCCTAATTGGTCATGCAGTAAATTTGGAAGCGGTATCAGCCAATCAGCTGCCCGCATCCATCTTTGGGAGAGGCTTTTGTCCAACAGTGGACGTCTTTCGGCTGATATGATGATCAGCCAATTATTAGACTCTGTAAGTAGGAACTCCGTAGCTCCATGTAAACAACATTGGGTTCACGATTCGGAGGTCGCGGGTTCGATCCCCAGCGGGGTACATGTTTATCTGCCGCCAAGCAGCAATGTTAATAGCATTGTTGTGTTCCGGTTGTCACAGATAAGGTAGCCAGTCCTCCAAATGTGTTGAGGTTTCCGGGCGAGTACGCATCCACCTTCGACCTCACCTTCACTTAACATCAGGTGTGATTGATGTCAAGTACCAACCCGTTGTGCATAAAAAAAAAGAAACAGACCGTACATCATCATCGATTTCAGCCCACATGCGTATTCTTGCATTGTATACTATGTGTGATTCTTCATCATATTAGCCACAGGACGTCCACTGCTGGACTATGTATGATTAGCTAATTAACTTTATTTCGAGAACCACGCGGATGAAGTCGCGGGCGGAAAGCTTGTGTTAAATAAATAATACGATAAGCCCGACTGTACCTAAGAAGTTTGAACATACAATAATATGATAAGTCATCTAGATTGATGACCGATTGGTGTAGTGGACAGTGACCCTGTCTGCGATACCAACAGTTGCGGGTTCGTAATGTTTGTGTGACGACTACGAACATTTATTCCCGAGTCATGGCTGTTTATATAAATAATATGTACCTATGTTAATCCGTTATCTAGTGTCTATAGTACAAGCGTTGCTTAGTTTTGAACTAGACGATTGTGTCTGAAATACATAAATATATAGATATACACGGTCATATGTGCAAAGACTCCAACTGACCGGCATGCCGACATTGAGGAGTCGTTGTACAAGAGATGTGATTGAGATGGACAAGGTCTTGTCACTCAGATGCAATTGCGCTAACATGCCGGACATTTTCAACCTCACTCACATCCGCCGTGTACGACATGAAAATGATAATAGGGGATTAAATGTAACACCAACGTCGGCCTTCACACGATCAATAACAGAGTTGCGAGCATATGGAACCAGCATCCTGAAGAGGTTGTCGGTGCCCCCTCCGTTTTAAAAGAAAGAGAACAAAGTCTGACATCGGCCAATTATAATAAGGACATTGAATATTTGCCTTTAAATAATTTCAAAACCATCATAAAACAGATATTATTTACAAAAGGCTATTATAAAATTTGTGACTATTTGCATGATAAGCATGCATGGACATAGGCCGCTTGGCGAGATTCAATCTAATTATACAACATTCCTTGTTTTGTGGAATCACACATCCGAACCATCTAAAAGAGCAACCCTTGAGTTTCTTGCTTGTTCTTCTCTGCGGAGTAAGCTTTGTGAATAAACAGTAATTTTAATCTAACTAATATTATATACTTATGCGAAAGTTTTATAATCATAATCCATTTATTTGCCTAATCATAGGTACAGAGAAAAGATGTAAGCTATTATAAATAATGAACAACCATGATTTGCCTTTATGGCGTGCAATAATTATTAAAATTTTAAAAAAATTAGATTAACTTACTAAATAATGAAATTAAAAACAAATTAAATATAAAAGTCAAAAGTAAAAAAAGTAAAAAAAAAATCAGACTTCTTTCGGCCATAAATACTACAAATTAGTTACTACACACAGTCAATCAAAGTTATATGTTTATTTGTTTGTTGCTCTGCTAAATCACGTCGAAACGGATGAACGGATTTGGAAGAAATTTGGTGTATATGTAAATTATACCCAGGATTATGACATAGGATATTTTTAATCCCGAAAAAGTGAGTAATTCCCGCGGTATAAACAAATTAATTAAACATATCTGCGATAAAAGTTAACCGCCTCCGTGGCTCAATGTAAACAACATTGGGTTTACGATTCGGTGGTCGCGGGTTCGATTCCCAGCAGGCTACATGTTTAAGTACTCGGTTTGGTTGGTTGTAGGGCATTTTAAATGTCCGCCTGGCTAGCTACAACCATCTTATTTAAATCTGCCGCCAAGCAGCAATGTTAATAGCATTGTTGTGTTCCGGTTGTCAGAGATAAGATAGCCAGTCCTCCAAATGTGTTGGGGTTTCCGGATGAGTACGCTTCCACCTTCTACCTCATCTTCACTTAACATCAGGTGTGATTGAACCCGTCGTGCATAAAATAAACTCAAGCGAAGCTGCGGGCGGGGAAAGGTAAATCGTTTGACTATATGGTCGCACGAACAAATCTCTTTGTTAATTATGTTTAAATATACTCTACGCTTTTTTGTCTTTCCTGTCATACTTGGTGCAGATTTTCGCCATACCACTCAACATTTCATGCAATGACGGTTTGCGAATATGAACCAGTTCACATTCACAACGCATTGATGCCAAAAGTGAATTTTGATTGTTTTAACGACCCGGTCCTTACAAGGTAATGTTAAATGAGTCTTTGAGACGGGATGTGACATTTTGATGAACTTCTGGCATGTTTTATCTATGAAAATGATTTTTGATCTATACTGATTGCACTTTATCTCTGTTTTCTTCTTCTTCGTCAACTTAAGAGCTGTGTTCTTGTCGGTGGAGTAATGACCACGTCTCTCTACTTTCCGCCCTCGTTTTAACCTCTTTGATACGACACGACATTCACCTTTTATTTCATTTGGTCAAAGTAATTACGCCTAGGTCTTCTCCTTCCTCTCTTTCCTTCAATCTTTCCCTCAATTATGTTCTTCAAAACATATCGTGTCGTATCAAGTGACCTATCATCTTTCCTCTTCGGTTCTCAACTGTGGCTAACAGGCATCTCTTCTCCTTTACCATCATTAACACCTCTTCATTTCCTCTGTTTTACTTGCTTGAAAATAGTCAAATCAGCATCTGCTGCTCGCATATTAATCTATAATAATATTTTTTCTTCTACTGATAGTTACTCATCTAGAGAAATCCAGCTCTACTTAGTCAAAACCAATTTTAGTAAATTGGTCCGTGATTGAGCCAGTGGAGCAAATGAACTAAACTTTGGCGTTCCAATTAATTATTGGAACCTGGCCAAGTGAGGTAAGGATTTCAGGGTTTGAAGCACACAATGACTGAAGATCGGCGAAGAATAATTGACTAAGTTAACAAAGCTAGAATAAGTGCCAAGTAAATGCTATAGTGCTAAATCTTTAGCAAATGGGAGCCTCGATATAGCGATTAACTGTGCTTGAATAGCATATAATATGCTGTTTAAATGTATTTCTTATAGCGCGAAAATTTTGCTAAACTGTCCTTTTTCGTATATAGGAAATTTTGTTTATGAAAATTATGCTCCCTTCTTAGCAAGTCTTATTTTATTTGGTATAACAACAGCTAACATTACATTAATTTACAACAAATAGTTACTTCCCATACAGCCAAAACAGTTATCCACTACTTAAATAATACTCACAATTTATTGTTGAGAGAAACATCTGATGCCCAAAGCTTTGCAGAAAGTAGGCTACAATTATACAAATCAAGATGAATATATATATATAGATATCCCTTTGGGCACTTTGTGGCTCCAACGTGCCGTATGCCGTAATTATTTGATCCATTTTCACAAGTTGATCCGGGTGTCTTTTGTTGATCCAATGCCAGCTGACCATAAATATGTAGCTCCGTTTGGAGCCACAAGTGTCACGATGAGTAATAATAATAATTAAGGGATTTTTATACAAATCTACCTTTTTGGCGTCTGAGCAGTTGTTGATCCAATTCAAATGGGCCAATCAGGGCGCAGCATTTGCCAAGGGCTTCCTCATTGGCAGGTTTGGCCTAATATTACTGGCTACAGTAACTTAATAATGTCTACCTAGTATTTCTAATTCTCCTCAAAGTAGTAGAGAACCTTTCCTTAAAAAAAGGAAAACTCACAAGAAATCATCCAGGTACAGAAAGTTGAATTCTTAAAATGTTGAGTTTGCAAAAAGTTGAATTTGCGGTATGTTGATCCTAAAAATGTTGAATTTGCATAAAGTTGAAATCTCTAAAAGTCGAAATTGCATAAAGTTGAATTTGCAGCTTGTTGAATCCAAAGATGTTGAATTTGCATAAGGTTGAATTTGCTGTATATTTAGTGTCGCTCACGACTTGAACAGGATTGGTCAGAAATAGCGGAAGCCCACGAAAACCTCGACGATTTCGATGTCCACAATATGAAGGACATATTAGTCTGGAGTAACGTGACTCCAGATCAAACCGCAATACTTGTTATTTTTTGGACGGGACTCTTTCCTTTTGTAACAACGTTACTGAGCGAGTGAAGAGATAGTACACAAAGGTGCAACAGCCACAGCGGAGTGGAGCGAGTGAACTAGAAGATGATGCTCGAGTGAATTCACTAGAACTAGCGAAATATGTATGACGCATTGGCTACAACTGAGTGTAGAAAGTGGTATACGAGACAGCGATGGACTAGAGTGGAGTGCAGCGAATTACCCATGGAAGACGCATCGTTTACAGAAAATGCCATGAGAAAAGAACCAGAGGATGGTGACGCAATAACCACAGCAGAATGGAGCGATTGGTAAACTAAGGGACAAAATAACGACTACAGCGAAGTGCAACCAGTGAAAACTGGTACACCACTCACTCCACTCTCCTTTAGCTGTCGCGTTGTCATGTACTGCTTTTTCACTTGCTCCACTCCGTTGTAGCTGTTGCTTTGCCATTCAGTTGTTCTTCACTCACAGCACTTTGCTGTAGTCGCTACATCGTCCTCTATTGGTTTACTTGTCTTTCCTCTCCACTTGCTATTGCATTGTCATTCTCTGAACGACATGATACACTGAATAACAACGCAATAGCTACAGAAGAGTAAAGTAAGTGGTGAACCAGTGGACGACGACGCAGCGGTTACAGCTGAGTGCAGCAAATAGTGAATCGCCGGACGACGACGCAGCGGGTACAGCGGAGTGCAGCAAATAGTGAATCACCGGACGACGACGCAGCGGTTACAGCGGAGTGCAGCAAATAGTAAATCACCGAACGACGACGCAGCGGTTATAGCGGAGTGCAGCAAATATTGAATCAGCGGACGACGACGCAGCGGTTATAGCGGAGTGCAGCAAATATTGAATCAGCGGACGACGACGCAGCGGTTATAGCGGAGTGCAGCAAATATTGAATCAGCGGACGACGACGCAGCGGTTATAGCGGAGTGCAGCAAATATTGAATCAGCGGACGACGACGCAGCGGGTATAGCGGAGTGCAGCAAATAGTGAATCACCGGACGAGGACGCAGCGGATACAATGAACTAAGAAGAACCAACAATTACAAAGGAGTGAAATAATGAAAAGCATACGACGACGACGCAGTACCTATAAATGAGTGGAGCGACTGAATAAGCAGTCGCTCCACTCATCTGTAGGAATGAAAGTGCTTGTGTTTATTTTGTTGATTTCGAATAAAAAACTTTAATGTTGATCGAAAGAGATTTTATTTTCATTTTCGAAAAATAATAAAGTCATTATTGTAGTGTTGATGTTTACAATAGAAAAAAGACAATGGTAACTCGCAAAGAGTCATTCATAATCATCTCATAAATGTAAGTAGGTGCTAGACGAAAGGGGCTTTTCGTAATATCTAATCAACCCTAAAAATAGTAAAACTTTAGCTATTTCACTGTTATTTATCCATCATTTTCATTAAAAAATAATGAAACAGCTATTATTTTTTGCACGATCGGAGTGTTGGTGCAATGGTATTAATTATTAGAAAATTTATTTATCTATTTCAAAAAACAAACGGTTACATCGGAAAACATTGTTACTCAAAATATACCACTTATATAAATAAACCATTGTTTCCCTTATGCTAAAACACAATATTGAATTCAATGCAGTCTTATGCATTTTTTCTTGTCTAAGTTTTAACAAAAATATAGAAATAAAAAAAGAGAAACAAGAATTGTGGCTAGCATTAATAAAAAACTAAAAATAATTGTTATCTTGAGTACTTCGAGCTCTTTTCAGCTGAAACAGACTTTTCCGTGAAGCCCAATAAAATGAAATTGTACACGCGCCAGCTAGTTTTGAGATTAATGTGTATAAAAATTGCAACACAACCTTACCATCATTAGTTCTGCTTGACACTGATTGCTCGGAGGTAGAAAATCTTCTTATGAGACTAGACTCGGATAGTGCCCCGGGCTGGGACAATATACCAACCAAATTCTTAAAAACAGTAAAATTACAGATAATACCTATTCTTTGTGACCTTTTTAATCTATGCCTAGAGAATGGTGTGTTCCCGAGAACCTTTAAAAAGTCCATAGTAACACCAGTTTTCAAGAATGGGGACAGAGACGATGTAAATAATTACCGCCCAATTTCGGTACTGCCAGCCATTTCAAAAATCTTTGAAAAAATCTTAAATACTAGATTAATCGGTTTCTTAAATAAAAATAACATCTTGGCAGACAGACAATATGGATTCAGGCAGGGCACGTCAACTGAAGACGCTCTTCTCGCATTAAGTTCTCTTGTTGTTGAGAAAGTGGATACTGGAAAGAAATGTTTAACAGTATTCTTAGACAAAAAGCGTTTGACACCGTCTCTATCCCGATTTTACTAAATAAACTGGAAAGAATCGGTGTCAGAGGCACTGCACTTGCAATTTTTCGGAGTTACCTTAATCAGCGCACACAATGTGTCAAGGTTGGTAATGTCATTAGTGAAGAGAGGGTATAACTATTGGCGTACCCCAGGGAAGTGTTCTTGGACCAACTCTCTTCCTAATATACATAAACGACCTGTGCAGTAAAATAATTAATCATGGAAAAATATTTTCTTATGCAGATGACACAGCCATTGTCTTTTACGGGGACACATGGGAAGAAGTATTTCAGTATGCTGAGGAGGGTTTGATTGAAATTGGCAATTGGCTGAAAATTAACCTGCTGACATTAAATACTGGAAAAACAAATTACATTTGTTTTTCCATATATAATTCGTCACAACCCTCATCCAATCTCAGTACTAGGACTCATTCTGAGCGTCACGGTGTTAACGCAACGTGTAGTTGCCCTGTGTTAGAGAGAGTTGATCACACCAAATACTTGGGAGTGAAGATTGACCAGAAACTAAATTGGCACCAACATTTGGATTTAATCTCCAGTCGACTCAGAAAGCTCATTTGGATATTCAAAATACTAAGACACGTCTGCACAAAAGAGCTTTTAATAAAAATTTATCTAGCACTCGGTCAATCTTTATTGGTGTATTGCATCCCAGCATGGGGCGGCTCCAACAAAACAAAATTTCTGGAACTGGAGAGGGCTCAAAGAGCTCTTCTCAAAGTTATGTTTTTTAAACCTTGTAGATTTCCAACTTCAGAACTTTACTCATTCTGCAATGTGATGACTGTCAGACAATTGGCAATTATGTACAATATTATTAAACGACATAAAAGTCTTACCTACAGACCTATCACATCAACTGGGAGAAGGATTCCTAACGTCATCAGTGCTATTCCTACTAAAACTAAATATGCACGTAAACAGTTCAATTTTTGGTCTGCTCACTTATATAATAAAATAAACCGAAATATTAATATCTGCTCCAAAACTTCATTTGAAGTCAAAAAGGCACTAACGGAATGGCTAAAGACATTGAATTATCAAGAGACTGAAGCCATTGGATCGATATAAATTCCTTTACATTAATAACACACGTTGTAATGGTGCTCAACTAAAACCATAAGTATTCCTTTTTAAATATTTTTAAATATTTATAAATCTAGATGTCAGCAAATTCTGCAGATGTGGAGGGAAGTGGAGAAATTTTCACTGCTTCCTTCTGAACCCAAGGATGACAACCGTATGGCATGTGCAGACACCATCTAGTACCTACCCTTCATAGAAAAACTAATTTATCTCTGTAGATAGCCAAATTCAGAAATTTTATCCTTTACTTTTTGTATCTTATGCAATTCCTTACTCACTTATAACTTTAAAATAAAATACTATACATAAATACACATACATACTTAAACACACACACACACATACATAAACACATACACATACATAAACACACACACATACATAAACACACACACACATACATATATAAATACATACACGCACGCACACCAACACATATCTGACCAAGTAACTTCTCATATTATATTTACAACTCACATAAGCAACTAATCCAGGTTTTCAATTTCAATTAAGCATTAAGTAAAAATCTTATATAAATTTTCAAGAATGAAGAGCAGAGTATCTTAACACAAGTTTTAAGAAGCTTAACAGGATACTCTCACAATTGTGTACAAGATTGTTATGCTTGAATGAAAATAAATATTTTGAATTTTTTGAATTTTTGAACTTGTCTTTAATTCAAAGGAAATTTTGCGCAAAGGTCTAAAGGGCGCGGAGTGCGGTGTACGGTGCTCCCCCCGTGCCTCCACCGTTACAACCTAGGCGGATCTTACAATATATGGAGAATTGCGAATATAAAATGTCCAGACTAGGTATAATAATTTGATCGACCGTTACGGTATCGGTACCTATTCGGATCAAAATAAGTATTACTGGAAGTACGAGTATATAAATGGATCAACACAAGTAATTGATTTTTGAAATACAAATCAGAGCCAAAAAGTCTTCGTGCGTTTATAAAATTTAGCCGTTTCGGATCCACTATTGCATGAAATTTACGGTAGGTAAAAGTTACGGTATCGGTACCTATTCGGATCAAAATAAGTATTAGTGAAAGTGTGAGTATATAAATGGATCAACAGAAGTAATTGATTTTTGAAATACAAATCAGAGCCAAAAAGTCTTCGTGCGTTTAAAAAATTTAGCCGTTACGGATCCACTATTGCATGAAATTGTGGAAAAAAAATATTTCGAGTATCGAGACTATCGACGAATACATGTGGCAACATCGCCTAATAGAATGCGACGTTGCCATTCCGCCCGAGAAACACGCAACTGGATTTAAGTTATTCGGTGCTAAAGGCGGAGTCAGCAAGGTACGGGATCGTGGCTTGATCAACTAAGTGTGCAAAGAGGTGTTTATATATATATATATATATATATATATATAATTAAGAAGAAATATACATAAATGAGTATACATTAATCAATATAAATAAATACAAATAAATAAATAAAAACAATACATACAACGGATATTGAAGTATATATATTATTTACATATTTAAATACGATGACGATTTAAAGTCGATGGCAAAAACAAGAAATGGACCAGAATGTGGCTATGCGTACAGCATTGTCTGTTGTTTCGTAGAGGTCTTGTAGCGTACAAGTGTCGTGACACGCAGGGCAGCATAGAAGATGGGCATCTTCGTGTGTATCACCGCAGAAACACTGGGTGTCGTCCGTGGAGCCCCACTTCGACATGTTCTCTCGGCATCTACCGACACCGGTATTTTTTTTTATGCACAACGGGTTGGTACTTGACCTCAATCACACCTAATGTTAAATGAAGATGAGGTCGAAGTGTACTGACCCGGAAACCACAACACAGTTGGGGTATGCAATCTATTGAGTGATTTCCATACGGGCCACTCCAGACGAGACCCGATGGAAGATTCCCTGCAGGTATTATGAAAGTCGGTACCTAATGAGAGCTCTTTCCATTATTTAAAAGTGCAATACAAATACATTTTATTGCACAACAGAAAAGAAAATACGGTTTCAGAAAAATGGTAAGAATAGAATGTACAATTTGGCGACCTTATCACTAAAAGCGATCTCTTCCAGCAACCTTTGGATATAAGAAAAGACAGAAAGAAATTGTTTATTCGCCACTTCGACACAATATACAACAATTGTTAGGCAAATAACAGAACACTCAGATAATTGTCGCAGCAGCGAAAGGGAAACGACTCGGCTATATGCTGAGCTTATAAGAGCTCAGCGCTGGTTTACTGTCGCACCCAGAATATAAGGACAGTACATTTGAAATAGGTAGGTATTTGAAAAAGTAATTGATTATGCAATTGAAAAATAGATGATTACTGTTGCGAAGCTCCCGTTTGCTCCGATTTTCAATTGTTACTCTGGTTAGGAATAGATTTTTACCCGCGTTGTAAAAAAGACTGTGAAAGGTTCGTCTGATTTGAAAAAGGTCTTTTTTCGACTGCTGATTTTTGCACAATAATTCAAGTATTTGCACCCATAATTCGAAACCATTTCAGCGTAAAGTCCATTTTAAGTAAATTGTGAAATTTGAATCCGGACAAGGGATCTCGTTTACACGCTATTTGCGCCGGCAAATCGTTTTCATTTTGTATTGAATTGGTCGCGAGGATCGATGCTGTCTGCGTTTATTTAAGGTAGATTTACAAGTGAAAAGAGGCAAGCGATAAGGTAGATATGGATAAATAAATATTTCAGACACTTACAACCAATCATCTAGTCCCAAACTAAGCAACGCTTGTACTATGGATACACGTAATTCGCCGACCCCATATAAATTGTGACCAGGGCAAGAAGATGTTGATTCGTTCCTAGTAGGTGTTGTCCGTTATTCACGTACACTGCAATTTGTTAATCCGCCGAACACGTTGTGTGCGGCCCACACACATACGCTTGTTTAATATTAGAGCATGTAGGGAGTACGGTGCGGCAGTTAATTCGACTGTTATCGACTTCGGCTATTTCTATCATCGTTACCCGACCGGTGACCCGGTTAGCAACACTTATTTTTTGCTAATAGAAATGGGGAAGCTTGTGGCGCAGTCGCATTCGCTATTCGTTTTTAATCTGCTGTCAGTTCTTGGATGGGTTGGAGGGGTTGCCACTAGTGGCAAGTTAGTACGAGTGTTTGTTTTCAATTTCAAGGCAGTCGTTAAGTTAAAAAAAATTGCCTGTCAGATGGCCACTAATCTGATACAGTCAACCGCCGCAATCCGTGTGGCCTAGGGAATCTGATCAACATGGCGTTTGCTCCAAACCTCGCCTCGGTCCGTAACCAGTCGTAAGGAAGCATTCCGTAGCGCCGAGAGACTACCAAATCATAACTTTTCTCCAGATACAGCATAAACACGATTAGAATTCTAATGTGTTAAATATTACAACTACATTTTCGTCCACGGCTTCGCCTGCGTGGTATAACTTTATCGCAGATTTGTTTAATTAGTTTATCCCGCAGGAACTACTCACTTTATCGGGACAATAAATCCGAAGTATGTTCTACCTATATATTAAATTTCATCCAAATACGTTCAACCGTTTCGCCGTGATTGAGCGACAAATAAACAAACATCCCAACTTCGCATTTATAATATTAACTAAGTTAAATTAGTTTTGGGCAAGGCAACGAGAATGGGATAGTTGCTGTGTGGTCGTTGAAGGGTGGCAACCACCCAGGTAATAATGCGCTTGCTAAGTTTAGAAACGTAAATTGACAGCGCTCACCCGGTAAATAATCTCTGTGTCAATATGAATGGCAATTATTCGAACTGCGCATCGCTCGCCGCGCAACCGGAAATATCCGCGGTCCGAATCCGCGCCCGCGCAGCGAGGAATGCGAGACGAGCTCTGTTATTGTTATGGTCACCCGACGCTTCAGTTATGACGGGTTGACACGATGGAGGTTCATTGAGGACGTTTTAATGGGGGGGGGGGATGAGAGAATTGAGGTTTTGCTTCTACCAAAACGACTGAGGTTTCTTGTCCCATATTAAGCAACTGGGCTTGTCTTGTGGATTGTTATATTACAAAAAAAAACATCCATTATTTTTCTATTAGAAGAACAAGCAAAACAAAATTACAAAAACCTCATCGTGAAATATTAATATATTTGTAGGGAAGTTGATTTTCATAATGTTTTAGTAAAACTTGCAGCATTACTGGTTACGACTAGAAAAAAGGGTCACTTCACATTTCTTCAGTTCTGTAAATTAGAATAAAATTTGGGAAGAACCACGTCACTTCTCATATCTTATAGATTACTAAATATTTTGTCACTCATAAAATACAATGTTAGTGTCAGATTCACGATATTTTACGTAAGACGCCGTAAAATCTGTTCACTAGGATCATTAAGCTTGTTCAAAAAACACCTTGGGCACATTTAATGGAAAACATAAAATTGGAATTCCAAAGCGTTACCTGTAGTGGGACTTCCTATGCACTTCGCTTTTTCCCTTTGTCACATCATTATCATTCATTTAACTTGTTATCATAATTACTACTCAACACTAGCTGTATCAACAACGGACACTTTTCACTCACGATTGACCACAAATGTACACGCAGACGGGAACATGCGCGTACTTTTATGCACTCGTACTTGTAGGGGTTGTAACTGAAAACCAGTGTTTCGCTCTTTGAGTGATGTGCCACACTAAGTTATAATATTAGGTCCTTACCTCTATGAAATTGGCGTTTTGTATGAAGAATGTCATTAAGACTTTTTCTCTATACAAACATTTTTGATTTTTTTTTTGGGAATGGCAAATCCAAATTTAGCTAAACTGTGTGTGGTATCGGATAACATTAAGTTAAGTATAGGCAGCTTTAATTTTTAAAAGTAACCGCTTTATAAAAGTTTCAGAATCTAAGAAATGATTATGGGAAAGCACATGAAAAGAGCTCTGGTAATTTTTTTTTATTATGTGATTTAGCCCAGAAATAAAAAAAATATTTCATGTGAAACCTTGAAATAATATTCCATTTTCCTAATAATAAACAAATTTGGATATAGCTTTGCAAATCGCAGGAATTGGTACGAAAAAACACTCCAATGTCATAGGTAAAGACCCAATATTACCCATTTGTGCTACTGCGGCACACACTCACTCTTTGTATTCTCTATTCTTTTATTTGTATGTATATTTCTTTGTAATTTAAAAATTGTGTAGTTGTGTGAACGCAGTGGCATAAATAAATGCGTATCTATCTATCTAGTATAAACTGCCGTGCAACCTTTTATTTTTTATGCGCAACGGTTTGGTACTTATCACACCTGATGTTAAGTGAAGATGATGAACCTATATCATTACCAGCATACCTCTTGCATTTTACACCACAGTAGTTGCTCCGCCCGGTGGAAGTACTCGGTGTCAAATGCAGGTTGTATAATACGCGGTAACACAACACCTGCCCAGACGCAACCCGATCGCTATATGATATACAAGCATCACAATTGACGTTCACAAAAGGAGGTTAATTCGACGTGTGTATGTTAATGTTATGTATGGTTATCCCGTGATGTTCCGTCGAAAGTGCATTCCCTCTGTTGTTACATATCAATCTGAAGATCTTCACTAGTAGCATGATAAGCGCGATAAATGTTTATGTCGCGTAAGATAATACTTGTCCTGCTCATTCGTTTGGACGAAATATATAACTATCCCACTCTCACTTCGCGTAGCGCGCCACAACAGATGTTATGCGACGGAGGCTGATGAATTGAGGTTTAGGACCCGATTTCGAAAGACATGAGCGAAAGCCATTTGTGCGACGCCAGATAATCGAAGTGCCATATGAACGAAACGCCATTTAGCCGATGGGCCATTTAATCGAAAAGACAAATATGCGAAAGACATAAGATCGAATGTACAGACCTCTATCTGTAGCAAGCGAGCAATACGGGTCGGCGCACTCCGACACTATTGGTTAGGTTCAGAAGGTTAACCTTCCTTAACCTTCGATGTTAGGTTGACATATTTGTAATATTTTCGAACTCATCGCACAACTGTACATTCGATCTTATGTCTTTCGCATATTTGTCTTTTCGATTAAATGGCCCATCGGCTAAATGGCGTTTCGTTCATATGGCACTTCGATTATCTGGCGTCGAACAAATGGCTTTCGCTTATATGTCTTTCGAAATCGGGTCCTAAACCCGATGAATTGTCTACAATCCAGAACTGACTTCGCTCCTTCTGCTTGTTCCACCGTTTGCATAACGCTTAGAGTTCTGAAGCATTAGGCAAGTGTTTGGGGACAAACTCTTAACGCTTCATTTCGCGCAGCTGATTGGATGCCAATAATTTGCAAACAGTTGACATCCAATGAGCTGCCAGATATGAAGCATTAGCATTTGTCGTAATGAAACATTTGCCACTTGTCTTCATGCCCTGCCTATCGTTTGTTGTGCGCGACATGGGATTTAGAATGGGATAGTTGTAAATTTCATCCAAGTGAATGAGCAGGACAAATATTATCGCGCCAGTCATGCTGCTAGTGTTGGGGTTATCATCCCGCTTCCTTCTATCGCATCTCGCTGACAACGTGATGCTCGTCCGCACATTCTGGAACCGATACGATTCACTTTCGTGCTGTTCACGCGCTTCTCCGCACTGCAAGAAACAAAGTTTAGTCGTGATAACTGAACCTCCAAAGATTGGTAAAACAAGCGACTTTATAAACGTTCCACTCTCATATCTCCGGAGTGCATCATCATATCCTACCCAAAATATGGGAACACCCTGGTGATAAATCATATTAACAAAAAACAACATAGTACGTCCTCTTTTTGTATCAAGGAAGCTCTCCCATTGCGAATAAGGGTAACCTACACCTAGAGGTAAATTTTCCAATTTGACTACTCTTTCAGACTTTGCTAACAAGCCAGCTACTGAGTATCAGTGAGACAATGAATACGAACCTTCACCCACATCAACTGAAGCAGTACAAACATCCGGGCGCTCGTCCACAGACTAGATACGACTATACAGTACGACTTCCGTTCAGCTCGCCGTATCAGATTGCGGGGCATTACCGACGATCTGTATTATGAAATTACGATAGCAAATTATGTTATTAGGTTTCGTTTTAGGGTTCCGTTGCCAAATGACCAATGTCCGTTTGGTAGGGTAAGCATGCAAACATTATAATAAAGTTAAATATTGATTATGAAGTGAATACATTTATTTGCACTACTTACATATGGCATCAAGGTAACAGATGTATGTATCTAGACACACGGTATGCAAATATTGTTTGAATTAGAAAAACTGAAAATAAATCAAAAATACAACACATTTTCATAGGAAATAAAAGTGTACTTTACAATGCGTGCAAAAAAACAACATTTTAAAATCTTCACGCAAACATAATAGACTTACCCTTTTATTCATAAAAATTTACAAACTCTTTATAAGCCTGCTTTAGTTAAAGTATGTTTTGTCACTTTTTTTAATTACAAAATTTCCTTATGAACGACATAGACAAAACACACTAACTAAAACAGGCTTATAATGCGTTTGTAAATTTTTATGAATAAGACAGTTAGAGCACGTCCATGGGTTTAGTATTTTAGTGGGTAGTATATGATGTTTTTATTTAAATGTCAAGCAAAACTTATTTCATACGTTTCGCATTAGAACGGAATTCATTGAAATTTTAATGAAGAATAAAACTTGTATACGGATTTTTTTAAATTAACGGTATATTAACACACACACTGCGACAAGTTCCATCACAATTGAACAAATCTGAATAAGAATCATTATTCTCGATACAAGTCTTTTTAGATGTCCGCAATTTCGAAACCATAACACCAAGCAGCATCATTTTGCCGTCGAATATTTTTGTATTAATGCAAATAAACGTTTTATCTATCAATTTTCAGAGGACTCAAGTAATTGGAAGGTTATTTCAATAACGGTGGTCACGGTAGTTAGTATGCCTACGGAATCTTAAATAGATGCGTATCCGACGCGCACTTGACCAGTTTTATGTTTCCAGTGTAGGTCGTGTCCTGGATCTGATAGGTATGTAGTTTTTTAGCACACTTTTTTAACTTCCCGTCAAAAATTGTTAAATATATTTTTACCCGACTGCGTCAGAAGAGTAAAGCTATTCGAGTGTATGTTTTTAGTGTTCGTTCCCTTGGTATGCAGTCTGAACGGTTTGATAGTTTCAAGATAGTATATTATAAAATGTAATAGGTATGGCTGCGTACCGCCGCCATTTTAAAACATCCAAAAAGGTTTACATGTCGACTGCCGAATAACTGAAACAAGAAAAAGAAGCTCTACAATTCAACTTTATATTGTGTGTCCAGTGAAATGTTAAAAGGTATTTCAGGCAGGGATGTGTAATCAACAAACAAAAATAACTTGTAAAAAATGGTTTGAAATAAATGTTTACTGCCGAATAACAGAAACAAGAAAAAGAAGCTCTACAATTAAACTTTCTATTGTGTGTCCAGTGAAATGTTAACAGGTATTTCAGGCAGGGATGTGTAATCAAATCAACAAACAAAAATAACTTGTAAGTCCGTTTTTTGTGGACTTAATATACCTTTTTGAACATTTAATTTAAGTTATGACGACCTGTTTGGTGTAGCGGTTAGAAACTCTGCTGATATACCAAAAGGTCGCGGGTTCGAATCCCGCTAGGGACATATGTTTGTATGATGAATACAGATGGATGCTTTTCATCTATATGTATATGTATTTATTTACAAAAAAATAATATTTGTGTAGTTTATCAACCATCTGGTATCCATAATACAAGCCTAGTTGCTTAGTGTGGAACTAGATGGCGCTGTGTGTATGTGCACAGATATTTATTATTAAAAAAAAAAGTCTATGTCACAAAATTATTTAATCTTTCACATACAGCATTACAGTAAAATTACCAATGCTCAATGTTACTTAAGTAATACAAATTAGTTACAAAAATTATATACCGAATGAGTTTTTTTACCGCATGGAATAAATACCGCATATTAGGTAAGTGAAATAGAAGGTATTGGCATAGGTAAATGGAATAAGAATAATTAATTTTTAATCACAGGTAAATACAGTAGTTTAGAACCGGTAAAATTTTGTAATATTCATTTGAATTTCTAAAAGTATATTCCCAGCTGATGCCCATGCTAAGCATTAAAAATACTTGTGTTATAAGCATCAGCTGCTTACTCCTCAATGGCGGGATCAAAAATGCATGCACTGGCGGGATTCGTAGGGTTCCTATCAAAGCAATCATATTTTTCCAACTATTTTTTTTTTATATATGAGAGGGCGGCAAACGAGCATACGGGTCACCGCTGCCGGAATACCGCTGCCGGAATACCGCTGCCGGAAGTCCGTCCCACAGGGTGGTTGTTCGTGGTAAGAAGTTTCTTGAGAAACGTACAGTGGTAGACTTCCACTCATCCAGGTGATGTGGATGGAAATTTAATTTTCGGCGAGAAGTGTATCGGTTAAATTGAGCAGCGGGTATTAGCTCGAACAGTTCTTCAGAACACTCCCCATGAAATTATTTATTTAATTGCGACCGTCAAATGACACAATTAACGTTTTATTCGATGATAGTTTTGAAAAATTTAATGAAACTATTTATGCCATTATCTTCTATTTCACTTACCTACTGTGCCCTATTTATTTCCTTACGGTAAAATAACTCATCCGGTATAGCTATTCTTAATTATTTATCTAAATCAATCTCACAACAGTCACTCACAAAACATTATGGATTGTAGAGCATTCTTTCTCTTTGTTGCTTCTAAAAATTGACTTAGCAATGCTTGCTTGTTTATAAAACAGGAACTAAAATTGTAAGAAGACGTCATTTTGCGAATGCCATGTTGGATTTTACCATAAAATGGTATCCCGTGACACTGGGGATGAAAATGACACTTTGCACTTCAAAATCAGTCAAGCATTTAGTCTACAGATCCCACCTCCGCTCTCCTCCCACTGTAACTCCTGTAAGCCAGGATCAACAGTGGTACTCTGCACGGCGCCTACTGAAGGTAGACGGTGCCCTATGACTCTATTGCTACCTTGGACCCCAGACTAATTGAAGACATTTAGTCTACAGGAGGCCATATAGAAATCTACATACATAAACCCGAATAGCATTACTGGGACAGTCGAGTAACAACAGTAAAGATTCTATGAGTATCGGCGTTTTTATCCCACACATGAGATTTTTCCTTTCCAAAGCTCTGATAATTTACTGTCGCCAGCTTTTGTGTGGTGTATTTGATAAAACGGAGCCTCTATTCAGTTCACTGGTTCCTCCATTACGTGTGTCACATCAAAGAGATTCGCATCTCTATTTATAGTCTCGCACAAAACCGTTTCTAGAGTCTGTAGAGTTGTAAGAGATAAAGGTCCGATATTACGATTCCATTTTCTCCATACTTGGCGTCAGAACCTTTCAGAGAGATATTTCAAACATTATCTCCCTTTTAGAGGTTATATCTCAGTACTAAGGGCCGTATCAATCTTTACTGCTTAGTCGCTGAAATTAATATATGTAATCCAGTCAAGATATGCATATTTAGGGGTGTAACTTCCTACAATCTTAAAGGCCCTGATTTTTTGTACAAAGACGGATCAGGAGTTTGCTTTAGGTATAGTGTAGGTATTTAGTTATAAAACTAACAATATTAAATTAAAGTTACCACTGTACACTTCATTGCGTTGTAGAAGATGCTAAGATCTTCTAAACCTATTTTCTAAAGAATTCTACAATAGCTACTTTATACTTTCTAAAAATAGTTTATTAAATCGTGATATTTGCCCTCGGTGAAATTTTTCATAATTGTAAAGAAGTCTTTTTCTATATTATCTCTCTATTCTTTTGAAAATAGTTAAGAATATTCTCCGACCAATGTAATTCACAATCATATAGTCTATGTTTTATTACTGAATATATATATATATATATATATATATATATCCTATAGATTTTTTTTATTTTATCACTAACAGGTACTTTATCTATGTGCAAAAAATCACGGGCTTTAAAATTATAGGAAGTTTGAACTATATGGCTCGTAATAATAAAACGAGCTTAAGATACTGGTGTCATTTGAACCATATTAAAATAGTATTTCTAGAGAGATTCGGTTCCGATCTTGAAAAGACTTAGTCCGCGTATCCAGTTAATCATAAAAAAGTTTCTTCGAACTAGTGTTGCCAATTTTGGAGCACAGTATTTCCGGGACATTAATAATTCAAATGCGGGATAGGACTGAAAATAGCTGGAGCCAACAAAACTGCCTGTAATTGTAGGAAGGCATGAAATGAGAAGTTTTGGAACGCAAGTACATTCGTAAATCTTTTTAACGATCGACATACAGTGGACGCCAAATAAAACTATACACATTTCCTACTGTAACATAAAACTATAATTGAAGTGAAATGTAAAGTATGTGCAAAGATTTTTTTAAACTATTTAGGTGATGATAAGCAAGGATGGATATGACCGTTCGGTGACCAATTCTTGTTATATTTCTTCTTTGTTTGTGGAGTTTCTTACTCATTCTTCTCTGGAGTGCCAGCATTATTAATGAGCGGTAATTTTCAAACTTACTTATTTAACAGTATCGTGTACCCTACCTGTTTTTCGAACTATAAATTTCCCATCACTATAGGTTGTCTGGAAATGGTCGCTTTTAGTGACAAGGTAGCTTAAATTGTGTCCTTTGTGTGTCATATGACGATTTCATAAATTACAAATTTTAATATTCTTGAACTTTTAACTGAAAGACCGGAACACTTGTCTCAAATCGGCGTGCGTTTACCTATATCTAGCAGGGAAGCCTCTTCCAGGGCGCTCAAAACGAGACGTCCCTACTTTCCGCGGGCCGGGCTGGCTACCTATAACTATGTAGTCGTTCGCCGATCAATCGCAGCGCTTACACACCGCATCACAACGCGCCGCCCGATAAGATAACAGCGTAATTAATGGACTCTCTAGCAGCTACCAATCACAACTGTGTACATAACCTAGTATTGTTTAGGAATCCGACGATCATGCTTTATAGCTCGTGCTCACCGGCGTCCACAGCGAAATTAAAATCGGTCGTGCGGGTCAGACTGGCGCACTCAGAGTTCCACCTAGCATGGACTACTTTGATGGTAAATTTGCAGTTAGTCCTTTCGTATTTGGTCCAAGGCACGTCTCGTAGTCTCGCTACAAGACATGAGATAGAAGTTCTGCGTCTCTTTACACGCAAGCTTTAACTGATTGATAGATTAATATCGCCAGAGTCCCGACTGTCCTTGGCAGGTGTTTCAACAGCCATATTACGACCGCCGTATGACATTCGACAATCATTTTGCTTCCAACGTTACCTCCTTTATCAAAATACGACGAAAACGTGTTCTGACGGAACAGATTTAATAAAAATATAAACAATTTCTCCATGGAAAAGGTTTAAACTCCCAGATCTTATCAGCCGCGTGATTATCAGTATTCGGCCACTTTCGGACCTCTTTTTCAGGCCATGGTCCATCTAGCAGGCGATTGTAAATAATGCATTCAGATGCTGCATTTAGACATTTATGTAAATTCACAACTTCTGAGTGGCGCATTGCGGGCTTGGTGTAATTGGACAGCGCACCGGGAGAAGTGCGATGCTAGGATCTCCATGTGGTTAGTACGAAATAGGACACATATTGAATAGTAGTACGTTTTTACAAGTTTTACAATTCGGTTGCATTGTGCATCAAAGCACTTTTTGCTTCGAATAATAAGGTACAATCGGGCGGCACGGCAGTGTCCCCCGCAAAGACGAGTCAAATGACGCCGCGGCACTGCAATACCTCTTTTGAAGTAATTTGCCGTATTTTTTAAGTAGCTTCGGTCTAGATAATACTGAGGAGTTCGAATTTTCAAAATCGCCGGTCGCATTAATGCACAAAATTTCATATCGAAAGCTTTGTTATTTTAAATTGTATTAAGACACCAATATCGTTGATTTCTATAACTTTTGATCATCAAACCTCTGGGGTACTTCCCGAAGTTCTAGAAACCTGAAATTTGGTATGTAGACTGATAAGCGTACCAGTAATGGTAAAATAAAAAAAATATTCAACCCCCATAAAGGCTAGAAAGCCTTATTTTTTGCAAATGATAAAAATTGCACAAAAACTTGACGACCGATTGGTGTAGTGGCTAGTGACCCTGTCAGTGAAACCAATGGTTGCGGGATCGATTCTCGCGAGGGTTATGTTTGTGTGATGAATACGAACATTTATTGCGAGTCATGGATATTTATATACATAATTACGTATATCCGTTGCATCCGCACAAGCTTAGCTTAGTTTGGGACTAGATAATTGGTGTGTCTGAAATATTTATTTATTACTTATTATCACTAAGTTAAACTTTTCCGTTTCGCGGAAGTATATACCTGTCTTAATAAGCCCACATCCTGTAGCCCACTAGTTCCACGATTCTGCGTAACCTTAATGTCCTGCCTGCGTGTGACCAAGGCGTCTGCGTCTCTGCTTTGCTATTTACGGCGAGCTTAGCTCTACCTCAGACATCATAACTTTTATTAATGAAACGATTTCCCGACTTTTTACATGAAATGTTTATGATGGGATTTTTTCTTGTAAAATTTGATAAAGAACTTCTTGTAAAATTGGATGAGTTTTTTTACCGTAAGGAAAAAATAGGGCATATTATGTAATGAAATGGAAGCTTTTGGCATAGGTAGTTTAATTTTTTTTCAAAACCATCATCGAATAAAGCGTTAATTGTGTAATTTTGCGGTCGAGTTTGTAGCCTATTCCACATAATTACATCATTAAATTAAATAAATAAAGAAAACCTGGACAAAATATGAGTTCCAAATAAATTTCGCACGATCATCATGCCAGTCGCATATCAAACTCCGACCGGCGCGTGCGTCTTTAAAAAGTAAACTACCTTTGGCATAACCTTCTATTTCACTTACCTAATATGCCCTATTTTTTTCCTTACGGTAAAAATACTCATCCGGTTTTTAGTTGAAACTTATGGTGACTGTAGCTAGATGTGGGCAGACACGCGAGAATTGCCACACTTAAAAATGTAGGTTGCGGCGTGCAGTGGCTTTTTCTTTAAGACTTCCGCTCATAATAACGAAGCAGCGTCTCTATCCGTGCTTCAGGTGGTTTTCATCTCTTATTTGCTTGAGATGCCTTTATATCCGCTTCTTCATACGGAATATTATATTGCAATGTGACTAAAGACTGCCATTGAGAGACGTCTCTTAAAGTTAAACCCGGAGCTAAGATTGCATACACTCACAAGGACAACAGTTTAATGCCTCTATTATTAATGATTTAACCGCCTCCGTGGCACAATGTAAACAACATTGGGTTTACGTTTCGGAGGTCGCGGGTTCGATCCCCAGCGGGGTACATATTGAGTACTCGATTTGCTTGGTGGTAGGGCATTTTAAATGTCCGCCTGGCTAGATACCACTATCTTATCTAAATCTGCCGCCAAGCAGCAATGTTAATAGCATTGTTGTGTTCCGGTTGTCAGAGATAAGATAGCCAGTGCCCCAAATGTGTTGTGGTTTCCGGGTCAGTACGCTTCCACCTTCGGCCTCATCTTCACTTAACATCAGGTGTGATTGAGGTCAATTACGAACCCGTCGTGAATAAAAAAAAAATCCCCAACCTTTCTCTTCGAGTCTGAGTGATTGAGTTTTACTTACAAAGGAACATCACGAGGTGTCCCTCACCGATTCTGATGAAGGTCGGTACGAATGTAGCTAAATTGCTTAACATTGGCATTTAAAGGTTTATATAGTATTAACAGACGTTCCGATTTGGCTGGCGCCGACCACCCAGCCACGATCAAAACGGAACATGTGTAAGGTGGCCGGTCCAACATAATATCGGGGGGCACGGCAGTGCCCCCGCCAAGTCGAGCGCGAAGCAAACACTGCCGTACCATCCTTTACTGGAACCATTTCGCCGCATTTTCAGGCCCCTATTTTAGAACCTCTGGATAAGACTAGAACGCAGAAATTTTCGTCATCCAGTAAGCTATAATCACATACTTAAAATCCAAAATTTCAAGTCTGTAGGTCATTTAGTTCCGAAGTTAAGCGAAAGCAAAGTTTCGCATTTATGACACTCACTCACTCACTCACTCACTCACTCATGATCATCAAAATAGAACTAGTACTTCCCATAAACTCAGAGAGCTGAAATTTGGTACAGAGTTATGGTTTAATGGCCACATAAAGGGAAAACTATAAAAACTAGGATAATCGAAGATCTGGAGTACCTGGTGACCCTGATTAGGAAACACAAGATCCCAACCAAACTATTAGAGATCGACATATACCGCCTTTACAAAAAATATTCAACTTGGTGGGCCGCTTCATTTGATGTCAAAAATCGAAGGTCTGAAGTATCTGATGAAGAACCCTCAGCTAGTCTCAGCTGTATTAGAGATATGGTAATGCCCCCTTCTACTACTGGTACATAGAAAAATCGACTGTCATTGCAAAAATCCAGCGTAGTGGGACACATCTTCTAATTTAATCTAGCCTATAGCATCCCACTGCTGGGCGCATGCTTCCCCTTCTGCTTATAATACGCATATAAATAAAATTAAAGGAAAACTCAGGATAAGACTACACTGGCTTTTATACTTATACTTACAAGTTTACAAGAAGAAATAGTCGAACGATTAACTTTATATCTGACGAAGAACCCTCAGCTGGTCCCAGCTGTATTAGAGATATGGTAATGCCCCCTTCTACTATTGGTACATAAAAAAATCGACTATCCAGCGTAGTGGGACACATCTTCTAATTTAATCTAGTCTATAGCGTCCCACTGCTGGGCGAATGCCTCCCCTTCTGCTTTTAATACGAATATAAATAAAATTAAAGGAAAACTCTGGATAAGACTAGACTGGCTTTTATACTTATACTTACTTATACTTATTATAAGTTTACAAAAAGAAGTCAAACGATTAATTTTATTCTACTCGAACATTACACAAATTAAAATGTGAACATGTGAATATGCCCACGTTTCTACAAAAAGAAGTGAAATCCCACCAAAAACATTCTGTAAAAAACTAGCCAAGTCTCGATGGAGCTGCTTGATTATCTCTAAAAAGTAATGAAATCTATACAAAGTCGTGCCAAGTCTAAGGTTCCTTACTGCGATTTCTTTATTATTATAGTTAATGTTGTGTGACTTGGCCGTTGAAGGGTACACAGGGGTACAAAACCAGGTGCTCCATGACACCATTGCACCAATCTGTCGCCAGAACCGCTACGCATTGACGATGGAAAATTGCCACTTGGAAAATGTTGATTCAATAACCAGTCAATTGTAGGCTTGATAAAGCCACTAACGTATAAAGAATGTTATGTAAACGCCACACAGATTATTCGCTAATAGTTTCCCGTTGAACATTCTTAATAACATAATTAATTACATTAATAGCGGTTCTGGCGACAGATTGGTGCAATGGTGTCATGGAGCACCTGGTTTTGTACCCCTGTGTACCCTTCAACGGCCAAGTCACACAACATTAACTATAATAATAAAGAAATGGCAGTAAGGAACCTTAGACTTGGCACGACTTTGTATAGATTTCATTACTTTTTAGAGATAATCAAGCAGCTCCATCGAGACTTGGCTAGTTTTTTACAGAATGTTTTTGGTGGGATTATTAATACTTGTTGGACGTGGTCGGCTCGCCGGCGCATCCGACAAATGGACAACTGACTGTTGGATTGCCGACCTTCGGAACGTGTGTAGCAATGTCCGAATGCTTGCCACGTCGCGCCAGCCAAATCGGTACGTCTAATTACACTTTTAGACTGAAAACCCCCAATTAAGTGAATTGCAATATTTCAACGATTTTGATTTTTTTTTTATGCACGAGGGGTTCGTACTTGACCTCAATCACACCTGATGTTCAGTGAAGATGAGGTCGAAGTGTACTGACCCGGAAACCCCAACACATTTGGGGGACTGGCTATCTTTTCTCTGACAACCGGAACACTACAATGCTATTAACATTGCTGCTTGGCGGCAGATTTAGATATGATGGTGGTAGTTAGCCAGGCGGACATTTTAAAATGCCCTACCACCAACCAAACCGAGTACTTCCCCGCTGGGGATCGAACCCGCGACCTCCTAATCGTAAACCCATTACATTGAGCCTGGGGATCGAACCCGCGGCCTCCTAATCGTAAACCCAATGTTGTTTACATTGAGCCACGGAGGCGGTTGATGATACTGAACAGTCTTTTACTTGTTTGTATACGCATATTGTTAAAACTATGACGGGGTTTCTATTTTTCCGTTAGCCGTAGGGTTAATTTCATCATATTCGGATCAGTCGCTCCAAACAGTCGGTTGGAAGCGGCCTGCATCCAGCGATTTCCGGCTACCTTCATCAAGCAGTCCGTCCACTTTGTTAGTAGTCATAGTTAGTGTACACCATGCTGTGGTCTCTTAGAACAAATACTCCCGTCCCAATAGAGACTAGCGCCACCTAGCCGCCATATGTCATAACTTGTTTATACCATGATTACCATGTAAAATATTTAAAGTCTATATTTTCTCAAAAATAAATAAACTATATGTACCTAAGTATATTTAAAGTGATTTTTTTCTTGCCTAGTTATTAAATTTTCATATTTGAGATAGCATTAGGTTTTGTGAAAGTAAAACACGTAAAGTAATGATGATTTGGCAACACTGAGAAAAATGTCGGCTGTCGTTGGATGTGTACGCGCATTTTTTTCACTTTCCATTTTCTCTGAAAATTTAAAGTATTTCCCGTGTGATTTGGTGATTGTGATGTGCATTTGCTCCTAATGGTGTGAGTTTAGGGTCACGGTGTAGCCTTCGGGGCGGGTTTTGGTTGCTCCACCTTTAGTCGAGATTGTATGTGAGATAGGACTCTGTGAGACAGGACTCCCAAGTGTATTTTGTCTTTTTCCTTATGTTTTTGTTTGGTATTAATTTTATTCCCACGGTTATATATGATGATAGTTATTGTTTGCTTTTCTTAAATAAAATTTGTGTGTTAAATCGTGTTTTATTGTATACCGATACCTAACTAGATTATATGTGTAGTTACTTCGGAGGTTTATTTTCGATGACAGCATTGAAATTTTGATGAAACAATTGAAATTTCAATGTTTCATTGAAAATAAATCTCTGAAGTAACTATCAAGTTGCCAGGTTTAGGTAGGTACGGCTAGGTTTCATGACCTTGACGAGGTTAGTTACACATCATTGCGGATAGATGGCGCTGTGAACCCGAGTCGCTTGCAAACGCCAACATACCCGTCTATCTCCGTATATACATTGTAGTCTTTGGTGTACACTATTGGGCAGACACGAATCAGGGCTATCAAACTAAAATGGCGGATTTATGCTAAATTCTACACAAATGAGGTGTAGGTCAATCGAGATAAGACAAACTTTTTGTGCGTTTTGAATAGTAAAGTGAAGAAGAACAATTCGAAATTGAAACAACCAGTGCAATTATGACATAATTACAAACGTAAAATTACTCTAGATTTACATACACATATATATAGTTAAAACTAATGTAAATGTATGCAAATACATACACACTAATGTGTGCGGGTGTATTTACTAGAGGATACCTACTTTCTTCTAGCTTTATATACAACCATTTCAGAAGCAGTAGTTAAAGAACTTGAAAAACAAATAAAAACAGTCCACTGTGTAATGTAAGGCATCCAACCGTGTCGAAACGCTTGTGATTGGCAGGCGATAACCGTGACCTTTACCCATACACATGCCCGTAAGGAAACAACGGTACCGCCGCATACATTGCCTCGTCACCGCGGACATGAACCTAGCGAAATGACCAAATCGTCCATGTACAAATCACAATATCTAAACCTCGATAGATTTCTTTGCAATTCGACTCGCATGCGTGCGAGGAACGTAATCTCACCAATCGTAGTGCACCGTACCAAGGTCTAGTGCGTATACGGCGGGCGTATTAATGTGCAATGTTTTGAACTCGCGATATGTCAACAAGTTTTTTTTTTCTGTGTGATTTTACAACTTTGTGCATTTAAAATAGGATCACCTTGGAGTTTGCCTTTCGCTCGAATGCCAGCAGATGCAGGATGAAGAGATAGTGGCGTTGTAAGTTTGGTACCCACGTCATGCGTTATCTACATTTTTGGCTGTTTAAAGATTATTTTACCTGCGTCTGCGCTTATTGGGTTTTACTCTCTGGGGCTCGACTTTGCGATGACTTTAGTTAAATACTCTGTTTACCTTGTTACGTCAATGTTTGACTGATATTAAAGTATTAACAGTACTTATCGAGTGTTTTTCGAGTTGCGCAGTCAAAGCAGGAATCCTTAGGTTCGCCATGTCCGTCTGTATATCGTAGTTGTTTTACTCGTAGAGCATTAGTGCATAACAAACTGAATTTGGCATTGTGATACATATTTACAACGCCTAACAAGTTATCAAATAAAATCTCTTTCAAGGGATTTCCTGTAGTATGTCGTAGGTGAGTTTTTTTAAAAACGCATACCCCATCCTATAAGGTGTTGTTGAAGAGGTCTTTAAAAATATAGGGGGTTGTGTTGAGGATTTCTTCGAAACCGCGATCTGTTTACGGAATATGAAATAATATGAAACTAGATGTAATTTTTGTTGAGAGTTAATTGTCCCTACAATAGGCCTATCAGCTAAACCGCTATATTTGAAAATTTTAAAACTATTTTAGAAGCAGTACTAGATGTCACAAAAATGAGAAGACCGTCGACCAACTAACTTATGGCATGTTAGTTTGTAAACGCTCTATTTATGCATGCATTCATTTATTATAAACGCATGTATTCGGGGTCCGTAAAAAACTCTTTGCAAAACTCGTTCTTCTGTTATTGTAACTGGATTGTTTGAGAGTCTTTGATTATTTATGAATACGTCAAAAGTTGTATAGTACCTACAACGGCTAAGTAACGACTACTTTGCCTAAGTTGTACAATTGTGCTTCCCAATTAATAGTTTTGAAATATTCTGTAACTTTTTCAAATTTTTTATCCAAAAATAATTTAACACGAATAACAGTGTTCGGTGGGGTTACTGGGAGGTTTCCTGACTTTTGAAGTCCGTTAGAACGTCTACGCATACTATAGGTAAAAAAAAAAACAAATCCACCCCTCCCATCCGTCCTCGTCATTATCATCAATAACCTTATGTTTCAACTGTAGGGTCACGGCCTCCTCCCACTAGTGATTATAGCCCGCACGTGGTTGAGAGACACGAGTGTTTTCAAGCCAGCCAAAAGACTTAACTTTACTAACGACTGCCTTCATTGACCATTATTGAAAACCGAGACCTATTGCTTAACATGTCTAAGAGCAAAAATGCTTGCGGTCACCCAGCCAAGGACAGGCAGCTCTAATTTCCTGTGGGAAAGCACTTCCATGTCCCCAAGCATCTTTGATTTTGGGGTTGAATATTGAAAGATTTGGGTATTGCCAGCTCTGGGCTCTTTCCATACGTCCAAAACCTGAGAGTATGTTTTTACTCTGGTTCTGGAGAGCGAAGGAAATGTGTAACAATTAATTGTAAATGTAGAATACTTCCGATTCTATCAAAACGCCGTCTAGGTAAGCAAACCGTTTTGAAAGCTATTCTTCGAAAGCGCTGAACCGAATCCCATCAAACATGGCCAGGAAAATAGATATTTTTCAGACCGTTCCTGTTTGTTGTTTTGACGCTTTTTGATATAACTTTAAACCTGTAAACACGCCTTTTTGCGAGACTCTCTAGACTATCGAGAGGTTGCTTAAACTATCGTTTTATTTGTTTCAGAGAAATCAGTACTGTGCGAGGAGAGTGGTCGGTGTGTCGCGACGAGCAGAGCGGCCGGCTGCCGTCGAAGGTGCATGACGCTTCACACACCAAGAGACACTGCCCGCAGGTGAGGGGCTGGAGACGACGGGCCATCAGCTCCGTTAGATCTGATTACTCGGACGTTCCGCCGGTTCATTGTGTCCACATCAATAGCCTTATGTTTCTTGCGGGCCCAGTGTGGATTGGTTGACAGTAGCCACGACTTGCATCGATTGTAGCATTTAGGCACAGTCTGTGGTGTATACGAAAGCAGAGGGCCGAACTTCACTTGACCTTCCCCATAGAGTTCTTTGGTGCTCTTTGCATTTCAATGTCTGCACTCCCATTCGCCGAAGATTTCTTTGATTATTCATGGATCCGAGGTAGCGCGCCTGTCCTCAAATCCTATAGGAAGTACAGTAGAAGGAATGTGGAGGCCTTCAATTAAAGCCAACCGGATCGATTATTTAACGTACCCTCCGAAGCACGGGCACTCGTATGAAAGGGCCCCTAGTGATAAAAACTAATCGGAAACGAACGCTGCAACACGAGTGCTTCGTTATATCCATTTCTTCGAATACTCCCGCCTCCGAAACTCGATAACACAGCATTGATTGAAGTTTATTAGCTATAACAGATACATCTTGCTACGGTACTATCAGTGCCACCAGTAGAACAAATAACATGGACATGGACACATTTTTTTTTTAATTAGACTTAACGCCATGAAGTAGTGTGACAAGAGGGCTACGAGACGGTGGCTTCTCCCAAAAGAGTCGTCGCACGCTTCATCAATCACGAGATTGCGACACATGCGTCGACAATTGTCATGCTATGGACAGTTTATTGCATTTCTAAATGTGTGCTTTATCGCTTACGTAATAAGGGCAATTAATTATATTTTAATGTAAAGCCACAACTAAGGTCAATGTTGTGTAATACATGCGCAAGATAACATTTCATAATAGTTCTCCGATATTCTGAGAAATTCAGTAAACTTCACGCACTCAAGTACCCTGCAAATTTTGTGGGGATTCCCCACTTTGTGTATTCCCCGATAATTACCAGCACTAACCTATACAGGGCGTCCCAAAGTTATGGGACATGAAGGGGAAGTACCTTAAATATCGTAGATAGTGAATTTTGCTCAAAGAAGACTTTATGTTATTTTTAAAAGTTAGTAATTCTGCATTCATAGATTTTCTAAAAATTATTTGCTTCGGCTGGGAATCGAACCGACTCAAATGTGAAAAAAAAAACACCCTACTTTTATGATGCCAATCGAAAGAATAGCTAAAAAATAATAACTCTGCCTAAGTAACATAGTATTTTAAAAGAAAGGAACAACGTGAAATTAATCATTTTAATCAAATAAAAAACATACATGAAACTGCCGTAGTCAATTAAGTAGGTATTTTTTTGTAAATTAATTAATTAAATGCTCAAAATGTGATCCCTCTTGTCTTACGCAAATCGCCAATCTTTTAATGAGCCCGCTGCCTGTTGATTTTCTAATCATTTTATGGTGAACACTCGATGTGATATGGCACAATTCTGTTTGCAACTCGCCTACGTTCTCGTATCGCTTTTTGTATAGCATATCTTTCACGTATCCCCAAAAGAAGAAATCTAATGGTGTGAGGTCCGGGGATCTGGCCGGCCATCTAATCGGTCCATTTGTACCAATCCATGTAGGAAAACATTCATTTAGAAAATCTGCTGCTCTCCGACTATTATGAGCCGGAGCTCCATCTTGTTGGAAAATTAAGTTTTCTTGCTCCGCCGCGGAATGGTTTCTTATCTTATCCCTTAAAATTTGAAGTATTCCTAAATACTTTTCTGTGTTCAAGGTTCCTTGGTAAAAATGGATTAAGAAAACCCGGTTTTTTAAAAGTCCGCACCAACAGTTGAGTGAAAAACGCACTTGGTTATTAGTTTCAGTCACTCGTAGGGGATTTTCTTTAGACCAAATACGATTATTGTTGCGGTTATACATACCGTTATTGCTAAAGTTAGATTCGTCTGTCCAAATAATATTATCCAAAAAATTTGGATCTTCGAGCAATCGTGCCTGGATATCAAGACAGAAATTTTTTCTCCTTTCTGTATCGCCCGGAAGTAATTTTTGAACCAATCGTCCTTCAACATAACTCTTAAAACCGTGTTTTTTTAATACACGGTGTATTTTACTTTTTGAAACTCCAATTTCATGTTCTCCTTCTCTCACCGATGCTTTCGGAAAAGCCGAAAAGTAAATTAAAATACCAAGTTCTTCGTCGTTGATCGTATGGTTTTCTTGCTGTGGTTCTCTTGGGCGTTTATCGAAACGTCCCAGAGTTTTCAAATTGTTCACAAGCCTTTTCAAAACTTTACGAGACGGTATTTGTCTATCAGGATATTTTACGCCATACCACCGCAAACTTCTAGAGATATCTTTATCGTTCAAAAAATATGCTTCCATTAGATCAAAACTTACTTGATATGCCATGTTCGCAATAAATTAACACAATAACACTTGTGTAAGTGAATTGAGACTAAACAGATCAATATCCGAAAAACAAACGCTCGCACATACTGTTCCATTTTCAAATTTAAGAACAACATTTAAAAATATCACTTCTTTTTAAAATATCTTAAAAAGTATGCATTCAAACAAACGCTGTCATAAACTGTTCCATTTTCAAATTATAAATTATTTATTTTTGTTTTTAATTTGCCTTCTGTCTAGCTTACAGAGGACGTATTGAAATACAAGTTTTATCATTTCATCTACACGTGCACTTATAATAAGGAAAACTATGTTAGTACCTATTTTATGAAGTGGGTACTTATTTACGAATAATCAATGCTATCTTTGGAATGATAATATCGCTACTTTTCGAACGTCGTCGGCAATAAATAACTTTCTTGAAATTTGACTCAATCATTTTATGTTGTTCTTTTCTTTTAAAATACTATGTTACTTAGGCAGAGTTATTATTTTTTAGCTATTCTTTCGATTGGCATCATAAAAGTAGGGTGTTTTTTTTTTCACATTTAAGTCGGTTCGATTCCCAGCCGAAGCAAGTAATTTTTAGAAAATCTATGATTGCAGAATTACTAACTTTTAAAAATAACATAAAGTCTTCTTTGAGCAAAATTCACTATCTACAATATTTAAGGTACTTCCCCTTCATGTCCCATAACTTTGGGACGCCCTGTATATGAGCCGAGAAGACAGCATGCCAATTTACTATTTGCAACGTCGCCATCGAAAGTGTCGGTTCACTCTGCCCCGCACACCAGACTTGGGAGTGATTAAGGATTCGATTGAAAAATTTTGTTTCGACGCGTCTGCAAGTACTAATGTCTTTCAATTCCGGTGATGCATTTGCACCAGGGTTTGCATCGTCATCAGCCTGTTTACAATCATACTTTAAAAAAAAAGTCGCATCCGCATCATCAATTGTCCGGTACGTAGTAATGTTGGAAGTCTTTACCAAAAATATTTAATGCCTATTATTGTACTATTTCTTCCTTCGTTTTGAGTATACATGCCGAAAGGTGATAAAAAATACTTTGCCTCACCCCACATAAGTCTGAACAAGAAATGTTTGTTTAGGTCATGTCGCTCCGAGGTACGATTGTTTGTCATTTTAATATATTTAAAGTAGTCTGGTAGTCCTAGTACGTGTCCCACGATCCCAAGGTATCGGACAACCTCCCTAGAGTAATATATAAGCCGCAGCAGCCACATCATCGCGTCGCATGTGATTGTGTTGCAGAACATCAAAATTTTGCAGTAACAGGCACCGCAAGCTGCTGCCGCTCCGGCAGACGTGACTGGCGCGCGCCGCGGGAGCGCCCCCGCCCCCGCCCACGCCCACGCGCGGCCCACGCCCACGCGCACCCCACGCCCACGCCCACGCCGGCCGCATGCCCGCTGCCATAGCGCGCGCCCGCTAGCCGCCGCACCAGCTACCAGCTAGCCCACGCACCGGACGCCGACGCACACATTTACATAGTAAGTTATCTATACAGGGCGTCCCACGGCTATGCCACATGGAGGGAAAGTACCTTGAATTTTGTAGATGGAACATTTTACTGAAAGAAGACATTATTTTAATTTAAAAAACAATTTAAACTGCATTCATAGATTTTTAAATAAGTACATGGTTGAACCGGGAATCGAACCCTTTATTTATAAAAAAAAATTATCATGTAGCTTTATCATACCGATCGAAAGGCTTCATCATAAGGATTATTTTTTGCTAAATAACATAGTGTCAGAAATAAAAGGAAGACCATGAATTTTAACATTTTTAATACAAAATTAATCAATTTATCAAATGCTCAAAATGAGCCCCTTCCTGTTCAATACAAAGTCGCACTCTTTTGATTATTTCGCTCCCTATCGATTTTTTGATCATGTTGTGGTAGATATTTAGAATAATACGTCGAAGTTCTGTTTGTAGCTCGTGGACACTTTGATACTGGTTCTTGTAAACTAAATTTTTTACATAACCCCATAAAAAAAATCTAATCAGCCAGCCGCATTGCGATGGAGAAAATCATTTACGCGTCTTTTGGCAGATTCAGGATACGGCATACAACCAGGTACCTACTTACTAATTACGTATCTCTTTATCATTTTATCATGAACTTAAATTATAATAGGGAAATGATGCATACTTCTCGAGTGGGTAATTAGTATTAGTAATGATAATGTCAGTTGTATGTCCTTACGGCAATGTCAGCTTTTCATTTTTCTGAACACAATTGCACATCTAATGTTAAAATTCATGGTCTTCCTTTTATTTCTGACACTATGTTATTTAGCAAAAAATAATCCTTATGATGAATCCTTTCGATCGGTATGATAAAGCTACATGATAATTTTTTTTTATAAATAAAGGGTTCGATTCCCGGTTCAACCATGTACTTATTTAAAAATCTATGAATGCAGTTTAAATTGTTTTTTAAATTAAAATAATGTCTTCTTTCAGTAAAATGTTCCATCTACAAAATTCAAGGTACTTTCCCTCCATGTGGCATAGCCGTGGGACGCCCTGTATAACTAAACTTCTTGATATTATTCTTTTAAAATGGAATAAAAAAGTCACCTCTAGATCAGGGGTCCCCAAATTACGGCCAAGTGCGGCTCCCAAGGTCCAAAAATCCGGCTCGCTGCACACTACGGGGCCGGCGGCTATGCCCTATAACTGGTCCGCCTTAGTAAACAAATCATGCAAACAAAGTAATACCCAACGTTTTTATTTAATGTACAAATTTTTAAAAATGTTAACTGCAATACCTAAATAATCTAGATATTCACATAGTGAAATTTTAAAAAGAGTCAATTTTATTAAGCTCAATGAGATGTGTGTAGCTGTGACTTCGCACTGACGGTTATTTGCAATTTTCGATGAAATTTGTTAGTGGAAATTATCAGCAGATAACTCACTGCCTCACCTTCACCGCATGTCGTCTATGTCTAGTTCCGAAACGAAATGTGCGCGAAATTTAAGACTTTGGTACGATGGGCTAGGTTTTGACCCTTGAGACCTAGTGGAGGAGTCAATGTGTGACCCTTACGCTAAAAACGTTGGAGACCTCTGTCCTGAATCGTTACATTTTTTACATAAATTACCGATTAAGGTTGACTCGACATTTATAGCATTTTTTGCATTTTGGTAAACAGCCTACTCTCACTAGGAGAATACACCATAATCTGCTACGTGGACCCCGCTGCTTATTTGTAGATTTGTGTCGAGACTAGTGGCCATCTGATAGTCTAGTGTTTTAAAGCCGCCTCTGTAGGCCACCGACTTAGTTTAACTGGACTAATTAACTTGTCCTTCGAAGTATGGAAACTCAAATAAAAATGCTACGAATGCACACTAATTCAAAATCTGATCGCACCGATTTTACTCCACGTGGAAGGAATAGCTAATTCGACTCGAATGAAAACGGGCACTCTTTCAAAGTCTACCCGCCCTAGACTTTACTCCACTCCAAATCAACAAGGAATAGCGAATACCATTGCTCCACGAGTGCTTCCAAGCCAAATATACCATCATTCAAATAGTCTCAATTCTCTTCCAGATTCAGCGTAAAACATAACCCACTTCAACACAACCAGGCCCTGGATAGTTTTTAGTTTAATTAAGTAGCATCCACACCCCGCCGCCATGGGGTCGCTCAACGTGAACCGGAACGTGGCGGACGCGTTCTACCGCTACAAGATGCCTCGGATCTGCGCCAAGGTCGAGGGGAAAGGCAACGGGATCAAGACCGTCATTGTGAACATGCCAGAAGTGGCGAAGGCCCTCGGCCGGCCTGCCACATGTGAGTATTACCCACAACACTACTAGATTAAACCCCCAACCGCTGGAAGATCCCGCGGATCAGCGTTTAAATCGAGGGGAAACAACGGGATCAAGACTCGTCGAGAAAATTTTAGCACTCTAGTAGCATGACAGGCATGATAAACGTTTATTCGACGACCGATTGGTGTAGTGGATAGTGACCCTATCAGCGGAACCAACGGTTGCGGGTTGGGTAAATGTTTGTGTGATGAATACGAACATTTATTCCAGAGTCTTGGATGTTTATATAAATATTTATGTATGTTTATCCGTTATCTAGTATCCATAGCACAAGCTTTGCTTAGTTTGGGACTAGATGATTGGTGTAAGTGTCTAAGTGTCTGAAATATTTATACTCGTATCGCGCGAGATAATATTTGTCCTGCTCATTATCTTGGACGAAGTATACAACTGTCCCACTCTTACCTTTACGTCGAGCGCGACAAACGATATCATGGTACGAGGTTTAAGTGGCCAAGTGGTGGCGGGGTGGTACATACCACTCGCTTATCTCTAAATGCGAATCCCAATTTGAATCTAACACGACATACACGCGCGTTCGCCTTCATCCTCATTTTAACTTGAAAGTTATGGTAACCAACGAACTTTTAATGAGATGAGATTCATTCGCCGTTGGTCTAATTTGGTGCAGATTGGTTTCAAGCACTTACTTACGTATATAAGATATTTCATCTAAGTTTCTGTTAATTGGAGTCGAATAAAGTTGATTATTTATTTGCGATAGATTTCCAACACTAAATACCAAATCCTTCAAAGGATTCTAAACTACAAAATTTAGAGAGCAGCAAATCTCAGAATGAATACATGTCACTGGGTAATATCGCCCTTGTTAACAGCCTTTAAATGTCTCCGTAAGTGTCTGTTTCCGTAGGAGGATTTGCAGGCCTGTTGGTTTGGGAGCTCCGCACCAATAACGCTGCCATTGTTGGTGTAATATATGGTGAAGCGCACGAAACAGGAAGAGACTGATCGATTCTATTCTACTCTGCCGGGATCCATATGGTCATACATGCTGATACTGGCTTGTAAATGGCTGAAGCTAACAATCAAGATATCGCATCTATATTGACGACCTGTTTGGTGTAGTGGTTACAAACTCTGCTGCTATACCAAAAGGTCGCGGATTCGAATCCCGCTAGGGGCATATGTTTGTATGATGAATACAGACATGGTGTTCCCGAGTTATGGATGTTTTTCAATTATATATGTATTTGTTGTATTTGTATAGTTTATTAACCGTCTGGTATCTATAATACAAGCCTAGTTGCTTAGTGTGGAACTAGATGGCGCTGTGTGTATATGCAAAGATATTTATTTATGATTATTTATTATATTGCAGACCCGACGAAATACTTCGGGTGCGAGCTGGGTGCGCAGACGCAGTTCGACTTCAAGAACGAGCGGTTCATCGTGAACGGCAGCCATGACTCCGCCAAGCTGCAGGACTTGCTGGACGGGTGAGGGTTGATTATATTATAACACACTTACTCGGGCAATTATGTTCCAGTGTAAAGATACCGTAAGCACATGGTATAAACGGAACGTCGAATGTTTTGTAGACTTTTGGAATTGTCTCCAGCTAGTTGGTACTGGGCCGAACCATCCCAAAAGTGACAGTAAGTTGAGGATAATTATCAATTGTAACAAGTTCTTTCAATGCGGGGGGACTTGTCTAGGATTTCAAAAAAGGCAAGCCCGACAATTTTTGTGATTTTACACAGCTAGTGCAATTATTATAGGTAAAGCACAACGTTTCGGTTTAACAAATTGAATGGAATATTTAAATCAATACTCTTTAAATAGTTAATACTCCTGATCGAGTATTTAGTAAGGCAACCCGGGCTTTTGGGCTTATATGAAGGTACCGCCGTCGAATCATCTGTCTATTCACTTTCACCATGTCCATATTAATTATGCGATATACTTCTATATAAATTTGGCCTATGCCCTTCTGAACATAGAAGGGAACCTTATAATTGACCCCTTGATTGTTACGCCAATTATTGATGTTATTTGAGGAACAATTTTTATTACAATTTCAATATACCCGGCCTCGGACCACCACAAAACTGCTACTAAGCAAAGTTTTTCTGCATTCCAGGTTCATCCGCAAGTTCGTCCTCTGCCCAGAATGCGACAACCCGGAGACCGAGCTAATCGTCTCCACTAAGCGCAACACCATCTCTCAGGGATGCAAGGCGTGCGGCTACCACGGCCAGCTTGACTTCAACCACAAGCTCAACACGTTCATACTGAAGAACCCGCCAGCCGCTGATCCTAGCATGCAGGTATGGTGTCATCACGGCTGTCATACTTTATTGAAGTGTACCGTGGTCCAACCAGAGACAAAGGACAGATATTCGACTAGAAATTTAACTGCAAGAATGAGGCCAATTGTCGAATCCAACTCGGATGGGCACCGTTCGGGAAACTGGGCAACTCCTTCAGTGATTAAACATGGAAGTCTATCAATGTGTGTTACCAGTTAATGACTTATGGCATTGAACTATGGGTCTCATAAGAAAGCACATAGTAAGGCTCGAGCTATGCTCGGCGTTTCAGTACGAGGCCGAATCGGGAATGAGAGATCCGTAAAAAGTCACTGACATAAGTGGCAGTGGACATACCACATGGGGCGTATAAGTGATGCGTTAGGGCATAAAGGTTTAAAGAAGATAATCAGAAGGTGGGCGCGGATGACTTGATAAAGGTCGCTTTGGAAATCAACAGTTAACTTGCTGTTGTTGATACGATGATATTTTCAGTTCTTCGAACCTTTGTCGCTGTTTTATAACCATTTAAAGTATGTAAAAAAATATAATCGTTTACATCCATTATAACAAGATTTATTTTATAAGATGTTAAGATTAAAGCAGATTTAAAACAAAACGAAAATTGTGTAAAATTGCTCCTTGTTTTGGTCGAATTACAAATTGTGACACTAATGCTTATTTAAAAAGAACAAATCTCGCTCCTTGCTCATTCTTCCTTGGGGAGTCTGCCTTGTGAAATGAACAGTAATTGTATATCATAATGACGATTTCAGATGTTATTATTTTTAAACTAACGAAATGAAATATATTGAGCCTGCGTCTGTCTGTTCGTAGGGTTCATCTCTGACAGAGGGCAACCGCGGCAAGCGCTCGAAGCGCTCCGGGCCCACGGCGCAGGCCGCAAACGGGAACCACGACGCCGATAACGACGCCAGGAGTGTGAGTCTACTTTATCTATTTACTCTGATGCCTCGATATACGCCTACGGAGCAGAACCTAGCATAATGCGTAGTCTGACTTTCATCCCATGAATTTGAAGCCTGTATTTTCGGTGATTAGTGACTAACTTCATTCCCTTGAACCCTCTGAAGATTTGTAACGTTTTACCTTCTGGTTATTGTAATAAACATCTAGTTCAGATTCTTTTCTATTTATTAATTACGCGTTATGCATTACGGGTCGCAGCAGTATTAGGTTACTTTTTGGCCAAAAAAAAAACGTGTACTTAATTCCTTGCCGATGTAAGAGTGATATTAGTAATAATAGTAATTACAATAAAATAGTAAGGTAAGACTATATGACCATCAGGAGGGCGAGGCGCCGGTGACGCCGACTGCGCCAGCGCCGCGCGGCAAGCGGGACAAGCGCGCCGCCGCCGACGACGACGACGACGGCACCTGGACCGTCGACGTCAGCGAGGCCGCCGTGCGCGCGCGCATGCAGGGTGAGCCCCTCCTCCACCCTCCGCCCTCCACCCTCCGCCCTCCACCCTCCGCCCTCCACCCTCCACGCCTTCACCACTCGGAGCGAACGGTGTCCGTGCAAGCAGGGCCAATTACTGGTCACAGAAAAAAAAAATTTGACGCTTTAGTTGCAAATGATTTCGGCTCTCGAGCCATTAGGTTTGACCCGTAACTTTAGGGCCTCCCAGTGTTTTCTTTTTATGCACAACGGATTAGCATTTGAACTCAATCACATGGGAGGCCGAGCGTACTGACCCGGAAACAGTTGAAACAGTTGAAACAGTTGAAGTCTTGGTGGAGAAAATACCTTGAATCTTGCAGAATGAATTTTGTTAGGTTGGCAACCATACAGCTCTTTGGTATATTCGGAAAAGGGATAGAAGCATGAACATCACAGACATTCTCTCCTTGTCTTACGAGGCACGTTCGGATAGATGGAAACTTTTAATTTGAGTCTTATATGGAGGACTGGCTATCTTATCTCTGACACACCGGAACACAACAATGCTATTAACATTGTTGTTTGGCGGCAGACTTAAATAAAATAGTGGTAACTAGCCAGGCGGAAATTTAAAATGCCCTACTACCCAACCAAACCGAGTACTAAATATGTACCCCGCTGGGGATCGAAACCGCGACCTCTGTAAACATGACGTTGTTTTCATTGACCCATGGGGCGGTTAAAAGTATACCTTTTCAGTAAACAAGAACTGCTGTGTTCATGTAAATATGTTCCGGTTATTATAATTACAGATCTAACAGAGGGCGCAAAGAGCATGACTCTCTCTGAAGACAGCGAGAAGAATGAGAAGCAGCGCATGGATCTGTTCTACGCGTACTTGAAGCAACGCGCGGCCGCCGGCCACGTGGACGGGAACAAGGCCTCCGCCGAGATACTGCATGAGGCCGAACGGTCAGATAAATATCATTTTTTTATTTGGGAAACCATTTTCTGGCATTATTATTACTATGTCTCTTACGAAAGCAATTTGTTAGAGAGTGCCATACCAAAATAAAATAAATATCTTTAGACATACACACAGCGCCATCTAGTTCACAGTAAGCAACTATAGGCTTGTGTTGTGTGGATACCAGACGGTTGGGTTGATATACTACATAAATACATATTTTTTTTTGGAAATAAATACTTATTATAAATGAAAACATCCATAACTCGGGTACAAATGTCCGTATTCATCACACAAACATAATCAGTGGAATTCGAACCCGCAACCTTTTGGTATAGTGGGCAGAGTTGCTGACCATTACACCAAACAGGTCATCAAATAATAGCCATAATAACTACGTTCCATCCTTCCCACCTTTGTCGGATTTACCACTCAATACTTGGACAATAAATTATTGGTCATTTTGCAACTTTGACTTTAAAGTTACTATGGTAATTTTAGAACTTCGCACATTACTCCCCGAAAGGGGTCCTTGTCATGTCGTAACACAATGACAAGGACGGATAGTGCATTAGTATCGTTTTTAATAAACAAATAAATTTCAAAATCTGGTGTTTGCCAGATTGTTCTTAGCTTTTAATATAGTTTCCGAGAAGCTTGTAACACCTAACACCGGTTTCTGTGTTTTTTTTAATTTTCAATTTGTTGTCTTGCGGTGAATCACAAGTAGATTCAGACTGATTTCTAATTCGGGAATTAGCTACTATTCAGTTCCTTATTGTTATCTACAAGAATAAGAATAATTTCTTATGAAGGTCACAACACTATACAACAACAAAAAAGTAGTAATTTAATGCAAAAAAAAAGAAATACAGATTATAAATAGAGTCGCATAAATGCCGTCACGTGTTGCGGCGTACACAAATGGGTTAGCACTCGGCTCATGCTGCGATGGATCACAGCGCCGGTTTTCTGTGTTCTCAAATGTCCGGGGACGCACGGACGTTACGCCATTATAATATAATTACAGTCCGTGGTGTACGGTAACGAACTCGATCGTCAGTTGGCCATTTCGAACAACGGTGAAGGGGGCAGCAAGGAAGTTGGTCGTCATCATCGAAGCCTCAAGTGTTGTCTCGGTGCAGGCTGGAGGTGAAGTCGAAGGCGCCGCTGGTGATATTCGAGGTGCTGGTGCGGCCCGCGGCGCTGGCGGGCGACGTGAAGCGGCACCGCGCGCTGCTGCTGCGCTTCACGCGCCACGACCCTCGCGCCCAGCGCGCCGCCCTGCACGCGCTCACCGCCCTCTGCGCGCACCACCCCGCGCTGCTGCCCAAGGTGCCCGCCATCCTCAAGGTGAGCTCCACCCCGCCCCCCTCCCCCCCGCCCCCTGCACGCGCTCACCGCCCTCTGCGCGCACCACCCCGCGCTGCTGCCCAAGGTGCCCGCCATCCTCAAGGTGAGCTCCACCCCGCCCCCCTCCCCCCGCCCCCTGCACGCGCTCACCGCCCTCTGCGCGCACCACCCCGCGCTGCTGCCCAAGGTGCCCGCCATCCTCAAGGTGAGCTCCAACCCGCCCCCCTCCCCCCCGCCCCCTGCACGCGCTCACCGCCCTCTGCGCGCACCACCCCGCGCTGCTGCCCAAGGTGCCCGCCATCCTCAAGGTGAGCTCCACCCCGCCCCCCTCCCCCCCGCCCCCTGCACGCGCTCACCGCCCTCTGCGCGCACCACCCCGCGCTGCTGCCCAAGGTGCCCGCCATCCTCAAGGTGAGCTCCCCCTCCCCCCCCGCCCCCTGCACGCGCTCACCGCCCTCTGCGCGCACCACCCCGCGCTGCTGCCCAAGGTGCCCGCCATCCTCAAGGTGAGCTCCCCCCGCCTCGTGAGCCCAATTATGACCCATATCTTCTCAGCGAAAGGAGGGCCCTGCCCCAACAGTGGGACGTGTAAGGCTTGACGTTGAGCCGCCAGGCAAGCTGCCCTACCACCAACCAAAAAGTGTTGAAATCTCCCGTTCCAGCTGCTGTACGACGCCGACATCGTGGAGGAGAAGGCGATGATGGAGTGGGCGTCGAAGCCGTCGAAGAAGTACGCGTCGAAGGAGGTGACGGCGGACGTGCGGCGCCGGGCGCAGCCCTTCCTGGACTGGCTCGCCGAGGCCGAGGAGGACTCCAGCGACGGCGGGGCCAACAGCGGGGAGGACATCGAGGTAACCGCCTTACGCACACTCCTTCCTAATCCATACTGCCTCCGTACCACATAAAAATTTGCGTTTAGCTCGCTAAATTTGGTACCACTCAAGTGCAGTGGCGGTACCTTCATAAAAGCCCGAAAGCCCCGCTTGCGTTACTAAATTCTCGATCAGGGCCTATTAACTATTTAAACAGTATAGGAAATCGTTGATTTAAACATTCGCACTTGTCAAACTGAAACGTCATGCTATCCTGTCTAATTTCACTACCTGTGTAAAAATCACAAAAACATTGCCGGGCTTGCCCTAATTTGAAACCCTAGGCACGCCACTGCGTATCCCTTGATATTGGTCGTATATGTGACTGTTGCAGGTCGTTAGATACCTGTATCTGTTGTGATCCCCACTAACCTACAGTTCGATGCTCAGGTTTGCCTCTTTAACGAATGAGATTATTTTCCTGCGTAAAAACAATTACAATAAAATAATTATATAATTAAATATAACAATTATAATAAAATAATTGTTTTTACACATCGCTACATTATCGCAAACTTGACCATACCATCTGTAATTCTTATTACGAAAATACAGAAAATATTGTATTCGTATTACAGATGATTCATTACAGTTTACATGGAAATTTGGTCACTATGGTGTACCCCTTAAAACCGAATTTTACATTACTAGAGGCTCATAACAATTTCATTAACAATTTCACGTGTAAACTGCAAATTTCGTAATGCATGCATTGATTTCATGGTACCAAAACAGCTTCGTGCTCCGCGCTATTTTTTAATAGAACTTTGTGTAATGCAACTATTTTCATCGTGTAAACGCTACGTGACACGTGTGGTTTACGCGATACGGTTCTATCGTGTTAGAAGATCTTACTCTGAACGAAATACCAGGTTATATGGATAGAAATTCATTAAATTCTTGTAACACTTCAAGTTTATGCGAACACTATGGTTGATGGAGCGAAAGTGACGCCCCGAAACCAACCGTCGACCTCCTAACGAGCTTGTACGATGGTTTATGTTTACCGATCGCCAGATGTAGGTGTTACCATATGTATGTTGACGTTTTCCTCTCGGTTTATATACCTATAGTAGTATGACTGTCACTTGAGTGCAAAAGTAACAAACTTACAAATGTCTATCGTTTGTGAAATCTCCATCGAGCGAGACTCAGGGGCCTCTATCATCCGAATTTTAAATGCTTCCGCAATACATATTCGGTATTGAAAAGATATTTTTGTTCATAGAATCATCAATCTATAATATCAATCAATCAATCTAGAATATGGGCCTTTACCTGACCAAATTTCCCTTTCAGATCGAGTACGACGACCGTGCCAAAGCGACGCCCATAAAGGCTGTGTCTACGCCCGCGCCCAAACAGCAGGCGCAGGACGACGACGCCGACATTGACGTGGATATCGACGCCATCTAACCTCTCCCGCACACACACCCGCCACACGATATAACCTATACTCTTCGCACTCTTGGGACACGTGTATGACACTTGGTTCCTTAACATGAACTATATCAAATGAGTTGAATATCAAAAATGAAAATTTTCAGCTCAAAGGGACGTGAATTTTTTAAAATCTTTCATATAAATAAGAAACAGTAATAAGAAATAAAGGAGCCTTATGGCTGGATATACCTTCGAGTTTGAAACCAAGGGTATGGAGGAGGATTCGGATACAGTTGATCCTACACAAATACTGTTAATATTGAGCAGTTGATTTCTTAAGTGGTTACATGTTGCTAGCAAGAGTGTATTGGTACATACATATTCAATAATATACTCCTGTAGTTCACGATTTAGAAAAATAGACTAAAGTTTGGATATATGTGACCCCTTATCTGCGTTTCAAGGGCTGTTTCTTCCAATTATTGCTAAACTACCATCGTACTGACAGCATAAGCATGACATATGAACCTCGTTCGATACAGTCCGGCAGTGTATAAATAAATCTAGCACTTGTTGTAGTCTCCGTAATCGTTGTCGAACTGGAAACCAACTAGAGATGAAAATTTCACAGAATATCTAATATGTCATATTTATGTCTCAGGTAGATTCTCAGACTGCAAACGTGTTTCAAGAGGGTAAATTAGTCTATTTCCTATTTAAACGGCTTGCTTTTATTTTTACAATGATTTGATTCTTATCTTTCTCTATGTCTGTTAGACCTATCTCTTAAAGTGTATCCGAGTTTTTGCTAGGGATAAAGGGATAGAGCTATCCCGTTAGTCGAAATAGTTGTAACCGTATATAATAATAGATTCACTTAATAGTTGTATAGGTTATATCAAAGTTTCGATCCACTCCACTAGAAAAATCCTTATTCTCTCCTATTCGCAATGCTTTGAAAAATCTTCAAAAAATTAAATTTTACTTATCCTGAGCTTTGATTCTCATCACGTTCCTATATAGTTATTTTTTTTATTATATTTTGAATTATATTTTTTCCTATATTTATATTGGGACGGTGTTTTGTAATTGATTCAACATCTTGGTTCGTCTGATCTCGCACGTTTCCGAATTTTGTAAGTCACAAAGAGATGGCGCCAGATAGCAGCAAAGCAGTGGATGCTATGTTATTTATGTGCTATAAATCGATAGCAATACGCATTTGTATGAAATAGAAGATTTTTAGTATTAAAAACTTGTAAATCGGCATTCGGCTTCGTGCGGTGTCGAGTGAATACTTAAAATTTTCAATGAACTCTGCAGTTTTCGCCACCATTGTTATTTTGTCCATAGGCTAACACGACGCTCTCGTATATTGATGTGTCAACATTCCGAAAAGCACCATAATTGTATCAGTCCAGCGTGGGGGCATGAATGCTCGAAAAATTAGCGCTCATTGTCCGAAATATTTCGCCGTGGAAATTGCACATGGGCGCTCTGTATTCACGCTTACCGCCTCAAATTTCTTACAAAGTTGGTGCCGTGACCAGGATACGTCAAAAAAGAGTGGTTTATTTTTAAGTAATCTAATTACATAATCATGTCATATTATATTCACTCGGCATCGTTTGTAGCGTTTTTTTATATATGTGTATGTAATTTAGGTTAGTTTATTTGCTATCGAGCCCCCGATGCGTGTTACGCAGATTTGTAATATATACCTATAGGGATATTATGTAATGGTAAAATCGCGGTGGTGCGACCTACGATCGGCTGCGATGGGCAAAAAGTTTCCTCTTAATATTTACTATTAATATAGAATATTTTGAAATTGCCACCTGACAATTTTATTAGATTTGTTTTGTATTCAATACATTTGGATTCTGAAGTACTTGGTTGTTTTTTTTTATTGCGATTGTGAAAACAAGATTAATTCCTACATCCATCTACATACATTGAGTTCTATTAGAATAGCTATGATATTGAGTATGAAATTGCCATTTTTACAAACTAGCCACTTTGAACGTGGGTAACTTTTGTTTCAAATATTTTATCCTTTTTTCAGTAATCATTTGTTATTGTTGTATGGGTAATAGAATTTTTTTTATAGATTTGGTTAAAGTTGTTCGTAATAAAGAGTGGCATCACCAGTTAAAGGGGAATTACACGAATTAAAATTCACCCTGTAGGTACCTGCGTCCTTCCATAATTCATGTCGTGGGATGTCGAGTGATAAAAATAAATGCTACTACTACTAAATAAATGCTGAAATAGTGGTAAGCGTTCCAGTGCACCGACATTAGATCAGATTAAAACAACTGACATACGAATATGAACATGTATATTTTTTTAAATAAGGCACTTGGTAACAAAGTAAATAATGAGATCTTATTATCTAAGTTCTTACGAGTACAACATTTTGTGTAGAGATTCGATCTTTGAAGCTTACAACTAAGTAAATGCGAGATTGCACTAGTGTTTCGTGTGTACTTAAGTACGTTTACTGCCTAATATACAGTTTGTATAGCAAAAACCGGTAAAAGTTATTGCCTATGAAAATTAGGGTGCAAGTGGCATCAAAATTGGATGGTTATATGTATGTTAGCATGTAGGGAAAATGAACTTTAACGATATTGCAATAAAGTTCAATTTGCATTGGTACAATCAAATCAAAGAAAAATGAATTGTGTTGCAATGCTGTTAAGATTCATTTTTCAATAAGATGTATTTGTGGCCTTTGGCAGCACAAACCAGTAGAGGTTATGCCAAAACGGTGCCCAAAAAAGGAACTACATTTATTTTACTTGGTGACACTGAATATAGTATTTGTGCTTAGCTGTGTGGCAACATAATGCCTTCATCATTTTTCTACATCTTTTGGCAAAACTGTAAGTAAATCCTTTTTCATAAGAGAAATTGGAACGTACCGGGATAATAAGAGAAATATCTCGAACGCCCGCTGTTATTCTTAAAATTTGCAGATTTTTTAAGCCGCATGCATTTGTATGCAGATATCCCAGACTACTCCTAATTGGACAAGCGTAATCCTACGCTCGTATTAATAAAATTTTCTCAGCATTGAACTTAAGTTAACATTTGAGATACTGTTTTTAAGATCGCTTTGTCTTGTCCTTTCTCCCATTTATTCCTACAGAATATAGAGTAAATTATTTTAGCACCAATAAACAATTTCAGTCGTGTATAAAAAAATATATAAAATACTCCCTAACTACTATACAATCGGGAGACAAAATTATACATACATAAAGTCACGGCTGTTTCCCGTAAAATTGTACAATTTGTTATAATTAACATAACTGCTGTTAGCTGTATGACAATAAGTACGTTAGCCGCACTCTAGAATCTTGTCACTTTTTCTTTGCAACCTGCGCTTTGGCATAATGGATTAAAAAACACTTATTGGCTGTAATGTACCTACAAAAGTATTATTATTTCTAATATAATCACATCACATAAGAGGCGAAGCGAACACCTGTGTGCAAAGTGAGAGTTTTGTCTCATTTTTAACTTTACCATCGCGTTCGCGTTTACGCAAAAAGTAGGCTAGAGGCGCTGCACATCTCTTCATACAAATCGTCACGTAAACGTAACGTAATCGTCACGTAAACGTAACGTAATCGTCACGTAAAGTTAAGTCAAAACAAAACTCACACTCCGCCCTCTGTTCTTCCTCGTAATCCATCTGCTCACCTTGCACCTGGGCGACTTTTTTTGCTCTTTTTGACTGATAACAAAGCTAGCAAGGCAAGAGATAGAAATGTGAACGACCATAGCAACATTTTATCTCCTAGGTTACCGTTGTAAATACTAGATTCACGCAGGTGCACTAAGCAGGTGAACCACGAGACTGCTAACCAAGCAATTGGGAAATTGTTGAGCTTCTTTGCAGTAGCGAAACACCGTAACAATCATTTGCAATACCTACCACAGAGCTGACAAAGTAGCAAAATTGAGATTTCATCTTTAATTAATGCTCACGTTTACAAAACGGTGGTCGCGAGTTCGACTTCCCGCGGCGGCTATTTTATATTCGTTTAGCTATATGGGCCAACTATCATAATCTTATCTAAGGCCCGTATTAATAAACCATTCTCAAGATTGAGAGGAGTCTTGTGATCGATCTCAAGTAAACGTGTTGATTAATAAACCTAGCTTGAGACTTGAAACGCACGTGGTTACTCAAGCAGTACTCACTTGAGAGGTGCGCCGAGTTTCACGTATTAATAAACAAAACTCAAGAGTCTCAAGACTCATTCATTCGCCGCTGAGGCGAATACTTGAGAAGTGATCTCAGCTGAGTAGACCTCAAGATTGATTTATAAATTAGCACGGAGCTTGAGATAGCGTAAATTTCTTAAGACGCATCTCGGGTGATACAGCCTCAAGATTTGTATTGAGATTGGTTTTTTAATCGGGCCTTAGTCTGCCGCCAAGCAGCAATCTTAATAGTCTTGTTGTGTTGGTCTGACTGTTAATCAGGGGTTACTACGTTTTCGAATTGAGAATGAAATGGCACGCGCCTTGTATCTCTGTCCGTTATTAAACATATAAGTGGGTCGGAAAGAGATGCAAATAGTAGGGCGCGCCGCTACTTTTTTGACTGTTACATTGTATTTCAAATGTTGGTTACTCGTACACAGTTTTGCAGCAACAGTCGCGATAGTTTTAATACTCTGATTATAACGAAAAGCTTTATCCAGCGCCTGCCGGCTGTGAGAGACTCGGGGCGGTAGTAGGATTTGAGGCAACGCTGAAGGAAGCGATGAACACGTTCACTATTGTTATCAGGAAGACTCCTAGCACCGTCATGTTGTTGATCTTGTCTGCTTTGCAGATGTCCTTGTCGTCTTTCACGTTGTATCTGCTATTCATGATGAGACCGACGCCTACTGCCACCTGTGAGGGTAACAGTAATAATTATAAAGTGCCTAATTTCGAAATCGTGTATCCTAGTCTTAGGCCTTAGTCTTATCTTATTAATAAACAAATCTCAATCTTGAGGCTGTATCACCCGAGATGCGTCTTAAGAAGTTGACGCTATCTCAAGGTCCGTGCTAATTTATAAACCAATCTTGAGGTCTACTCAGCTGAGATCACTTCTCAAGTATTCGCCTCACCGGCGAATGAATGATAGTCTTGAGTTTCGTGTATTAATACGCGCACCTCTCAAGTGAGTACTGCTTGAGCATGCACATGTTTTTCAAGTCTCAAGTTAGGTTTATTAATGAACTCGTTTACTTGAGACACCGGTCACAAGACTGTTCTCAATCTTGAGAATGGTTTATTAATACGTGCCTTAGAAATGTTTTGAGTAGAATAATGTGTTACTTTTATGTAACTATAGCTCTAGACTTTGTCGGGGAAAAAGAAAATGTGATATTGAGTACCAACTTTTGAGACCCGAACGCCATAACGTACTGGGTAGACTGGGTACGGTAGTGACAATCGTAATATTAGCCAAACTATAAGGAAAACCGGGGAGGGTGTAAGGAGAAAGAAGCGCCTTCGGGGCTGAATGAGTTTCCCAGTGTTGCGTCAGCCAACGCGAATCGTTGACGTTACAGAGGCCCTCTTTACTTTTTGACAATCAGAAGTATTTTAATTCGATTGTTTTCGATGATTGTTGTTTTATTTGTACAGATAGGGGAGAGTCGGGTAGCCTCGACCACATAAATAAAACTCATGATATCTTGAAAATCAACGGAAATAAACATTTATTTTTTAAATGTAACTTAAACTGAACATATCTCTTATAATATTTATTAAGTAACAAACCGATAGTCTCATTATCTTAGCTTAAATCAAGTCTCAAAAGCAGTCTTCAACATTTGTTAAAATAATTTTTGGAGGGTAACCCCGGACATAGAATTACTGATGACCAAATCGTTCTTTAGCCTTGCATATACGTCACAATAATAGTAAGCTTGCGATGGATCAATATCTACACAGGCTTCGTGTGCCCAGTCCTTGCATCTATATGACACTGTATCCAATCTCCCTCGAACGTTTCTCCACAAATGATGCATTCTGTTTCATGGTCTCTTTCTAGCTGTGTCAAGCTTTGAATATTCTTCTGTGTTTTCATTTTATTAATTGTCGCCTTTTTTTTATTCGTTGTAGTTTTAGTTTTGGTCAGCGGCATCAGGCGATTATCGAGGTCTTTGACATGGTTATATAATTGCAGTGATTGATCTTCTGTGAAGGTATATTTATATCTCCCTAGTTTTGGCTTTAACTGTGCTTCTTGTCCACTACCGATAGCTTTTATCCGATCCTGGAGGGTGCTTCTTGGCACGTCATATCTCTCAGCTGCTTCTCTCACCGACATTTTCTTTTCCTGTACACATGTTATAGCTTGTTTCATTTTATTTTCGTCCCAATTTCCTCTATCCGTAATCCTTCCTTTGAATTTTAGCATTATCTGCAAAAGACACAATATTTTATACACTTGTCTCAACATTGCAACAAAAAAAGACTGTAACATAGAAATGGATGGATAAAACAGACATTTTAAAACTACCACGGTTCTTAATTTCACTATGCAATCCATGAAATAAAACATTTCGTCATAAATGAAATGTCCGGTGGTACCCGACAAAAAAGTGTCCGATTGTACCCGACCGCCTCGATCCTATGTTTGTATTTATATCGGCAATATCAATAAAATCAACGTCAAGTATTTACCTAATTTGTTAACTATAATAACTACCTTACATAATTAGTCATGTTTTATGGTGAAGTACTTACTTTGTATATACAATAACCGCACTCAAAAAGTAAACGGCGCACACAAAAGTACAGGTATTGTTAAACAAACGAATGTCACGTGTTATTCGCACACCAGTCGCAGCCCATTTGATATGAATATACGGCTAAATGGCGCTGCGATCGTTTTGATGTGACACTTGTGCATGTATGTGTGCGAACTTTCCTGTAACTAACACTGGCCGAGGGTACCCGCCGGCCGGGGCTACCCGACTCTCCCCTACAGTAATGAGTGTTTTTTTTATTATTAGTTGAACATTAGTAGTAAAATAGCAGTGCTTACTTTGTACGTACATTGTTTGATATTGCCGTAGTGATTTTTCTTTCGCGAAACTTCAATACGGAACGATTTTTTTTTGGATATGGTTGTGACTGGGGTGGTTGGTCTGTGGTTGTAACAAATACCAAATGGCTTTTTTTCTCTTTTATCTGCCAAGGCAATGCTTGAAGAAGACAGAAACAGGTCGATGTTGGAATAGAAAAATATGGAGAAGCTTATATAATGAAGTGAAAGAAGCTTTTGAAAAATTCTTTACTAATATTCCAATATAGACTACAAAATCTCTGAATTCATCTCCCACGCTCGCTGAAAAAATGTGGAGATTTGTGACTCCCATTTTAAATTTAATCATGTAAGTCCTATAGACATCTTAAAAGCATTTCGATCTTTAGACAAGAAAAAAAACTGCCGACCTTCACGGTTTATCAGTAAAAATTATTAGTGCCGTAATTGATTGTGTTTCACCACACTTAGCTTGTATTTTTAATAAATGTACTGATGATGGCATATTTCCTGATCTGATGAAGCACAGTAAAGTCATACCTTTATTTAAAGCCGGTAGTACATCAGACCCCTCTAATTTTAGACCTATTTCAATACTACAATCTAATGTCATTATGAGCAATTCGGTTTTACTATCACAATAAGTTTCACATCAATCTAGCTAGGTCCATTTTTCAAAAATTTCACACACAACAAAATACAATGCTGAACATAGGCTTCCCTTAAGAGCTGATTCAAGCAGTCCTAAACCATCAATTTGGCAGTCTTTTCTAGGTCATCGGTCCACCTACCGAGGCCTTGATAAAACCTGCGACTTGATCAAGTTTCTCATGTCTTGAATCTTCTTTTGTGCTAAGGCACAACTTGGCGATTTGATAAAATTGGCGTCATATTATGTTCGGTTCCAAGCATGGCCATTCGTTCGCGTCGCGTTAAGTAGTGCCGTGCTACTCGCTGTTCGAGAACCTATCTTCTCCAACGGTTATCGGTTCCAAGAGCTATGTGCTGCTCACTACTCTCCTAAATCAACTAAAAAAACAAAATGCAACTTCACCTGAAATAAAATGCTAAGTGAGATGAACACGAGACTGGGGTAATAGTACGGGTGTGTTCCCGAAGACTCTAGCACGTAGCGCAGCTGGTTGGCATTGGCAGACAGTAGGGCGAGGTCCATCATACCCTGGGCCAGATTTTTCTTCTGCTGGTAGGTGTTTACGTCTGGAATGGACTGGAAACATACAATGGTTTAGATTTAAGGAAGTGACTCATATGCTTAAGTTTATGCTTGCCTGGTAGCGTACCGGCGCCATAGTGGGGACCGTCTGTTCTTCAGTAGGGGGCCGAGTATTGGCGATGTAGTCCTCGGATTCGGCCCGGGAGAGGATGACACCCCCCGGAGTGACCGGGTCAAAAAGTCTAGTGCATATTTTTTCTGCTAAACATTAATTAATCTTATTATTGTTGCTTTAGGTAGGGAGGGGAGTCCCACATAACCGTCTCGCCGTCCCCCAGGCGAGCGGTATGCTAAAACGCATTCCCCTGCGTAAAAAAACAGGTGGTAATACTAGTCCAACACAAATCCACCAATTCGCTCTGGGCCCGCGTCGTGTGGATTATGGACCGTATTGCCTCTAGTGGAAGTAGGCCATGCCCAAGACTTTTGGCTTCAGGAAATTAGTTTCATGCAGGTTTCCGCGTACTCCGCACTACATTCTCGCGCGAGTTTAAAGGAGTCGGATTACCTACATTGATGTTTTCGCGATAAAAACACGATTTCACACAGTGTGACGAAGCCTTGCCAGGTAGGCTTGCGAGGAAATGTGTTAGGCACAACAAGAAGTTAAAGTGGAAAGGTGATGAGTCTCGTATTGTGATAACTAGTCAGAAGTCCAATTCAGTAATAGAGTCGCAAATTGCCATCTACCTTCAGTAGACGCCCGTGCAGAATACCATAGGCGTGATGGAGATGGCGATGCGGATTGTGGGAGGCGATGACTCTTGATATTTTCTGCGAGCCTGGTACGTACGTGTGACCTACACCTACGATGTACCTTCAGTAGGCTCAGGATTTATATGGGAAGACTATGGAGATGAGTAATTGTGATCAGTAAATAAAAGTAAATACCCCAGGTATCATCGGCGAAATGGGCCGGTCGTCGACCCCGAACCGAGTACCGAATCCATTTGGAATGTCTGTAAACAAATTATTAACACTTTAAAGTCATCCATACTGTAGACACAGTCATATTTTTTCCCTTGGTTATACTGTGCTATATACGATTTAATTCAAACATTGACAGTTCACTGCTGAACATAGGCCTCCACTATAGATTACCAGAGCGATCGTTTGGAAGCAGCCTGCATCGAGCGACTTTCCGCGGCCTTCATCAGGTCGTTTGTCCACATTTTTTTCCTTCGTTCTGCTCTGTGCTTCTTTATATAATTGGGTTATCCCTCGTTATAGAATGACCTAGGTATTACACCTCGGTAATGATTCTCACTCGTTCAAATTTCAATGCCGATAGACATCAATAGGTTTGTCACTTTTGCACACGAAGTGAGAAAAAGATAGACATGCCAATGTCTAACAACAGTGAAATGTCGAGAGCACGAGAATCCGGGCGCTGGACAGCGGGTCCTCCAGAATTGATGTGTTTGCCATCGACTCGCTAAGAAAAATGCGGGGCAGCGCGACACTGCCATTTTTACCAAATAATATGTGTTAAGAAAATTGGTCGACTCAAGGAAAAAAACCACAAAATGATCTTTATTGAAAGGCAACCTTAATTTATTTTTAAAAGACTTAACCCGCAATGCAGAAAGGTGTTATACGTTTAAAGCACTGTATGTCTGTTTGTGGCATTGAGGAGCCAAAATAACAACCGATTTCATAACAGTTTTTGGAAAAGTAGAGGCATAGAAATGGTTCTTAGCCACATTTGGTGGAAATTGTTCACACTGAGTATGTTGGTACTAACCGGTATATTTAGCTGAAAGTGTCTAATAAAAAATCTACAATTTGAAAATTTTGTAAATCCCCGAAGACTATGATATCGCACAAATATGTACACCAAACTACTGTTTGCTAATTCCCCTGTTTTTTTTTATGCATGACGGGTTCGTACTTGACCTAAATCACACCTGATGTTAAGTGAAGATGAGGTCGAAGGTGGAAGCGTAGTGACCCGGAAACCCCAACACATTTGGGGGACTGGCTATCTTATCTCTGACAACCGGAACACAACAATGCTATTAACATTGCTGCTTGGCGGCTGTTTAATCTTAAATAAAAAACCGCACTCACATAGGATCACGTATTATTGATATACATCCGAACAACGACTGGACACACAAATGCAAACATATATATAATAAATACGTCGTTTTTCATAGGCGGTTAAAAATCTAATCTAACTTATAAATGCGAAATTTCGTATGTTTGTTTGTTCCTCAATCACGGCGAAACGGATCAACGGATTTGAATGAAATTCGGTATATAGGTAGAATTTACCCTGGATTAAGACATAGTTAGGTACTATTTATCCCGTTATAGTGAGTACTTCCCGTGGACTAAACAAATTAATCATCCAGGGTAAAGTTAACCCACGAAGGCGAAGCCGCAGGCAAAAAGCTAGTATAATAAATGAAGTAACCAAGAATTTAAATATCCGCATGTATATTTTTCTCAGAAGGCATAATAATGTTGATTGTTTTCGAAACAAGGACCAGATAAAGGATTAACAATGTACCATTAATTATCATTAAATGATTCCTTGCATGACTAATAAAAGGTCCGTTTGAATCATGTCTTGCTGCTTATAAATAGTTTTAATAGGCATCCGCCAGCGCGTAATTATACTTAATTGCTCGGGAAAAATTCTCCGAGATTTCAACTTACCTAAAACTTGTCAGCAAATTGACCAGATACGTACATTAGTGATTAGTGTTTGAGGCAAACACTGTCCCACTTGCCTCCTTAACTTTCAGGATACTGTTGGAAGGGGCGTTTTTGCGCATGATGGCTTGGGATTCATCTACATGTAACTCGGCAAACATACCGGAGGCGCATTATTAAGCTTGGGTATAGAAGTTTTAACCCACGACGAAAAACTACGGATGTTACCTACGGTGTTTGACGGCGTTGTTTTTGTCTGTGTGTCCCGTCTTTGACCGGACGTATCTCAGAAATACGTGGATCGATTTGAGTGCAGTTTTTTTATACGAAAGACTAAGGTCCATCTTAATAAACCGTTCTCAAGTTGAGATGACCTTAAGTAGACGCTTGAGAATCTGCTGCATATTAAAACAGTGTCAAGTAATATTGAGACTGAGACGCGATCGGATTCTCAAATTCGATTTATTAATACGGCCCTAAATGAGAGCACAGATTCATAGCCCATGTTTGTTGAAAATCGGTTAAGCCGTTTCGAAAATATTTAGCTTTTAACACTATCTTTTGGTCTAATCTATCTGGACGATGTAATCATTATTTATATCTGTCATCAATCTTGTTGGGGATTTTCAAAATTTTCAATACTTTAGCAACGGGTTCTTTGTACTTATTCGTATTTTTTTTTATGCACGACGGGTTCATACTTGACCTCAATAATACCTGATGTTAAGTGAAGATGAGGTTGAAGGTGGAAGCGTACTGACCCGGAAACCCCAACACATTTGGGGGACTGGCTATCCTATCTCTGACAACCGGAACACAACAATGCTATTAACATTGCTGCTTGGCGGCAGATTTAGATAAGATGGTGGTAGCTAGCCAGGCGGACATTTAAAATGGCCTACCACCAACCAAATCGAGTACTTAAACATGTACTCCGCTGGGGATCGAACCCGCGACCTCCGAATTGTAAACCCAATGTTGTTTACGTTGGACCACGGAGGCGGTTCCCTTATAAGACGTTGGTAAAGTTCCTATCCATATAGACACGACAAAGCGTAATTCCCTATATTAAAAGCATGCAGCATGCTCCATCTACATTACAAATATTATATCATTCCATTAGCAGTATCAAGTAAAGCATCATTCAATCAAAATGTAAATTAATACATGCATTTATAAGTATCTTATTTAGGTACGTATTTATTATACCTATACTTAATCATTAAACAAGTTAAGGTCTTAGCATACGTGACGGGTAATTTCTCGGACGGAACGGAGACGGGAAGGGTATAGTTCCTAACATGAAAGTGGTTTTAAAACATACGTTCAGTGACGGTGTTCAACGATGAGTCGTGCTAGTGCTGCAACCATATTTCAGCACAAAATGTTCGATTTTACTTTTGAAGAACTAGCAATGGTTGCCGTAGCATTAGATGAAGAAGATGCCATAACGATGTTTTTTCTATTGCCGTCCCGTTCCGCCCGTGTTTCTCGCCACGTGTATTTTATTGCTATGTTTTCAAATGCAACGATGTCAAAAAATCGTCCCGTTCCGTCCGGCACGAGAATAAACACGTCACGTATGCTAAGACCTTTAGTTTCACTGTTTATGCATAGCATGCGCAAGATACACTCTGATGTGCTCTATTCTTGGCTCCATGGATGAAAAACTCTCAAACAACTAAATCATCATGTTTTTCATTTATATATGTATTTATTTACAAAAAAATAATGTATTTGTGTAGTTTATCACCCATCTGGTATTTATAATACAAGCTTAGTTGCTTAGTGTGGAACTAGATGGTGATGTGTGTATATCTAAGGATATTTATTTATTTTATTTATCATATGCATAGCATACAAAATTTTAACCATTCATTTATTGCAAGGAAGAATGGAAAATTGCATTTGTGCTGGTTGTACCTATGTATATTTTCTCCATAATGTGTTGTCTGCTAATATTTTTTAAATATTTATTATTCACAAATTAGAATACCTGTAAATCTAGAACACGAAATTCATGGACAGTTTTACACATTATAATCTACGTTCAGGGCGACATGAAGATAAGTTTTACAATGCATTTTGACTACAGAGAGCGTTCGCCGCACCGTTGTCAAACGATGATGGTGGTAGCTAGCCAGGTGGACATTTAAAATGCCCTACCACCAACCAAACCGAGTACTTAAACATGTACCCCGCTGGGGCCGGACCCGCTACCTCCGAATCGTAAACCCAATGTTGTTTACATTGAGCCACGGAGGCGGTTTTATATCGCTTATATATCTGAATAGACCTTAAAACCATTTTGACATGCAGTAAGAAGCCATATCATATTCTTTACATTGGTAGGTAACACATGCTTCTACTACCAAATAATAAAATGTTAGCTTTGTAAAGATGCACCACGTATGCTACGTAACAGTGAAAGAGTCGCCCGGTGCGACATAGAGCCTATGGAATTAACGAATCAAGTATGTATGATGTGGTCGAGATGAAATGACCCATAAAGTGACGGTATCTCAATCTTTCAAATTGTGCTACGAAATACAAGATTTAACACGAGAAACTTTGCCAAGTCCCTATCTACACTAGTCCAGCAGGTAGCTTGTTACATATGAAAATAAATAAATATTCATTGATTAATAAAATTGAATCCCCAAACTATACTAAATACGATTAAGAGACTAAGGGCAAGAATATTTGTAGTGAGTGAAGAAATGTGTGTTTTTTTTTATGCACAACGGTTTTGCACTTGACCTCAATCACACCTGATGTTAAGTGAAGATGAGGCCGAAGTTGGAAGCGTACTGATCCGGAAACCCAAATATTTTGGGAATGCTATTAACATTGCTGTTTGGCGGCAGATTTAGATAAGATGGTGGTAGCTAGCCAGGCGGCCGTGTGTACTTTGTGTCTACGGAAAGAGTGAAGTACTACAAGCAGTAGAAGCACATCTTTCAACATTCGGCCCCAACTATAAGTACGAAGGAAGAGAATCACCCATCCAGATGGGTTGAAATATTTGGCGAAGTTGGAAGTGGAAAACCTTTTGTTCTACTTAGATCACCTAATTCTTTCTTGTATTTTCGAGGTTTCAAGGTAGCAATAGATCTATGCGAGGTATCGTTTATGGTCGGCTAAGCACCGGGTGGAGTACCACCTCCTAGCAAGAGGGAGACAAGATTGCTATGACACAACAGAGCTCACTGAAGAGTTTGTGCGAGACTTGCAAAACGTATTGAAATTCGTGACCAAAGGCACCTGGTGAATGTACGGAAAACTAAATACAGTAAATATATGCGTTTTCTATAAGCGGTAGAGCTCTTTTTTGAGAACGCAGTCATGAGTTGTTTAATAAAGTAAAGCCACCTTAACGTCCGGCCTAAGGCAGAGGGGGAAGCGTCCGTCCGTCCAAATCCCCTGGGAATAAACTATCTCCAGATTTAAAGAAATGCTCCGAGTTTTCTGGATTTAGGAGAAAGTTATTTGACTATCTTATAGAAAATACATTTTATTCTATTAAGGATTTTTTGATACAGATTACAGTTGAGATTATACCATAATTGACATTTTCAATTGACATTCAGTTTCATCATAAAAATTATTAAATTGTTGACATAATGTTGTATGTAGTTTATTGTATGTAAACGTAATGAATGAATTACAAATGTAACATTTCGGAATTTTATTACATTTTTATGGACATTTTTTATTATATTTTATAGTACCTAATTATTTTGACCTTGTATGCCTACTTTTATGATCAAATCGGGGACTCTTAAAGAAAGGCCAAGTCAAGAGTACCCTAAACCGACGAGCATGTATGAACCACCTTATGAGAGTGAAGGAAGCAGAAGAGGTGTCAGGATCGTAGCAAGTGGAAGTCTGTGGTCTCTGCCTACCACTACGGGAATGTATGTATGTATGCCTACGGGCGGAATATAGCGGGCGGAACATATGTAAATCCTGTGATTCACAATAAATGATATTGATTGATTGATTGATATATTTTTCAATCTATATAAACCGTGACCGCCCTAAACAAATTGTTTCATCTATTTTCTTGATGCCTATAAGTCCTCTTTCTAACCTGAACAGCATTACCTAGATGTGTACGTAGCATACGTGAGATATGTGTTATGTTACAATGTGCGCAAGTCACCGTAAAAGTCAGGCTCGTCTACACCCTTCGGCCACCATTTACCATCGTCGCTGCCTTGGTGAGGGTCGCTCGGCTTGTGATGGTCCTCATCTGAAACTAACAGATTTAACATGTTTCACGTTATCTCAATAATGGGATAGGAGGGTCTGGAGTGGAGTGACCGCTCTATTCTTAGGCCAGTATTAATAAACCAATCTCAATACAAGTCTTGAGGCTGTATCACCCGAGATACGTCTTAAGAAGTTGACGCCATCTCAAGCTCCGTGCTAATTTATAAACCAATCTTGAGGTTTACTCAGCTGAGATCACTTATGAAGTATACGTCTAGCGGCGAATGAATGATATTCTTTAGTTTATAAACGAAACTCACCTCTCAAGGGAGTACTGCTTGAGTGTGCACGTGCTTGTAAAGTCTCAAGTTAGGTTTATTAATCAACACGTTTACCAGTCACAAGACTGTTCTCAATCTTGAGAATGGTTTATTAATACGGACCTTAATGTGTCCAACCAAAATCACTTATCCACTCAGTTGGGATCTTTCGTGCGCTTCCCCTGCTTTTGCTCTCTACTGCGGCAGTAGAAAGAACATGTAGTAAGGCAGTACTACTACAAAGACTTATGAAGTCTTATTACGTTACAAGGTAGTGGAAAGGACATTTAGTCACCACCATGAGTAGCATGACCACACGCGATATAGTTTATATATATTATTATATATATAAACTATACCCGTTATAACACGTTATAACCCGCGCATCTATCTGTCAACATGCTGATATACGACTGTGTATCTACACTCTAAGTACAGATCACTTAATTTAATTGTTTGTTTTTCTGAACCGAAAAATTTTCTTATTTTTTCAACCAGCTGTGGTATAAAAAAATTGTATGGGACTTGTTCGGCAAACTAGTCCAAAAAGTTGCCTATTTAATGACGATTCTAAAATGGTACGAACGAGTGCATTTACTTTACAGAATTTGGCGATATTAATTTTTTTTTGTGTGCAAGGGTCAAATTGGTTCAATTTCAAAATTACAATTTTTTAAACAAATTATTTGCCACTTTAATAATAATGTTCCATAAGGCTCAAGATAAGTGTAAAAATATTACGTATAAGAGCTAAAAACTAAGGTTTCAGTGTAAGATAAACTTAAGAAAACATATAAGTAAATGATTTAAATCAACTTTAATTAACAATTACAATTAAAAATTATTAATAATTAAAACAATCGCAATTCCAACAAAAGGTGCTCACACTGACGTCCTCCCCTGGGTATGCACAATCTGCATCTGCTTAAAAAATTTTGCTTAAGGCGTCGCAAAGTCATTGAAGAGATTTCTTGTGCGGCCTGGTTAATGCGCCTTCTCAATTCATCCAATGACGAAATTGGTGTGTTCGGTCTGAAGTAGACTTGAGGAGTAAAAGAAATCCAATGGATTTAGCTCTGGCCACCTTGCTGGCCATAAAATGGGCTCCAGTCGGCCAATCGACCGTCCAGGAAACACTTCGTCAAGGTGGCCCTCACTTCTCGTGCATAGTGGGCCGGACATCATTTTGCAACCACATACTTTGCAAGAAGTCTTCTGTTTCTTCTTCTAATAGTCCCGGCAGAGTGTCTCTCAATACACCTACTACACTAGGCTAGGCTACACCAATCTTCACAATCTACATAGCTGGCAGTTGTTAAACCCACATTTTTTTTATATAGGAGAGAGCGGCAAACGAGCATGCGGGTCACCTGATGGAAAGCAATCACCGCCGCCCATGGACACCCGCAACACCAAAAGGGTCACAGATGCGTTGCCGGCCTTTGAGGAAGGTGTAGGCTCGTTTCTTGAAGGTTCCAATGTCGTACTCGTTCGGGAATACCGCTGCCAGAAGTCCGTTTCACAGGGTGGTCGTACGTAGTAAGAAGTTTCTTGAGAAACGTACAGTGGTAGACTTAGCGAGAGAAGAGCGATCACAATACCAGTTCAAAATCAACCCTTGCTTTACCCACTATTTCGAAATTGCATCTCTCAGTAGCGTCTCACTGTACCATATGGCCTGACCCTAACTGCATGACGAGCACATAACATTATTTATTTTTAACGCATGCTACTTTGGGTCACCGCTTCCTTTGCTCCAAATGTGGTCAGGCAGAAGTGATAAGCGTGGGACAGATAACATATACCTAACAGCAATTACACAAACAGTTATTGTCAACTTTAGGTAGAGATAACAGTTTTAATTAGTACCTACATTTGTTGCAGATGCAAGGCTTAAGTTTAAAGAAATATGCCATGTTTTATTTATTACCCATGATAATATTAAATTGAGCAACTTTGAAAGAAACGGCACTTTATTTAATCCTTCAACTGTGGAGACGTGTAAGGCTGTTATAAAATATCTTCAAAGGGCTTAAACGATTTTTTTTTATGCACAACGGGTTGATACTTGACCTCACTCACACCTGATCTTGAGTGAAGATGAGGTCGAAGGTGGAAGCGTACTGCCCCGGAAACCCCAACCCATTTGGGGGACTGGCTATCTTATCTCTGACAACCGAAGAACGACAATGCTATTAACATTGCTGTTTGACGGCAGATTTAGATATGATGGTTGTAGCTAGCCAGGCCAACATTTAAAATGCCCTACCACCAACCACACCGAATACTTAAAAATGTACTCCGCTGGTGATCGAATCAGCGACCTCCGAATCTAAACCCAATGTTGTTTACATTGAGCCACGGAGGCGGATTACAACCTCTCCTGCTTATGGAACCTGTCCCATAAGCAGGAGAGGCAACGTGGATCTCGCTAGGGGTGGCTACGATTCGTGAAATTTAGGAATTCCTTTGACATTCGGAAAATAAATCATATTTTGGAAATTCAAATCGCATAATCGCTACATAATACTTATTTTAGGTGTAACCCAATATTTCGTCATCTCACCGCCTACAGTTTAACTAATGCTTGCAATTTAAATTTGTAATTTTAGTGGTAATTTTGAAATTTTATTCTATCGGGATAATTTTAAGGAATCGTGTTTTTGAAACGTGTGTCACATAGTTTATACATTTATTTCAAAGTAGTCACAGTATTGTTGACACAGCGCAATATTACTGGAAGCCAATTGAGGTATTATCGACTCTTAAATATAAAAAAGAATCATCATAGTTTCTCTGTGGTCTTATGAATTTTCAATTTATGTTTCAAAGTGAATGATACAGTATTGTTGACACAGCGCAATATTACTGGAAGCCAATTGAGGAATTGAGGTATTATCGACTCTTAAATATAAAAAGAATCATCATAGTTTCTCTGTGGTCTTATGAATTTTCAATTTATGTTGCATACATAAAGTCACGACCTTTATCCCAAATGCGATGGTCAGAGATATCCCAAATTAAACCGTTTGGGTGTCTCAAAAATTAAAAATTTGCTTGAAACAACATCCACGTTTCACCTTCGAAATATACAGAAATGCACCGTTAAAACGTGCAAGATGTTTTTTGGTGGAAAGTCCCTTAGTCGCCTTTTACGACACCCACGGAAAGAGGTGGTGGTTTGTTGTGTGCCGAAACCACACATTTCATATAAAGGTCCTTAGTCGCCTTTAATCACACCCAGGTTAAGAGACTGGTCAATTCCATTTACATACCCAAAACTAAACGACACGGAAAAGCTTGCACTTATGCTAAATATATATTAATTCTTATTATATCTAGTGTCTGGCTAGAGTCAGCTTAGTGCAATACATACTTTCATGGTCATCGTGCCCCTCAGGTTTCTTGTGGTCAGGTTCCAATAAGCCATCATCGATACCAGGATACGGAGCCGCGTCAGCATGTCTTTCATCGTCCAGGTCGTCTATCTCAGGACCTAGTGCGATGCAAACAAACAAAATAAACGCCAAGTGCTAAAAAGACTGTGATATTATTGGATAATAGAGGAGTCAGAGGAGCATTAGGTGTGAGGCGTAGTGCGATGTAGTCGTCGGACGCGGCCCGGGAGAGGATGAGCGACCGGGGGGGTGTCGTCGCATCGGGTCCTGCCGCGCTTCATACCGCTCGCTGATCGCGGTGTGAGGCACGACAGCGCCCCCTACGGAGGGTGCGCTGGACGCCCTCCTCTTTTGAGGGGGGGGGGGGCTGGAACCGCCGCTGAAGAAGCAGTAAATGTGTATAATAATAGAAAAACGCATGCTTGTAGCGAGATGCTTGCAATGGAATGACCTGCCACGACAACAACCCTCATAAAAGTCCACTACCTGGACATACACGTCTCCCTGAAGCTTGGTCAAGTGAGCTGTCGTTAGATTCAAGTCCCGGAGAGTCTATGGCGTCATGATTGGTCAATTTGGCGAAAAATGCATATTACGTACATACAGACGTCTTGAATAAAATAAATAAATGTCTTTGTACAAACACACAGCGCCATCTAGGTCCACAGTAAGCATCTAGGCATGTGTTATGGATACCAGATGGTTGATAAACTACACAAACACATTGACACATTCATCGTACAAACATATGCCCCTAGCGGGCTTCGAACCCGCGACCATTTGGTATAGCAGCAGAGCTTCTAACCACTACACCAAACAGGGCGTCTAACTAAAATAAATAAATGTTTCGGACACTTAGGTACACCAATCATCTAGCCCCAAACTAAGCAAAGCTTGTACTATGGATACTAGATAACAGATACATAAATATTTACATAAACATCAATGACTCGGAAATAAATGTTCGTATTCATCACGCAAGCATTTACCTCTCGCTGGATTCCAACCCGCAACCGTTGGTTTCGATGATAGAATCACTAGTCACTACACCGACCGGTCGTCAAATACTTTGGTTTCGCAATGATCGAGTGGAAACTGCCTTTTTAGTCAGCCATCAAGTAGCTCAGTCATTGGTCTGCGGATACGGATATTGTGAATTCCAGATGGAATCTACGTATGTATATTAACCTCTCGCTGACTGGATTACTCGCCTATAGGTCATCAATTCCCGAGAATATTTTAACAGCACTTCTCTACTGTATAATTTCATTAAGCTTCCACCCGATTTTTTGTTTATGAATTCTTGTTAAACCAGTTCTATATTGCCAAAATAATTTTCGAGTTCTGCGCGTGTGTGCTAAATGTTAAGTCGTTTGGGATATCTTGCGATTCGAATGCGAGTTGTGTCAGTTTTTCAACAAAACGTAGAACATATTTCCTTTTGAACTGGTCGGGTTTATCAATGGTTTACGTTCAAAAAAGTCAACGTCAATACACTTTTTGCTTTCAACTAGTGAGATTTCGTCTCATTGGCGAAGTGTTAGGGCTAATTCTCATTATGGCAACCGACTCGCAAACGGACTACTACTCATTATGGCCACTTCTCATTTTGACTATTTCTCATTAGGGCTACTTCTCAATTGGGCTACTTCTCATTAGGGCTACTTCTCACTTGGGCTACTTCTCATTAGGGCTACTTCTCACTTGGGCTACTTCTCATTAGGGCTACTTCTCATTGGGGCTACTTCTCACTTGGGCTAATTCTCATTTGGGCTACTTCTCATTAGGGCTACTTCTCATTAGGGCTACTTCTCACTTGGGCTACTTCTCATTAGGGCTACTTCTCACTTGGGCTACTTCTCACTTGGGCTACTTCTCATTAGGACTACTTCTCACTTGGGCTACTTCTCATTAGGGCTACTTCTCACTTGGGCTACTTCTCACTTGGGCTACTTCTCATTAGGGCTACTTCTCACTTGGGCTACTTCTCATTAGGGCTACTTCTCATTGGGGCTACTTCTCACTTGGGCTAATTCTCATTTGGGCTACTTCTCATTAGGGCTACTTCTCTAAATTTGGCATTGTAATACTTTCTTACTGTTACTATTCTAACTACATTGTCTTTATTAAAACATAGGTATTTCTGTATATGTTTTTTCAATGGGCATGATTAGTTGTCATATTTTTTATGATGGATGGACACGCGTTTGACTACAACCTGTTGGAAAGTGAAGATGAACACGCGATCTCAGTAGATGCATATGCAAATGAAATCAAATCAAATCAAAATCCAATGTCACATTACTCTCAGTCTAAAACCAATACACACTTTTAATGTAATATAAATAATAAATAAATAATAAAAGGTATTTATTCACCACAACGTTAATTTAATAAGTAATTAATTTATAATAAATTAGGTCAAACTGTGATGAAAAGGTAGGGACTCAGCAGATTTGCTGATTTTAGGCCCCCACAAGTATGCCAAGTACCTCTTTTTTTTATGATTTGATTGAACCTTTTACTACTTGTGTACTACTTTGTTTTGTTGAGAGTCCTTTGTTTTCTTTTCTGTTGAATAATTTAAATTTTGTTAATTCTGTTAAATTAATAAAATTTTACCTACGAGGATACAGAGAAGTTATTAACTGTCTTGAAGTAATCTTTATGCATATATTTATTCTGTATATCTACTTTATTTATAGATTTTTAGCTTATATCTATATGACTATATTATTTTAAGTCACAGAAGCCCTAGCTTCGCCTGAAACACAGGATTTTCCTAGTTCAGGCACTAGTGTTACAGTTGAAATTAAGTATTGTTATGTAGATTTTATGTTTTAATGTACCATAAGAATTAATAAATATATTTGATTTGATTTGTTATGACCTTTAGCTTCATATTAAAAATCTTCTTTGAATAATTTATGCTTTAAATACAATAAATGTTACATTTTATCTATACATATTATTGATGTTATTTGGTGGCATCAACTACCTACTCTGTTGCCACTGACTCAGACTCACTGACTTTTTATGCACAACGGCTTGTTAATAGACCTCAATCACACCTGATGTTAAGTGAAGATGAGGTCGAAGGTGGTAACGTACTGACCCGCAAACCCCAACTCATTGGGGGAACTGGAACACAACAATGCTATTAACATTGCTGCTTGGCGGCAGATTTAGATAAGATGTTGGTACCTAGCCAGGCGGACATTTAAAATGCCCTATCACCAACCAAACCGAGTACTTAAACATGTTCCTTGGGGATCGAACCTGCGAGCTTCGAATCGTAAACCCAATGTTGTTTACATTAAGCCACGGAGGCGGTTCAAAGCGTGGCTGAGCCCCTACCCTTTTATATCAACTTTGTTCTGGTTTATTAATTAATTTATTACCCGACTGCCCAAGAAAGGAGGGTAATGCTTTTTGAATGTATGTATGTCCATTCCTTTGGCCCATTCTCCAGCCTAAACGGCTTGATCGATTTTGAACTGCATTTTATGTGTCATTTATTTTAAATGGTAAAAAATTCAACATGGCGTCCGCAAAATACGAAATATACTGTCGCGTTTTTGTTTTTTAAATACTCAAATAGCTCTTTTGTGATGAATAAATATATTTTAATTTTTATTTATTCATTTAACTAGCTCTTAAAGATACGAAGACCGAAACGACGTAGTCCGAATGTGAGTAAAATTAGGGTAGCCTTACGCTTTTTAGCGCAAAATCCTTTCCCTCTTTTATTTATTCATAAAAATTTACAAACGCTAAGCCTGTTTTAGTTAAAATATGTTTGGTCACTTTCTTTCATTACAATATTTCCTTATGAAATAGAGGCAAAACATTCTTTAACTAAAGCAGGCTCATAAAGCGTTTGTTAATTTTTATGAATAAAACGGTTAATCTTTTTTATATATTTATTTTCGGGAAACTGACAGTCGTTACATTATAATAAAAAATGGAATAAAATTGTCATTGCATAGACAAAAATAGTCTCCACAGATAACTTTGCTCGTATAGACTTATACCTAATTCCCAATAGAACAAATCGAATTAAATTTAGTGTATAAACTCACCAGCTAGAGGTGGTTGCTGTTTCCCTCTGTCTGGTTCCAGCAACGGTTGTGTGGGCACAGTTTCTGTGTCACTTTCGCTTCCTTGTTTCTCATGGTTTGGATGCTGTAAAAAAAGAAAATAATAATTAATATATTAAATAATTAAATAAATATCCTTAGACTTACACACAGCGCCATCTAGTTCCACAGTTAGCAACTATAAGCTAGTGTTTTGGATACCAGATGGTTGATATATTACATAAATACATTTTTTTTTGTAAATAAATACTTATTATAAATGAAAACATCCATAATTCGGGTACACATGTCCGTATTCATCACACAAACATATGCCCCAAGCGGGATTCGAACCCGCAACCTTTTGGTATAGTGGTCAGAGGTGCTAACCACTACACCAAACAGGTCGTTAAGTATCGCGTCGCGTAATATATCGCGTTCCTATTTCAATAAAACAATTTAGAGTTTAACAAAACAATCGATTTCATTAAGATTCGTTTCTTTGTTTACATCGGACCGCTCTGGCGATTTCATCAACCAAACTCGTATGTACGCCACTGTTGGGGCTCAGCCTCTACTCACTGGGGGATAGTATGGGCCCATAATCCACCACGCGGCCCCAATACGGATTGGTAGATTTATGTCAGACTAGTGGTCATCTGACAGTGTGTGTTTTTAAGTTTAAATCTGTAGGCCAGCGACTTAGCTTAACGATTGCCTTCAATTGAAAAGAACCGGGACCGACTATTTAATACGTCACTTCAAAACACGGAGCAACTCGTAATAAAATTTCACTAGTGGTCACCCATCCAAGGACTTAAAACGAATAGCGAATACGTCCATAAGTGTCTGATGGTATCCGTTTCATATAAGAAAAGAATTATTGAAATCAGTTTACAAATGGAGGAGATATCATGATGGTCCTAAGTTAATATACAGCTAATATAAGTATCATAAAGCTGTCCCTTTTTAACTGTCCTCAAGCGGAGATCTCTGGTCGAGTAATATTCTACAGAATATTCTCTAACTAATCGACTCCCAAAAAAGTACAGGTTATTTTATTTTAAGATTAACTGGACACGTCTTTGAGCACAATCTCACCTAATGGAAAGTGACAATGTGGTCGAAGATCTAGCACCTTTCCATTAGGTGAGATTGTGCTCAAAGACGTGTCGAGTTAATCTTAAAATAAAATAATCTGTACCATTTTGGGAGTCGATTAAAAGGGGAACAATTTTTGGTATGAAAAGTTGCCGCCATATTTTTTTTTCTTTATTTATCCATAGAACATTATTTAAATAATCTTATTTATTATTATATATTTAATATATAATTAATATTATATATTAAAATTATTTCGATACTCATTTCCATTCGACAAATGAACAGGCAAATATCCAGTAGACACCAAAAATCCAATTATTGTGGACATTAACATGTCAAGTTTCCACACACAGACGGTGAATTATCAATTGATGATTCACGCGTGTCCAAGGTCTTCTTGGTTTGAGGTCAATATGTACAGATTTATGTACTATCACTACACAATAAAGCTGAAATATGACTTGCTTATTAGTTGGGGTAGGTATATGTACCGCAATAATTACCTAGAAACCTGGATAATGTTTATTACCTCTGCCCACTTATGCTAAGTGTTCAGTTTTATTTCAATAGGACGAGGAGTCTACTGAAGTTCGTGATTGAATAAATAAATATCCTTGGACGTATACACAGCGCCATCTAATTCCAGACTAAGCAACTACGCTTGTAGTATGGATACCAGATGTTTGATATAATATACTAATATAATTATTTGTAGATATATTTTTTTTTATGCACGACGGGTTCGCACTTGACCTCAATCACACCTGATGTTAAGTGAAGATGAGGTCGAAGGTGGAAGCGTACTGACCCGGAAACCCCAACACATTTGGGGGACTGGCTATCTTATCTCTGACAACCGGTACATAACAATGCTATTAACATTGCTGCTTGGCGGCAGATTTAGATAAGATGGTGGTAGTTAGCCAGGCGGACATTGAAAATGCCCTACCACCAACCAAACCGAGTACTTAAACATGTACCCCGCTGGGGATCGAACCTGCGACCTCCGAATCGTAAACTCAATGTTGTTTACATTGAGCCACGGAGGCGGTTAAAATATACATATCTTAAATGAAATATATACATATCTTAAATGAAAATACACACCCTCAGTGGCGGTACCTTGATTTAAGGACAAAAGCTGAGCAAAAGGACAAAATTTGTTAATGAAATTTGCTTTCTTTAATTAGGCTGGGGTCCAAGGCATCAATTCAAATGTTTACCTTCAGTAAGCATCATGTCGAGTACCTCTATTGATCGTAGGTTACAGTGAGGAGGTGGGATTATGAAAGGAAGAAGTGCCATAAGTAAATTGAATGCCACATTTTCGGCACATAATGTTATCCAGGATGAATGAGTAAGGAACAAAGCAGTTTAGGAAAAGTGCAATTTGTATAAATCCAATTAAAAATGTAGGTTAAGCTAATAGTTGTGTTGATTTGACACAAATGAAGGCCCATTACCGTACGACCTTATTCTAGTGACTCTTAATTATCTACTGGGTAAATTGTTGTGACTCGGCACGAAAATGGAATTCGGGTATACATAGTCCAGTCAAGATATGCATATTTAGGTCTGATTTTTGATTTTTTGTACATAGACAAAGTACCTATCAGAGATATTGTAAAGAATATTTTCTAACGGGTCAGGAGTTTGCTTTAGGTATAGTGTAGGTATTTAGTTATAAAACCTACAATATTAAATTAAAGTTACCACTGTGCACTTCATTGCGTTGTAGAACATGCTAAGATCTTCTAAAACTATTTTCTTAAAATTTAATCAATAGCTACTTTATATATTTCTTAAATAGTTTATAGAATCGTGACATTTGCCCTCGGTGAAATTTTTCATAATTGTAAAGAAGTTATTGCTCGATTTTTTTGAAAATAGTTACAGGGGTTCTAAGTATATTCTCCGACGCAATGTAATTTACAGTGGGAATTTTATTCATATAGTCTATGTTTTATTACTAAATATGTATATTATAACTGAAGCAAGCTACCGATTTGTTAGATTTTCTCTATCCTCTATCTATGTGAAATAAATCACGGCCTTTAAAATTAAAGGAAGATAAAAGTGCATCCTTACAGGACTAATGCGACTCATAAAGCGATCTCAATACTAAGATACTCTCATCTCTCAATACTATTTCCTTTGTTACTCTTTAAATGCAATGTCTCAAAAGTCTATTTAAAATCATCTCAACATTGAGATTCATTTATATAAGACTTAAATAAGTAACAGTTATATCGTGCAGAGAAGAACTTACTAAGTAATAAGTACTTACGAGTATCTATAACAAGGTTCCATCGAGATTTAGGTTCATATTTAGTTTTTCTAAATCTAACCTAAGGCAAAACAACCGGCTCCAATATTTCTTTGTTTTTTCTTTCGTCGAGCGTCGAGCGTCCGTGGCTCAGCGGTTAAGACACGGTCTCTCAATTTGGGAGGTCCGGGTTATATTCCCAGGCAGGCCATGTTTTTAAATAAAAATTAAGTCGCGGCAAAGAACGTGTTTCTTTAATTGCATATTTATAAATAATAAAATTAAATAAAAATTGGGACACTTACACCAATCATCTAGTCCCAAACTAAGCAAAGCTTGTACTATGGATACTAGATAACGGATAAACATACATAAATATTTATATAAACATCCATGACTCGGGAAATGTTCGTATTCATCACACAAACATTTACCCCTCGCGGGATTCGAACCAGCAACCATTGGTTTCGCTGACAGGGTCACTATCTACTACAGCAACGGGTTATCATTAATAAATAAGTAGTGTCATTCTGAAGCAGTTTTGAAGTCAGGTTGACTTGTGTATTGCTAGCGGATTTTAATTAGGAATTTGCAAAGAGCGATAAACGAGCAAGGTTTGTTTCTTTACTGATAAATTGCACTTGTGCGAAGCCGAGGCGGCTCGCTAGAACTCCTTAAAGAAGCCGTATATTGGGTCTTTACCTATGAAATTGGAGTTTTTTTTTTCGTTAATCATATGTACCAATTCCTGAGATTTTCAAAGCTATATCCAAATTTGTTTTTTATTTGGAAAATGGAATATTATTTCAAGGTTTCACATGAAATATTTTTTTAATTTCTGGGCTAAATCACATAATAAAAAAAATTTGAACAGAGCTCTTTTCATGTGCTTCCCATAATCATTTCTTAGATTCGCTGAAACTTTTATAAAGCGGTTACTTTTAAAAATTAACGCTGCCTATACCTACTTGACTTAATGTTATCCGATAATACACAAAAAGTTTAGCTAAATTTGGATTTGCCGTTCACAAAAAAAAAACAAAAATGTTTGTATGGAGAAAACAGTCTTAATGAAATTCTTCATACCAAACGCCAATTTCATAGGTAAGGACCTAATATTTAGAAAAACAAAGAAATTGCACTGTTAATCAATATGCATTGTTAATCCTTACGTCTCGTTGTCTAGATCCGCTCAATGACTAATTAGTAATAAAGGAAGTGCTTAGATGCGTGACGGACTGCAGCAATGCCTTTGTGATGCTGAAAAATTATAATAGGAGAGACGTTTTAACACTAAGCAGTTCAAACATAAAAGTATTATGTTATATTATAATTTATTGTTCATTTTACTCAAATAATTTAAAGCCAGTAATTCGTTAATATAAATTTTTGAATATACTTGCTCGTAAAGTGGATCTAATTTCACCGGTTCATAAAACGCGCGTGCGTTATAAACGCAAATAGTGAAGTAGTTATATTCTATAACAGCACTATTTGCTATGGCTTCATGCAACCAAGTAATCATACACCATCGCTGATTTTTTTTTTTTTTTTTATGCACGACGGGTTCGTACTTGACCTCAATCACACCTGATGTTAAGTGAAGATGAGGTCGAAGGTGGAAGCGTACTAACCCGGAAACCATTTGGGGGACTGGCTATCTTATCTCTGACAACCGGAACACAACAATGCTATTAACATTGCTGCTTGGCGGCAGATTTAGATAAGATGGTGGTAGCTAGCCAGGCGGACATTTTAATATGCCCTACCACCAACCAAACCGAGTACTTAAACATGTACCCCGCTGGGGATCGAACCCGCGACCTCCGAATCGTAAACTCAGTGTTGTTTACATTGAGCCACGGAGGCGGAGGCGGTGATCTCCATGTGTTAAGGAGATCAGTAATAAAATATGCTTCAAATTGTTTTTTATTTTTCAAATTTCGCACTGGCCGCAGCGCGGCGCCAGCCAGTAGGCAGCGCGCGCGTGATTTTTTATTCTGTTTCGTCTCGTCTTCGGGTCGGGTTGAAATTCCGCCGATTTCGCCTCGTGTGTAATGTAGGTACTATAATCACATTCCAAATAATGTTACAATAATTTTCTATTGTATCTTGTATTTTTGTAGTCTCGTTCTAACTTATACGTACCTAACTATGTTTATGTGTATAACGCATAACTCTTAAAATTTCTTATTCTTGTGCCTTAGCAGAGTTTATGTTTGACACTTACATAATCTAATCTAATCTAACGAATATTATAAATACGAAAGTTTCGATGTTTGTTTGTTTGTTTGTTGCTCAATCACGGCGAAACGGATGAACGGATTTGGATGAAATTTGGTATATAGGTAGAATATAACCTGGATTAAGACATAGGACATTTTATATCTCGATAAAGTGAGTAGTTATAGCGGGATAAACAAATGTAAGATATCCGCTATAAATTATTCCACGTAGGCGAAGCCGCGGAAAGCTAGTAATTATTATAAATGAATACGAAGTCTCTTCAGTTAAAGTTTGAGGAAAATCTAATTAGATTTAAATCAGACAGCATTAGTATTCCGCTATTATTTATATGCGTTGCCTAGCAACTGTATTAATCTGCTTAGTGATGGATTAATTCCAGAAATCAATCCTCCGACTTAGAGCTCGTTATATTTAAAATTCAATTTCTAAATAATCACGGACATAAAAGTTAATACTAAAAACTGTAATTAATTTTCAATTAAACGCCGTTTTAAAAAAAATATTTTAAGTATCAGTAGAAAATGCAAGCCTTTATTATTTAAAAATTCATCTTCAACTAGGGTTGCCAGAGAGATATATCTGGACAACAATTTTCAAAATGTCGGTTTTCCGAGGTTTGTTGACTGAAGAAATAAATATTAAGAATCAATCAATTCTTTGTTTTATTGTTAAAATCTACAACCTACTTAGAGACACTAGGCATTATTTAAAATAAATTAGTTTAGTCAACGTAATTAATTATTTGCGTTGACAAATGTATTTTTGCATTTGATTCTATTGGTTCACCAATTTAAATCCTTTAGATTTTTAGAGAATTGACATCAAAATCCAGTCTTATATTTACCTGCAATTCCTTTTTTAACCACATAAAACTTAACCGTAAGCTGTTTATGGGCAGATTTTGTATTTCGTCTGGATATCATATGAAATTTCTGGAGAACCCAGACGCATCGCGACCAGAGGGCGGAGTGTGAGTTTTGTTTCGACTTAACTTTACTACCGCGTTCACGTTTACGTGACGATTTTTGTGAAGAAATGTGCAGCGCCTCTAGCGGATAGTTTGCAAAACAATTTTTTTCGTAGATACATTTTGCGTAAACGCGAACGCGATGGTAAAGTTGAAAACAAGACAAAACTCGCACTTCGCACACAGTTGGCAACCCTATCTTCTATCTGCCGCAAAGGCGCTAAGATCCATTGATGCTCGCTATGGTAATGTTCTGTTGTTAGGTATATTTGCTTGATCAAGTCAAATACGATAACTATTTCAATGCCATCAAGCTCGTTGAAGTAAACAAACTACTCAAATATTGAGGAATGTATAAAATAATGCATATCACTTCACCTCTGCTCGAATGTAGGATTCATTGACAATGCGTTGGGTTCCTCATAGTGTGCGAAGAACTGGAGAAGACGGCCACATAATTCACTCTCTCCTCGGCCCGCTGGCCTTGATCCTTGGGAGACTTCCGGTGTAGCTTGCTTATTATATCTTTATTGCTCACCAAAATCTATCCAAAATGTACGTTCAACTTACATACTAATCAAAGCAAATAAATATCAATTATACTTAGAAGTTTTAGCAACATTTTGAATACAGGTAAGATAATGGTGGACTGATACCTGAACTAGGATAAATCCTGTGTCTCAAGTTATCAGTACCCCTAAGATGTCGTAAACAAAGGGTACCTAAAATTAATTCATACTAAATAGTAGCAATAAAAGAGTAACTTAACTAAGTAGTGATGCGATTATACTTTGCTTGCATACATAAAGTCATGACCTATATCCCAAATGGGGTGGTCAGAGATATCCCAAATATAAGCGGGTTATCCAAGTATTAAAATTCAATGTTTGAAAAATATGCAGAAATGCACACGTGACAGGGGGTGTGCCCGTCGCCGTGGAAACGTGCAAGTGTATAGATGTTTTTTGGTGGAAAGGCCCATAGTCGCCTTTTACGACACATATGGGAAGAAATAATCTTGGATGATTCAATAGTAGTGCTAGCAGTATTGTGTTGCGGCCTCTTTCTTCTGTAGGTAAATATTTATATCAGTTTTAAAATCACTATTTATATCTCTCACTGGTCTGGCTAGTGTATAACTCATGCCAAATTTTACTCGACTTCATTATTAAACACTGTAAGTAAATAAAGATTTTCCTCGAAACAATTGCATGAACTATCCGTGAGTCAGGGTTTTTCATAATTTTTGACGGTTTAGTCCCATTATTGTAGTCGATTGTTCGAATCGCAAAGAGCGATTCTAAAGGTCTCTACTTTTCGTTTATTTCTCTACCCCACTAATCTTCTTTATAAATCTACTAAACAATAAACAATCCGACAATTATTTATAATAAATATTGTACTTAAAAAGCAGAAAAGTCTTCCATATTATAGCACTGAAATTACTAACAAAAGACGAAACGACATAGTTTGCCCTAACAAGGCAGGAACAAAACATGCATTTTCATCTAGATTTTACGGGTTCCTAGGACCACTTCTTTATAATAGATTAAATGCAAAAATTGCCATGTACCACCTTACCTACAGTCATAATAAGAAATTACTACAAGATTTTCATCAAAATTTGACCTACGAGGTTACAGAGAAGTTATTGACTGTGTTGAAGTAATCTTTAAGCATATATTTATTCTGTATATCTACTTTATTTATAGATTTTTAGCTTATATCTATATGAATATATTATTTTTTGTTATAGAAGCCCTAGCTTCGTCTTGTGGCGTCACCGCACTTCATGTGACTGGCAACACAGAGCGCGGACTGTGTGTGCTTCCCGCTCGAGTCCTGTCGGCGTTTATTATTTCTTGTACCACTGTAATAATTATTGTTTATAATTGTGCAAGAATTACAGTTATTGTGATCAGACTGCGTCTCTAATTTAATGGCCTGCGTCCTCACGTACCCACTACCTAGTACCCTGGTCGGGAGACCAAATTGGTGACCCCAAGTTCGAAAACTGCCGTTTCTACTCAGAATAGTAGACCTGCAACGGAATAAGAACACGCCGACGCTAAAGCTGATCTTCACGCCCTGTGCCACATCACAGATGCCTACGGTATTATAACCTCGTAATCACTGGATGAGGTTACGCCGCTGCACGCATTTCTGCCTGTAAATCATACATACACGGCACACAGGCTCGCAGAATCGCTGTTCAACCAACAAACATTCATCACAATCAGTGCAGTGCAATTATCAAACATTACATGAATAAACGTGTTGTTTGCAATACAGTGAGTCAACTCCACTTGAAGAGGATCTCCGTTTAGGTACAAACTTATTTCGTGTCTCGCGCCATAAACATACCAACTACTTCGCGGATCGTCGTGCGCCGGTCCGGCTTGCTCATTCGGTTGCTATCCAACCAAACGCATGTCGTCGGATATCTACTGAATCGCGGTGACAGCCCGCGAATTCCATCGATGACAGCAGCTCCTACCGAAGTTTGTTTACATCGCGTCACGCAAGTACTATCTTTTCATACTTCTACGAACTTTTTTTTTTTTTTTTTTTTCTCTTGTTTCTACTCGAGTTTGTGCATGATTTTGTGTTTGACGTACTTTCCATTCCATGTGGTATATTATGTATGGACATTAACTTTAATTCTAACCTAAGTCATTAATTCTAACAAAATTGTGATACTTAAAGTTATTCACCAATTATTGATAACTGTGTCTTATCAACTTCAGTGTGTTGCACAAATTTGGCATGACATATGCATAAGCACGCTGGTATAAGGTATCTGTTTTGTTTAATTGTATAAAGCCCCTGTTACACAACGCTTGGAAGTGTTTAATGTTAAGGTTTCTTTTTTTTCTTTACTTTATATGTGCACACCTACTAACAGTGTGTATTTAATTCAACAAAACTTATCCACTGAGTGCATTATTTTTCTTTATTTTTTAATACTACTATTATTACCTTATTAATACTAAAATTAACATTTTGCTTTATATTCATAATTTTATTATTTGTGTTTTTAACCGTTAATGTAAACTCTGTGCATGTATGGTGTGTGTAAAACTATAAGTTAAGGGGACGCTATATCACACTTTCACAGACACAATTTGAAGTGTAGTACTCTTAACGCTTATTGATACTGCTACTAACTTTGGTGGTTACACGCACACCCTTAAATATGGCTACACCTGAGGACCTAGAAAAACAAAGAGAGAATTTGGAACAGCGAATGGAGGAACTAATGAAAGAGAATGCTTCATTGCATGCAAAATTGTCCCCGTCTCACTCGCAGGTTATGAAGGTTTCTGTGAAATTGCCCCCATTTTGGGCAGATAAACCTGCAATTTGGTTTGCGCAAGCAGAAGCACAATTTGAAATTTCTGGAATCACACAGGACTCCACAAAATATTCACACCTCGTTTCCATGCTTGATACGCGCTTATCTTCTGAGGTAGATGACATAATTGTTCAGCCTCCCAAAGAAAACAAATATGATTATTTAAAAGCAGAATTGATTAGAAGGCTGTCACCCTCTCAAGAACAGCGTATGAGACAATTGCTGACTGATGAGGAACTTGGAGATCGGAAACCATCTCAGTTCCTTCGTCATCTTCGCTCCCTGGCTGGGACTGCCTTTCAGGCCGAAGACATTATAAGGCAGTTATGGATGAGACAGCTGCCGCCCAACATTCAAGCCATCCTAATTGCCCAAACCGACGTGGCACTGGATAAAGTGGCTCAACTCGCAGACAAAATCATTGAGGTAACTCCATCTATTCCCACTGTCCGTGCTGCTTCTGCTCCCACCACACTTGACTCATCAAACACACATCATGATGACTCAGCACAAGTAGTGGATTCTGTTAGAGTAGGTCGCACTAAATTTAATCCAAAACATAAACCACAACTTGAAGGGTTGCGACCTTGCTGGTACCATAAAAAGTTTGGTAATAAGGCCACCAAGTGTACCTCACCGTGTGCGTGGGACCATCAACACCAGGTAAACACCAACCGCAGTCGGTAGCGGCGGCAACTGATTGCGCTTCACCCGGCCGCCGCCTTTTTGTTACTGATCGGACCTCCAAGCGCCGCTTCCTAGTAGACACAGGGTCTGATTTATGCTGTTTTCCTCGCTGCCTCCTCAATGGCCGCCGCATTGCGACGAACTACGAACTAAGTGCCGCCAATGGAAGCTCCATAAAAACCTATGGTAACTTACACCTACTGTTAGATTTAGGTCTACACCGGGATTTTACATGGCAGTTTGTTGTTGCGGACGTCAGCACGGCCATTATTGGGTCCGACTTTCTGGCACACTATAACTTGTTGCCTGACTGTGCTCACAAGCGCCTTGTAGATGGGAAATCGGGACTAGCCACTTGCGCACAGGTATCCTCTGCCACACAGGCTAGTGTAAAAGTTGTGACGGCTGGTGATAACTCACCTTTTCACAACCTTCTATCTGAATTTCCAGACATCACCCGTCCTCCAGGCATACATCGTGAATTAAAGCATGCCACCGTGCATTTCATCAAGACCACAGATGGCCCGCCAGTTGCCGCCCGCCCACGCCGCCTGGGACCTGAAAAACTGCGCGCCGCCCAAAAAGAATTCGCAGACATGGTCAATACTGGTACTGCACGACCATCTAAGAGCCCATGGTCCTCACCTTTACACATGGCTCCCAAAAAAGACACAACGTGGCGTCCTTGTGGCGACTATCGCGCCCTGAACGCCCGCACTGTTGCGGACCGCTACCCGGTAAGGCACATAGGGGATTTCAGTCATAATTTGGCCGGGTCTACTATCTTTAGTACAATAGACCTCGTTAAAGCATACCAACAAATCCCGGTCCACTCGGAAGACATTTGCAAAACCGCTATCATCACGCCGTTTGGCCTCTACGAATTTCCGTATATGACCTTTGGTTTAAGAAACGCAGGGCAAACATTTCAAAGGTTTGTGGACGAGGTCGTCCGTGGCCTCGAATTCTGTTTTGCTTACGTGGACGATATCTTGGTTTTTCCCCTTGATACGACTTCACATGCCCATCACCTCAGGATTCTCTTCCAGAGACTTCACGAATATGGTATGGTCTTGAATCCCTCCAAGTGTGTTTTCGGTGCCTCCGAGGTATCTTTTCTCGGTTACCGCATTAGCGCTGCGGGAACTCGACCTCCCGAAGACCGCGTCAACACGCTCATGGAATTTCCTCCTCCTAAAACCGTGCAAGGCATGCGTCGCTTCTTAGGAATGATAAATTATTATCGTCGTTTTCTTCCTAAAGCAGCGCAATATCAGGCCAGACTTATAGATGCCGTTGCGTCCACCAATAGCAAGGGTGCCAAACCATTCCCATGGACGCCTGAGCTACATGATTGTTTCGAAGCCTGCAAGAAAAGTCTTTCTTCTGCAACCATTCTAGTGCATCCCAATTGTAACGCCACTTTGGGTTTATTTACAGATGCATCTAGCAGTCACATTGGCGCGTGTCTTCAACAAAAAAATTACAACGATTGGCAGCCCTTAGCTTTCTTCAGCAAGAAATTGACGAGTAAGCAGGCCGAGCAACCAGCATACTACAGAGAGCTTCTAGCCGTCTACGAAAGTGTGCAGCACTTCAGACACATTTTGGAGGTACAACATGCTACGATTTTCACTGACCACAAGCCACTGCTGTACGCTTTCACACAACGCCGCGAAAGATTGCCACCGTCTCAGTTAAACCAGTTGTCCTTCATAAGTCAGTTCACAACCGACGTACAGCATTTGAAGGGCGTTGACAACGTCGTCGCGGATACAATGTCGCGCATAGAGGCCATCTCATTAGAAGATGACTATGCCGTCCTATCCAAGGCCCAATCTGAGGACACAGAGTTACGCGGCTTGCGTTTTGATTCAGCGCTCAAGCTGGAACAAGTTGCTATTCCAGGTACGGGCATAACCATTCTGTGCGACACCTCCACGGGTAAACCACGCCCGTACCTCCCCGAGCCTCATCGTCGAGCCGTTTTCGACAAGTTACACAACCTTAGTCACCCTGGCACGCGAGCAACCGCACGCTTGGTAGCTGAACGCTATGTATGGCCGAACATCCAGAAGGATTGTCGAGCTTGGGCTCACTCCTGTCTGTCTTGTCAGCGGAGTAAAATTTCGCGACATGTGACATCTCCTCTCGGGAACTTCACCAGCCCATCAGCGCGTTTCCGACATGTCCATATGGACATCATCGGCCCACTACCATCCTCTAACGGTTTCACTTACTGTCTAACTGCGATTGACAGGTTTACGCGTTGGCCAGAGGTGTGGCCTATGGCCACTATCACCGCTGAGGAAGTCGCTGAAACATTTGTTGGGGGATGGATTTCTCGCTTCGGTGTACCCGCTTTCGTGACCACCGACCAGGGACGCCAGTTCGAGTCCGGCCTTTTCAAACGGCTTAATAACATGTGCGCTACTACCCGAATTCGCACTACAAGTTATCACCCACAGGCGAATGGCATGGTCGAACGACTTCATCGCCAACTGAAGGCGGCTCTAATGTGTCACGGTGGCTCGTGGTTCAGAGCTTTGCCCTTAGTCCTTCTAGGCATACGTACCGCCCTAAAAGAGGACCTCAACTGCTCGACCGCGGAACTCCTGTATGGGGAATCTCTACGTTTGCCCGGAGAACTCTTTGTTCCATCCGTGTCACCAAAGGGAACTGAAGACGTCAGCGACTTCGTCATTCAACTAAAGAGCAAAATGTCTGCCCTCCGACCTCTGCCTGCGTCAAGACACACCCAACCATCAACATTTGTCTTCAAGGACCTCGCAACAGCCACGCACGCGTTCCTTCGAGACGACACAGTCCGGCGTCCACTACAACCCCCGTACACTGGCCCGCACAAAATTCTGAAAAAAACCCATAAGACACTTACTTTAAATGTTGGAAGTAAGCAACTGGAAGTAAGCATCGACCGCACTAAACCAGCGCATCTTGAGGTGGACTCATCTACCCAGGTTCCAACTGCAGTTTCTCCTCGCCCCGAGTCTTCTCCACCTGCACCGGAATCAGCCTTACCTGCGGTGCCAGATTTGCCTTCAGCGCCTGATCCGCAACAACTTACACAACCTGCTGCACCGCCTGTAACCACTAGATCTGGTCGTACAGTAAAGCCTAAACAAATTTTAGACCTTTAGCCTTTCTTTCTCCGTGGGGGGGTGGTGTGGCGTCACCGCACTTCATGTGACTGGCAACACAGCGCGGACTGTGTGTGCTTCCCGCTCGAGTCCTGTCGGCGTTTATTATTTCTTGTACCACTGTAATAATTATTGTTTATAATTGTGCAAGAATTACAGTTATTGTGATCAGACTGCGTCTCTAATTTAATGGCCTGCGTCCTCACGTACCCACTACCTAGTACCCTGGTCGGGAGACCAAAGTCTGAAACACAGGATTTTCCTAGTTCAGGCACTAGTGATACAGTTGCAATTAAGTATTATTACGTAGATTTCATGTTTTAATGTACCATAAGAATTAATAAATATATTGATTTGATTGAGGACTACGAATCCACTTCTATTTTGTAAGACATACGGCGCTCTCAAGATGCGTTTTGCGGGTAGGTTTAACTCCTGTAAACTAGAATAACAGATGCACTCTGCGTAGCGCGTATTGAATTAAGACAGAGCCGCGTTGTGATTATTGTATATTACCGAAGGTACCAGGCTAGCATAGCCCGGAGCCGTATTTTATACCCGGCTACCCAAGGAATGAGGGTTATGTTTTTCAAGTGTATGTACCTATATAGATTTCTATGTTACCTCCTCTAGCCTAAACTGCCTGACCGATTTCGAAGTAAGAAGGAAGAAGAAAGAAGAAAGAAAAGTATTTATTGCCAACAAATACAGAAAATTTCGCAAGGTATAACATTTTGAATAATGAATTTGTGGCAAAGGGATTGGGCGTCAGCGTCAGTAGTGAAGGTAGATGTGACATATATAATGTCACTATTTAAAGTACCAAGAGGCAATACTAATCTTTTAAATAAAGGGCCAATGACACGAGCACTACACACACTCAATGAGATAGCAGACAGAACAGAAATTGTCAAATGCAGTATGAGCGAATTTCAAAAAGTCGCGTTATTTGTACTATGTCATTTAGTATAAGTAGATATAGTTGGTATACATAATTGCCATTAGTTAACTATCGCATTGGAGTAATCTGTAATGATAGTTATATACTTGGTAAATAAATAAATAAAAATAAACCATAATAATATAGATATTCTGAAGATATTTACCAATTTGATTACTTGTTAAGACGTAATATGAATAAGTTAATGAATAGTAGATTGTAAGTACATTAATCAAACAATTTTTCTAGAGTTTTTTCGTCACAATTTTAAGAGGGTTTACGCACGGTATTTTTACTTTTTAGGTATTGACATAGGTGTTTAATTACTTTTTTCAAAATTGTCATCGAATAAAGTGTTAATTTTGTCATTTGACGGTCGCGTTTGTAGCCTATTTCACATTATAATTACACCATTAAATTAAGGTTGTCAGAGATAAGATAGCTAGTCCCCCAAATGTGTTGTGGTTTCCGGGTCAGTACGCTTCCACCTTCGGCCTCATCTTCACTTAACATCAGGTGTGATTGAGGTCAAGTATCAACCCGTTGTGCATAAAAAAAAGAAAAAAGAAATAAAGAACACTTGGAGAACATATAAGGTCCAAATAAATTTCTCATGATAGGAACTCTACGAATCCCGAACACGAATACGTGTCTATGTCAGGCATAGTGGTTTCAAATATCCAGTTGATAACGATATCGAATTTTGGTCATGAATCTTGCGCAATAATCTGAACGATTTGTGACTTATTGTGCAAATCAGTTATTACAATGGTATCGCTTGTTACGTACCTACAGTTTTTGTGATGAGGGCCTCATCTCAGTTACAACGCTAAGCAGTTGAGTCAACTATATTGTGTGGGTAGAGGCTATCGACCTATCGCCTTGACTTTAGAATGGTAATCGCGAAATATATTGTCAGATACCGGTGGTACGTTAGTATTAGATCCTTACCTATAAAATCGCTGTTTTGTATGAAGAATTTCATTAAGACTGTTTTCTCCATACAAACATTTTTGTTTTTTTTTTTGGGAAAGGAAAGTCTATATTTAGCTAAATTTGTGTGTATTATCGGATAACGTTAAGTATAGGCAGCGTTAATATTTAAAAGTAACCGCTTTATATTTTTTTTTTATTATGTGATTTAGCCCAGAAATTAAAAAATATTTCATGTGAAGCCTTGAAACAATATTCCATTTTCCAAATAAAAAACAAATTTGGATATAGCTTTGAAAATCGGAGGAATTGGTACATATGATTAACGAAGAAAAAAAACTCCAATTTCATAGGTAAAGGCTCAATACTATATTAAATTTGTGCCGGCAGACAGTTCCAGTATAACATTTTAATTTTACGATGTATTAGTTCGTAAACACAGGTAGGTAATACATAATTATAAGCTGAATTTGTTTAGCCTGTATACAAGACTTTGTCAATAAAATGTCAAGTGTACATCAGTTTAAAATTGAAAATTATTTTTTTATTATTAAGATCCCATAGTTTCCCACTGCTGAGCAAAGGCCTCGTTCATCTGTTTCCAGTCGTTTCTGTTCTTGGGGAGCACAAACCATCCCTTGTTAAAACTGTCAAGCTCGTCTCTCCACCGTTTTCGCGGTCTGCCACGTTTGCGTCTGGCGGCTGTAGGAGTCCAAATAGTGGACGCATTTGCCCACAACTCGCACGGCACGTGACCCGCCCAGTCCCACTTCAACGTTTAAATTCAAATATTTAGATTTCGGGCATATGTTTCGGTGTTGAATACGAGTTTTGGAGTCTTTGAGTTGATTGGTTTTTTCAAATTTTTCCAGTTATGTAGGTATTAAGTACTAGATTTCCACGTGCGACTTCGCACGCATGAAATAACTTTATTGCGAAAATTTGTTTATCCACTACTCACTTTAACGGGATAAAAAATATCTGGGGAAGGCAATTTTCTACCTATATACCCAATTTCATCCAAAGCCGTTCATCCCATCTCTTATATGGCCGTATTCTTCTTCTCTTCCCGTCTCTTGTGTACCATTCTGTTACGATTTTACTCCACTTATCTCTTTTTTCCCTCATAATATGTCCACTCCAAATACATACATATATACATATAATTATCATCACAAGATATTTTGAATACTTTAAATGTAAAGGCGTAGCGGGGAACGCGGTAGAAATTAAACGCGAATAAGATGCATTTGAAAAAAGTTAAAAAAAAACATTCTATATTGTTTTGTAGGGAAGTTTATAAATTGTCAGTATATCGTGAAAAATTGCATCACAACTAGAAATAAAACAGGTAACTTACGATTTCTTTTTGTTTAATTTGGTAAAGCATATCAAAATTACTATTACTACCTACTACTTTTTTTTTACCAAATAAATGGTGCAGTTTGCATGAAAACTGGTTAAAATGTTACTCAGATTTACATTGTTCTACGCGCTGACCTTTATTAGATATAAAAATAAAAACTTTGAAGTCACAAATAAGAACATACTTTTAATTCACTAAAATTGTGTAGGCAGTATCGGAATCGTGACGATATTCTCATGGCCAAGATACTTACGTAAAAACCTACTCGAATGATTATGTCTATCGCATCGTCTCGCATAAATTATTTAACAAAACACCGATGACATCAGGGAATCTTGAGAATTTTAATGTTAGCTCTAGATTGCGGCATTCATAAAGGGAAATTCACGAATCCTTTTTTAAAGGGCTTTTCCGAAATTCTACAATTTTGGCGCCTCCAAGAGCACGGTGAATTTACTTAGATCGAATGAGTCATCTTCCACCACATTATCGTCACTTTTCATCGGGTGAATGTGTAACACTATTTCATATACAAAAAAAAGTTACAGATATCTGCCAGCAAACCTTGCATGGGACAATAACAATTAATTTGATAAATACAACAATAGTCTATGTACCTACTTCTTGTAAAAATAAAACAGTGTTAACATCTACAATCCCGTTGGTTTTGCTAACTTGCGTAACAAGTTGGTGGTAGGGCATTTTAAATGACCAGGCTAGCTACCACACATCTTATCTAAATCTTTTAATCGCTTTTATAATAAGGTTCCAGTAGACATACAAAATTTGCCTTTAAATAAATTTAAAGCAATCATAAAACAGAAATTATTAGCAAAAGGCTGTTATAAAATCATTGACTATTTGAATGATAAGCAAGCATGGACATAGCTGTCTTATTATTTATATAATTATGAAATCACAAATTGTAACCCATAATCTTTGAAAGAGCAACCCTAGAGTTTCTTACTCGTTCTTCTCTGGGGAGTCAGCTTTGTGAATGGGCCGTAAATTTAAATGTAATATTAATAGCAACGTTTTCAAGTGATAATTTTATCCTATGAAATAAAATATGCCGCCAAGCAGCAATGTTAATAGCATTGTTGTGTTCCGGTTGTCAGAGATAAGATAGCCAGTCCCCCAAATGTGTTGGGGTTTCCGGGTGAGTACGCTTCCACCTTCGACCTCATCTTCACTTAGCATCAGGTGTGAATGAGGTCAAGTACAAACCCGTAAGACAGTAGAAAGTGGACAAGTGGGGTTAAACAAAATGTTATAAATATGACTATTTCTGCGCATTAATAAATTATATCACTTATTATAAATTATTAATGTGGAATTTATTAACAAGTGTAAATTAATCGTACATACTTACCTAAGCATAATTAATTACCTCAATGAGTAATTGAGGTACGCAATATTTTTTTGTCGAAAGCATGTACGTGATGCTATAGTATACACAACGTGGAATTCAGTTATTTTGAAAATGTCAATAAACTGTGCGGACACAGCGCCAAATAGTACCCTAATGAAAAAAATTGTGGCACTACTGTAGTTAAAGAATTATACAATATTTTAACTGAGCATTCTGGGTTCATGTATTGTTGGAATCCTCATACTCACACGCAGAGACCGCTTTACCTATGATTATATCCCAGAAAACAGGGTTATATAGTGCCACCGAAATATACAAGTCCCATAAATAGTTCTCCAAAAACAACGAAGTTTCTTAGATGTCTCAGTAAAAAGCGGCAGCGCTATTTCAGCATACTTTTTGGACATTGTCAAAATAGGTGAATTCTACTGTGTGTATTCTAGCATCACGCACATAGAACCGTAAGGAATCAGGGGCTCTATTATATAATTTCACCACCACCCCTATACCCATCCTGTCCAGTGTACATGTTAAAATTTTCACGGGAACAGATTCACAAAAATCGGTAGAACTTTCTCTTCTAATTTCTAAATACCTATATATGGGAAAATTCTAAATATATGGGATCTCCAACCTCTCAATCTGTTTTGCTACAAATTTCTAATTTGATCAACCCTGGAACAGAACTTCTGGCAGTCGAGACCAATGACCGTGGGGAATGTACAGTTTACATATACAGGGTGTCCCAGAAATAGTGAACTAAACTGCTATGGGAGGTAGCTTGTAATTTTGAAATTGAACCAATTTCACAATTGCACACAAAAAATAATTAATATCTCCAAATCTTGTAAAGTAAATGAACTGTTTCGTACCATTTTAGAATCCTCATTAAATAGGCAACTTTTTGGAGTAGTTTGCCGAACAAGTCACATACATTTTTTTATACCACAGCTAGTTGAAAAAACAAGAAAAGTTTTCGGTTCAGAAAAAAACAATTAAATTAAGTGATCTGTACTCCAAGTTGTGTAACTAAAATGTTAACAATCTGTCGAAGCAACCTTTAACAATTGTATTGACGATCTGTTTGGTGTAGTGGTTAGGAACTCTGACCACTATACCAAAAGGTTGCGGGTTCGAATCCCGCTAGGGGCATATGTTTGTGTGATGAATACGGACATGTGTACCCGAGTTATGGATGTTTTCATTTATAATAAGTATTTATTTACAAAAAAAATATGTATTTATGTAGTATATCAACCATCTGGTATCCACAACACAAGCCTATAGTTGCTTAAAGTGGAACTAGATGGCGCTGTGTGTATGTCAAGGATATTTATTTATTATTATTATTAAAAAAAAATTTGATGATTTTTGCCGTTTTTCGGACATCCCTTTTTTTGATGGTCATGTGCGTTTTATTTTTTTTTCATTTTTTTTATGTATAGACCATTAGTCAAGCTACCTCCCATATCAGTTTGATTCTGGGACACCCTGCATGTACGGTTTACTTTACGTGTATTTATACACATAATTTTTCCGGTAGACTAACGTTCTCGCTCGTATCGCACGGAAAGATTCTTTACAACCATTTCTCATTCTAATGAAAGCTGTACACGATTTTATGTGGAAAGTGGCGAATATATCGTGACTGTAGCGAGAAATCAATATGATTGAAGAAGAAAATATGTAATCGGATTGTGTTTGTTCTAACTAGATTCCAACCCGCGGCTTCGCACGCGTTGCGTTACTTTATCGCACGCATCCTTCTCTAGTTTTACATATGAAGTCGAAATTCACTTTCAAGAAAAGGATAAAATCTTCAATTTTAGAATTCCAAAAGTTAAATGTGTCAAGAAGGGATCGTGAGGCGGTTGCTGCTGCTTTAAGATATTGAGAATTGACAGAGAAGAATTGAGAACCCGTGACTACTAAATTACTAAATTATGCTGAGCACCTAGTGATCCGTTTTTTTTTTTATTATTGAATCTTAATTATGAATGTATGTCGTTGTCTCAATCTTTTGTAAGCTACTTCGTATATTTATTTACTTATTTATTCCAATCTACCGACAGTGTATCTGTATCTATTTGAGTACCTATACTGCATTTGAATACACATATACCTACGTGACATTATTCACTGACGCGCACAGTAAAATATGCTTGTCTGGTTGTTCTCTTTTGTACCAGTGTCTCCTCGTGGGTAATAGCTGAAAATCAGTGTTTTGCTCTCTGAGCAATTATATACACTGAGCTATGACCCATTTGTACGGCTGTAGCACACACATACTCTAGTGTATCCTGATGTTACTTTTATGAATTGTTATAAAATATGTTTATCCAATTGCTTTGGAACTTATGGTATGTGTGTGACTGGAGACACAAATAAACGATCTATCTATCTATCTATATGATATGACATTATAGTCCAGTAAGGAAACACTTTTAACTTCCTATAATCTTAAAGAATGTTTTTTGCACATGGGTAGAGTACCAATAGAATAAAAATGTTTTCTGAATGAATGAATATATGTATATTCATTATCACAAACATTCTGATATACAATCTCCTTATGAGTAATGACTTATTTTTTTTTTTTATATATATGAAGGCGGCAAACGAGCATGCGGGTCACCTGATGGAAAGCAATCACTGCCGCCCATGGGCACCCGCAACACCAAAAGGGTCACAGATGCGTTGCCGGCCTTTGAGGAAGGTGTCCACCCCAGAATAAGTAGGGCAGCCTGAGCGATGAGGGATTCTCCAGCAGTGCTGGTACCCTCCTGGGGTACTAACTCTTTAAATACCGCTACCATTCTGGAGAGAGACTGGAAGGTGGACCTCCGGCGCCCTCGCTCACCGGACGAAGCGCAGTGGCAAAATGCCACTACTCAGACGTCGGTCTTCTGCGAGAGGGTGGTACTTCCCCGGTCGAGCCGGCCCATTCATGCTGCAAGCTAATAGCTTGCAGCGTGGCTCTACCACTACAATGGTTAACAAAACCACACTTATGGTTAAAGATGAGCCATGTTTGATGAAAATCGGTTAGCCGTTGCTGGTATTTGCTTTTGACAGAGTTGTTTGATGTATTTGGATAATATCATCATTTTTGAGGGTTTTTTAAATATTCCATTTATAGTTATTTGTTATCGTGGAATAATCATAGACATAATACAACACAAGTTAAGTATTAAGTAACATTAAAAAAAAAATGTCCAGAGGGCGGAGTGTGAGTTTTGTTTCGACTTAACTTTACTACCGCATTCACGTTTACGTGACGATTTGTATGGAGAAATGTGCAGCGCCTCTAGCGGATAGTTTGCAAAACGATTTTTTTCATAGGGACTTTTTTCGTAAACGCGAACGCGATGGTAAAGTTAAAAACGAGGCAAAACTCACACTTCGCACACTGGAACATACATTCACGCCATAACTGGGCTCCTGTGCTTCATCTTTGGCTATAACGTCTCCAGCCTATTATAAAAATTAAATTTACATAAGATAATACTTAAATTGATTTGAAATTCATTCAATTATTTAAAAATTGCGTAATTAACAGATCGAAATATAAAGACCAACCTTATATCGATTGGTATAAGTAGTGAAATCGATTCGATGGATCGGTTGCGGGTTCGAATTCCGGTAGACGTAAATGTTTATATGATGAATATGACAAATATTTATGTATGTTTATGCATTATATAGTATTTTGTACAGACTTTGGCTAGTTTGGGACTATCTATTAGGTGTAAGTGTATCCGAAATGTTTATTTATTTATTAGAATTCCTTAATCTTGGGATCTTCAATGGCAGAGTGAGTATTCATTGATATCTCGTACTTCATATTAGGCCTCATAGTCACTTTCCATCACGTTAGATTGTTCTCAAACGTGTATCCAGTCCATGAAGGATGTATTATATTTGAGATTGAATCTTTTTTGTTTGGTTGGACAAACCTTCAGGGTGGTCTCATACAAAGATAAAGATCTGATAATGCGTTTCGATGTTAGGGAATGGAAAATTATATAAGTCGGTTGTTTAGTCAATTTTCGACTGTTTAAACTCCTTGAAATTTTACTATCTCAATAAATACCTTCGGCCTCATCTTCACTTAACATCAGGTGTGATTGAGGTCAAGTACCAATCCCTTGCGCATACAAAAAAAAAACAATTATTATTGACGTAAATCTCATCCCATCTTGTAAGCCAGGATCTACAGAGGTTGTATACGCTTTTATAATAAGGTTCCAGTGGACATTCAAAATTTACCTTTAAATAAATTCAAAACCATCATAAAACAGACATTATTTACAAAGGCTATTATAAAATTTCTGACTATCTGGATCATAAGCAAGCATGGACATAGACCGCTCGGCGATATTCAGTCTAATTATACAATATAATATAAGCCATACTTATTTAAAAGGGCAACCCTTGAGTTTCTTGCTCGTTCTTCTCTGGGGAATCTGCTTTGTGAATGAGCAATAATGTCAATAATTTTAATATTAAGATAATCTTTATCCTACGAAATAAATATTTCTTGACTTTGACTTTGTTCTCTGCACGGAACGGTACTCTACGTTACTCAATTGCTATGGACCCCAGATTAATTAAAAAACAATTTAAGGGTGAAAAAGTAGGACAGAAAGAAAGTCCCACATCGTCCCAATAAATGGGACTGTACCTAACGTGACGTAAAAAATCCAAAAAGCTAACTGTATAGGAGCTTTGCCATTTGGCAGTCGGACACCTGGCAATTTGTTGCCAGACTGTAAAAAAAAAAACTATCGTTAGTACATACCGGCTCTCTGTTGTGCTTCTTCTCGTTTGTGACCAGATGAACGTCCGGATGACTAGATTTTGGAGAATGAGATGGTGCTGTCCCAAAAACCATTTCAACATCATTCAAGTCCGCATGTCTATCTTTGTTATCTCTCACAGCTTCCACTTTGTGATTACTTGACATTGTTATAGTAAATAAACACTTTATGGAGCACTTTTCAATAGCTAAGTTAATACTACTTTTTCTATTATACAAAATACGAACACAAGTTGCCTTTTGTTATAAAGTTTCGACTAAACTGTTTGTGATGACTCACGGCTACTGTGGCCGAGCGGTCACGTCGGAGTGCGAACGGAGACTGACTTGTTTGAGACTTACGTTTACTAAACGTGAGTTGATTTCCAAAAATAACTCCGGTATATTACACTAAAGAAGTACTATAGTTAATAATTATTATGTAGTATAGTGATTTGTGGAGAACTGTGGAGGCTTCGTTGTACATTTTGACGAAGCGATCGAGTTGTTACTCCAGTCATTCATGCCACGATAAAGGTTCTAAATCAATCTGAAGATTGAGATCAAGTCTCACTTTTACATACCATTATTTTGGATATTGTTTAAATACACAATATCTCAAATTTCATCTAGCCCTTGTGTGGTAAATAAAGTTTTTCTAGAAATGGTTGTCTTGAATAGCATTTATAAACTCGTAAAGTTATTCGTTTTCGATTAGCGAAGTTAAGCAATTTCGTCTATCCGTGGATGGGTGACCAGTAGTTTTTATTTTTTTTATTTTACGCACGACGGGTTGGTACTTGAGCTCAATCACACCTGATGTTAAGTGAAGATGAGGTCGAAGGTGGAAGCTTACTGACCCGGAAACCCCAATACATTTGGAGGATTGGCTATCTTATCTCTGACAACCGGAACACAACAATGCTATTACATTGCTGCTTAGCGGCTGCTTATGCAATAAAGCGTTATAAATAAACAAATAAAACATGGAAATGTAAAAGATTTGTAATGTTTGTTAAAAGTATTTTGATCAATAAATAAAAAAAAACAGTTTCAAACCCTGCTACAAACTTCTACCATCTCTAACTCGCCGATTTTTTTTCTTTTTTTTTTTAATACGAGAGGTTGCGGGTTTGATCCCCAGCGGGGTACATGTCTAAGTACTCGGTTTGGTTGATGGTAGGGCATTTTAAATGTCCGCCTGGCTTTATTTTATCGTATAAATGTTATTTATAGTTACTTTAGTTGACCATAATGGAAGATTTTTGAACAAGATGCGAGTTCGGAGTGATCCAATGGATGGAGTTGCTTACTGAGTCATAGGCCTGATTATTTGTCAGACCTTCGGCAGACCAAAGTCAAAGTCCTCATCGTGACAGTTGGATGACAGACAACATTCCTACCACATATTCTCCTTGACCGCTTAACAATTTACGCAGTGATTCAATTAATTCCAGTTATAAGCACCTGCTTAGACGGCCACATCAACGATCACACTATATGGTAGTGTTAGCGAAGTTTCTGTGGCGTTTGTCAGTCACTATCCTAACCCAGAGCTGGACCTATAGACAAGTGGCAAACGTTTCTATAACGATAAACGCTAACGCTACAGAGGGCGGAGTGTGAGTTTTGTTTCGACTATACTTTACTACCGCGTTCCCGTTTACGTGACGATTTGTATGAAGAAATGTGCAGCGCCTCTAGCGGATAGTCAGCAAAACGATTTTTTTCATAGATACTTTTTGCGTAAAAAGTTAAAAACGAGACAAAACTCGCACTTCGCACACAGTTCTCGCAGCTGAGTGGTTGTCAACTTTATATGACTTATTGACATCCAATCAGCTGCGAGATATGAAACGTTAGCGTTTGTCGTTATAGAAAGTCAAGGTCAGAGTCAAAAAATATTTATTTCGTAGGATAAAGATTATCACTTGAAAACGTCACATTTTTTATCTTAATATTAAAATTATTGACATTATTGCTCATTCGCAAAGCAGATTCCCCAGAGAAGAACGAGCAAGAGACTCAAGGGTTGCTCTTTTAAATAAGTTTGGTTTAAAAATTATATTGTATAATTAGGCTGAATATCGCCGAGCGGTCTATGTCCATGCTTGCTTATCATCCAGATAGTCAGAAATTTTATAATAGCCTTTGGTAAATAATGTCTGTTTTATGATGGTTTTGAATTTATTTATTTCAAGGTAAATTTTGAATGTCCACTGGAACCTTATTATAAAAGAAACGCTCGCCACTTGGCTAGGTGGGCAGATCCAAGAATTATCCCACTGCCTCGCATAGAATTTCATCGTTTCGGAAAAGATAGTGAACAGATGCATATCACCGAAAACAGACATCATTCCATCATTCCATGCCTTTAGCTGAATATTTTTGAAATTAGCCACAGATTCACTGAACTCAAAGATACAACATAACAGTGTCACGATGTGTTAGTGTACCCAGAAGTGCTGGCTCCTAACTAACAGCCTCTATCCAGCTAAGATTATAGTAGAGACAACGTTTTACTTATAATCGGTTTTAATTTGCCGGTGCGTGGTCTCCACTCGAGAACTTTAATGCCCCACCGACCATCACTTGCTGGAAATATCAGAAAGAAAAAGAAAGAAAGAAACTGGTTATTCGCCACTTCGACACATATACAACTATTGTTAGACAAATAAAATAACAGTACACTCAGATAAGTGTCGCAGCAGTGAAAGGGAAACGACTCAGCTTTATGCTGAGTTTATATAGCTCAGCGCTGGCTTACTGTCGCACCCTGAGCAGACCGTCGCTTGTTGCATAAAGACAGGACATTACTGTTATAGGTATAAGAATATTAAGAATAATATGTTTTGTTAATGTATTTTTATATATTTTAAGTATCGCCCTATGTCTGCAATAAAAAACTTTAAATTGGTTTTTCCTTCCGAGGGTTTGCTGGAAGAAATCACCGTAAGCCTTCTTTATCCATATTTGTCCATTATGAAATTCGGCCTCCGTGGTTCTATATAAACAACATTGGGTTTACGATTCGGAGGTCGCGGTTCGATCCCCAGCGGGGTACATGTTTAAGTACTCGGTTTGGTTGGTGGTAGGGTATTTTAAAATATCCGCCTGGCTAGCTACCACCATCTTATCTAAATCTGCCGCGAAGCAGCAATGTTAATAGCACGTTAATAGATATGATTATAACACAAGTATTTTTAATGCTTAGCACGGGCACCAGCTGGGAACATACGTTTAGAAATTCTAATGAATATTGCAAGATTTTACCGGTTGTAAAATACTGTATTTACCCGTGTTTAAAAATAAATTAGTCTTATTCTTATTGTTGTGTTCCAGTTGTCAGAGATAAAATAGCCAGTCCACCAAATGTGTTGGGGTTTCCGAGTCAATTCGCTTCCACCTTCGACCTCATCTTCACTTAACATCAGATGTGATTGAGGTCAAATACGAATCCGTCGTGCATAAAATAAAAAAAATTCGCAATACACACTACGAGGGTTGCATGGAATATTGCCATAATCGGATAAATCCAACTTTTCAGGAAAAAATAAAGTGTGAATAAGTTAATTAATTCAAAATACGCGAGGAACCATATTGGTTTCTACGTCAAAGGAAAAGGTATTTTTTTACCTAAACTGGCAATATGACGTCCATCTTTCTTTCCTTTTACGAATAAATAATAAAAAGTAAATTGCCATATTATGCGTTAATTTGATTATGTAAGTATTTATTGCGGCTTTATTTCAGGGATAATGTTTAAAACTCTGGAACTTATTAATCTCTTACAGGGTATGCATACTGGGTCACTTTACAGTAACATTGTATTGCTTTCTTATTTCCTAAATTAATTGACACAATAAATTAATTGATGTGTTTGTAGCTACATAATTGAACTGTTCTATTTATTAATTGATCTAGTTTTTATTATGACTCGTTCTTGTGCAGAGTGTTTTTTTTTATACACAAAATTTAAAATGCCCTACCACCAACCAAACCGAGTACTAAACATGTATCCCGCTGGGGATCAAACCCGCGACCTCCGAATCGTAAACTATGTTTACTTGAAACTTAATTACTGGTATTTGATATTAACTCGCCTTTTTTTTTCTTGACGGGGGGGAAATCTTTAAAAGATACCCAGACTCCTGAGGGAGAGTCTGGATTATGTGGGATTTTCACCCACTAAAACCCCCCCCCGGTGGTCCTCCTCAGCGCTTGTTGGGGAACACCGGGAACTCAAAGGACCAACTACCGGTGCTCCCCTAGCGCTCCGCTTAAGCCCCCCCGGGCTGGCCAAGTAGCCGAGCCGCACAAGCTCGCCGATATCGGTTGCAGCGGGACGAGACCACGTCGTACCACCGCTGCCATCCAGTGAGCCGCCACCACTGGTGAAAGGACGGCCAGAGCCCTCACTCTGACCGCCCACGACCCTGGGCGCCCCTGCTCAGGGGCATTGTCGTGACGCAGATGATATTAACTCGCCTATTCTGGGTGCGAGAATAAACCAGTGTTGAGCTATCATCAGCTCAGCATGCTTTTTCTACTGCGACACTTATCTGAGTGTTCTGTTATGTTATTTGTTTAACAATTGTTGTATATGTGTCGAAGTGGCGAATAAACAGTTTCTTTCTCTTTCTTGCTGATATTTTCAGCAACTGATGATTGGAGGGGCATTAAAGTTCTCGAGTGGAGACCGCGCACCGGCAACGTTAGAGCATGAAGGCATGTTAAAACCTATTATAAGTAAAACGTTGTCTCTATTATAATCTTATCTGGATAGAGGCTGTTAGTTAGGAGACAGCACTTCTGGGTACACTAACACACTGTTATGTTGTATCTTTAAGTGCAGTGAATATGTGGCTATTTTCAAAAATATCGAAAATCGAATAACGTACAGCCAAAGGCACGGAATTCCCTTTCAATCCTACAACCTTGGGATCTTCAAGAGCCAGGGTGAGTAGGCATCTAGTGAGATCGTGTGCTTCATCTTCGGCCACATCATCACTTTCCATCAGGTGAGATTATGGTCAAACACGTATCCAGTTAAACATAAAAAACATCCTCGATATGAATCGATCTTAAAAGCTAAATATGACGACATGTTTGGTATAGTGGTTAGAAACTCTGCTGCTATACCAAAAGGTCGCGGGTTCGAATCCCGCCAGGGGCATATGTTTGTATCTAAGTTTTCTTTCAAGAAGCGAATTAAAGCACATCTGCTAGAAATACAAAAGAAGAATATTCCGAAAGCATTTGCAACATTTCGAATAGCTTAGCGGTGGCTGCTCACAGACAAATTGACTCGTTCGCGTTGTAGGCATTTAGTTAATTATGTTAAGGCCACTTTTTATTTTAAACGAGTATCATTATGATCCATACAATTACTATACACCACCGTACAACATGATCTTTATAGAATACACACTTATGGTTGTTATTGAAAATTTTAGCACTAGTACCCTGCCCTCGCTTTCTCTCGCAGGGCACTAGCTGAAAATCAGTGTCTTACCGCTATAGGTGAGGATCCACACTGAGCGATGGCCCGTTTGTGGTACAGATACACATACAACTCTATTATAAGTTGTAACAGTTGTATTTAATTTTAGTTTTTATTTTTATTACTGTGAAATAAGGCTACATTGTGTAAGAATAACACCAAGCAGAATTATTGTTAAGTCGAATATTTTTGTATGTGTTTCTGTAATATGCAAATAAACGCTTTATCTATCTATCTATCTATCTATGATAAATACAGACATGTGTTCCCGAGTTATGGATTTTTTTTTAATTTATATATGTATTTATTTACAAAAAAAAAGTATTTTTGACAACCTGTTTGGTGTAGTGGTTAGCAACTCTGACCACTATACCAAAAGGTTGCGGGTTCGAATCCCGCTAGGGGCATATGTTTGTGTGATGAATACGGACATGTGTACCCGAGTTATGGATGTTTTCATTTATAATAAGTATTTATTTACAAAAAAAAAATGTATTTATGTATTATATCAATCATCTGGTATCCACAACACAAGCATATAGTTGCTTTACTGTGGAACTAGATGGCGCTGTGTGTATGTCTAAGGATATTTATTTATTTATTATTTATTTATTATTTGTGTCGTTTATTAACCATCTATCTATAATACAAGCCTAGTAGCTTAGTGTGGAACTAGATGACGCTGTGTGTATGTGCAAAGATAATTATTTATTTATGTTCGAAACAGCTTAACCGATTTTCATCAAATACGGCAAATAATCTGTCCCCTCGTTCAGTAGGTAAATTATAGTATGTAGTCCCGCGAACTAGGTTGCCACCCCTTTCTCCGTGTGCATGCTTATAATTGCCATGATTAGTAAAGCACACAATAATCTACTTGCGCTAACCTTCGCTACACTGAAAGCGGTGCGGTGCGAAATCGCGGCAAGGGCGGATCTAGCTCTCGTGTCACGTACTTCAGGTCCAGCCTAGACTGGCTTCAAAATAATAATGATAATTAATAAAGAATATATAATATTGGGTCTTTACCTATGAAATTCGAGTTTATTTTCTTCGTTAATCATATGTACCAATTCCTGCGATTTTCAAAGCTATATCCAAATTGGTTTTTTATTTGGAAAATGGAATGTTATTTCAAGGTTTCACATGAAATATTTTTTTAATTTCGGTGCTAAATCACATAATAAAAGAAATTGAAGAGAGCTCTTTTCATGTGCTCCCCATAATCATTTCTTAGATTCGCTGAAACTTTTATAAAGCGGTTACTTTTAAAAATTAACGCTGCCTATACTTAACTTAATGTTATCCGATAATACACACAAAGTTTAGCTTAATTTGGATTTGCCGTTCCCAAAAAAAAAATCAAAAATCTTTGTATGGAGAAAACAGTCTTAATGAAAATCTTCATACAAAACGCCAATTTCATAGGTAAGGACCTAATATTTTATTATTTTATAATAAAGTTGCTTACCACAACTTGTGATAATAGAAGGACCTACGCGGACAGTGACCAGCTGCTGGATTCGCCGTTGAATTTCCTTGTGTTTTCTATGGATGGAAGGAAGAAAGAAAGAAAAGAATTTAATCGATACACTTCTCGCCGAAAATTAAATTTCCATCCACATCACCTGGATGAGTGGAAGTCTACCACTGTACGTTTCTCAAGAAACTTCTTACCACGGACGACCACCCTGTGGAACGGACTTCCGGCAGCGGTATTCCCGAACGAGTAGGTACGGCATTGGAACCTTCAAGAAACGAGCCTACACCTTTTTTTTTTTTTTTACCAGGAGAAACGCTCATGCTTATCCGCCCTCCTCGGGGGAGGGGGGCGGATTATGTCGGACTCCGGCACAGAAGGTGCCGGCCTACCGACTAAAAACTCCTGGGTGTTCCTTCGGGCGCACCGTTTTCGGCGTGGCCACGGGTACCAACTCGGTATTCGTCCGCAGCCACGCCAGCGCGGTGCCCGCCGCCAGGGCAACAGCGGCGGCGGGCCCACCTCTGGGCTGGAGCAGGGAGGAATCTCCTGGTCCAACCACCTCAAGAAGGCGCGTGGGAACACCACGCGCGCCTTCTCGCGAGGCTTGCGTGTGGGTGCGGGTGGTGACTCCCCCGAGTCACCACCCAGCCTCGCTAGGTAGGGGGGAGAAGGTGGGCATACGCCCTTCTCCGGGTCCCAGTGCGTCTGCGGCGGATGGGATGAGAGGAGGGATCGGCCTCCCTCTCTCTCTCCGCCGCCTCCTTCCGCGAGATCACGCTCTCGCAGAAGGATAGGACCGCTTTCCACGACCTCTCGTCGCCGACCATAGCCTTGACTATGGCCGGCAAGGAGAGATCGTCCCCTACCGCTGCGACGAGGTCGCGGCGCTCCCCTGCCCAGGCTGGGCATTCCTCAAGGGTGTGCTGCGCCGTGTCCTCGTGGCAGCCACAGTGGTGGCACTCGTCGGTCGCTTCCCGTCCGGCGATCCGGTGCAGGTATCTCCCGAAGCAGCCATGCCCCGAGAGAACCTGCACCGCCCGGAAGGTAAGCGAGCCCCGCATGCGCTCCGTCCAGTCCCTTATTACTGGGCGGAGCGCCTCGACAGTCCGGTGGCCGGCCCCTGGCGAGGCCAGCCTTTCCCCCCAGATCCCCAACACGGACTGTCGAGCCTGGAGTTTCCGCACTTCCACCTCCCTGGGAGCAGGATGCTCGCCCCGGAGGAGGAGGCCCTTGCGCCACTTGTATAGTGACGCCTGGGCCCTCGCCTCCAGGTCCCAGGGAGGTGTGCCCGCCATTACGCACGCCGCCTCGAAGGAAATGGTGCGGTATCCGCGTATGACGCTGACGGCCATCACCCTCTGAGGTTTCCTCAAGAGGGCGATATTACGGGCCGTCAGGGTCTCCGCCCAGACCGGGGCCCCGTAAAGGGCCATCGACCGCACCACCCCCATGTAGAGGCGGCGGCTTGCCGACTCAGGCCCTCCGATGTTTGGCATCAGCCGCCTTAGGGCAGCCGATGCCGCGACCAATCGGGGGGCCAGGCGGGCGAAGTGTCCGCGGAAACTCCAGCGCGGGTCGAGGACGAGGCCGAGATACCTCATCTCGGGCTTGACCTCGATCCGAGTGCCACCAACTTGGATGCTCGCGCCGGGAGGCGGCCCCTTCCGGGCGCGGTGGAAGCACAGCGCCTCGGACTTGTGTAGGGCCACCTCCAGGCCAAGCATCCTTATGCGCCTCACCACCTGTGCTACTGACACAGTGGCGAGGCGTGCCGCTTCTCGGTACGAGCTCCCCCGGGAGGTCACCAGCGTATCGTCCGCATAACAGGTGACCTCTGCTCCGGGAAGGAGCGCGCCCCGCAGCACCCAGTCGTAACCGATGTTCCACAGGAGAGGGCCCAGGACCGAACCCTGTGGAACACCGCACGACGTTTCCCACCTTGCCAGCGTACCGTCCCGGACCGGATACTCAACGTATCTCTGCGAGAGGTAGGCCCCGACTATGAGGCGCAGGTATGGAGGCACGTTATGATAGCGGAGTGCCTCCATAATGCAGGCCCAGGGAAGGGTGTTGAAGGCGTTTGCAATGTCGAGCGACACCGCCAGTAACACCCCGCCCTGGGCGGCCGCCTCTTCCGAGAGGGCCTTGATACGGCCGACCGCATCCACGGTCGACCTTCCCTCTCGGAATCCGAACTGATGTTCGGACAAGTCGGGGCCCACGTCTCGGAGGTGCTTGACGAGGCGACAGCATATAATGCGCTCGAAGAGCTTGTCGACCTCGTCCAGTAGCACGATCGGACGGTAGGCTGAGGGGGATTCCGCGGGACGCCCGTCCTTCCTGATCAGGACGAGCCGGCCGGTTTTCCAGATAACCGGAAAACGGCCGGACTTCAGACAGGCGTCCAGTAGACCGCGGAATCTCCCCCCGAGGGCCCCCAGTGCCAGAGCCAGAACGCGTCCCGGGACTCCGTCGGGTCCCGGAGCCGTGTTTTTGGATTTCATCCTCAACACGGCCGCGCCTAGCTCTCCCTCCGTTACCGGAGGGACCTCAACTTCCGCGCTCGCATCCACGACGTCGGCGTGACGTCGTGGGGGCGCCATCGCTGGAGGGAGGTGTTCCGTCCCGATCGGAAACAGCGACGAAACAACCTCCTCCAGCAGTCGAGGCTCGAGACTCGCCGTCAGGGGGGGCGACCAGGGGCGAAGTTTGCCCCTGACCATCTTATACGGCCTCCCCCATGGATCACGGTTCAGAGTCTCGAGGAGCTCCGCTCTGGCACTAGCCTTCGCGTCGGCGATGGAGAGCTGTAGGGCCTTCTTAGCCTCTCGATAGGCACCGTACAGCTGGGCTTCCAAGTCGGCGTCGCGGACCCGCCTACGGCGGGCCCGGGTGTACTGACGTCTCGCCGCCACACACCGGGACCGGATTTCTCCGATCCCCTGAGACCACCAGTACACCTGACGCTTCGGAGGTCGAAGTTTGGCCCGGGACATGCTGGCGTCGCAGATCTGCGACAGCGCGTCCCGGAACCACTCACTCTCGACCTCGACCTCCACAGGCCTGGAAGGTGTTACCCAGGCCTGGACAATGGAAGCAATCTCCACCGCTTCGCGATTTAGGCTTGACAAGGCCCATCGAGCCGAGGCTCGGCTGTCGGGGCGACGGCGCGTGTCCGCGCGTTCTGTGGATGTGGAGACGTCGAATCGGATGTATAAGTGGTCCGACAACGTCTCCACATCCTCCAGAACCCTCCAATCACGGACACGCCGTGCGACGGCGGGGGTCGTGAACGAAACGTCCACGATGGACCCCCCCTGCCAGCGCACGCAGGTGTTGGCCGACCCCTGGTTCAGCACCCAGAGGCCGGCAGCCGCCGCCCACTCCGCTAGGAGATCTCCCCGAGTGTCCGTCGCGGGACAACCCCAAGCCACCGATTTGGCGTTGAGGTCCCCCACGACGAGCGCCGGACACGGTAGGGTCTGCCCAATGAGGGCCCCTATCTGGTCCAGGAACGCTTCGAACTCGGCGAGAGTCCTGTTTGGGGAGAAATACACCCCAATTAGGCATATCTCTCCCCAGCGGACCGCCACAAAGCCTCGACCCCTCGACAAGGTGGGAGGGGGCAGTATGCCCTCTGCCCCTCTTTTAGTTATTATGGCCACCAAGCCGTCCACGTCCTCTGCCCAGTTATCACTGGGGGGGACGTAGTACGGCTCAGCGACCACTGCGACGTCTATCGACCACTGCGCCATGGATTGCAGGAGGAGGTCCTGCGCACCGGCGCAGTGGTTGATATTCGCCTGGAGGACCCGGTGAATGGCCATCACTTGGCTGCATTTACCGGGTCCTTAGTGGGAGCAACGGCGGCCGGGGTCCGTCCGGCCGCCTTGGAGCCTACACGTTTGGGGGCTATCGCCCCCGTGCAGGCCCTGCTCCCCGCCCGGTGCTCGGCGGGCTTCCCCGCTGCCACACACAGTGAGCAGCGGGGAGCGGCCGAGCACTCCCTGGCCAGGTGGCCTGCCTCGCCGCAGCGGTAACACTCACCGCTGCGGTCGATCACCGAGGTGCATCCCTGCCTCACGTGGCCGAACATGAGGCAGCGATAGCACCTCGTCGGCCGGGCCTCCATTAGTTTGACCTGGGCGGAGACCCAGCCGACCAGCAGACGCCCCCCGGCCACCTTCTTGGCGGCCGCTACCGGGCATTGCACCCAGGAGGTCCCCTGGGCGTAGGGTGTGCGGACGATTTGGCCAGCCTTGACCGCCTCGACCGCACACCCCCCCGTTCTGGCCACCGCGACGGCGACCTCCTCTGGCGTGACCGATTCGTCCAGGCCCGAAATGCGCAGGTCTGCGCATTTCGTGGGCCTGGACACTTTGACGTCGGCCTCGCCTAGGATCTCCCTCAGCCTTGTGGCGAGGGAGTCCGCCTTGCCGCCGCTTGTGGCCCCAGGGACCTCAAGAATGAGGGCACCCGTCCGCGCCGTACGGGACCTCAGGCCGGTGATACCGAGGCTGTCCAGCTGTATCGACTTGGAGACTTGGAGACTGTAGAGACTTGGCCTCGGTCATCACCGACTTGTAGGTCACCCCCTTGTCCTGCGCCCCCGGCTGGAGGGTCAGGACAACGGCCGCGGAGCGAGGAGCCCGCAGTCCCGCCGCCTTCTTTTTCGTTGGACCTCCCTTTTTCCCCTTTCCCTTCGGTGTTGTTGAAGGGGGGGCGGAAGGTCCCGCGGCCGCCGTTTTCTTGTTTATCGCCCCGGCGCTTTGCGCCCGGGGCTTCTGCTTTTTCTTGACCACTGTCACCCAGCATTCGTCCATAGACGTCGGCGCAGGTGGCAGTGGTCGAGGCTCGCGTGGAGGAGCTAGTTTTGCCGACCCTTTCTTTGCCGGACCCTTTTTCTTCCCCTTTTTACGATTTTCCCCCGGCGAGATGTTGGTTGCCGGGGCTTTGGGGACCGCTGGTGCGGCAGGCGGCGGCGGCGGTGTACGCCTCATAATAGGCGCCGCGGCGGTTACCGCGCCTGATGAGGACGGCCTAGGTGGAATGGCCGCCCTCTTATCCGCCGCCAACGGCGGCCGCACCCGCTGTGCGGGGAGCAGCCTGTCCTCCAGGGCCTCGAGCCTTGCTCCCACCATGGTGCCGACTCGCTCCATGATGGTGCGCTCGAGGTCGTCCTTCCCTGGAGGAAAGGACAACTCCCGCACCTGCGCCTCCACCCGAGACCGCTCGAGGCTGGTCCGCAGCTCGCCCATCTCCTTGCGGAGCTCGGCCATATCGGCCTTTAGGCGAGCATTTTCGACGGACAACCGAACGGTCTCGTCGGAGGCGGATCTTTTGCCTAGCTCCGCCGTTGCCTCCTGGATTGAGACGGCGGCAATCTTAAGGGCTTTTACGAAAGTGCCCTTAAGATTGCCGGACTTTGTTGCGATATGGAGGATGGTTCCAACACTGTCCAGTACCTGTTTGTTCAGGGCCTCGGCAGTGCTGGCACCATCCACCTTCGCACCTCCACTTAAAGTCGGAGACGAATCCGCAAGACGAGCCGTTCTTCTGCTGCTCGCCTCGCGGATCATCTCGGCCGCCTCCTCCTCCGCTTGCAGTTGCAGCTCCTGTCGCCTAAGCTCCAGGAGCTCTGCCTTCGCCTTGGCCAAGCCCACGTATTGGCCCGTGGTCGGCGGGCGTCCTCGCTTTGGTCTTTTGGCGGGCCCCGATGTTTTGGGCCTCGCCAGCGGCCTTGAGTTGGACGAGTCGCCACTCGGCGACGCGTCCGACTGCGACGACCCGGACGCCCGCAACCTCTTGCGGGCTTGGTCCAAGGGCGCCGGAAATTCCGGCGCCATTCCTTCGTTCGGTTCGGGGGTGAAGAGCTCTTCCTCCGGGAGGTCCCTAACTAGGACCTTCTGTGGAGAGAAGAACTCTTCGCTCCCTGCCGCATTATCGATAAATCTCGTCGCCGGTCTCACGAGAACTTGCTGCCGTCCTCGACCTCGGGGCGAAAGCCCCGGGGCCGGTGACGACTGCAATAAGGCCGGCGACGACATCGCACATTCGGAGTCCGACAGCACAACGACCGGCCGTACGCCCTGCGGCGCTGTCGGCTCGTGGGAGGGCTCGAGGAGGCTCTTCCCTCCTTCCCAGCCCGGCTCCTCGACCTCCCTCTGCATATTGACGAACATCCTGGTGGGCGGGGTTCGGCCTTTAATAATGTAGGACTTATTTTGGTTGTTTTTAGGGGGGGGGGTTCTTTGTAAACTCATATTTTCATCCCACGAGTAAGAGGGAAAGGGTGGTCGTCCCGGGCGGTGCCCTCTGCACCCGGGAAACCCTATTACGCCTGGGGGGTCGCACCCCAAACGAGCCTACACCTTCCTCAAAGGCCGGCAACGCATCTGTGACCCTTTTGGTGTTGCGGGTGTCCATGGGCGGCGGTGATTGCTTTCCATCAGGTGACCCGCATACTCGTTTGCCGCCCTCATATAAAAAAAAAAAAAAGCGTATCTGGGACGTCATACCATGGTCAGAACCAAGCTCAAATCATGATCTATATTTAACTAGTTGAAAAGGGGTAGATACATTCATATTTTTTCAGCCAGGAGAAGGCAGTACTCTGACTTGAGCGTGGTACTATATTTATGACCTTATCGATGCTAAAACAATGCCATATGGCAGTGTGATGAAAGCTTTAAGATAAATAAAAAAAAAAAAAAATTTCAAATAACTTTAACGCAACCTAGTAATTTCCAAGATTTATTTTAAATCCTTCAAAGCACTCGTGACGCAGTCGCAATTACTAATAGTTTTCGATTAGCGAAGTTAAGCAAAGTTGGACGGTGGTAATATTTTTTACTTTTTATTGTGAGTTGTTTCAAGTCGCGTCATCATGAAGCTCGAGTAACCATAGTACCTAATCAGTTTTTATTCAAACTAGAATCAACTAGGTACATGTGAAAAATTATGCAATATTTTCTGTATATATTTTAGTGATAATAAAATTTAAAGATGGTAGGGTATACTTTTTGTGAATATAGTGATTCAATTCAATTTGTTTATTTCATTCTCACAGATAAAGTTACAATAATAAGAGTTTAACAATTCCAATCATTGATCAGTTGAATATGTGTGATAATGTGTCCGAAAAAGGATTAGCCCTGTGTTACAGATCACCAGATTCCACCCTTCGGACAGTTTATATTAATATAATTTAGATTTTTTTTAATGTATTTATTAAATTTCGAATTTGAACTTAAATTGTAATTTTAATTTTTAATGTAAACATTTAATGTAAATTGATATGGGACAAGTTCCTGCAATAAAGATTTTTATTTATTTATTTATTACCTATATAGTTAATTGTTTCGACATTTTTATTTTTTGTATGAAAACAGAAAAGTGATTAAGTAATCCCTCCAATAACTTCTACATAGATATTTTAATCTTATTTCATTCACGCAAACTAGAACCTACCAACTTTTATTATTAATATACCGAAAATATTTTTTACATAATGGTTGATTGTAGTTTGTATGAAAAGATTTATCCTTAAGTTGCGTTCGGTTCACACGCCACACCACCGCAGAACTTCCAGTAATATAAAAGCACGTCTCATAGCGCGTTCACATTTGCGTGTAGTAGTGTTGGTTGTCGTGTTGTCGACTGTCGTACGGTATTTCGGAGTACATACACAGAGCACCCCCACATATAATCTAAACACGCAATACATACCCATTTTCTGCGTGTTAACTAAACGTAATTATAAGACTTATCATTAAAAATGTCTGCGTTCAATCGCTAAAATAATTAGCCGTTTAGCTCGCTTGCATTCAATCGCTAAATTCGGTAGCATGTACCTCAGCGCCCTAGAATTAAGGATAAGGGGATAAACGTCTAATGTATAGACGTATTTGTAGAACGGATAAACGTTATAAACGCGCCTCTTTACGTACTTTGTGTATATAAACCAGGAGTTTCCCTGTTTTCAGTCTGTGTTTTCAAACACTACTTGCGACATCTATTGCGTGTGTTGAGTTACATCCAACCAAAATTCTAATCTACGAAACTTCAAAATATTGTCAACAGGTGGCACTGAGAACGATTCATTTATGTTTTTTTTTTTTTTTTTTTTTTTTTTTATTATGGCTTGGCAGTTAGCCATCAGCCTAAACACGAAAACATTAGGACATAACTAAAAAATACAACAAAAATCTATTAATACTAAACCTAACATAAGTACTAAACCTAAAATAATAAATAAAAAAAACAAACTACAACGAGTTTAAACAAAGAAAAATAATAATAATAAGTTATTTACAGCCTGCCAAAAGAGCCACAAACAAATTCATAAATATTGTTATATAATGTTAACATTCTTAACAAGCCTTGAACACTATTGGGCAAGGCATTAGGGGAATCCAGGATGTCGAGACTTAGACCAATGAATAAAAGGCGCTGTAGAGAAAATGTAGGACAATCAAAAATTAAATGTTTTAGGTCACAAAAATTGTTGTTACAATGCAAACAATCCGAACTCGAACTTAGCTTTAACCTGAAGAGATGTGATGGAAATCTAGCATGTCCAATACGTAATCTACATAGTGTAGTTATAAAATCTCTACCAAGGTAGAATCGGTACTTTTCAAACCAAGCCTTTGTAGAAGGAATCGGTACTATTTCAGCATGCCACTTTCCTTTAATATTTCTAGAGGCTTGTAAAGAAGTGGACCAACGTCTAATCATGTTTTCTTTCAGAGTCAAAACCAAATCAGAATGTGGGACACTAAAGCAACATTGACCAACATTTTCCGTGGATTTGGCAAGAGCATCAACGAGTTCATTTCCTAGAATCCCCGAATGTCCCGGGACCCAACAGAATTCAATTACGCAACCCTTGTTGTTGAGATTATATACAAGCTTTCTTAGAGTATAAATTAAATAATTAACATGAGCGTTGATATTTTTACTATACAGAGATTGTAAAGCGCTCATAGAATCAGATAATATTAAAAACTTTTTACACGTAAAATTATTAAAGTTCTCAATAATGTAATTAATAGCATAAATCATTGCTAATACTTCAGCCGAAAATATGGAAAACAAATTACTACAAACAAAAACTTTACCAGTTTTAGAGTTGGAATTGTAAAACGCCAAACTAGTCCTATCTTTAGTTTTGGAACCATCAGTATAAATTTTAATAAAGTCTTGCTTTTCACTAAGGAATTCCAAAAACTCAAATTTATTCTCAAATTTTGTTAAATTTACAGAAACATCCATTATCATGGTATGGAAATCGAATCTGAAACATGGCAGAGTAACAGACCATAAAACATCATCCTGGAATTGAAAATTCAAGTAACTTATTGATTCGCTCATATTAGTGGAAATAGTTATGGGAGTAAGATTGTAATTGGGTATGTTAAAATTATCTAAATATCTACACACGACGGGATTGTCGCGGCTTACTAATTGAAGGCAAAATTTGTCAGTTATGTAACTTCTCCTTATATACAAAGGAACAATTCCAGCCTCAACTTCAAGAGAGTTTATGGGGGAAGACATCATGGCACCTGTTATAATACGTAATGCTTTATTTTGAATGACATCAAGTTTTCTGAGCAATCGGTTATCTGCATCAGTATAAAACATACAAGCGTAGTCGAAATGACTACGGATGGCAGCAATATATAAAATTTTAAGGATCTTGGGATCAGCACCCCATTTGAGACCGGCCAAAGATCTCATAATATTCAAACATAATTCAGTTTTTTTACAAATATTTGACACATGAGGACGCCAGGTGAGTTCGGTATCCAATATAACACCTAGATATTTTACTGAAGTTTTAACTGGGAGTAATTCATTGTTGTACAAGATATGGGGTTGATGGAAACAATTTTTAGCAAAAAGCATTACAGAACTTTTACTAGTATTTACTTCCAACATAAGCTGTGTTGTAAATAGCTGATAGAGTAATTTTAAGCAGTTGTTCATAATTGGTTCGCCAATTCTTAGGTCATCACAATCCAAATAAATTACAAGATCGTCAGCGTAAAAACAATATTTGACTGAGGAAGGTATTTGCCTCATAAGACAGACTAAGCTTAGAATGAAAATAAGAGGAGAAATAACAGAGCCTTGTGGAGTACCTTTGTAAGTAATATTTGGGCCATAGAGATTATTTTTGACTTTTAAAGATACGTTACGTCCACTTAGGAATTTATAGATCCAAAGTAAAACAGAACCTGGAATACCTAAACTAGAGAGACTTTTAACTAAATATGCATGATTAATGTTATCAAAAGCTCCTTTTATATCTAAAAAAACGGCAAGTGTGTACTTATTATTTCTAAAATTGTTTTTAATGTCCCCAACTAAACAACCTATGTTATACATTGTACTTTTACCTTTACGGAAACCAAATTGGTTGTCTGGAATAAGAGAGTTGTTTTCAATAAACCATTCTAATCTATTTTTCAGCATAGTTTCGAAGCACTTAGCAAAACACGATGTTAAGGAAATAGGTCTATAAGCGTCTACACTACGTGGATCTTTACATGGTTTTAAAATGGGAACAACTAGTTGATCTTTCCACGTTTCGGGAATACTATTTTCGGACCATAATTGGTTAAAGATATTCATTAAAATAGTTTTACATTTAGAAGGTAAATTTTTTATAACAGTATACGGTATAAAATCGGGACCAGGCGACGTATTCTTTTTATTCTGTAAAGCTGCTTGCAACTCATAAAAATGAAAAGGTTTTGAAATCCACTGGGCAGTTTCGGAACCAAGAGAAGAAAAGTAATTTGCTAATACAGGCGAATCAGAAGAACTGTTTTCATTACAAGTAATTTTATTTAAAAATTCTGAAGCATTACTGGGATCATCTAAGAAATGTGACTTAATGTTGGCATTAAGTTTAGAAAATTTAAACTTCTTTATATAGTCCCATATTAATTTAGAGGGCGTCATACGGTTAAAAGAATTGCATAGAATAGCCCACGAAATTTCCTTTTGTTCCTTTAAAATTTTCTTTTTCTTGGCATCAAATTGTTTATAGAGGATATAGTTTTCTAAAGTAGGATAATTTTTATAAGAAGTTAATGCATACTTGGCTTGACGAACGGCTTGGCTACAAGTGTTATTCCACCATAACAACGCCTTGCGTTTTTTAGTATGGCAAGTATTGGTTTTATGGGGAAATGTCCACAGAATGTCACTTAGTATTTTGATAAAATTGTTATAATTTTGAATTGGATCTTTATCGTTAACATAAGAAGAAAACATTTTATCACACATTTTATCAAAAACTGACCAATTTATTTTGTTAAAGTTAACCGAAGATAGGGAATGAATTTCTGGATCTGAACTATTCAAAAAGGTGTTAAAATTATCATCATTAGAACAATTATTATTGGAATTATACAGCATGTTTACTACAAGTGGATAGTGGTTGCTACTAAGCGGGTCTTCTAATATTGAGAAAGAACAGCTGGAACTTACCGACGGAGATGCAAAGACTAAATCCAGCACATTACCTTGCTGCCCAAAAGGAGATAAAGTAGTGACCTGATGATCATTTAGGCAAACTAAATTTAGGTTATCTACAAAGGAATGGATGTCGTTACCTCTTCTATCATTCGATCTACATCCCCAGGCTGTGTGATGTGCATTGAAGTCACCGATAATCATGTAATTTCTATTATTAAATTTAGAGAATGAGTTATGAAGTTGTTTAATTGTGAATTTCCCATTTGGAGGAGGAGGAACATAAACACTAAGGATATCCAAGGAAAAGGAATCCAGCTTAATGGAAACTAATAAATTTTGGAAATGGTAATTGGAAGAGGTAGAAATTCTGGTGAAGTTATATTTATTCCTAATCGCTACTGCTACACCACCATGAGCGTTATCAGAGTCTTGTCGAATGATATTATAACCAGGTATTTTAAATAGTTTGTTTGGGCTGAGCCATGTTTCATTAAGTAGAATTATATCGATTTCAAAATCATTACTATGAATGTAATGTTTAAGTTGATCTAATTTAGGAAGGATGCTACGCGAGTTCCAATGAAAGATATTTAGTTGCTCTATACCAACCTTGTTATCCATAAAGATTAAGTTGCAAAGTTGGTAATGAGTAACTCTTTAATCAATTTAGAGGAGATAGGATTAGCATCAGTGTTAGGATTTTTTTCATTATATAGCTTGACTATCTCAACTACAGTTTTAGTTATGACTTTTAAAACATCATCCGAATTAATAATGTCTGATAACATAGCTCGCCTTTGAGGAACCTGTATAGGTTTGACATACACATTATTCAGTGATGAGGGAGAGGACACCTTAGCGGCTACAGTTGCATATGAGACTTTCCCACTGATTTTATTTTTAATTTCAGCAATTTTTGCTGACTTTTGTGGGCATATAGAGGCCACAGCTACATGTGGTCCACCACAGTTGGCACATTTAATATTGTCTTTGTTGTCACATTCTTTAAAAAAATGATTGTCAGAGCATATGGAACAAATTTGCTTACTCTTACAGGAACCACGACTGTGTCCAAATTTATAACAGACGAAGCATTGCGTGATCGGCTTAATGTATTGTTGCACGTCGAACCAGATGTGGTCAAAAGTCACATGATCTGGAAGAGTCGAACTTAAAAAAGTTACCAGTACTGTGGGAGTGGGAACCCAGACATCATCAGATTTCCTTTGAAATCGCTTTACACCAATTACTTCTGCGATTGACTTCATATTCTCTAATAAATCTTCTTCGGTGATTTCAACTGGTGCTTTTATTATACCTAAAGATTCTAGGTTATTAAATGGAACTCTGGCAATCCAGTTGTACTGATCAAGAAGGGTTTTATTTAGTACGAAATTATTAGCTTCTGACTTGTTTTTAAAAAAAACCTTTATCATGAAAAGACCGACAGGTCTAACATGGAGTAAACCAGGTAAAGATTTCAGAACACTGTTGGTTTTAAGCAAATCCAGTTTAGTATTTGGTTGTGACGAAGAGAGTAAAATAGGATACTCGGGCTTATTGTCCTCAGTGTAAATGTGGTTATAATCTTTAAAAAGACCTCTGCGATTGCGGGAAAACTTAGCCGCCATTTTTGGTGGTGAAAATTCTTCGGTACTTTCACTGCGATTTTTCCTTTTTAATGATTTGCCATTGCCATCACTGGAGTCACTCATACTACATAACCGGTGAGATAAATATTCACAATGAGGAGTCAAACGAAAGAGAAAAGGGCTATAAAAGCAATTAAAAATTAAATTTTCAAAAAAATGCGCCTCTTCGCTTTGAAGGTTCGCGCCCTTTTTCTTCATTTATGTTCATTCACTGAATAAAAACATTCACTCGTGATGACGTTATGCAGTGTTTCCTGTTTATGATTTTACCCCATTCAGGCTAAGATTAAAAATAAATATAGTAGTTAAGTGGTAAAAATGCTATGAATTATCGAAGTAATTGGTCAAGTTTTTAGTTCAGGTACATCTTGTTCTACCTATGTAAATCGGTACATTTTGTCAGTAGAACTTTTGTATGAAGCAACCAATTATTTCACCGATTTCAGAGTCGAGCACATACCACTGTCGATTCTAGCTTATAGGAGTAACAGTGGGAGGAGTGTAGAGTCCGAATCGTTCTTTCTCGTTGAGCACGTAATTGAACTAAAGCTATGACCGATTGCATACGTGACTGTCTAGAATATCGCTACGAGAATTCACACTGTCATCCAAGGAAGAGTCTGGAGTTCAAGTTTGTTTTTAATCTTACCCGAAAGTTAAATGTTCCTAAAAGTAAAATCTATTTTGTCATTGATATAGACCTATCAAAAAACTGCAAAAGTACAATCGGCAGACTTATTTCCTATCTTAACTAACGCCTAGAAAGGCATCGTCAATAGTTGCTATTAAGTTCCAAATACTCATAATTGTGCTCTGGATAGTAAGTTTAAGTTTAATATTTTGTACGCCGTTCTACTATGTTGTTGTTATGATTTGTACTTATGATTTGTTGAGAAAACTTAATGTATTATACCTGTCTGTGAAATATGAAGTGGTAATACTGCTTTTGATTAATTTGATTAATCCCCAGAGGGGCTTAGCCAATAAATATATTTAAAAGAAATGTAGCAAAACAAAATTTTAACTGGAAACACAGTTATGACGTCTTTACTTTAATTCATTCTATTGTCATTCCATGCCAATCTTTTGTGACGTGTGGCCCGTATGGAAAGGGAAATTCATGGGCTCTTTTCGTTCATTCGATTTTCAGTTTCAATGTTTTTTCTATTTGTTTTCGTTGTAATCAGTGAAACTTAGTATTTAGCAATGATTCGATAAACTGTGGTTACGCTATGTCTCAAGATTTGGACACCCTTTTCAGCGACGATGAGTCTGATATCCCTATATGGCAGGAGCCCCGTCGGGAACCCTTGGGGGCTCCCAAGGAGACCCTATGCGAGGAAAGTTGCCTGGAACAATTATCTGGAGACCGTCTACACGCACTGGAGGAAGAACAGGAGATATTATCATCCTCTGTGTTTTCTTTGACATCGCATTTAGCACAAGTCGAATTTCGCCTCCGACAGATCTTGAAAGCGCCACCAGAGGAAAAAGATGTAATGCTTAAGGCTTTAGAGGAGTTCACGTCGCGTGGTGTGCCCGATTCTAGGGCTGCACCTCAAGGGAGTTCCGGTGATACGTCCTGCAGCGAATGTGTTGAGCTCGAGAGAAAAATCCGAAGACAGAGAACACGACAAGCCCATTTTATCGACAGACTTAAGACCCAATTAAAGGAGCTCGAGCGATTCGCTGCAGAAAGTTCTGAAGCTGGCAGTAAACAGCACAGATCCCTGATAGAGGAGTTACGAGGTCAGATCGACAGAAGTTTGGAGGAAGGATGCCATCAACCTTTGAGTGCTGACGAATTGAGGCATCAAATCAATTGTGCTGTCCGTCAGTATGCAGATAGGCAGCTATCAAAAGACGAAATCATATCAAAATTGCAGGCCCATATAGAAGATATGGAAACATTTATGAAGTTGGTGAAAAACGAGGAATTAACAGGGCAAGCAAAAGCGAAGAAAACGGACCCAAAAAAAGTTGGAAAGCCCGAGAATTCTTTTGACAAAACATTTAATAAAAACAAAATGAATGACGATCTTAAAGCGGAGACAATCAATTTGATGAGGAAAGCATCCACATTGATACAAATCTTTACAGTATCACAATTTGGCTGCTCCCCAAATACAAGTAGAAAGTATGAAAGGAAATCGGCCACCACAGTTACACATTGGGGCAATCTTCGGGCTAGGCTTGAGATGTCTATTGATGCAGTATTGCATTTAGTGTCTCGTGATAGACCTTCTAATGGTGTTATAGACAGTTATGATAGTGAATCCGAGGAAGGAGGTATTATCATCAACGATGCTCCTCTAACAACAGCTGTCCGTAGGCATTTGGCTGCCAACCTCCGTGACTTGTTGCAACACGGTTTAACAGGTCCGGAGTCAACTTCCCTAGTACCCATTATTGGATGTTTTCCCATACGAAGGTCTTCGATGCATGCAACACATATTTGGGAGCTTATTTTGCGTTACTACGATTTAAATGACGGAGATAGGTTTAATTCTACACCAGCCAGGAAATTGAGTCAAAGCTTCAACTTGGATATAGTTGGTGGTTCTACTATAACCAATAAGCAGAGCTTATTAAGTGCTATAGGCAGTATTATAGCATCGCACATGCCTTATAAGAGAAGTTATGATGCACATTTTAAAGCTTTTGTTTGTGCTGCATTGAATGTTCACAAACTTGTAATCTGGCTGAATATCATTCTGAAAAGCCGTTCTTTGATTGATGCATACTACTCCTCTACTAGTTACATAGTCAACACTGGTTTCCAGGATGCCTTACAAAGCCTTGAACGCTTGACTGCATACAATTTTGACTTGCCAGTGGACCTAGCTGTGAAACAATTCCAGAATATAAAAGATGTATTTATGTAGCTATATTGTAATGTTAAGTACAACTTTTATACATAATCAGTCGCTGGTCTAAAATGCCTTCCATGTTCTAAGTAGAGATGGGTGAAATGGTATAACTCCATATTCAAATTATTTGATTGTGAAAATAGATTATTAGGATACTAGATATTGATAAAAGAAACTTTTGTAATATTTTTTCTATACAAATGGTTTTTTCTTGTTTGAATTAAAAAGAAATATTTCAAAAGCAAATGATTATGCAACAGTAAATGCTACTTGAATCATTCGAATATTAGATTGATATTTTGTGGAACAATCATCCATCTCTAGTTCTAAGATTATTTTTATTGCATTTATTTGATGCCTAGTCTATTTCTAGTCGGTAATAGATTAAATATACCTGTAATTTTAATTATTGATTACCTAGTTATATCACTGCAATTATTTATATAAAAACTGCGAAGAATTGATGCTCTCTTACCTATCATGTTTTAGAATAATTGAGAAGTTAGTACATTCCAAACGAGATCTCTGTATGCTTAGGAATATTAGGATCCCAAATTGTCCCACTTATTGAAGAAGCTTATCCCGCTAACTGTTTTTAGATCTGCCGCGGCGCCTTCTTTCTAAAGGTAGGCTCCAGATGGTGGTGGTATTGGCCCACAAGTCATCTGATCTGGCATGCAGCAGACATGCCTAACCCAGTCCCACTTTAGCTTAGTGGCCGATGTGGCTACGTCAACAAATTCGGTCTTAGAGTGCAGTGTTGTGTCAGATGTGGTTGGTCAGTTTTACATTCAGTATGCTGCACTTCATGGCTCTTTTCGCAACCTCGAGGTTGGTTAATAATTATTTTATTTGAGTTCAACCCAAAAAAGAAAAATTTATTCAAATACCACCGAGGAATTATTTCATAGATTGAATGCTTAGTTTGTAGGTAAGTTGTAATTATTCCAAAGAATTTATCAAAGATCTTTAAATTGTATATTATAAGAAAATGTAAAGTACATATTTCGTTAATTATAATGTAGTTGAAGCATTGGCTATGATTATTATTTTCCAATTTCCTTGTTCCAAAATTACTTTTTAAGGGTAAACACTAGTATGCTATTAAGTAGTTTCATAATACAAATAATAATCGACCGAACGAACGTAAAAAAATATGATATCCGATGATAAAATATTATTCTGTGATAAATAAAAGTATATCTAAAAAAAATTATAGCTGGTCTGGTGGGGTCTACGCGAATGAAATAGGACTTTATAAGCTACTTGTTGCCCGCGACTTCGTTCGCGTGGACCATTTCATCAAAATCGGTACAGCAAAAAAATTTGCCTATATATGTTAATCTAGGTTCGAACGGACTGATTTGGATGAAAATTTTTTGGTATGTCTGCCAACCAAATTTCATCCAAATCCGTCCAGCCGTTTAGGCGTGAAGAGGTAACAAACATACACCCACATGAACTTTGGCTTTTATAATTAGTTAAGATAAAAGTTAAGTTTTGGTCCAATAAAATTTGAAACTTGCCTCGACACGAAAAAAAGGAGATTAGTTAAGATTGGAATTCGGGGATTAATTCGTCATTTTTACGCAACTGCGCCTGAAGGGAGGGTAATGTTTATCGACTATGTATGAATGTCCGTTCCTTTGGTGTATATCAAAGTCAAAGTCAAAAATGCTTTAATTTGTAGGTACACAGAGTACACTTAAAATAGTCAATTTTACATTTTTTAAGCTACTGCTTGTTCAAAATGCATAATTACCCTGAGAAGAACAAGCATTCACTTTAGTTGTCTATTTGCAATGTTAAGCTATATCTGGCGCGACCATTTCTTCGATGGGTGATGATCACTAGTAGCATTTAATACGTTCGTTGGGCACGTTAAATGGTCGCGATTGTTTTCAATTGAAGGCAGTCGTTAAGCTAAGTCAGTGGCCTATAGGGGCGATTGAAAAACACTGGCTGTGTGTGTGTTGCAGGTGGCCAATTACTAAATTTTACAAGAACTAAATTAATAAAAGAAGACTGACCCACCAGTGGGGATGTATCCTAAGGTGAATGGTCACAATTCCCACTCACGGCGCCACGGTTGAAACGATTTGGTATACACAGGCGTAAGTAGGTATATGACCTGAAAAACGACTTTATGTACTTTTATAATGCAGAATAAACAAATGATAGGTGGGTACCTACCTACCACAGAACAATCTGGGCTATATACCTACGTATAAACGTAATTACCTACACATTTACAAATTCTACGCGGATGAAGCCCCGGGTTCCCTACTTATTTCAATACTAGTGAGTTCATGGGGCGGTGCGGCTAAAACAATATTTCTAACCCTAGAGAGAGCGCAAAGAGCGATTCTAAAGGTCTCTACTTTTCGTTCATTTCAAATGAAAGTTCGATTCTTGAAGGAAGCTGCAGAACTAATAATTGCCTATTTTGTCAATCTGCAAATAGATACCTATATTACAGCAATCGGAACCTAACTAATTCCTGTTATCTTTTTGTTCCAGAACTTTAGCTATATCAATGGTAGATAGAACTCCAAAAGCTTATTTAATTACGCACGCATCAAAACCTTTGTAATTCTTCCTTTTTTTTCGGTTCGGTGGTTTTGGCAACAAAGCTGTAGACGAACCAATGAACATAATTCGATCTCTTTCTTACTTAGACTAACTCCTTTTAGAAGATAAGGATAGAGTCTAAGGTTAATGGACGATAGATATGAGGGGAAGGGATTTTAAAACAGTGTTACCAATTTACGAAAATATACGAAAAATATAGACATTAACGTTACGAATAGGTACCGACGAGGTTTTATGAATGCGATGTTAGTGTAACCTTTTTAAAAGTTTAATTATCAGGTTCTTTTCAGCTAATTACCATAAACAAGCGTTTGTTGTGGCATTTTTAACCTATTGTTGGAAACCTTTCATTGTATTAAATTCCTTGGGGAACACACATGCACTAACACGTTCGTGAGGCATCCGTGGGCAATGGGTGCTACTGCAACTTTGAATCATGCCCGACTGACCTTCTTTATTTTGTTAGAGTTTATAACGTGCACCTTTATTCAGAACAACCCGTTTTAGTTTAAGCAGTTTTCTATTAGCGTTTGTTTCGCATTGATAATCAATTAGTGAAGGAAGATCCTGATCTCCAGGCCGCCAGGCGTCGTTAATCTGTGGACGAAATTTTTCTTACACGGGCATGAATCAATCATGAAATATCGCCGCCGAACAGACAAGGTCGTCAAACACATAACACCTATCGTTTTTCGTCGGGGGATAAAAACAAACTTACAAAAGGTAGAATTAAGAATCTCCTGTTTTTGAAGTCGTTTAAAAAGGGGAACATATTTCATCGATATGTATATCATTGAATAAACTATTTCATTACAGCTCTTCACCGTTATGTATGATACTCGGCAATTCGACAAAACCTTTCGCTTACAAAATATAAACCGGTCTGTGGAACCTGCCTACGCAGTTTTTTGAACTCTTTATTTTCGTCTATTTTTAAACTTTCGTGCTGGCATCACTATCACAAAGTCCAAGGCCCGCGCGTCGCGTGTCGCCGCACTTGCCGGTCGGTTTCGGATGTACATTTTTTGCAAGTAAACACGAGCGAGTGCCGGACTGAGTAACACTTGCTAGTGTGTAGTGTATTAATGTAGTATTGACGAATAATGAGTGGTAGATAATAAATAAATATACGCCGAGTTTATTGTACATTCAGCACAGAAAAATAGGGTATCTCTTGCGTTGCCGCCACAAACATCGAGGAATTGTTCGTGTATTACCTACCGACCGAGGTAAAAATATTTTTATGGGTTTTTTGATAGACGTGTGATAAAAGTAAAATTATTATTATTACATTATTTGTAAAAGCAACAATATTCGTTACATAGTCTTTACCGGTGAGAGCGTTTTGGGAGCGTTTTTCTAAGTCTTTTTGCCTCGTCGACACGATTTTACGATGTCGTTAGGGGGTCATACTCCGATTGTTATTAGAGACTGACACAAAATAGAAAAGACTAACCCTTGTACATATTCGTTTAATTTTTTTTTTTAAATATACCCTGGTTATTGACTGGTTTTCCATTTGTTTCAGTCTTTCTCATAACGATTTTAGAATTAATAAGTACGATTTTAATTTCAGCCAGATATAAGGCTAAAGATGGCAAGCGCTCTCCGACGTTCTGTTTTCCAAGTGATCAAAAGGCACAATACTGCTGCCTCGTCCATTGTCAGAGAGAAAAGTACGAGTTCATCACAGAAAAACATTCTGACATCAGTATACAAGGACATACCCGAAACTAATATGATTGTCAATGACTTTGTGTGGCAGAACTTAGATAGATGGCCTGATAAGACTGCTATGGTAAGTTAAAAAAAAAAACTAATTCCTACTAAAGGAAAAGCCTATTCAAGCGACATTTCTGTCAGTGTTGTGTGTTAAAAACTCATTTCAGAAATTATTCGGATTTTGGCGGCTTCTTGTCGGAACACGAATGCTAAATCTTATTTTTTTTTTGTATTATTGGCTTTTGCTGCACACTATTCTGCCTTTACTACGCCACAAAAATGACAATATACGCCGAAATCCCGGCAAAAAGCTCCTCTTAAAAATTCAATTTTACTCAAGGATTAGTGTGCCATTTTCCAATATCCAGTGTAATAAAAAAATTAACACATTACCAACCCAGTGAGCCCATTCACTTTTCCATGGAGTAGTAGATTTTTTTCGCGATTTAGTTGGATGAATAAATATAAATGCTGCACCAGTATTATAATTTTTATATTAACTTTATCATCACCATATCAGCAACAGGATATTTACATAGATTCCCAGACCAACCAATAGGAAGCGGCTTACATCCAGCTCCTTTGTCAGGTCATCGATCCACCTTGTGAGTGAACATCTCACTCTGTGCTGGACAGTGCGTGGTCTCCACTGTAGAACTTTTATGCCCCAATGGCTATCATTCCTATACATGAGGCACTTCAACTACCCTGCTGAATTATGTTGGTGACTTTTATTTTTCTATGGAACACCGAGCATTGCCCTCTCCATAGCGCATTGTGTGACCTATTTTATATTAAGAGGGTGTACAGGCCCTAAAGTAGAGTGGACAATGTTTACAATCAAACCATTCAAAAGGAAGAACAACAAATCTACTCAGCTATTCGAATTGTAAATTAAATGACACCATTTACTGATCACTGAAATGATTAATTGTGAAATAATTTTAAAATTATTATTAATTTAGCTTTTTTTGCATAGCATTGTTATTTATTATTAAACTAGTCAAAATTTAAGCCAATTTATTTTAAAGACAAGCAAAATTTAAATAAAAAACACATTTTGGACTTAAAATAAACACATTTAATAATAATGTATCTTCCTCTTTCGTTTGTTGTACTATTTACTGGACACCCAGTATAGCATTGAATCCAACATTTTGGATAATTTTAATTTGTTGATAAAAATAACAACTTATATATAATTTTAAATTTTCAAATATAGCAGGAATCAGACATATTTAGGTACTATTTAATAATTAAATAGATGATATTTATATATAGCCTTTTTTAGTGTACAGTATTTATGTTGTGTTTGAAAAGAAATCTTAATTTATCAAATGAAGGCCCTGTTTAATAAAGTGCTCCATTACCTCCAATGTATAAATAATGATATAGTACAGTACTTTACGATCAGGTAGTAACTTACTCTATATACATATACAGGGCGTCCCAAAGTTATGGGACATGAAGGGGAAGTACCTTAAATATCGTAGATAGTGAATTTTGCTCAAAGAAGACTTTATGTTATTTTTAAAAGTTAGTAATTCTGCATTCATAGATTTTCTAAAAATTACTTGCTTCGGCTGGGAATCGAACCGACTTAAATGTGAAAAAAAAAACACCCTACTTTTATGATGCCAATCGAAAGAATAGCTAAAAAATAATAACTCTGCCTAAGTAACATAGTATTTTAAAAGAAAGGAACAACATAAAATGATTGAGTCAAATTTCAAGAAAGTTATTTATTGCCGACGACGTTCGAAAAGTAGCGATATTATCATTCCAAAGATAGCATTGATTATTCGTAAATAAGTACCCACTTCATAAAATAGGTACTAACATAGTTTTCCTTATTATAAGTGCACGTGTAGATGAAATGATAAAACTTGTATTTCAATACGTCCTCTGTAAGCTAGACAGAAGGCAAATTAAAAACAAAAATAAATAATTTATAATTTGAAAATGGAACAGTTTATGACAGCGTTTGTTTGAATGCATACTTTTTAAGATATTTTAAAAAGAAGTGATATTTTTAAATGTTGTTCTTAAATTTGAAAATGGAACAGTATGTGCGAGCGTTTGTTTTTCGGATATTGATCTGTTTAGTCTCAATTCACTTACACAAGTGTTATTGTGTTAATTTATTGCGAACATGGCATATCAAGTAAGTTTTGATCTAATGGAAGCATATTTTTTGAACGATAAAGATATCTCTAGAAGTTTGCGGTGGTATGGCGTAAAATATCCTGATAGACAAATACCGTCTCGTAAAGTTTTGAAAAGGCTTGTGAACAATTTGAAAACTCTGGGACGTTTCGATAAACGCCCAAGAGAACCACAGCAAGAAAACCATACGATCAACGACGAAGAACTTGGTATTTTAATTTACTTTTCGGCTTTTCCGAAAGCATCGGTGAGAGAAGGAGAACATGAAATTGGAGTTTCAAAAAGTAAAATACACCGTGTATTAAAAAAACACGGTTTTAAGAGTTATGTTGAAGGACGATTGGTTCAAAAATTACTTCCGGGCGATACAGAAAGGAGAAAAAATTTCTGTCTTGATATCCAGGCACGATTGCTCGAAGATCCAAATTTTTTGGATAATATTATTTGGACAGACGAATCTAACTTTAGCAATAACGGTATGTATAACCGCAACAATAATCGTATTTGGTCTAAAGAAAATCCCCTACGAGTGACTGAAACTAATAACCAAGTGCGTTTTTCACTCAACTGTTGGTGCGGACTTTTAAAAAACCGGGTTTTCTTAATCCATTTTTACCAAGGAACCTTGAACACAGAAAAGTATTTAGGAATACTTCAAATTTTAAGGGATAAGATAAGAAACCATTCCGCGGCGGAGCAAGAAAACTTAATTTTCCAACAAGATGGAGCTCCGGCTCATAATAGTCGGAGAGCAGCAGATTTTCTAAATGAATGTTTTCCTACATGGATTGGTACAAATGGACCGATTAGATGGCCGGCCAGATCCCCGGACCTCACACCATTAGATTTCTTCTTTTGGGGATACGTGAAAGATATGCTATACAAAAAGCGATACGAGAACGTAGGCGAGTTGCAAACAGAATTGTGCCATATCACATCGAGTGTTCACCATAAAATGATTAGAAAATCAACAGGCAGCGGGCTCATTAAAAGATTGGCGATTTGCGTAAGACAAGAGGGATCACATTTTGAGCATTTAATTAATTAATTTACAAAAAAATACCTACTTAATTGACTACGGCAGTTTCATGTATGTTTTTTATTTGATTAAAATGATTAATTTCACGTTGTTCCTTTCTTTTAAAATACTATGTTACTTAGGCAGAGTTATTATTTTTTAGCTATTCTTTCGATTGGCATCATAAAAGTAGGGTGTTTTTTTTTTCACATTTGAGTCGGTTCGATTCCCAGCCGAAGCAAATAATTTTTAGAAAATCTATGAATGCAGAATTACTAACTTTTAAAAATAACATAAAGTCTTCTTTGAGCAAAATTCACTATCTACGATATTTAAGGTACTTCCCCTTCATGTCCCATAACTTTGGGACGCCCTGTATAATGTGTAAGAAAACCATAAGAAACACTCTAAATGTATGTCAAACACACTGGGTGTTTGTACATCTGTTCTTATCTAAGTCGGTTAGCAGGCAGTTAGCAATATTGTTGTAAGATAACATTAGCCATAATTGAGGTTTCCAAGCGACAATGCTTCCACCTTTGGCCTTACAGTAGTTAAGGGGTTAATAGCAGCCAAATATCATAACCAACTAATACAAATTAATTATCGAATTCACTATAAATTCTCCAGTAACAAGGGTTATCTAAACATTAATTTCCTTATGCTCCAGGAAGAAGAAAAAAAAATCTTTTTTGTACACAACTTAAAAATATACACAGATAAATAATTTATACAGGTATACGAAGGCGATCTTATCGCTTGAAGCGATCTTATCGCTTGAAGCGATCTCTTCAAGACATACTTAATTAAAAATAATAATAAATTGCAAAATATATCTTGTACCTAACATTGATAAAATTTATTTCTTTGGTTTATTTTGTAGACGCTTTATTGTACTTTATAAAAAAAAACAACAACATTAATTTTAAATAAATATTTATTACGTGACTGATGAATGATACAAGTAGATTACCTAAGAAATTTGAGTATTGAAGTATTTTTTAGGTCTCTAAAAATGAATTATTAACATTGTTTTGATGTTATAATATAACGACGTTGGTTATGCTATTACCTAAGTATATTTTGTACTGTCAGTAATTTAATATAGCATAGCTGATTGTTTTCCTAATTAAAAAAAAAACAGTGGCAAACGGGGTTCTCTGCCCTTTCGCCGAAAATTGTTTACCACATTTTCACTTGCCAACTAACGTTTCGCCGAATTATCATTTGCTAACTTATCACTTAATTTTGTTTTATTTCCCAACCTCACAGTTACCAATTGTACGTTTGGTCTGCTTTTCATAATGACACTTTTTAAAATGCCAACCTTCAAGTAGCAGAATGTTTTAGTTTGCGTAATATTCCTTTAGTTGTTTATTGTTTACCAAATGTTGAATTAAATAGGGTTTAATTTCTCTATGTATACATGTCAACCTAACAGAAGGGCATTGCTCAACCTGGCTTCCAACCTAACCAACGCATGTCGGGGTGCCCCGAACTCTCGTGCTCGCTACGCTCGCACCCGCCCTATAAACATTTTGTATAGTAGTTACCTACATTCATCTAAATTATTATTATTCCTTTTTAGGAGACAGTTTAGATCATTCAGTATGAAAAGGGAACTGTTACACTGACAAAACGCCATTCGTCTAATAGTTGTGTGGCCTAGTGAAATGTTTGACAAATGATAAATGTCCCAAACGTTTTGTGTCATTATAATAATCAGCTTAACAATAATTCTACCAAATGAAACGTCATAAAAAAATTTGCTAATCGTTAGTTTTCAATGCGAAACATCGGCGAAACGTTGGTTGGCAAGTGATAATCTGCCAAACAATTTTCGGCGAAAGGGCAGGATATCGGCAAAGGGCTTGATACACACACTACGTATAAAGCAAAATTATAAACGTACAATACAACATAATATCATCATAATGTCAATTACCATTACACTAAATATGAATAATAAATATACCTAAAATTTTAACAATAGTAATATGTAATCATAACTTATAAATACATGCAGAATGATAAATAAGGCGGGTTAAGTTTTTCTGGTGTATATATTTAGATTTCTATGTTACCTCTTGTAGCCTAAACGGCTTGACCGATTTTGAAATGTTAGGTGTCGATAGATGCGTCTTGATCCCCAGTGTCATGGATACATTTAATGGCAAAAAATTCAACATGGCGCCCGTGAAATACAAAATAAGCTGTCGGGTTTTTTGGTTTCCATTCTCATATTGTTATTCGATGTACCTCGATGTCTCGGGTTCACCTTCACCTTGCCTCATTGCAAATCGCAATTCTCATCTTCACTTAACATCAGGTGTGATTGATGTCAAGTGCTAACCCGATGTGAACAAATAAAATTAGGCTTTTGACGACTGAATAATTTCATAAAATTGTACAAGGAACCATTTGATAGTAAACACAGAACTTGGCTGAAGTATCATGGCATTATGTAGCCAAACACTACACTCTGTCCTCATTATCTGTCTATAAGATATCCCCGATCAATCAATCTTATACAATAATCATGATAAAAATTGATCAAAGTCCGTTTGGTTTAAGTACAACGTAGACTTTGTACTTTGCTCGCATTAATTGACATCGTTTGTGGCATGTCAAATCATTGTGAACGTCACGACCCGCTCTCCACTCAAACCTAGTTGCAGTTATTACTACAATTATTAAATAATAATAAAATTTATTTATCACAGAATTCATAAGATTTATTCGATTCTAGCAAACATTAATTTAAATCTGACCAGTCATTAAATATGAAACCTAACGTTATCTACTCTACTAAGACGACCGATTAGTGTAGTGGATAGTGACCCTGTTAGCGAAACCAACGATTGCGGGTTCGAATCCCGCGACGGGTAAATGCTTGTGTGATAAATAGGTAAGAACATTTATTCTCGAGTCATGGATGTTTATGTATATCGATGACCGGTTGGTGTAATGGATAGTGACCCTGTCAGTCTGTCTATCGTGACCTTTCTCGATAATGGTTACGTAATAAATATTATCTAATCTGTGGTAACGGCTTTAGACAAAATAGAAGTAAGGTAAATGTAATAAGGATACAATGATAATTTTAAATAGTTTATTGTTCAATTGGTATCATGTTATCTATGTATATCAATTTTTTATTCCGTAACATTATATACATAGTATTACAAATAATATCTAATTGTTCCCCATCGCGTGTAAGTTTTCCAACCGCCAGTTGGGTTGGCTGGACGAGATATTGTTTTTTATACATATAAAGAATGTATAATTATTTTGAATTAACTTTAAGTGCGGTGTGGTTTCGGCACTCGAATAGTATAGAACCAACCTGTCTCTTTCCGTGAGTGACGTAAAAGGTGACTAAGGGACTTTCCACCAAAAAACATCTAAAGATTTGCACGTTTCAACGGCGATGGGCTCACCCCCTGTCACGTGTGCATTTCTGTATGTTTCATAAGGTGAACCGTGGATGTTGTTTCAATCATTATACTCTTAATGTTTGGAACACCCAATCACTATTGTTTGGGATATCTCTGACCACCCCAATTGGGATAAAGGTCGTATTAACTTCAATGCAATGCAATGCAACGCCTGTTTCCCGTAGCAGAGACCACAGAGTTCCACTTGCTACGATCCTGACACACCTCTTTTGCTTTATTCATTCTCATAAGGTTGAGGGTCCTCTTGACTTGGCCTTTCTTTAAGACGTCCCCGATTTGATCTGCTACTACCATCCACATTCGCATGGTATATTTCTTTCGTTAGTCTACTTCATTTATCTTCTCCACATGTCCAAACCATCTCAGCATACCTTTTTCAATCTTTGTCACTACGTCTTAATTATGCACGTAATTGTGTCTGAAATAATGTTTATTTATCTGAAACACTTTAAGTTATTCATATCAAATTAAAATTAATATCTAATGCCAATGTAAAAAATTGTCTGTAAAAAATTCAAATATCTAAATAACACTCGTACGGTAGTTAACGTTGACCCAGAATTGTACCTTGTACCTCATAACTCAGCCAAAGAAAAGAACGAAAATGATTTATATGTGTAATTATCCCTTGACTAAATTATAAGGACATTTCCCTATTTAAAAAAACTAGATGTAACACAACTTTTCGTCATTTGTTCGGGTCCAAATTTTCGGAAAGCTTTTGACGAAGCGATTACGGATAATCCACGGTTTGTCTATAGTTATCACAGATTATGTTTAGTTCTTTGGAATTATCCCTTAAAAGATTTCCTGTCCAAACTAACTACAAGTACAAGTTTATGGTGATCTTAGGTAGAACCGTCGGGGCACGAATCTACTCGCACTTGACTGTCTTTTATTTTTATAATGAATTTTTGATGTGATTACTTCGCACTCGCAGTCCTTCATCTTTTCTTTCAAAGTCGTAAGGTTGAAATGTAAAGTGGTATTTCGCGCATATCGAGTACATTGCGGAGTGTGTTCATGACGAAAATTTTTAATAAACGCACACTTCGTGATGTAATCGGCGAATCGTATTTCGTCGAAGCTTATGAGAAATGTACATCAAGCATTTCATATATACCTAAGTTAATTAACTTGGGTAACAATAATTTATTATTGGACTTTCTACTTCAAACCGTGATTATATTAGGTAGGTACCTATATACTTCTGTTCAAAGTACAAGAATGTCATTGTAAGGAGTGAATCACTGACTCTATCAGCATCAAATGCGGATAATGATCGTAAAAGTATCACTGTACACTTCATTCAAGCGATACAGTGCAGAACAAGGAGGTTTTATATAAACGTAGATATCACGTATTATGCATAGCAGATGAGAGAGTGGCGAAACGCATCTTCTATTCTGAGCTAGAGAAGGGCAAGCGAAAGCATGGCGATCAGAAGCGCCATATATGAAAAGATGCAACATTGAGCCATCTTGATGGGAAGGTTTTTGCAGCACAACATCCTGAATGGAGCTGGGTAGTGAGTAGGAGAGTAGCGTAAATAAAGTGAGTAGTTCCCGCGGGATAAACAAATTTCCTGATTCCTTATTCCACGCAGGCGAAGCCGCGGGCGGAATGCTAGTAATTCTATAAATTGGTATTTCGTGATCTGCGGTGAATGCGTATATGCGACGACACGCAAACAGCCATGTTGTTTGAAGCCTTTGTACTACTCTGTGTAAAAAGTATCGGGAATATGTCAATAAAAAGACCCGCGTAAAAGAGGTCGTTCTAATTTTTTTACTGCATGTTGGTAGCACTGTACTGATTTAGCGCGCAAAATTTGAGCGGGATCTGTCATTTAATTTGTTTTAAACTACACTTTTTGTTGGTCATAGTTTTGAGTCCTCGGCGATTTTTACAATGGAAAATATTGTTGAACAAAGAGTGTGCCTTAAATTTTGTGTTTCAAATGATATTTCATGTGGTGAATCACTAAAAATGTTGCGAAATACCTACGGCGAATCGTGTATATCGAAAACAAGGGCTTATGAATGGTATAAGGCTTTTAAAGAAGGCCGAGAAGTAGTAGTAGACTTGCCTCGTTCTGGTAGACCTTCAACCGCTACGACCAAAGAAAACATCGACAGAATCAAGAAGCTAGTGCTCGAAAATCGACGTATGAGTCTGAGAGAGTTGGCTAGTGAGGTGAACATATCTTTTAAGTCCGTCCACAACATTCTCATTGACATTTTAGGCATGAAACGCGTCGCCGCTCGACTAGTTCCAAAAGAGCTCAATTTTGTTCAAAAAGCGCAGCGAAAGCATGTCGCTGAAGACATGGTTTCCCGAGCTTCTACGGATCCGACCTTTATGAAACGTATAATAACTGGCGACGAGACATGGGTTTATGAGTACGACATGCAAACAAGCCAACAGTCTTCAGAATGGCGTCTCGAAAACGAGCCGAAACCCAAAAAACCGCGGCAAAGTCGCTCCAAAATCAAGGTGATGCTGACAGTTTTTTTTGACTACCGTGGTGTGGTTCACTCCGAATTCCTTCCAGAGGGAGAAACAGTGAATAAAGAATATTATTTAGGCGTCATGAAGCGTTTGCGTGAGAGTATCCGCCGAAAACGTCCAGATTTGTGGCAACACAACTCATGGATGCTGCACCATGATAATGCACCATCACACACAGCCATTATAGTGAAAGAGTTTTTAGCGAAAAATTCAACAAAAGTTCTCGACCAAGCACCGTATTCACCTGATATGGCTCCGTCTGACTTTTTTTTATTTCCCAAGTTAAAATTACCACTTCGAGGAAAACGTTTTGAGTCGATAGAAGCCATAAAAGAAAATTCGCTGAATGAGCTAAAGGCCATACCGCAAATAGCCTATGAAAAATGTATGGAAGACTGGGTGAAGCGGTGGAGATGTTGTATTGCAAGCGATGGGGCCTACTTTGAAGGCGATAAAATAAATTTAGATGAATAATTTGTATTTTTTGTTTTATTGACAAATTCCCGATACTTAGTACACTGAATGTATATATTTTTACGATGGCGTTTATGAGATGGTTCTTGGCATTTCCAAGTTATTTAGCTTTAACATAGCTGGTTTTGTTTGCCTAGTCAATTTGATTCTCAAGGACTAACATTTTATTCCCGAGTCATGGATGTTTATATAAATATTTATGTATGTTTATCCGTTATGTTATCCATAGAACAAGCTCTGCTTAGTTTTGGGACTAAATGATTGGGGTAAGTGTCCGAAATATTTATTTATAAATTTTCAATTTATAATTCAAGTACGATTTTGAAGACTTACTTAATTGCATACCTATGGTGCAAAGTACGTAGTTTTAATTACATTAACATGGGCTTGGTTAATTAAAAAACTCACTAGAAATATGCATCGAGTTGATGTTAATTTAACACAGTGGGTAAATTAATTATTCCACGCTTTTTATGTAATGACGATTTTAGCCAAACTACAACCATTTATTTCAACGTAAGATACATGATATCATTTGTGTAATGTCAATAAAAATCTACTGGGAATAATAAAAGGGCTTATTGCATTTATCTGTCAGTCAGTATGTCTAAGAAGAAGTCAGTATGTCAAAGAAAGAAGCGGCCCAAGAAACCCACAGTAGTTATTACCTGTGATGCCTTTGACACATTATTATATTGTTTCTTGCTGTTGAGCTGCTAACTGAAGTGTCAACTACTTTTATTTCCAAAAATTCTCATAAAATACCCTTTTTTCACAGTTTAATCCACAATTCTATCTCTTATAAACGCGCGTCGTATGCAAAAATTATATAACTATAATACAATTTTAGAATTTATGCGAGCAGGGTCGAAGTACACCAAACGTGTTTGTCAGTCAGATAGTCACGAATTTTGTAATAAACTTTTTTGCCTATTTTGTTTTGACATGATCTTTAATTTTTTTCTCAATTACATTAATGATACTCTCATGGTATAAGGTTATTAAAGCGTATACAGTGTCACAAATACGAGGTGTTAACTGTGCTTAATCAAAACTTAGGGGTAGCCAATTTCTTAAATCTTTCGGCTCTATTGTTTTTATCCACAACGGGTTAGCATTTGACCTCAATCACACCTGATGTTAAGTGCAGATGAGGCCGAAGGCGGTAGCGTACTGACCCGGAAACCCCATCTTATTTAAGGGGACTGCCTATCTTATCTCTGACAACCGGAACACAACAATTCTATTAACATTGCTGTTTAGCGGCAGATTTAGATAAGATGGTGGTAGCTAGCCAGGCCGACATTTAATATGCCCTACCACCAACCAAACCGAGTACTAAATATGTACCCCGCTGGGGTTCGAACCCGCGATCTCCGAAACGTAAACCCAATGTTGTTTACATTAAGCCATGGAGGCGGTAATTCTCAAATAGAATAGAACCAACCCGTCTCTTCCCGTGGGTGTAGTAAAAGGCGACTAAGGGACTTTTACTTAGACCAAAAAAACACCTATAGTTTTGCACGTTACCACGGCGATGGATTCACCCCCTGTCATTGTGCATTTCTGTATATTTCATGTGAATCGTGGATATTGTTTCAATCATCAAACTCTTAATGTTTGGGATTTGGGATATATCTGACCACCCCACTAGGGATGGGGGTCGCGACGTTATACGTGTATACTCTCCCGGGTCGCTTCCGACGACTACAGCGCCCTGAGATGTAGCCGCCCGCGACCCTCGGGCGACGTGTAGGGGGGCTAGCGAGCGTTGCCGCCCCCCCGACGTCGCCTCCTGCGAGCGGGATTTAAAGCATCCTAACCAACGCGCTCCGGGCAGCGCCGTTTCCAATAATGTAGGAAATATCGGCCATATATTACGATCCGCTTAGGTATTTCATGAAATGGCTAATTGGACGATCTGCCTGCGACATATACACAACATCAAATTATCATGAACGTTCATGGTTCAACCCACGGTAGTCATTTAAGTCAATCATCCACTTGTATTCGCGGAATAATAACGTATTTAAGTGTTATCATCTACTATCCAACACGTTTTTGTACGTAACCTCTGTTACTTTAATGGCATGCAAGTCATGTTAGGCACAAGCACGAATGTCGAAGGATATTCAAATTAAGAACAAACTTTGTTCTCCGTGTGCGGGATTAGCTTGTTCTAAATTTAATTAAAAACGCAAGGTTATGGCGGGTTTCAGTGAAAAGTATCTACGAGTGTAAGGTTCAGAAGGGTTACCATGTTCCCTTCTTTCCATTCAAATGCCGCTCTGTTGAAGTGACATAGAAGATAATTCAGTACATAAATAAATAAAATAAATGCACTCATTAGGCGCGTTTTAGTCTAACACTAAACTCCATGGAAATAAGAGGTCACGGTAGCCCCCCCCCCCCCCCCCCCCCCACACCCCCACAAAATCCGCAAAGCCATTATTACTATTCTAATAATTGTCTAATAATAAGGTATGCTGAGATGGTTTGGACATGTGGAGAGGATGAATGAAAGAAGACTTACGAAAGAGATATACAAAGCGAATGTGGATGGTAGTGTTGGTAGGGGAAGACCACGGCGAACGTATCATGATCAAATCGGGGACGTCTTAAAGAAAGGCCAAGTCAAGAGTACCCTAAACCGACGAGCATGTATGAACAACCTTATGAGAGTGAAGGAAGCAGAAGAGGTGTGTCAGGATCGTAGCAAGTGGAAGTCTGTGGTCTCTGCCGACCCCAACGGGAAACAGACGTGACATTATGTATGTATGTATGTAATAATTGTCTTTACCGTGTCTAATTCAAACTACTTTGTTGCTAATGAAAGAAACAATAAATCATATTCAGATTACCTTGTTTACGGCGAGACTTACAAAATTCTTTTCAGGTGTGCTCTGTTACCGGCCGCGGCTTCACCTATGCGCAGACGCACCGCATGTCGGTGTCGTTCGCCGCCTCCCTGCGCACGCGGCTGAAACTGCGCAATGACGACAAGGTCGCCATAGTGCTGCCGAACATGCCCGAGTACCCGTGCGTGTTGCTCGGCGTATTGCAGGCTGGTTGCGTTGGCAGTATGATGAACCCTATGTATACCGCTTGTGAGTACATATTTGTGTCTCGACGGAAAACATCAAGCAGTAGCTTGGTGGAGAAATATATCTCATCCCACTAAATTATACGTGAAAGCCTTTTTTTATGCACAACAGGTTCGTACTTGACTTCAATCACACCAGATGTTAAGTGAAGATAAGGTCAAAGGTGGAAGCGTACTGACCCGGAAACCCCAACACATTTGGGGGACTGGCTATCTTATCTCTGACAACCGGAACACAACAATGCTATTAACATTGCTGCTTGGCGGCAGATTTAGATAAGATGGTGGTAGCTAGCCAGGCGGGCATTTAAAATGCCCTACCCCCAACCAAACCGAGTACTTAAACATGTACACCGCGAATTGAACCCGCGACCTCCGAATCTTAAACCCAATGTTTTTTACATTGAGCCACGGAGGCGGACTTACAATCTATAAACATATTTACACGAAGGGTCGCATGCGCCAGGAGTGCTTCAATTTCAATCTATTTAAAATAATCCCTTTCTTCCAGATGAGCTTAGACGCCAACTTGAGTTAATCGAGTGCAAAGCCATAGTGGCATCCTCCATCACATATCCCAACATTATGGAAGCACTCAACGCTATGAAGATCAAAATCCCAATCATATTAGTTGACAATGAAGTACCAGAAGGAACTATAAGGTTTGCAGACTTCGCTGAGGACCTAAACGTGGACACAGACTGTCTGAAGTCGGTGAACAGAAGTCCAGACGATGTAGCTGTGTTGCCATTCTCGAGTGGTACCACTGGTTTTCCTAAAGCGGTAGTACTGACGCATAGAAGCGTTGTCGCTATGAACCACATGATCGCTGATCCAGCAGTGATATCTATTAAGGAAACCACAGGTAAGTCTGGGATTTTTATTCTAATTTCGTTTTTGCAGGTGTAATTTGTTACCGGATTACGGTGAAGCCAAAAGGAGTGTATACCTTACCAGTTGCAGTCTAAACGCCTCAGCCGATTTGGACAAATAAATAAATATTTCGCACACTTACAGCAATCATCTAGTCCCAAACTAAGCAAAGCTTGTACTATGGATACTAGATAACGGATAGACATACATAAATATTTATATAAACATCAATGACTCAGGAATAAATGTTCATATTCATCACACAAACATTTACACGTCGCGGGATTCGAACCCGCAACCGTTGGTTTCGCTGACAGGTTCACTATCCACTACACCAATCGTTTCAAGCGTTTAGGAAATTTTGCCTTGATTAGGTAATGTCCAAGCATCTCTGGATTTGCATTATATTTATATTCGAAAGGCCCCGCGACACCATGGCTCGCTTGGAATTGCATGTCATTGGCCCAACGCGCTGGTTGGTGAAATGCGCGCGCTATTCTCGAGCGCCATCTGCAGTTTTTCACTGGCAGTTTGGGGTTAGCACGTGCGGACTTCGGCGGAGCTTTTTTCATGTGTTTTTGGATTGTTAAAACCTATTATCTAATCTTCGGTGGACTACTATTAGGAACCGATAACACAATAAGTGCGTGCAGTGCAGCGTTGAATACATTATAGTTAGTGTCGAGAGCAACACAGGAGGACTTGCTGATTTCTCTCATACCGGCCCGCAAACCATGATCACAGCAATGATTGCCATCAGGTAAGGGCTACTAGAATTGGATATCGTGTTGATGTAGAGATGCTTTGGTACTATACTATTTGGGGGGGCCTCTAACCAGTCACCATTTATTATACAGTCCTACTTATTTATCGAACAGGTAATATCACCAATATTATTCGCGGTAGCCTTTACCTGAACATTAACGCTCACTACATTCTTCACATGGCTGATTTAGAATTCAATTAGCTATAGTCCTGGTACAACTACAACTGTATCTGGCGCCCTTGTATTAAAAGAGTCACGTGTCATCTTCTAGCGTAGAAGGCGCCGCGCTGGGCTAAGTAACATTCTTGATCTTGATTAATAGAAGTTACAGTGTGTGGAGGCGAGTAATAGCAACAACAATAGTATGTAAGGAAACTCAGGCAATAAAAGTGTCATCAGTGACCATGGAAGGGTAAACGTTGTTGCAAGGCCCTCACGCCATCCAACTATTCATCCAGACTAGTCTAAAATTCCATTAACTACACCTTAAGTAACGTCACAGGATCCTTCCAAACTTCGACAAGTCATTTACACCACTGCATGTACTATCGGTGCGTGTCCTCTTATGGTCTGCAGCAGTCTGAACGTCTATTCACGGCGCCCACGCCTTGTACTTTGTCCACATGACTACGTACTTTTGGCGATATTGTACCTATCGTTGTTTACCTATTTTCATAACAAACCCAAGTCCATATCTTAAATATGTCGCTAATTTGCGATTAAATTTTGTTGCAATAATATTGGGTCTTTACCTATGAAATTGGAGTTTTTTTTCTTCGTTAATCATATGTACCAATTCCTGCGATTTTCAAAGCTTAGCAAATTTGTTTTTTATTTGTAAAATGGAATAATATTTCAAGGTTTCACATGAAATATTTTTTAATATCTGGGCTAAATCATATAATTTAAAAAAAATTGAACAGAGCTCTTTTCATGTGCTTCCCCTAATCATTTCTTAGATTCGCTGACACTTTTATAAAGCGGTTACTTTTAATAATTAACGCTGCTTATACTTAACTTAATGTTATCCGATAATACATACAAAATTTAGCCGAATTTGGATTTGCCGTTCCCAAAAAAAAAATCAAAAATGTTTGTATGGAGAAAACAGTCTTAATGAAATTCTACGAAACGCCAATTTCATAGGTAAGGACGTAGTAATTAAAATTTAAATGCCTTTTCAGCGACCTACCAGTCAGTATTGCCGGCGATTCTGCCCTTCTTCCACATATTCGGCTTCAACGCACTGATGCTGAGTCAGATGTACTTCGGCTGCAAGCTGGTCACAATGCCGACCTTCAAGCCGGAGCTATTCCTCAAATCACTAGTGGAATATAAGGCGAATGTGCTGTTTATTGTACCGCCTATTGGTAAGTTTCGTTAGAATGCTAACCGTGTACCCTGATTGATCGAACAAATGACCGGACGATAGTCTGCTAGAATAGAAAACTGGAATCTTGATTATATGTATTACTCTTACAGTGGTAGTGCTGTGTCTAGAGTGTCTCTTAGAGATAAGTTTAAGGAAATTAATATCTTAACAATGGCTATTGAGATGCCATCCCAATCTCAAGATCGATCCATCAACACGGCTCTATGACTAACTAGGTATTATAAACCAATCGTCATTATTTTACTGTTGTTGTATATAGTTGGACGTTGCAAGTTAATATGGGATGCAAAGAACGTCTGAAGTTATCCTAATAAAGGATTCTTAGCAAAAGGAAAAGTCCGAAGTTACGGCCGCCCGAAGCAATTTTCGTTAGAGAGTAGACCCCCAGACTTTTTCTGAACGTTTGCATGCAGAGCAGATAGAAAACATGGACGATGAGTTACTGTTACTTATTGCATATTTGTTCGTGTTGACGCGAAAGAAGAATAAACGGTAATAAAATTTTAAATACCTCGGCGTTGTTCTCGACTCGGACGTCCGATCAGATTATTGGATCGGACGTGTATTGAACCTCCAGATAGTCGGATTAGATTATCGGATCCGACTATCTGATGGAAGAATCTGACATGTATTCCCATCCTTAGAGTGGTAAAATTTCATATTATAAAAGACTATAGGCCTGTATTTCAGAATGTTACTTAAGCAGAGATCTCCGCTTGAGGACAGTTGAAAAGGGACAGCTTTATGTAACTTGTATAGCTGCATCTCTTTCTAACTATGCACAAGCGGAGATCTCTGCTTGAGTAACACTCTGTAATATGTAACTTAGAGCCATTCTAGTGAGAAAGAGTCGCGCGCGACATAGTCTCGGTCTTTTGCAGCTGATTGGCTATCGCTTGACAGCTGTCAACTTGACCGCCAATCGGCTTTGAGAGATGTAGGCTATGTCGCACGCGACTCTATGACACTTGGAGTCGCGGTAAGTTGTAGTAGCCAATAAACATACGAATGTAATATACAGGGTGTCCCTGGAAGTATGGATCAAATCGAACAGGGGCATGGGGAAGGTCATTCCCAAACTTTTTAAACCTATGAATGTCGGTGCCATTTTTGACGGTTCAAAAGTTATGATCAATTTTTTACATTTTCATATTATCGAATAGTGCTTATACAAAAAAAAATTTTAAAAGAAAACTAGCAAAGCTATCAGCTTAATTTTTTAATTAAAAATAATTAATTAATTTTTTTTTCTTATTTTTTTTAATTTTTTTTTAATTTTTTTTTTAATTTTTTTTTTTCAGCTTAAGTTTGGGAATGACCTTCCCCATGCCCCTGTTCGATTTGATCCATACTTCCAGGGACACCCTGTATATAATAATAAAAATAATGTCGTTTGGAAGCTATTATTATTATAACGGATGAATTTTTTTACCGTTAGGAAAAATTATATTAGGTAAGGGAAATAGAAGGTGTTGGCATAGGTCGTTTAATTTTTTTTTTTGAAAATACGCACGCGCCTTCTTGATAATTATATGCGACTAGCGGGATTTGTAGGGTTTCCATTATGCGAAATTTAATTTAGGGCTCATAATTTCTTTATTTATTTAATTTAATGATATAATGATGTAGAATATGCTACAAACACGACAGTTAAACGACACAATAACGGTTCATTCGATGATATTTTTGAAAAAAAAAAAAAAAACCTAAGGCAATACCTTCTATTTCACTTACCTAATATATGCCCTATTTTTTTCCTTACGTTAAAAAAACTCATCCGGTATAACGGTGGACCTTTCCAGTGGTGTTCCTGGGTAAACACCCGGCGGTGACGCCCGCGCACGTGGAGACGCTGCACGCCGTCATCAGCGGCGCGGCGCCACTGTCGCAGGCCGACGCAGACGCAGTCATCAAGAAGAACGTAAGTAAATCAATAACGCTTTATTAAACGACTTCAAAATAGGACGAGGTTATCAATAATAATAAATATTTCGGGCACTTACACCAAACATCTAGTGCCAAACTAAGCAAAGCTTGTACTATGGATACTAGATAACGGATAAACATACATAAATATTTATATAAACATCCATGGCTCGGGAATAAATGTTCATAATCATCACACAAACTTTTACCCGTCGCGGACTATCCACTACACCAATCGGTCGTCAATCCACTAAATCGAAATCTGACTGTTCTAACTTAGATTACCTACATCTGTATATTTCCTAACTAGATTTCCTACAAATAGGATAGCGTATAAGCGCTATAGCGCTATATTTATCAAAGCACAGGCGTTCCGCGACTTTATCGCGAAAATGTTTTTATCCCGCGGGATCTACTCACTTTATTTTTTTTTTATTTTTTTTATTTATTTATTTATATAGAAATCACACAGCATGTAATTACGTTTAAAAATATTTCTTAAAATTTCTAAAGCCAAATTTATAGAGATTCCTAATTTGCAATTTGAATATTAACTGGTACTCAGCTAACTTTGATAGTAAATAAGCTAAAAACTAAGGCATTGCTTTACATCATTTGTGTGTATGTGTGAGTGAGAGAGTGTAGAATGTGAAACAAATACCTTTGAATGGAAACAATTTTAAAACGAAACGAAAACTCGTGCATTTGGGCGCGCAAGGTCCAACCTCTTTACAACCTCAACTACTGAATTCTTAAATTTAGTGATCGGGATAAAAACTACCAATCTACACCGATGTTGATTATGGCCGCTGACGATGATTATGAAAATTTTGCATAAACATGACATTACATCGATATTTGACGAATGATCAAATGTACTTGTCAAATATAAGGCATGTTATGTATTGTTATCAAGCCAAGAAACATGTTGATAAACATCCAAGAATTTATTTATCTATCGTTATTACATCTATTTAAAAGATAAGATATGGATGCTTGTTGTGGTTAGGCCTAATGTTGTTTCCGTGAACGTAATAATAACAATATTATGTATGGTCAATCGTCCCACATTAGGCCACAGAGCCCAATCTTCGCCTTTATACGAATATCCAAAAGTTTTCAGCCATACTGCGTTTGTCCACTTCGCTTGCACCGGCGATTTATTCGTCGACCATGACACAAGTCACTTAACCTACATTATACACATACAATATAAAACAGTAGGTTGGTATATAAAATTTGTTAAAAACGATAACAGGAGACGTGACCCATATCATGGCAACGAAATGGTCCAGACTCAGCATGTGCTATGGGTGAAACCCGCAGCGCTGTTTATCCTCTTGAGATTGCAACTAATGAGATAGATATGCGCATCTTAGGGCACACAATGGTGTCGATTCGGATGTACACCAACTAAACTAAATTAAACTAAAACCAGCTTTGGTGTGGTACCGTCGCATCGTACTGTTCCAGGGAGAAAGATACAGTACTACTTTAAAACTGAAAAACTACTTTAGAGACTAAAAAACTACTTTAGTTTAGTTGGCGTACATCCGAATCGACTCCATTATTGTATGATTTCACTACCACAAAACTCTATAAATAATAAAGGAAATATAAATTATTCTTATAATGAAGATTTATGTCAACTCTAGATATTCTTTTAATATATAGAAACATTTATCTGATAACCAATCACGTAGATTTGCTTTAAAACGTTTCGGTGGCAAATCTCGAATTTGTCTAGGAATTTTGTTATAAACTTTAATTGACATAATATTTTTGACATTCTTTCAAATACTTTATTATAATTTTGACATTCATTGGAAGATTTCACATTAATTTTGTAATGATGACAATTTTTGAACATTCCTTGCTAGTTGGGTTATGACACATTTGTAATTAATTAAATAGTAGTTATAATTAGATATGGAATTGTTAAATTTTGCATGCTCAGAAGGCTCAATATAATGGGCCTTATTTTTAATATTAATCCTTTAATATTCTGGCAAAACAAATACTTTGAATTTGAAACATTTCCTCTGCAATTCAAAGTCCAGGGGAAGAGAATAATGAAATCACAAATTAGTACACAATGAATTATTACAATAAGAACAATATTAATACAGGGAATAAGAACCAGGTACCTATAATATAAAATAATAATTAATGATTTTGTAACAAAAAACCTGTTTTTAAAAAAAGAGCAACCTCTCGAGTTTCTTGCTTGTTCTTCTCAGGGGAAAAGTGGCTGTTGAACCAGCAGTAGCTTAAAAAATGTAAAATCTGACTATTTTAAGTGTACCCTGTGTACCTACGGAATAAAGCATTTTTGATTTTGATTTTATCTATTTTTGTTAGTCGATAGATATCACAAAGTTAGTAAATCCTTCAAAGGGCATTGTTATCTAACTAATATTATAAAAGTTTGGATATACGTTTGTTACTCATTCACGGCGTAACGGATGAACGGACTTTAGATGAAATTTGGTATATACGTAGAATATACCCTGGATTAAGTCATAGATACATTTTTTATCCCGATAAAGTGAGTAGTTCCCGCGGGATAAAGAAATTAAACATATCCGCGATAAAGTTATTCTAACGCAGGCGAACCCGCGGGCGGAAGGCTTGTATGCAAATAAACCAAAAAAAGCGGCGCAAGAAATCCTGTGGGTTTCTTGCGCCGCTTCTTTTCCCACAGATGATTTCCCTTTCCGAAGCGGTGGTAGCTTGGACATACTGACTGACCGAAAAATGCTTAGCCCTATTTTTATTTCCAATACATTTAAATTGACATTCAACAAATGATATCATGTATCTTACGTTGAAATAAAATGCTTTGAGTTTGAGTTTGAACGTTTTATATATCTATTCAATTTGAAAACATGTTTAAATTGCAGAAGAACATCGTGTTCCGACAAGGCTACGGTCTAACAGAGACGAACGGTGGTACGTCTGTGGGGCCCACTATGGACTACAATCATTCCTCTGTCGGGCATGCGCTTGGCAGTTGCCGTGTGAAGATAGCTGACGTCAATACTCAAGAGCCATTGGGCCCTGGGCAGGTAAATATACTTTTTAACCCCCAAAAAAGATGTGTTATAAATGTGATGCCTGTCTGTGGCTTTGTAATATAAAGTAACTTTTATGTATATGATATTTAGTCAATTGCAATTTTTAAGTTTTCCATTACCCTAAATTGGGACTGACTGGGACTATAGCCCAGGGAAAATACGGTTTGATCACGGAAAAACGCATAACCGGGATTTTCTTGAAACATTTAATAAAGTGTTGTAAATGTTGTAACAATTGTTAAAACTTAAGCATTTGTAAGAAACTAAATAAGCTAAAGTTAAAAAATGTGTTTCTTTAAAAATAATGCTCAATTGATGGGTATTTCTTTAGATTCAAAACATTTAGGGAAATTATCGTTACAAAATATTAGTTCTCATTTTTATTTCTTAAGCAATGCAGCTCGACGACATTTTCAGCTAAAACACATGAGTGCCTAAGTATAACATGCTTAGTTTTTTATCCATTAATAAGTTAAGTGTGTATAACAAAAGTCTACCTAATTAAATATCAGTTAGTATTTATTGTTATTAAGATACAAATTAAAAATAGGGGTTTCTATATAACATAAGCGTTTCCATCTTATAGTTGGTTTTTTTAACAGTTGGGTTCTTAATTTTTTTTTAAAATATTAATCCACATAAGCTCTGTGTGATATGTGTTATTTTTATGTGTGTACAACGAGCAAATTATCGAGTTGGTTATTCAAATCAAATCAAAAATATTATATTCAATGTAGGATACAAAAATATCACTTATTGAAAGTCAACATGTTATTTTTTTAAAACTACATCACTTCACAAGGTGTTATGGTTAGGGAGAAGAAGCGACAAGAAACTCCGCAACAACACATCTTTTCAATAATATTACATTTTATATTACATATTACAAAACAAAAGCAATTAACATAACGACCAGCTAACACCAGACCTCCTTATCGCCTAAATAATCATCTATCCTTTTTTTTTTTTTTTTTTTTTTTTTTTTTTGTCGGGGGGAAAACACATTTACGCGTTCGACCCGCCGCTGACGGGGGTCAGCGGCGAGGATATGTGGGACTCACCGCTCCAGACGGGAGCGGTCCTACCCACTAAAAACCCCCCGGTGTTCCTCCGCGCGCACCGAATCGGCGTGGCCACGGGTACCCCTCGGTAATCGTCCGCAGCCACGCCAGCGCGGCGCCCGCCGCCAGGGCAGCGGCGGCGGCGGGCCCTCCTATAGGCTGGAGCAGGGAGGAATTTCCTGGTCCAGCCACCTCAAGAAGGCGCGTGGGAACACCACGCGCGCCTTCTCGCGAGGCTTGCGTGTGGGTGGTGACTCCCCCGAGTCACCACCCAGCCTCGCTAGGTAGGGGGGAGAAGGTGGGCATACGCCCTTCTCCGGGTCCCAGTGCGTCTGCGGCGGATGGGATGAGAGGAGGGATCGGCCTCCCTCTCTCTCTCCGCCGCCTCCTTCTGCGAGATCACGCTCTCGCAGAAGGAGAGGACCGCTTTCCACGACCTCTCGTCGCCGACCATAGCCTTGACTATGGCCGGCAAGGAGAGATCGTCCCCTACCGCTGCGACGAGGTCGCGGCGCTCCCCTGCCCAGGCTGGGCATTCCTCAAGGGTGTGCTGCGCCGTGTCCTCGTGGCAGCCACAGTGATGGCACTCGTCGGTCGCTTCCCGTCCGGCGATCCGGTGCAGGTATCTCCCGAAGCAGCCATGCCCCGAGAGAACCTGCACCGCCCGGAAGGTAAGCGAGCCCCACATGCGCTCCGTCCAGTCCCTTATTACTGGGCGGAGCGCCTCGACAGTCCGGTGGCCGGCCCCTGGCGAGGCCAGCCTTACCCCCCAGAACCCCAACACGGACTGTCGAGCCAGGAGTTTCCGCACTTCCACCTCCCTGGGAGCAGGATGCTCGTCCCGGAGGAGGAGGTCCCTGCGCCACTTGTACAGTGACGCCTGGGCCTCCGCCTCCAGGTCCCAGGGAGGTGTGCCCGCCAATACGCACGCCGCCTCGCATGAGATGGTGCGATAACCGCGTATGACGCTGACGGCCATCACCCTCTGAGGTTTTCTCAAGAGGGCGATATTACGGGCCATCAGGGTCTCCGCCCAGATCGGGGCCCCGTAAAGGGCCATCGATCGCACCACCCCCATATACAGGCGGCGGCTTGCCGACTTGGGCCCCCCGATGTTTGGCATCAGCCGCCTTAGGGCAGCTGATGCCGCGATCAATCGGGGGGCCAGGCGGGCGAAGTGTCTGCGGAAACTCCAGCGCGGGTCGAGGACGAGTCCGAGATACCTCATCTCGGGCTTGACCTCGATCCGAGTGCCACCGACTTGGATGCTCGCGCCGGGAGGTGGCCCCTTCCGGGTGCGGTGGAAGCACAGCGCCTCGGACTTGTGGAGGGCCACCTCCAGGCCGAGCATCCTTATGCGCCTCACCACCTGTGCTACTGACACAGTGGCGAGGCGTGCCGCGTCTCGGTACGAGCTTCCCCGGGAGGTCACCAGCGTGTCGTCTGCATAACAGGTGACCTCTGCTCCGGGAAGGAGCTCGCCCCGCAGCACCCAGTCGTACCCGACGTTCCACAGGAGAGGGCCCAGGACCGAACCCTGTGGAACACCGCACGACGTTTCCCACCTTGCCAGCGTACCATCCCGGACCGGATACTCTACGTATCTCTGCGAGAGGTAGGCCCCGACTATGAGGCGCAGGTATGGAGGCACATTGTGATAGCGGAGTGCCTCCATGATGCAGGCCCAGGGAAGGGTGTTGAAGGCGTTTGCGATGTCGAGCGACACCGCCAGTAACACCCCGCCCTGGGCGGCCGCCTCTTCCGAGAGGGCTTTGATACGGCCGACCGCATCCACGGTCGACCTTCCCTCTCGGAATCCGAACTGACGTTCGGACAAGTCGGGGCCCACGTCTCGGAGGTGCTTGACGAGGCGACAGCATATAATGCGCTCGAAGAGCTTGTCGACCTCGTCCAGTAGCACGATCGGACGGTAGGCTGAGGGGGATTCCGCGGGACGCCCGTCCTTCCTTATCAGGACGAGCCGGCCGGTTTTCCAGATAACCGGAAAACGGCCGGACTGTAGACAGGCGTCCAGTAGACCGCGGAATCTCCCCCCGAGGGCCTCCAGTGCCAGAGCCAGGACGCGTCCCGGGACTCCGTCGGGTCCCGGTGCCGTGTTTTTGGATTTCATCCTTAACACGGCCGCGCCTAGCTCTCCTTCCGTTACCGGAGGGATCTCGACTTCTGCGCTCGCATCCACGACGTCGGCGTGACGTCGTGGGGGCGCCATCGCTGGAGGGAGGTGTTCCGCCCCGATCGGAAACAGCGACGAAACAACCTCCTCCAGCAGTCGAGGCTCGAGACTCGCCGTCAGGGGGGGCGACCAGGGGCGAAGTTTACCCCTGACCATCTTATACGGCCTCCCCCATGGATCACGGTTCAGAGCCTCGAGGAGCTCCGCTCTGGCACTAGCCTTCGCGTCGGCGATGGAGAGCTGTAGGGCCTTCTTAACCTCTCGATAGGCACCGTACAGCTGGGCTTCCAAGTCGGCGTCGCGGACCCGCCTTCGGCGGGCCCGGGTGTACTGGCGTCTCGCCGCCACACACCGGGATCGGATTTCTCCGATCCCTTGAGACCACCAGTACACCTGACGCTTCGGAGGTCGAAGTTTGGCCCGGGACATGCTGGCGTCGCAGATCTGCGACAGCGCATCCCGGAACCACTCACTCTCGACCTCGACCTCCACAGGCCTGGAAGGTGTTACCCAGGCCTGGACAATGGAAGCAATCTCCACCGCTTCGCGATTTAGGCTTGACAAGGCCCATCGGACCGAGCCTCGGCTGTTGGGGCGACGTCGCGTGTCCGCGCGTTCTGTGGATGTGGAGACGTCGAACCGGATGTACAAGTGGTCCGACAACGTCTCCACATCCTCCAGCACCCTCCAATCACGGACACGCCGTGCGACGGCGGGGGTCGTGAACGAAACGTCCACGATGGACCCCCCCTGCCAGCGCACGCAGGTGTTGGCCGACCCCTGGTTCAGAACCCAGAGGCCGGCAGCCGCCGCCCACTCCGCAAGGAGATCTCCCCGAGTGTTCGTCGCGGGACAACCCCAAGCCACCGATTTGGCATTGAGGTCACCCACGACGAGCGCCGGACACGGTAGGGTCTGCCCAATGAGGGCCCCTATCTGGTCCAGGAACGCTTCGAACTCGGCGAGAGTCCTGTTGGGGGAGAAATACACCCCAATAAGGCATATCTCTCCCCAGCGGACCGCCACAAAGCCTCGACCCCTCGACAAGGTGGGAGGGGGCAGTATGCCCTCTGCCCCTCTTTTAGTTATTATGGCCACCAAACCGTCCACGTCCTCTGCCCAATTATCACTGGGGGGGACGTAGTACGGCTCAGCGACCACTGCAACGTCTATCGACCACTGCACCATGGATTGCAGGAGGAGGTCCTGCGCACCGGCGCAGTGGTTGATATTCGCCTGTAGGACCCGGTGAATGGCCATCACTTGGCCGCATTTACCAGGTCCTTAGTGGGAGCAACGGCGGCCGGGGTCCGTCCGGCCGCCTTAGAGCCTGCACGTTTGGGGGCTATCGCCCCCGTGCAGGCCCTGCTCCCCGCCCGGTGCTCGGCGGGCTTCCCCGCTGCCACGCATAGTGAGCAGCGAGGAGCGGCCGAGCACTCCTTGGCCAGGTGGCCTGTTTGACCGCAGCGGAAGCATTCGCCGCTGCGGTCAATCGCAGAGGTGCACCCCTGCCTCACGTGACCGAGCATGAGGCAGCGGTAGCACCTCGTCGGCCGGGTCTCCATCAGTTTAACCTGGGCGGAGACCCAGCCGACCAACAGGCGCCCCCTGGCCACCCTCTTGGCGGCTGCCACTGGGCACTGGACCCAGGAGGTCCCTTGGGCGAAGGCTGTGCGGACGATTTGGCCGGCTTTGACCGCCTCGACCGCACATCCCCCCGACTTGGCCACCGCAGCGGCGACGTCCTCGGACGTGACCGAGTCATCCAGGCCCGAAATGCGCAGATCTGCGCACTTCGTGGGCCTGGTAACCCGGACATCGGCCTCGCCGAGGACCTCCCTCAGCCTTGTGGCGAGGGAGTCTGCCTTTGGGCCGCTGGTGGCTCCAGGGACCTCCAAAATAAGGGCCCCCGTCCGCGCCGTACGAGACCTCAAGCCGGTGATACCGAGGCCGTCCAACTCGATTTTGGACCTGGCCTTGGTCATCACCGACCCGTAGGTTACGCCCTTGTCCCGTGCCTCCGGTTGGAGGGTTAGGACAATGGCCGCGGAACGGGGGGCTCGGAGTCCAGCCCCCTTCTTAGGTGTCGGACCCCCCTTTTTCTTTTTTCCCCTCGGTGTTTTTGAGGGGGGGGCGGGAGGTCTGGCAGCCGCCGTCGTCGTATTAGCTCCCGAGCTTTGCGCTCGGGGCTTCCGCTTTTTCTTCACCACTGCCACCCAGCTCTCGTCCATAGACGTGGGCGCGGGTGGCAGTGGTCGAGACTCCCGAGGGGTCGGCTTTGAGGGTCCGGCAACCCCTTTCTTCGCCGGACCCTTCGTCTTTTTAGTTGCCTTTTTCCCCGGCGGGATGGTCGCTGCCGGGGGTAAGGCACCCGTTATAGGCGGCGGTGGTGGTGTGCGCCTGATGGTGGGCGCAGCGGCGGTTACCGCACCTGACGAGGACGGCATCGATGAATTTGCCGCCCTCTTATCCGCCGCTAATGGCGGCCTCTCCCGCCTCGCGGGCAGCAGCCTCTCCTCCAGGGCCTCGAGCCTCGCCCCCATCATGGTGCCGACTCGCTCCATGATGGTGCGCTCGAGGTCCTGGTCCTTCCCTGGAGGAGAGGACCGCATCTGCACCGTGGACCGCTCGAGGCAGACCCGGAGCTCGCCCATCTCCTTACGGAGCTCGGCCATCTCGGCCTTTAGGCGAGCATTTTCGCGGGTCAGCCTCGCGGTCTCGTCTGAGGTAGTCCGCTGCCTCAGCTCTTCCGTCGCCTCTGTGATGGAGGCGGCGGCAGCCTTCAGGGCTTTTATAAAAGTACCCTTCAGGCTGCCGGACTTTGTGGCGACGTGTATGATGGTTCCAACACTGTCGAGCACCTGCTTATTCAGGTCCTCGACAGTGCCGGCACCCTCCGCCTCGACGCCACTCAGCATCGGGGATGCGTCCGCAAGACGAGCCGCTCTCCTACAGCTCGTCTCGCGGACCATCTCCGCCGCCTCCTCCTCTGCCTGCAGTGGAAGCTCCTGGCGTCTCAGCTCCAGGAGCTCCGCCTTGGCCTTAGCCAGTCCCACATACCGCCCCGTGGTGGGCGGACGCCCCCTTTTACCGCGCTTGGCGGGCCCCGATGTTCTGGGCCTCACCAAGGGTCTAGAGTCGGGCGAGTCGCCGCTTGTCAACTCGTCCGACTGGGACGCCGACGCCCGCAGTCTTTTGCGGGCCTGATCCTTTGCGTGCCGGAAATCCGGCGCCGCCTCCGACCTTGGTTCCGGAGTGAGGAGGTCCATCGGAAGGTCTCCAGATAGGACCCTCCGTGGGGAGAAACACTCCTCACTCCCTGCTGCTTCGTCAATCATTCTCGTCGCCGGCATCATGAGAACTTGCTGTCGTCCTCGACTCCGGGGCGGTATCCCCGGGGCCGGTGACGACAGCAGTAGGGCTGGCGACGATACTTCGGAGTCCGACAGCACGATCGGCTTGACGCCCTTCGGTGCTGTCGGGATCTCGTGGGAGGGCTCGAGGAGGCAATTATTCCCTCCTACCCTGCCCGGCTCCTCTACCTCCCTCTGCGTATTTACGAACACCCTGGTGGGCGGGGTTCGGCCTTTGTTCATGTAGGTCTTATTGTTGTTGGATGGTGATGTTTTTTGTTTGGGGGGGGTTCTTATTAAGCTCATATTTTGATCCCACGAGTAAGAGGGAAAGGATGGTCGTCCCGGGCGGTGCCCTCTGCACCCGGGAAACCCTATTACGCCTGGGGGGTCGGGCGGTACCCCAGGGTGGCCGCTAGTGGTGGAGTATACCCTCCACCTTCCCCCGCCGTTCCACCTCCGAAGGATCTTCGGCGGTAGGACGACGAGGGCATTCGGCGCCGCGTGCCCCAGCGCCAAAACTTGGGTTGGTTTTTATAGAGGTTTTCCTTCCTCATGGTCCGGGCGGTTAAGCCAAGACCCTCGGTCCCAGTCCGCAGCCGCGAGACATGACCACGACACTGCAGTCCAGGATTACGAGCCCGGCGGTGGCAAGGGGTAGGAAATTCCCCCCCCGCCTGCTCGGTGGCAGTGCGAGTGCACACCGAGCCCGCCCTTACTCCCCCACTAAGAGAGGAGCGTCTACCTGCTCCATCCGCTGTGCCCTCTGCTAATCAGAGGGACACGCAGAGGAGCCCCCCCATGTCAGGCTACTCGCCATCGGCCAATAAGAACCCTTACAGTGGGAAGTTATTGACCGATGCCCAGGGTGCACCGGCCCAACGACTACTCTTCCCCCCAGACGTATCCAGGGGGACCAGTAGCCATCAGGCACACGAGGAGGTTGCCTGACATCGCACCCCAAATAATCATCTATCCTGTAACAACCCTTCTTACACAGAGTTTCTTTAATGTGTCGTTTAAATTTCCGCTTTGTTAAACTCAATACATGTTCTGGTATTTTATTGTAAAAGCGTATGCTGTGTCCCACAAAGGATGTGCATATTTCGGGCATTAGACCCCTAGAACAGATAGAGAATCTATATAACGTTTCAGAAAAGTTATAAAAGAGATTGCTTTGAGACGGCAACTTGACGGTGTAACTAAGTACCTCATTTAATATTTGTTAATGATGGTATTGCGCCCCCTGTTAAATTATAGCTGGTTGTATTCCTTTAGGTACCTATAATGTGTAGTTTATTTTATGTCTGTTTTCTGGAATATGTTAATTATGTACAATTATGTGGAGTCGATTATTTTATTTTATTATTATTATTTTATATTTTTATTGTTCTATGAGCGCCTAACCTCCTACAAAGGTGCCAGCTGAAAATCAGCGCTGTGGCACAGAATTAATATACTCAGTACTATATGGTTCATGTCACAGCATTATGCTGAGCTGGAGCCTATATCAGCTTGCATTATTATGTTTTAGTATTATTACCAATTTTCATGTGTAAGCTGAATAAATGTTTTCTTTTTTTTTTAGATACTGTTGTATTCCAACGCGGTTTGTTTTCAGGAAGGTGAAATCTGGGTGAACGGTCCATTACTCATGAAGGAGTATTACAAGAACGAGACTGCAACGAAGGAGGTGCTCACAGACGACGGCTGGTACAAGACTGGTGACATCGGCAAATATGACGATGACAAGTATCTGTACATCACTGAGAGGCTGAAGGAGCTTATTAAGGTGATTGTATAGTTAATAAACCGACTTCAAAAAAAGAGGAGGTTCCATGTTCGTCTGTATATATTTTCTGATTATTTAATCCGCGTGTGTTTAGCTTATACCGGATGAGATTTTTTACCGTAAGGAAAAAATTGGGCATATTTTTTATTTTTTATAATAATAGTAATAATAAATAAGAAATATTTCGGACACTTACACCAATCATCTAGTCCCAAACTAAGCAAAGCTTGTGCTATGGATACTAGATAACGGATAAACATACATAAATATATAAACATCCATGACTCGGGAATAAATGTTCGTAATCGTCACACAAACATTTGCCCGTCACGGATTCGAACTCGCAACCCACTACAGCAATCAGTACAACAGTAATAGAGAATAATTTGTGTGAATTAAATTAAGTCTGCCAATACTGTGAGGGGGAGCATTGTATCTCTCTCACTCGTATAAATCATGAACGAGATAGAACGTATATCTCGTGTCGTTGAAGAGACGTTGTGAAAGAATATAGCATCATTTAGGAAAAATAGTGATAAAACATGATGTCAATACAAGAAATAAAGATAAACTTGCAGGTCACATAAGTCGCCTCCGCAATGTCAGTAATTCATTCAAAGGGTTATGTATACGGTTTCTCAATAAGGTTCCTGTTGATATACAAAATCTTCCTTTCAATAAATTTAATGATACTATAAAACAGATACTTATTAAGAAATCATATTATGATTATTTAGATGATAAACAATCATGGACATAACCAGCTCGTTCGCATAACCAGGCTATTTCACAATTAAAAATGAAATATAGTAAATATAGGATGTTAAAGACACAAATTAAATTGAACGCACACGAACCCTGTGAGGGCACTTCAATGTCTTAGGTATCTATTACATAATTACATAAATCTGGATTATAACCAAAATTATTATTAGTCATATAAAATAACATTCAAAAGTCTCAATAATTTATTTGATTCAGATTACGTTAATCTCTATTATGCGAAAGAAAAAATAATTATTCTTTGTACTCAAAAAACTCACTCACTCACAGACTCACACTTATCCTTAAACAAAATATAAAAACCTTTGACTGATTTGATTTGACGTCATGCTCTCACATTTTTCAGGTTAAAGGCTTCCAAGTCCCACCAGCAGAATTAGAAACGGTCATACGAACCCATCCGAAGATACTCGACTGCGCGGTCCTCGGCATCCCCGACCCAATCACAGGGGAGGCCCCCAAAGCGTTCCTAGTCCCCCAACCAGGTCAGACTCTAGACCCTAAGGAAGTTCTAGAATACGTTAACAGTAAAGTAGCGTCGTTCAAGAAGTTAAAAGAAGTGCAATTCATCGATGAAATACCTAAGAGTGCAGCGGGGAAGATATTAAGGAAGAACTTAAAGGAGAAGTATTGCTAACATTCGATTGGTTTACCCGACTTGGGGTTTGTGCATTACAACGATTAGATTACCGTGAGATGTTTGAGATAAGACTGTCAAGTTGAATAACTTCGATCATGGGAACCACCATGAAATTATGAAAAAAAATCCATAGAAATGTTTTTTATCTATTCAGCAAATATCTTATCGCGAACTAGTTATATAATCTAACTCAGCCATTCTAGTCTAATAAAAAAATAAAATATGTTTAATTCAGAGAGTGGCGTCCATAATTTTTGTTAGTAACAATTTCTAACTATAAATTATAAATATCCTTAGACATACACACAGCGCCATCTAGTTCCACTGTAAGCAACTATAGGTTTGTGTTGTGGATACCAGATGGTTGATATACTACATATTGTTTTGTAAATAAATACTTATTATAAATGAAAACATCCATAACTCGGGTACACATGTCTGTTTTCATCATACAAACATATGCCCATAGCGGGATTGGAACCCGCGACCTTTTGGTATAGTGGTCAGAGTTGCTCACCATTTCACCAAACAGGTCGTCAAACTATGTTTGTAGCGAACATCTTATTTATTTTAAATTAACAATTGCGGTTCTGGATTCCAGGTGAATAGGGTTCCAATGCCTGTACTCGTACATAGGAGACCGTGATTTTGAGACTAAATCGGCAGAAAAATATCATTGCAATATAAAAAAAAAACGAAAACAGACGTGAACATAAACTAAGCAAGAAGAATAAGGTCTAACAAAATAACCCGACAAACTTTGGAAATTGCACGTATATGACAATAAAATAATATATTACAAAAACTAGCCTTAAAAATTTTGTTTCCGAGTAAAAAATTAAATGTAAGTGCAAATGAAAAGACACATTAGCAGACTTACTTCATTTCGATTATACCTTGTTTTATCAATGAGAAAAAACAGGCAACGTTCCATTGATATGGAAGATATTGCCGGGACACCGGGCGCCGGCCGGCGTCTTCAAAGATACCGTGGCACGTGTTTGTGTGTTGTGGCAAAGTACTTAGAGCGCGCGGCCATTAATGTCCAACTCACAAAATTTACATTTCTAAATTTAATTTTTTGAATAAAATCTGTTATCTTTAATGTTTTATTTTTATGGTTTTTCGTAATAGGTACATCCTATACATACACTCTGCAACGTTTGTCGGGTTAAATTTGTTAGGCCTTGTATAATGAGAGCGTGTGTAAGAACAGTCTCATCGTTGTAGTGCACAAGGGAAAATGTTCCAATAGTGCTCATACTGTAAGTTATACAATATCTATGTTTGTCAGTCCGGTGAGCTTTGATTGGTCGATTTTGTAACTAGAATTTTGAAGGTGTCAACTGATTGGCGCGATTAAAAACATGGATCAGAGAAAAAAGAACTACGCGCCTATTTTCCATGGAAGCGTGATGTCATTATTTGTATAATTAATTAACCTAGCTCACCAGACTATTTCCTAATAGATTTATATCTGAATCTATTTAGATAAGTTAGAATGAGGTTGCTTTTAATGTGTATAGTGGAATAAAAAAAAAGTATTATCTTGGATGTATTGGGTGATGTGATTCCTTGTGTTTTGTACTGGCTGCAGGTCAAGCGTAACATTGGAAAGAAAACTTTGATACAGAGTTATGAACTTATATAGGGCGTACTATCTGAAACTAGTCATCATATTAGGTCCTTACAATACAATATATTTTCTATAGCCAATCATTTACCCTTCAAGCCATTCGTCTCTGGAACTCCCTACCCGAGTCCATCAGACGAGCTCAAACTTTGAATGCTTTCAAAGTCGCCGTCAAGGAGCATTTTCTGGTGCTTTAATCTGTGTTCTCTTCTTAGCTTATCTCTATACCTTAGCACAATCCTGTTGTCGCTTATTATTATTATTTATATATCAATAAATATTTATTTAGTACATCTATATATTTACGTTTGTATTTTGTTGCTATTTTATAAATGTTATGTTTAAGTAGGTATATTTGTCTATTGATCTATGTATGTATGTGTATGTAAATATATGAAATTTATTCACGTAATTTGTATCTGCATCCCTATTCAATACCGCACAACCCACCTATTTCAAATGTACTGTCCTTATACTCGAAGGTTGCCTGGAGGAGATCGCTTTTAGTGATAAGGTCGCCAAATTGTACATTCTATTCTTACCACTTTTCTGAAACTGTATTTTCTTATCTGTTGTGCAAATAAAGTGTATTTGTATTGTATTGTATTGTACAATACAATACAAATACTCTTTATTGCGCAAAATAATTTACAATAATTTTTGATGATAACAATAGTACACAATCCTTACCTATGAAATTGACGTTTTGTATGAAGAATTTAATTAAGACTGTTTTCTCCATACAAACATTTTTGATTTTTTTTTGGGAACGGCAAATCTTTTGAAAGAATTTTCCCCGACTGCGTTCACTCTCGCAACTTCTTTCTGAATGATGCCTCGGTTCAGATATACGTCCTGTAGATAAAGGTGGAGACCACATTCCTAAACACAGACAGATTTGATCTTGACTATTCCTATCTTGTTCACTTGGCTCCCCTTCCTCTCTTTCTTACAAGTGTAATTTCCAACTACAAACAGAGGGGTGGCTTCACTTATGTATAAGGTATATCTGGTCTCCGCCTTTATTTATGGCTTCTGTACTAAATTATCGCGATAACAAGTAATATCTGTTACGCTTGACCTGTGGTAAACTGTACATAGAAGTGCGAACTCTGCCGTTTATGTATTGAAATATATACTAAGACATACAGTGTCATCTAATGCCATAATAAGAACTATTGGTAGATATTTAACGAATACATTTTTTTCAAGAAAACATCCATAACTCGGGTACACATGTCCGTATCTAGCGGGGTTCGAAGACGCGATCCTGTTGTGTTCCGACTGTTTGAGATAAGATAGCCAGTACCGCCAGAAAAAGAGGAACTCTGGTGAGTGTACTATCATCTTTGGCCTCTGTACTTGACATCTGGGGGGCGATTTTCGTACTCTCGAGATGATACAATGAATGGAAACTGACATCTCGTAATCGGAAACGTATTTTTTTTTTAAATTCTTTCATTCAAGATATCAGAGTTCTCACTAAATAATCACATCTTGAATGTCCAAAATCGCCCCCAGGAGTTCGTACTCTCGAGATGATACAATGAATGGAAACTGACATCTCGTAATCGGAAACGTATTTTTTTTTTAAATTCTTTCATTCAAGATATCAGAGTTCTCACTAAATAATCACATCTTGAATGTCCAAAATCGCCCCCAGGAGTAACGACGACGAATGCAAAAAGATCTTATTTAAATATTAGTTTGGTACTTGTATCCACTTGGACGCGCAACCAATTTGCTAGAGGTAACCTGGATCACCCGTGCAACCACTTATATGGCGTTTCACTCATTCTGCCATCAGTACCTTCTTCAAATTGAGAGCTATGCTCTTGTCGGCGGAATAATGACCACTCTGCTTTCCGCCCTCGACTTAACCTCTTGGTACGACCTGATATTTTTTTTTATGCATGACGGGTTCGTACTTGACTTCAATCATACCTGAGGGCGGAGTGTGACTTATGTTTCGACTTAACTTTACTACCGCGTTCACGTTTACGTGACGATTTGTATGAAGAAATATGCAGCGCCTCTAGCGGATGATTGCAAAACGATTTTTTTTAATGGATACTTTTTGAGTAAACGCGAACGCGATGGTAAAGTTAAAATCGAGACGTCAGCCTCCACGAGACAAGCTAGTACGATTTTATGAAAAGCTTATTCACATCATGCATCATTCACATGCATGTATGAACAACCTTATGAGAGTGAATGAAGCAAATTAGGTGTGTCAGGATCGTAGCAAGTGGAAGTCTGTGGTCTCTGCCTACCCCTACGGGAAACAGGCGTGACATTATGTGTTATTTTTTTTATGCACAACGGGTTGGTTCTTGACCTCAATCACACCTGATGTTAAGTGAAGATGAGGTCCAAGGTGGAAGCGTACTGACCCGGAAACCCCAACACATTTGGAGGGCTGGCTATCTTATCTCTGATCTCTGGCAACCGGAACACGACAATGGTATTAACATTGCTGTTTGGCGGCAGATTTAGATAAGATGGTACCACCATCTTTTCTAAATCAGTATGTATGTTTTTTTATTATTATTTGTTGTAATCGAAGTAGATACATGATATTAATGCACATCAAAAAGGCGGTATTTACAAGAAATAAAAAAATATGTATTACGTTGTTCACATCAATCACAAGTTTTTTTTTATATGACGGCAGGGTTCGTACTTTGATTTATTGTAGTTAATTATAAAAGACGTGCAATTTATACTATTTCAGAAACATATCTGTCGCTTAATGATATTAACGTTATATGAAACTTTTTGATTTTTTTTTTCTAGTTAATTTTTAGCTAAGGTCTGACTTAATGTTTTATATTAGGGAGTTGATTTCGATATTTACCTAAGTGAAGAGTTTCCATGTGTGTATGTGGTATTTAATCGTAAGGTGTTTTGTAATGTTTAGTCAGAAGTTTTTCTATTATTAATGAAATTTTATAGCTAGAGCTATCAGTGAGCGGTTGTTTTATATACTTTGTCAATGTGAATTGGAATGATATTTTGCATTGCATTGGAATGATATTCATATTATCTAGGCTGAGTATTATTAAACACTAGTGGACTATTCAGGAATGAAAAATAACTTATGTCCTTCTCTGGGTCCCAGACTAACTGCCAAAATTCAATATGACCGGTGTAGTTTTTTTTTTTTATATATGAGAGGGCGTCAATCGAGCATGCGGGTCACCTGATGGAAAGCAATCACCGCCGCCCATGGACACCCGCAACACCAAGAGGGTCACATATGTGTTGCCGGCTTTTGAGGAAGGTGTAGGCTTGTTTCTTGAAGGGTCCAATGTCGTTCGGGAATACCGCTGCAGCAAGTCCGTTCCACAGGGTGGTCGTACGTAGTAGGAAGTTTCTTGAGAAACATACAGTGGTAGACTTCCACTCATCCAGGTGATGTATGTATCCAGTAGTATGTATCATTGAATTGCACAAAATATCGTTTCGATTAGAATCACTGCGATCCCCAATAACCAATATTTATTAGGAATCGTTCGTTATCCGCACGTCAGATTACAGTTTAAGACAAAATTATATATAAATATCATGCTGTCACTTTTATACTACTGACATTCAAAGCGAAATAATGATATTAACTTTTACAAGCGAGGTATTATACCGGTTGAGTTGTTTTACCGTAAGAAAAAATAGGGCATATTAAGTAAGTGAAAAAGAAGGTATTGGCATAGGTAGTTTTTTCTTTTTTTCAAACTATCATCGAATAAAACGTTGTGTCATTTGGCGGTCGCGTTTGTAGCCTCTTCCGCACAATTCCATCATTAAATTAAATGATATACCCTAGTTTTTTCCTTACGGTAAAAAAACTCATACAATTTAGAAATAATGTAGTTTTTCGAAGGATATTCTGAAGATATTTACCAATTTGATTACTTGTTAAGACGTAATATGAATAAGTTAATGAATATTAGATTGTAAGTACATTAATGAAACAATTTTTCTAGAGTTTTTCGTCACAATTTTAAGAGGGTTTACGCACGATATTTTATACAAAGTTTCAAGTCCAAATTTTTCTAAACGAATAAACCGATTCTAACGAAACTTTATACGTTTAAGCAGGGTACGTAGATCTAAAAAGTTACTAGATAATATTTTAGTAGAATTACTAAATTAGAGTGAATTTTAACTTAAACTCAAGCGGTCCATTCATTTGGAAACATTGGGGCTGGAAAGTTTGTATATAATGCCATGTGGGATAAACTTTTAAGACTTGTTGAACACATTAAAGCGATGCGACGTTGTCCGACATAGTGGTGCCGAACTGTCGATAGTTTTACTGTTGATAATTTTGATTGAAAAACACGAAACTGTCGATCGGCCTATCGATATCGATCTCTTAGTCAGTACAATACAAGGCAAGCAATTCCCGAAAGTTACGAAATCAGTATCGATACTTTTGTACAATCGATAGTGACCTTTAAATTAATAGTATTATTCGACGACCGATTGGTGTAGTGGATAGTGACCCTGTCAGCGAAACCAGCGGTTGCGGGTTCGAAACCTGCGAGGAGTAATTGTCTGTATGATGAATACGAACATTTATTCCCGAGTCACGGATGTTTATAGAAATATTTATGTATGTTTATATCGGTTATCTAGTATCCATAGTACAAGCTTTGCTTAGTTTGGGACAAGACGATTAGTGTAAGTGCCCCAAATATTTAAATATTTATTATTGAATTATTGAAGGTAACAATCGATTGTTGAAAACTATCGATAGACAATCGAAATGCTATCGACAGTGGACTATCGAGCGGCAACACTTCGCATAAAGTTGCATGTAGCATCGCAAATATTGTATGTGTGTCGGGCCCTTATAATCCCGGGGATTTTAGTGACGTAAGTGGTTTACGTCGACAGAATGAGAATCTTCAATCCATATACTTCCGGCAGCGGTGTTCCCGAACGAGTACGACATTGGAACCTTCAAGAAACGAGCCTACACCTTCCTCAAAGGCCGGCAACGCATCTGTGACCCTTTTGGTGTTGCGGGTGTCCATGGGCGGCGGTGATTACTTTCCATCAGGTGACCCGCATGCTCGTTTGCCGCTCTCATATAAAAAAAAAAATAACATTATACAGATTATACATAATGTGCTATATACCCACGGACTATATTATATTACGTGTCGTAACTGCGCGAGGTGAGAGCAGCTCATCGGATAAATCAAGATTTCTTATTAAATACAGAATATTTGATATATTCACTCGAGAAGCCTAAAAGCTAATTATAAATAATACCATCGTACCTAAGTCTACTGCAAAACAGCAATGTTAATTGCATTGTTGTGTTCCGGTTTTCAGAGATAAGATGGCGTTACGTTTCTACCTTCGGCGTCATCTTCACTTAACATCAGGCGTGATTGAGGTGAAGTGCTAACACGTTATGCATAAAAAAATACCTAAATAGCTTTACGGTTATTTTCGAGAATTACAAAATATTGATAAAAACGGCCACTTTTTTTATAATCGTGAATTCTGGAAAATGGCAGCAATTTGTGTATTAAAAAAAAACAATCATAATTTATCCAATGAAGGCGCCACTGGGCGGAAAAACATTGCTACTATTTATAGGTCTGTGGGATTATACGTATAAGTAGGAAACGTATTAAGTTGAATAACAAGATGGCGTATATTTTCAACCGCTTACGTCATATGTCTCCGAAGTCTTATACAAACGTTATAAAATTTTACATTTATATTTTTAAATCGAATATAAGAATAATTTTCATAATATACAAGATATAATATTCATATATTGCATTTATATTTTTACGCATTTTTATTATAATTCCGCATTTATAGAACTAAACTGTATTTAATCAAAACTTTGCATTTTTCATCGTTATCCATTCGCTATGAAAACTATAGTAGTAACCTGCAGTACGACAGCTTGCATAGTATATCACACATTTTATATCAGTCAATATATTGTCAAAATGATATTATTTATAACACGTTATATTTGCGATATAACGTGGTATAAACTATATCACGTGTGCTCATGCTACCCATACGTTTTCATGCAAACAGTAATTAAAGAAAATTTTGCGATATTTTCTGTATTTTATGTAACAAATTAAGTAAGATGTTATTTAACAGGTCCACATTATTGCTATACAACATTGCAACTTAAAACAACACTATACATTAATATAGCATTGGAATATAACAATGTTATATTACAACATGTCATAAAATTGGTTCTGGAATTCTGTTCACAACGTCGGCAAGTTCGTTCTCGTCAAATCCTCATCGAAGACTGCTTACGCACGAATGTTATAAAACATTGTTGCACATATTAATAACATGTTGAATAACTATATAACTTTGTTTTATAACACTTAACATATTAAATGACTATGGAGATATCTGGAGTCGCCTTTAGTAATAAAAATTAAATATGGTAGGGTCTATTAAGGTTTGTTTCAAAATTTTTATTTTTAAAACATAAAAGTTACGAAATAATCTGACCAATAACTTTTCAACCTATTTAATTCTCGTTAATAATAATACCGAAAATGTAGCTTAATTTCTTTCCTACATATGGTCGATTACAGTTTGTATGAAATCTGGGCGCTATCTCATACTTGGGTGTTCCGTAAATGTGGTGCTTTATGTTTAATAGTTTAATTAGGTAACGAATTAACCACGGCCTGAATACGTAAAGTTCATTAAATTTTAAATTGTCTTAAAAACCAATTTTTAAACTTAATTCTTAATAAATTAGATACGTCCTGCCAAGTTGGTCACGAGAACGTTGTTCCTACATCATTATAGTTACTAATATTTTCATGCTTCAAGAGAAATCATGCCAAATGCGACCCAGTTGCAGTTAAACAGTAAAATGTCACTTAAGAATAGTAACTAATACTATTCTTTTAGTAAAATTGCCGAGATTACCTCATACAAAGAAAGAACTTTACCTCTTTAGATGTAGATTCAGTCACAGCTTTGAAGCACAGATTGGAAGAAAAATAGAATATGAACCTCGCAACATGTGACTTATTAGTGTACTAATATTCTTAGAGGTCCAAAACGTTAAGCAATGGCGGATCCAGGGAGGGGTCTTATGGGTCATGATGGCCATGACCGCCCTGGGGTTCTACCGCCTAACGCAATAAGAACGGCAACGTCGCATTTCACATGTTATCCTGCCTGTTTATTTGTATACTCGTCTTGTAAACTTATTGGGAGAAGATAAACGCCAGCTGAATGTTGCACCGATTGGAAGAGAAAACAAAACTGGCCGCGCGCCAGTATATACATTTAGATTTGCGCCATCTATCGGATTGTCCTAGAACCCGTGAGAAAGTTACACTTGTACCTATTGACGTGAATAAATCGATTAGTGGTGGGTTGACGGGTTCGCCGATAGATGGCGCCAGTCTTTACATTTTTGTGCTGACAGCGTCAGGCGAGGTTCTATACTGAACAAAAGCCTTTGTAAGTCCATTGTAGGAGCATTGTAATTTCTATGAATTCGGCTGTTAGTCGCATAATTAACTGACTTCAAAATTATATTTTCTTTTAAACTGGTGAGTTTTTTAACATAAGGAAAATGGCGCATTTTAGGAAAGTGCAATAGAAGGTATTGACGTAGGTAGTTTTATTTTATTTGCAAAACTGTCATCGAATAAAACGTTAATTATGTAATTTGACGGTCGCGTTTGTGGCCTATAACCTACATGATTACGTCATTAAATCAAATAAAGAAAACTTTGAAATATATGAGTTCCAAATAAAATTCGCATGTAGGAATCCTACAAATTCCTCCAGTCGCATATCAAGCGCGTGCGTTTTTGAAAAAATAAAAAAATAGACTACCCTATGCCAATATCTTCTACTTCACTTACCTAAGATACCCTATTTTTTTCCTTACGGTAAAAAATCCTCATCCGGTATGTGGGCGATTGTTGTTCGTATGAAAAGTATTTACTAGTGTTTAACCTTAAGCAGCATCTTAATTATTCTCCTCGTATTTTATTTAATATATAAGTAAAACTAAATCCAATTGGCTAGTCTTGTTTTAAATTATATTGTTTTCTACATTGTTTAATAATCATATTTACTTACACACGTGCATTTTATATTGTTATATTTACATTAGTTAACTATGGAATTGGGCAATGAATTTTAATAAAAAAATTGAGAAATTATGTGTTTTGCTTTTTTTAAATAACTTATTATAACTTCTAATAACTATAAGTAAATATAATCATGAATTGAATATACTAATTGAGAAGCTGGTAAAAGCGACAATTGTAATTTAGCATGACAAATCGCAGTACATTGCTGGTTATGTTTAAACATGTAACATAAAGAGTTTCAAATCGCCTAATATTCTCAGTAATTTATTCAAAATTGCATGGTAATTACAATTATCATGTTTCTGAAACAGGGCCCTGCTTTGGTTGTTTTTACAACGAGCTTCATATGTACATTTATATATGTACATTTTAGAAAAGTAATGTATCGCAACAAAGTGTTTATATACAGCGTGTTAAAATGTACAATGGTTTAAGGGGTGGTTCAGAATCGAGTCTAGTATACAGGAAAAATATTTTAAAAATCCATTGTACAAAGTACAAGTTTAAAATATTTAACATTGTACTTTCTTACTTAATAAAAATATTTTGATTGATTTTTTTTTTGTTTTTGTTCATATAATATTGTTTTTGCCATCGATTCGCTGAGAAGAAGAATGCAACTATGCATTTTTTAAATATTTCTTTTACCTAAGGAAGGACTTACAATGGATTTTATAAAATACAACGTTTCCGCCCGCGACTTCGTCCGCGTGGAAGATTTTATCAAAATCGGTTCAGCAAAAAAATTGCCTATATGTTAATCGAGGTTCTAATCTGTCTACCCACCAAATTTCATCCAAATCTGTCCAACCGTATAGGCGTGAAGAGGTAACAAACATACATAGAGACATACACACAAACTTTCGCATTTACAATATTACTTGGGATTTTCCTGTAAACTAAAGTCGATACTGAATCATCATCACTTCAAATTTCCCTGGTTTTATTTTTATCCACATCGGGATAGCTCTTGACCTCAATCACACATGATGTTAATAGCATTGTTGTGTTCCGGTTGTCAGAGATAAGATAGCCAGTCCCCCAAATAAGATGGGGTTTTCGGGTCAGTACCCTACCACCTTCGGCCTCATTTTCACTTAACATTGCTGTTTGGCGGCAGATTTATATAAGATGGTGGTAGCTAGCCAGGCGGACATTTAATGTGCCCTACCACCAACCGAACCGAGTACTAAATATATACCCCGCTGGGGATCGAACCCGCGACCTCCAAAACGTAAAGTCAATGTTGTTTGCAGTGAGCCACGGAGGTACTTTTAACATTTTGTATTTACCTACCGTGTTTCGATTCCAGCCAGGCCAGCATGACCTGTTGTCTCTCAACAACGACACGATAAAGGATCCTGTTGTCACCTTGGCTCAATGTAAACAACATTGGATTTACGATTCGGAGGTCGGGGGTCGATCCCCAGCGGGGTACATGTTTAAGTACTCGGTTTGGTTGGTGGTAGGGCATTTTTCACTCGAAACTGGCAGTAATGTCCGTCGACAGTGAGGTTGGCTGGTTGCTATCCTCAAAAATAAGAAAAGAAGAGTGGGCGCTATCACTAAAGCTATTCGAAATGTTGCAAATGCTCTTGGCACATTCATCATTTTCCCGACTTCAGAAAGCAAGAGGTTCTCATGTGTTACTAGAAAATGTGCTTTAATTCTATACGCTATAAATAATATTTGAAAGAATGTAGAGAACCAATAGGACTTTTAACCGCATCCGTGGCTCAATGTAAACAACATTGGGCTTACGATTCGGAGGTCGCGGGTTCGATCCCAGCGGGGTACATGTTTAAGCACTCGGTTTGGTTGGTGGTAGGGCATTTTAAATGTCCGCCTGGCTAGCTACCAGCATCTTATCTAAATCTGCCGCCAAGCAGCAATGTTAATAACATTGTTGTGTTCCGGTTGTCAGAGATAAGATAGCCAGTCCTCCAAATGTGTTGGGCTTTTCGGGTCAGTACGATTCCACCTTCCACCTCATCTTCACTTAACATCAGTTGTTATTGAGATCAAGTACCAATCCGTTGTGTATACAAAAAAAAAGACTTGTCAGGTAAAAGATTATCGCTATTACTTAGGCCCGTATTAATAAACGGTTCTTGAGATGATCGCGTCTCGGTTTCAGCACTATTTTTTTAATACTATTTTAATATGCAACTGACTCTCAAGCGTCAACTTAAGGTCATCTCAATCTTGAGAACGGTTTATTAATACGGGCCTTAGATATGGAGTAATCCGCTGGTGACACTTTTCAGTTCTACTGTGTATATACTTACTTACTATTTTAAGTATAATTTCAACATGGCGGCGATAAGTAGGCCGTTGCCCTTCCCAGTGTGTCAATGTTATCTCATTATTATTTTATTGACAGAATTAAAGTGTTAGGTTATCTGTCAATTATCTGCCAGCCAAACATAACGGGTAATTAATATCTTTGCAAGTTTATCTGTAATCCGGGTAAGAAATGTGATACTGAACCTCCTACGAATTTTTTATTTTGCGTGGGGTAATTTTTAGGATCTGTCCTAAAATTTTAATACCTATCTATAGGTATTTAAACTGTGTATGGATACTAGATAACGGATAACAGATAACCGATCTCCGAGTGAACATTTTAAGTGAATGTAGGCTTTTACCAAATAAAAAGTTATTGAAATATAATATATAAATCAATGTAATACAAATACACTTTATTCATCATCATCAGCACGTAAACATCCCATTCAGGGATATAGGCCTTCCCTCGTATATGAGGGAGTATAGGCCATAGTCCACCATGGTTCACGACTTCACATTCCTTTCAATTTTGATTTCTCAGGCATGCAGGTTTCTTCATGATGTTTTCCTTCACCGTTTAAGAGCAGTCGGATAAATGCACGTAAGTAATTAAATTAAATTTAAAAACTCATTGGTATACATGACATGCCTGGGAATCGAACCCGGACCTCCTAAATTGGGAGACCGCGTCGTAACCGCTGAACCACCGACGCTCTCACAATACACGTATTGCACAACAGAAAAGAAAATCATGTTCATCACTCAAATATCTTACCCCTACTGCGATTCGAACCTGTTCAGGTTTTCCATTGTTTTCGAATGACTATTACTATTACTATCCAATAGGTATAAACCTACGGAGTCACAATTTTTTTATTAGTTAAATATACATACATAACGTCACGACCTATCCCAAACTTTAATGTTTGGGCGTTTCAAATAAATAACATCCACGGTTCATCTAACAAAATGTACACGTGACAGAGAGTGAGCCCATAAATGTTTTTGGTGAAAAGTCCAGAGAAGGGTTGATTCTATTCTTTATACCTGCTCAAACCACTCAGCACTAAGTATATCTAGGTATTTTCTTTTTATCTTCTTGCTGTTATTGTGTGGTATTTGATAAATATGTCCATTATTTTCACATATCAACAGGTAATTTGTCCATGTATTACGTACGTCTAACGGGATGTAACCACAAAAATATATCCGAAAGTCCCAGCACAGCTATTTTAGAATGATACACGGTTAAAATCCACGTTCTATATTATTTGGTACCTAAATAAATGTAAATCACACTCCATTTTAGATGTCTGGTCCGTCATTCCATCGACAGGGACGTACCCTAAAATCTCAGCCTAAAATGTAAAGGAAACCATTGCGAGAACACTTTTACAGCAAGCCATATTATTGGGAGATAAAAACACAAAAACGTCCCGGATATACGTATATCAATTAGATAAGTACGTAGAGACTTTTATGAGAATTCACTTCGGTAATTGTTGACAAAATATCGACACAAAGACGTCAGCACAGCACACTCTAAATGATAAAACTTTGTTTTTTTTTTATTTTAAATTAACTGACGTCTGCATTTTCCGGGACTATTTAATGAAATAATAGACGTCCATGTCTAATGAACAAAGGTCGTATTATCGCCTGTCTAATTTCTGTTATGGATAGAGTCCAAAGTCTAAGTGCCTGTTACGGATGTCTCTTATCTGTGATAATACGAATACGAAATTCCAAAGAAACATTAGAATGCAACTGCTCAGCGAAAAAAGCAGCGATATCTCACTATCGCCGTGTCTATGATAATTATCAATTAGCCTTTTTATCGTCTGTCCAAAGTTTATTCACTTCGCGGACAAATAAATTATCGACATTATCACGGCCCAGTCTCTAGTCGGCCGTAGTGAAAAGCGCGCGCGAATTGTTAAAACATGGCGGTCGTGGCGCGAAAACTATTTATTCGGCAAATAAAAGAGTTGAGGCAAAGGAAACTATCTTTAAGTGCAACATTAGGAAAAAATGAAGATTTTTTAATACGTTCAAGGTTGCCTGATATTGTTATACCGAATGTTAGGTTTTTGGAGCGCTTGTGGCGGGACTCGGCGGCTTTTCAAAATCATGTCGCTCTTGTAAGTATATAGGTACTCCTATGCATTATTTTGCTTCGCAGGAAATCATAAATAATTCGCTATATAAATGGTCCAATCCAATATACCGCATCATTGATATTGTGATATTTTATACTCTGTTGACATGGAGCATACAATGTTTTATAATTTATAATACATAATTACGATAGCGTGCTTATTAGGAAAGCGCAGTGGATCATGAAATTGGCCGTAATATTTATCTACACCCAGCAATAAATGTTATAAAGGGATTTAGAGTTGGTGATAAGACACATTTTGTTGGTATTATTTAGAGAGTAACATGTTTGGCAATATTATTTGACAATAGGTAGATATTTAAAGATAATTCAACGAACATTAAAAAGTTATAAGGTCTAGAGAGTAAATAATAAGTATTCATTATTAGTCCCGATCAGATTGTAGACGGGGGAAAGTGCATCTCCCGTGGTGTATTCTGCTGTCCCACATAAGGGTCACATAAGTGTTGTAAATGTAGAAACAATTGCTAAAAATTAAGCATTTTTAAGAAACGCAAGTACCTACTAAGAAAGTAGCTAAATGTGTTTCTTTAAAAAAAAATGCTCAATTGATGGGTATTTCTTCGAATTCAAAACATTTAGGGAAATTATCGTTACAAAATGTTAGTTCTCATTTTTATTTCTTAAGCAATGCAGCTCAACGACATTTTCATTTTCAGCTAAAACACATGCATGCCTAACTATAACATGCTTAGTTTTTTATCCATCAATAAGTTAACTTTATTTAACAAAAGTCTACCTAATTTATTGTTATTAAGATACAAATTAAAAATAGCGTTTTCTAAAAAAAATCTAGACTTAGCGCTCGTTTTGATTTAGGCTTAATTATTCAAAATTACATTTCTAATATACGTCTATAAGATAGCAATTATATAAGTCGGTTCTGAATTATGTCTAGCTAAGCTAATTTTTTACCGTATTTTCCCTGGACTAAAGTTCAATGAGAGAGTTCATTATATCGTTCAAAAATAGAGGATCTAACATACTTATTCATAGGTTTTCTAGTCGATACATTTTATAATAATAATAAGGAATATTAATATATTTTTATTTATGATTGACTGGATACGCGTTTGACCACAATCTCACCTGATCCCTATAACAATAATAAATAAATAAGAAATATATTTGCACATACATACAGCGCCATCTAGTTCCACACTAAGCAACTAGGCTTGTATTATAGATACCAGATGGTTGATAAACTACACATATACTTTTTTTTGTAAATAAATACACATATAAATGAAAAACATCCATAACTCGGGAACACATGTCTGTATTCATCATACAAAGATATGCCCCTAGCGGGATTCGAACCCGCGACCTTTTGGTATAGCAGCAGAATTTCTAACCACTACACCAAACAGGTCGTCTATATATTAAGAATGAAAAAAAAATGGTCAATTTGTATATTTTCAGACAGTCTTTAAAATGTTATGATAAAAGACAATCGAAGCGTAGGACGAACGTCTACTCACAAGGTAGTCAGACGACCTGATGAAGGTCGCGTGAAATCGCTGGTGCATCAAAATACAAAGAAACATAAGGGACTGCAATTTATTGACATTTAAAAATAAGCTAAAGGCACTTGTTACTGGCAAATCTTATTACAGTGTACTAGAATTTTTAAATGACTCATTCGAGATGAATTGTAATTTTTGAATTGATTTTAACTATTTGATTGAATGATAATAAATAAATGAATAAATATCCTTGGACATACACACAGCGCCATCTAGTTCCACAGTAAGCGACATAGGCTTGTGTTGTGGATACCAGATAGTTGATATACTACATAAATACATTTATAAATGAAAACATCCATAACTCGGGTACACATGTCCGTATTCATCACACAAACATATGGCCCTAGCGGGATTCGCACCCGCGGCCTGTAATGAATGATAATTTAATGAAAATTTAATCGATCTCCGAGTGAACTTCCTGTGTAATTTTGAGTGAATTATTTATACCAAGTATTGAAATATAATATTAAAATCAATACAATACAAATATACTTTATTCATCATCATCAGCCCGTAAACATCCCACTGCAAGGATATAGGCCTTCCCTCGTATATGAAGGAGTATGGGCAGTAGTCCACCACGCTGGCTCAATGCGGGTTGGGGACTTCACATGCCTTTGAATTTTTATTTCTCAGGCATGCAGGTTTCCTCACGATGTTTTCCATCACCGTTTAGGAGCAGTCTGTAAAATGCACATAAGAAATTAAATTGCATTTAAAAACTCGTTGGCACATGGCCTGCCTGGGAATCAAATCCCGGATCTCTTAAATTGTGAGACCGCGTCTTAACTGCTGAGATGCTCTAGTAATACTTAAAATCTTACAAATACGCGATGAAATTTAATGAAAATCATAATATACAAACGTATATAACTACCCAAATAGGGTGGTCATAGATATCCCAAACATGCTTGAAACAACATCCACGGTTCACTTTACGGTCTTCCGAGTCAGTACGCCTCCACCTTCGGCCTCATCTTCACTTAACATCAGGTGTGATTGAGGAACTGAGCTGAAACCGCTGAAACGTGCAAAATAATAACATCTATAATTTGCACGTTTGCTCACCCCCTGTCACGTGTGCATTTCTGTAGGTACATCTCATAAGGTGAACCGTGGATGTTGTTTCAATCATTATACTCTTAATGTTTGGAACACCCAAACACTATTTTTAGGGATATCTCTGACCACCCCAATTGGGATAAAGATCGTGACGTTATGTATGTTATTTATTATTATTATTAGGAGCCCATACTGTCCCACTGCTGGGCAAAGGCCTCCGTCCTCTCTCTCCACGGCTCTCTATCCCAGGCCTCCTCAGACCAGTTGGTTAGGAACTTATCCAACTCGTTATGTATGTATTAACTTTAAATGCAATGCAACGCCTGTTTCCCGTAAGGGTAGGTAGGGACCACAGACTTCCACTTGCTACGATCCTGACACACCTCTTTCGCTTTATTCACTCTCAAAAGGTTGTTCATACATGCTCGCCCGATTTGATCATGGTACATTCGCCGTGGTCTTCCCCTACCAACACTACTATACAATACAATACAACAATACAAATACACTTTATTGCACAACAGATAAGAAAATACAGTTTCAGAAAAGTGGTAAGAATAGAATGTACAATTTGGCGACCTTATCACTAAAAGCGATCTCTTCCAGGCAACCTTTGGGTATAAGGACAGTACATTTGAAATAGGTAGGTTGTGCGGTATTAAATAGACATGCAGATACAAACTACGTGAATACATTTCATATATTTACATACACATACATACATAGATCAATAGACAAATATACATATTTAAACATAACATCTATAAAATAGCAACAAAATACAAACGTAAATATATAAATAAATAAATAAATAAAAATTGTATTTCACTCACCACAAATGAGAATGTTACAAAAAGTTGATCTTAATAACTACATATATTACAAGCTCATTTGTGGGAGGCTGGTGCCTGTAAAGGATAAACCAGAATCACAGGTCACCAGGCCCCCCAGCCACAGAAGCGGTTAGACCAACCAATTAATATATTTCCTTATGTTATACATAACAATACATAACCATTAAATTAAGTTTTGCCAAAAAAAAAAAAGGGCACCAATGTCTCTTTTACTGCAGTTTAGTGTACAATTAAAAAGAGTGCTGCACTCCTGTAGTGCATGTAGGTGATGGGAGTGTAATGAATGACAGTGGGCTAGGCTATTATCTTTAACAAATCTTCTGTCTTATCATAATTTAGACTTAACAGCCAACCAACTTTCCCCAGCTCGATCCCCAGCGGGGTATATGTTTAGTACCTACTCGGTTTGGTTGGTGGTAGGGCATTTTAAATGTCCGCCTGGCTAGCTACCACCATCTTATCTAAATCTGCCGCCAAACAGCAATGTTAATAGCGTTGTTGTGTTCCGGTTGTCACAGATAAGATAGCCAGTTCCCCAAATGATTTGGGTTTCCGGGTCAGTATGTGGTACGCTTCCACCTTCGGCCTCATCTTCACTTAACATCAGGTGTGATTGAGGTCAAGTGCTAACCCGTAGTGCTTAAAAAAAAAAACTTAGATATAGGTGTACTAAATAAATATTTGTTGATATATAAAATAATAATAATAAGCGACAACAGGATTGTGCTACTATGTATACTACGTAAATATTAGAAGTTATGTAACTATTAAATAGACAATCTGTTCGTGTGTATGTATACTCACTAGTATCGTAAGTCAATAAAGTAGTTCTATTTGTAAACAACTGGCAAATACCTGTCAATAACAACGGTGATGCTGAGTTAGGTTAGCAGCCTTCATTCAACTTGCCTTATAAACCTGATTCACCGCCTAGGTCACTAGACGGCCTTGTTGGTAGTTAACGATAACGTAGGTACAGGTTGAGGGGGGTTGACGCATTTCCCAGCGTCAAAAAAAAAAAAAAAAAAAAAAAAGGTGGGGAGTGACAACAAGTCGCCTTTTGAAAACACGTGCTTGTGATATAGGAAATAGTATGCGTATTGCTAGACTATAGCTTTTTTGACAATGTAAAAGAACTGTGCAGAAACAATGCATAAGGGAAAAAATAGTGGATGTTGTTTCAATCATTAAAATCTTAATGTTGGGACACCCAAACACTTTTTGTTTGGGATATCTCTGATCACCTCATTTGGGATAACTTTTTCAAACTTCAAGCATTTATATCAACGTAAGATACATGATATCATTCGTTGAATGTCAATTTAAATTATTTTTCGGTCAGTCAGTATGTCCAAGCTACCACCGCTTCGGAAAGGGAAATCATCTATGGGAAAAGAAGCGGCGCAAGTAACCCACAGGATCATTTTTCTTTTCTTTCACAAAGATCGTGACGTTATGTATGTATCTCTAGAAGTCTAGAAGTGATCAAGGTTCATGCCCATAACATCAAGATTCTCTTTGACAATAGTTAAGTAGTTAGTCACGCAACAGAAAAATCCTTTATTTCACAAGGTTGATTGGAAACCGTTGGTAATTAAGTTAGGACTACCTACTAAGTTCAGCAGATTGTTAGTTGCATCCCAGTCAATAAAAACCATAGATCAGCTTGAATTAGCTTAGTTAGACTGTCATGCCTGACTGTGTTGTTTTTATTTTTAAAATCTAAGTGAAAGGGGGGTTGCGCTGAAAACCATCGCTGTCAAGTGCCATACGACATATTAGCAACAAATGTTGACGCCCAATCCCTTAGCCACAAATACATTTAAATATGCATAATTTGAAATCTACGAAATTTTCTGTATTTGTTGGCATTAAATACTTTTTCTTTCTTTCTTTCATCTTGGAGGTTAGACATCAAATGATGATGATGATCTGACTGATCATCGGTCATTATTCATCTAGATATTTGTCTAACAAGTAATTAATACTTGTTGTTTAAATATTTAGCTTAATTTAGCGTAGATACCTAATTGTAATATTGGGGCTTTACCTATGAAATTGGAGTATTTTTTCATCGTTAATCATATGTACCAATTCAAAGCTCTATCCAAATTTGTTTTTCAAGGTTTCACATGAAATATTTTTTTAATTTCTGGCCTAAATCACATAATAATAAAAAAATAAACAGAACTCTTTCATGTGCTTCCCATAATCATTTCTTAGATTCGCTGAAACTTTTATAAAGCGGTTACTTTTAAAAATTAACGCTGCCTATACTTAACTTAATGTTATCCGATAATACACACAAAGTTTAGCTCAATTTGGATTTTGCCGTTCCCAAAAAAAAATGAAAAATGTTTGTATGGAGAAAACAGTCTTAATGAAATTCTTCATACAAAACGCCAAATTTCATAGGTAAGGACCTAATATGTGTACATAATATTTAATTTCGTTAATTTGGAAATAATAAGTACTGAAAGACGAAGCCTAAAAATGCCTCGCTGATGCGCCTTCGTCCACGTTTAAATTATTCCACACTTTGCCAATGAATCCAATGACACCTCATTTATTACAATCCTTCAAGCCATTTTGGCTAGTGTGCCCACGACCGACTTTTGTAGGACCGATAATCGGCCGATTTTTTCGTCAAAACTTTTATCACCGATATTGTGACCGATTTTTTGTAGGACATGGGCGTTGAAATATTGCAATCAGTACGTTCCATTTTTCTCCTTCAAAAAATCACTACCGATTAGGGTCGGCGCCCACTGCCGGCGTGGCACAGCATGGCACGGCAGGTTGTGCTACGGTATCCCGCGGCGGTCCTTAGCATGCCGTGGCATCCTGCTGAAAGAACAGCCACTCTGGCATCAATCAGATTTGCTCCGGCCGGATTCGAAGTTGGTTATGTCGTTATGGTTGACTGGGATTTAGTATTAATAGCACTTCTAGTTGAAGATGAAGCTCTTTGCTTCATTATTTATAATGCGGACTGCTAAGGTATGGAACTCACTGCCCGCATCGGTTTTTCCCGACACTTACAACCTTGGAATCTTCAAGTCTAGAGTGAATAGGCATTTACTGGGTGCACGTGATACATCTTCGGCTACATCGTCACTTTCCATCAGGTGAGATTGTGGTCAAACGCGAAACCAGTTTTTAATAAAAAAAAAAAGCGAGACAAATGATGAAAAGAAAATCTGGGTGCATAATTTCACGTCACGTCACGCCGCAACATCCAGCGGCGCGTCGCGTCATGCCGCAGCATCCCGCGGCACGTCGCTGCATCGTGGTATCGAAATAAAGTAACATGAATTCTAAATTCATTGAAATAAGATTCAAAATAACTTGATTATATAGATTATAGTAATAAAATCCTTTGCCATGACATGACGTGGGCGCCGGCCCTAAAGGATGCACCACTTACATATACATCCTTACATATATACAGGCCAGGCCAAGGTAGCCATGTGGTAGCAATAGAGTCAGGTAGGGTACCGTCTACTTTCTGCAAGCGCCGTGTCGATCCCAGCTTATAGAAGTTACAGTGGGAGAAGTCTGGTGGCGGAATTGCCTGTATAACCCCAGACTAATTAAAGAAAGAAGTAGGATGTGTAAGAAAAGAGGAATTCCACTTTCCTTCTTGGAAAATGGAAGTGTACACATGGCCCTATGGGGTCGTGACATGCAGAGAATCGGAAAACATTACCTCCTTTAGGCTCAGTCGGGTAACTTTTGGTGGAAGTAAATACAGTAGAAAGACATCAAAAAGAAGAGGCGCAGAAATCCACACGATCATTGTGTTGTTCTTATTTTTTTTTATAAAAACTAATTCATACTTTATATGCAATACCTAAACTTTTTGGCTAATTTTGTTTTGACGTGATCGTTAAGGTTTTTTGTACATAGTTAGATTAATGATATTAAGAAGAATTATTCTCAATTATAAGATATATAAGAATTATAAGACGACCGATTGGTGTAGTGGATAGTGACCCTATCAGCGAAACCAACGGTTGCGGGTTCGAATCCCGCGAGGGGTAAATGTTTGTGTGATGAATACGAACATTTATTCCCGAGTCTTGGATGTTTATATAAATATTTATCTATGTTTATCCGTTATTTAATATCCATAGCACAAGCTTAGTTTGGGACTGGATGATTGGTGTAGGTGTCCGAAATATTGTTATTATCTTTTAAAGAACAGAATATAATAATAACGCCTGAACCTAGCAATGTGAATTTTATGGAGGTTATCACCTGAGAGTCTGTTCTAACTGAAAACAAACATCCAGGTAATCAAATCAAACTAACTTAAAAGCTTAAAGAGCTTGGAAAAGGTTGAACTGAATTTACATCACACATAACTAAAAACAATTACGTTTCCGTTGTTTTAGCGCTACAAGAAATACAATACAATACAATACAATACAATACAATACAATACAATACAATACAATACAATACAATACAATACAATACAATACAATACAATACAATACAATACAATACAATACAATACAATACAATACAATACAATACAATACAATACAATACAATACAATACAATACAATACAATACAATACAATACAATACAATACAACACAATACAACACAATACAACACAATACAACACAATACAACACAATACAGCACAATACAGCACAACACAGCACAACACAACACAACACAACACAACACAACACAACACAACACAACACAACACAACAACACAATACAATACAATGCAATGTAATGTAATGCAATACAATACAATACATATGCTCTTTATTGCGCAAAATAATTTACAATAATTTTTAATGATAACAATAGAACACAATTAGGTGGTCTAATCACTAAAAGTGATCTCTTCCATACAACCAAAAAATACACGGATTAACAAAAGCTTGACACTCGTAACATGTCTCTTGCGTCGACGGTTAAAATACTATGAACAAACAAACAGTCTCAAATACTCGTTGTTCGTTGCATGCATCTGCGCCATGCATGACTAAGTTTATAACAATTTGCAAATAAGAAATGAAAACATTGACATTGAAATGCCACATAACGAGAGGAGTTATAACTCCTCATTAAAATGTATCAATATTGATATGAGTGGAAATGGGGTAGATCTAAGACAAATGTCGCCGCCAAAGAAAGTCGCCCATACTTTCTTTGGTGGCAGCAACTACTCTGCAGGGGGGGGACTGAAAATCAGCAACACTGCTGAGTCCCTACCCATTCATCACAATACTGTGGTTCTCGATTCTATGTATGCTTGTGTTTTTTTTCTTTTCTGTGATGAATAAATACCTTTTATTATTATTAAATGATGGATTATATGAATAATTACACGTATAGAGGAAAATGGGACAAGCGACGTGTACTTAGTCCGAGATTACAACAAAAGTGATTCCATTAGTGCAATGTTGAAGCACTACTCCCAGGCTGATGCTGTAGATGTCCAGGAGTAGGCCACAGTATGTAGAGAGATGAGGTTGAGCCGGATCTTAGAGTCGGAGTCAGTGACAACTATATTAAAAAGGTATCACGTTCACAAACAATTACACACGTACACTATTCTTACCACTTTTCTGAAACTGTATTTTCTTATCTGTTGTGCAATAAAGTGTATTTGTATTGTATTGTATTGTATTGTATTGTATTGTATTGTATTGTATTGTATTGTATTGTATTGTATTGTATTGTATTGTATTGTATTGTATTGTATTGTATTGTATTGTATTGGATTGCATTGCATTGCATTGCATTGCATTGCAGTTGTAGTTCAAACAATATTAATAGAAAAGTATACGTCCAGTCTTTGAAACGGTAAATTATAAACTCAATAAACAAAATCTACACAGAAAGAGAGAGAGAGAAAGAACAGGCAGAATTCAAATTTCGAATTTAAAATATTATGACTTAACCGAAAAAGAAACAAACAAGGAGAATACTGAATAAAGAGAACCAACGAGGCGCATGGCGTCTCGTTACAATGTCGACCCCACAGCGGAATAGATGATGACGTTGACCTTTTTTACAGGAATGTGCAGAAACCAACAAGCGGTATACATACCTGCAGGTCCAAAGAAACATGGCGGTATTCGCCACATCGCTGAGAAAGAAACTGGGGCTGCAGCAAGGCGACGTCGTTGGTGCTATGCTGCCGAATTGTCCCGAGTTCGCTGTGGCAGCTTTTGGAGTAATACAAGCTGGCTGTACACTAACAACAATCAACCCTATTTATAAAGAATGTAGGTATTATTGATAATAAAGAGACGTGATTGTGATGTGCCCAGCCTATCTGCATTACAGATGGGTGTGCAGCTCTCTATGACAACTTTACTATTAACCCTATTTATAAAAGAAGTAGGTACTTTTGGGTTTGCAATAGAGGTTGCATTAAGTTAAGGCTCTATGGTTGGTGCCATGCTGTCAACTTATCCAGAGCAGTTGCGGCATTTGGAAATCTAGAAGACACTCTGGCGGAAACTTAGGGTACAATAAGGTAATTAATTGGTCGGAGCTGCGCTGCCGACTTGTGACAGGTTATATTGTGTTAATTGGCAGAGCCGATATCTCCATACAATCTTCAATATTTCGTCAAGATTTATCATCCGTTCGGTTTACCTCAAGGCTCCGATCTGGTACCGTTTTTGCACAATCTTGCTATCCAGCGAGGCAACGTTAGAACCTTGTAAGTCTCTTTATCTTTTTTTAATAATAAGTAAGCTTATTTTCTAGAGCAAGGATTATGACTTTATCAACTGAGGTACGGAGATATATTATATAACATAATGACAATGAGTAAGCAGGCTTAAAGTTATCATCGCCGCGTATGATGCTGAGTCGTGATGACTTTATTATGTACCATCCAAATTATTTACGATGTATTTTTTTGCCTTGCGGATAATTTTTGATAAAATGATTAAAAGCGGTATTAAAAATAAATTGGTCATGAAATACTTCGAAATACTAAAAGTAATCGCTTACATATTTTATCATTCTTATAAATCCCGCGACCTCTGCATTAAATAACGCGATTGTGCATATTATATAAAAGTTAGTAAATCCTTCAAAAGGCAATATTCCTTCTGATATCTTAAACATTTGATAAATATAACGCTTTGAGCTAAGGCCTATTATAAAATAACCGAAGTTAAGTTGTTTCTTTGATTTGAATTATTAAAATTAAATATACTTACTAACATTATTGACATTGAAAAGAGCTTACTTTGAATCTTGAGCTTCTTCTCTGAGGAACACTGCAATTCAAATAGTGAATATTTCTAGTTTGTTATCTATGGAAACTGCTCCGCTTGCATGAAATTCGATTACACGTATAATTTCGTTGATATGTATGTAATTTGATGATCCCGCGAGAACTACTCACGTTATCGGCATAAAAGGATCATATGTCCCACTCCAAGGATATTTCTATCTGTATACCAAAATTTCGCACAAATCCATTCATATATTTGACCGTGATTAAACAACAAGGAAACATCCAAACTTTCGCATTTTAATCAGTTTGATTGAATAAAGAAATATTGTATTGCATTTTATTGTATCGTAGGTATAACATGCTTTTCTCATAATTTCAGATGAAGTCACCCATCAAGCAACAACAACTGGACCTAAAGTGATGATCACAATACCAGAATGCTATGAAACTGTACTTAAAGGCCTGAACGACGCTAAAAGCAATGCTAGAATAATTTTAATAGACAATCCTAATGAACCTGTACCAAGTGGAGCTATAAGATATTCAGAAATAGCCGAGACAGGTGAAGCTGACTATGCGTTGTTAGATAAGGTGGAAATGAAACAGGACGATGTCGCGATCATTCCATTTTCAAGTGGTACCACAGGGCTGCCAAAAGGTGTGGAGATCACGTATAAAAATTTGTTAGCTGCAATAGAAGTGATGGAGAATAAGGCAAATAATTTTTCTATAGTTGCAGATGGTAAGCCTGGGGTTTATTCACCTTCATTTACTTAAGGCGTTTAGTTGGAGCGTCGGTGGCTCAACGGTTAAGACGCGGTCTCCCAATTTAGGAGGTCCGGTTCGATCTCCAGGCAGGCCGTGTACCAATGAGTTATTAGTTATTAAATTACCTAGGTGCATTTATCCGACTGCTTTTAAACGTCGATAGAAAACATCGTGAGGATACCTACATGTCTGAGAAATTAAAATTCAAAGGCATGTGAAGTCCTTTGGGTTTGGCCCGCTTTGGACCAGCGTGGTGGACGATGGCCCATACTTCCTCATAAACGAGGAAAGGCCTATATCCCTGCAGTGGGATGTTTACCGGCTTATGATGATGACGTTTAGTTGAGATTTATTTTTCTAATTTGTAACCTCAACCGTTGGAAACTGACAATATGATCGACGATGAAGTATAAGGCCTATTTACTTGGCCTTTACCCGTTACGCCAATGTCTTCTTTTATTTTAGCGTTAAGCACTCTAGCCAAACATTTTAATGTTATTAACTCACAGTACCTTACAATGTTTACAGTAGTTTCTGTAAACATTGTGCCATAAGTAAATATCTCAAGTTGCAGAAATAAAGACAAACAAATTATATCAGGTCTGCAAATGCGCATATTTTTGTTCTGATGTTTCAGACAGTCATTGTTATGTACATTGATAAGATTAGATATTTTACTATAGACGACAGCAGGGGTTACGATTTGTAATGTATTTACAACAGGTCTCGTATTATCTTAATCCCTACTTCCATTCGGTGTCATTATTACCTACTACTTATGTGATATCAATGATGTCTCGTTTTTTGTACTAAAACACTCGTGATGTTTATTTTTTAAAGTTCATATAAAGACATAGCATTACATTATGGTCAATGGATTCGCTGTTCCCGTGGTCTAGGTACTCTTAAAATTGTAAAGTACCCTCAAAAAGTTTTATGCCGTCACACGATCGATTGTGAAGGTTTTTGTCGAGTGACGTGTTATAAATATTCACAAATTGAAAAAAGATTTTATTTGGTAGGATAAATTATCTGGGGGCACGGCCGTGCCCCCACCAAGTCGAGCAAAAAAGCGTCACGGCCGTACCATCCTTTTCTCGAAGCAATTCAGACCATTTTCGACCCCCTGTAACTTCGTTGTGGATAAAAATAGAAGACTGAAATTTTCAGTAACTATGCAGGCATTGTAAAGACACGTATATTTAAAATTTCATTCAATTTGAACCAGTATTTTAAGAATTATAAGGGGTCAAATTTCTTAATTTTGTCAGTCACTGACTCACCGATCATCAAAATTCTAAGGCACTTCTAGCAGACCTAGAAGCTTCAAATTTGGAATATAAGTAGTGTTTGGTGTATGAATCAAGGAAAAACTAAAAAATCTAGAAAAGACAGCAAAGAAAATTAAGCCCATACAGCCAAGTCTTCAGTTAATTAAATTTTTCAATATTTTATTTTACGGCAATTATTATTATTGCGTGCGAAGCCGCGGGTTTAAGCTAGTCCCATATAAATATAGGCGCATGGTAGTGCCCCTGCCAAATCGAGCAAAAAATGGGTATTCCGGTGATGAAAACACGTGTATTAAATTATTTATTAATGCAAAAAACGTACGTACGTGCGTATTCGTACTTATTACGAGTGCGTAAGGTTGTATAATTATATACCACGCGCTGCGATGCTAGCGAGTGAGCGCGGGCCGTTACTACGCGCTGCGCGATGCTAGCGCGAGGGCGCGGGGCGGGGACAGTGGCGGGGCGCGCGGAAAGGTGAATGTCGCCGAGCGAGCAGCAGCCGCGCTCATACGCGCGAGCGACCCAGTGCTGTTCGGATGTGCCCAGAATTCTTACCTATAAGTTTGCGATTTTCATTGATAATTTCGATTGCTATATTAGTTTGACGACTAAAGGCTACTCTCATTGGTTTACTGATATTATTTGCTTACAATTTGGACGTTGTTCGGATAAATAATTTAAATAAATTAAATATTGATACTTTAAGTACCTAAGTATCTACAAAATACAAAAAGAAATGAGATCCCATCAAAAACAATACTTGTCAAAAAAACCAAGTCTCGCAACTCAGTTGTTCTGCGGTAAAAAGTTGTGAGATCCATGTAATACCAAGTCGGTTGTTAATTTATTCAGTCTCTACTTAAGCGACTTTCTGTCTTAATACGTCCAGTCTCTAAGACCACGATCGTGGTCCATAACAATTGAAAATCATTTGTGTCTGGAATCTCCGTACTCGAAGCATTAAGTTATTACGTAATAATTAACAGCATCTTACAGTGACGCATATCAATATTAAAATTCTTTAATGTTTTATATAAATATATTGAGACTTGGCCATCGCCTGAAAAGACGTGTAAATTCAATCGCCTGAAAACACATGTAAATTCAATTATTTAGTGCGATGGCCAAGTCTCGATATATTTATATAAAACATTAAAGAATTTTAATATTGATATGCGTCACTATAAGATGCTGTTAATTATTACGTAATAACTTAATGCTTCGAGTACGGAGATTCCAGACACAAATGATTTTCAATTGTTATGAACCACGATCGTGGTCTTAGAGACTGGACGTATTAAGACAGAAAGTCGCTTAAGTAGAGACTGAATAAATTAACAACCGACTTGGTATTACATGGATCTCACAACTTTTTACCGCAGAACAACTGAGTTGCGAGACTTGGTTTTTTTGACAAGTATTGTTTTTGATGGGATCTTTTTAACTTGACTGTATTGTTGAAGTATTGACAGTACAGATCATTCAAAAAGTTGAGTGCTCAGAGAAGAAGGAACAAGAAACTCAGGGGTTACTCTTTTAAAATATATTTTGGTTTACAATTTGTAATATTATATTGGTGTCGATTCGGATGTACACCAACTAAACTAAACTAAAACCAGTTTTAAAGTAGTACTGTCGCTTTCTCTCTGGAACAGTACGATGCGACGGCACCACTCCAAAACTCGTTTTAGTTTAGTTGGTGTACATCCGAATCTACACCATTGTATATTAATTAATTAGACTAAATATCGCCGATCCATCTATATATCTATAATATTTAGCTTAAATAGAGAGTAAACCCGTTTATTTAAATTGTGCCTAGCTGAAAATTCAACCTGCAGAGCATGCAACCAAGAAAGGGAATCAATGCGTATGCGTCTTTTGGGTAAGGGGTATACCGAACCCAGAGACTAAAGCTCTTTCCACTAACCTGTGTCGGGTGAACAGACGGCTCACCACATTCTGTGGGAATGCAATAATTGGAGTCTGGAACGCAAACTCATGCTTGACAATCTAAATTCGGATATCCGGCCGGTATATTATGGCGACCTAGTACAAAACCGCCACAACTTCCGACGTTCAAGCGCTTTTGCCATACCTACTATTGGCACTTTTACCTACGGTAGCCTCCTGGCTACCGCACCATCAACGCTCTCTGCGATCTGCCGCTGACCGTGGTGTAATAAATTAGGGAGTCGAGTTTTGCTCGACTCTCTCCCCCATAGGGCTAGCCGCTTTGGCTTTTTGCGTCACATTAGCTACACTCCCATTTGCTGGGGGGGAGGTGGGACTTTCTTTCTTTCCTACTTTTCACCCTTAAATTCTTTCTTTAATTAGTCTGGGGTCTAAGGTAGCAATAGAGTCACATAGGGCACCGTCTACCTTCAGTAGGCGCCGTGCAGTACCACTGTTGATCCTGGCTTACAGGAGTTACAGTGGGTGGAGAGCGGAGGTGGGATCTAACCTGTGTCATGTCAGGACTTATGAAGGTCTATAAGTCGGCAGTAGGGGAGAGAACCCCACGGCGAATATAAGAATAGAATAGAATAATATTTAGCTTTATTTACTGGACTGATGTGCATAACCGCCAGGATAAAGAAGCGTTGGCGTAAAGCCTCATTACCGCAGAGCCTCCATAAAAATGCGATCGCCGCAATCTATCGCCTTTGCCTTGAACAAACTAGTGTTATACGTATGTTATAGACAGTGCCATCTGTTTATTTTATCCAGAAACAAAGCAGATAAATTCTATTTAATTTTAGAAATTCTGTCGTTCGTTAAACTGCACTGTTGGACCCACTGTTGGACCCAAGGTTGGTTCCGTTAAGCGACATAATATTTTTGCATTCCAGCCAACCACCAGGACATATTTCCCTGCATCCTGCCCTTCTTCCATATCTACGGGCTTGTGATCACACTGATCGGTCATCTAGCTAAAGGATGCAAGATGATAACTATGAACAAGTTCTCAGCTAATTTGTTTTTCGATGTGTTGAAGAAGGAAAACGTTACACTGCTTTACATTGTGCCGCCAATAGGTAAGTTTTAGTCCTTACATCACATAAGTGTGAAAAGTCTTGGCTGGATATATTTGCTGAATCCAGACCAATTTTAAAAAGCAAGCTTATGAGACACCTCGATTAACCACCCTTCATAACTGGTATAATTAACATATTATACTATTAATTTTAAATTTTTCATTGTTACTTATATGTTTTTTTTTGTACTTTTTAAACTTTATATATTTAAACTTTATCTTAAATTTTATACTGTTATCTATCTTAGAATGCTGTGTATACTTATAATAGGCCGTTACACTTATAATGTGACCAATTTGTGAACTACCAAAATAATGTTTTAGTGTATAAGCTGTTAGTGTACCTAAATAAATAAATAAATAAATAAATAAATTATAGGTATAGAGGTAGGGTTGCCATACGTCCCATATATAAGGGACTGTCACCGTATTTGACCCTGATACGGCAATTGATCATTTCGACAAAATACGGAAATAGAATAGAGAGGTGAGGGGCGCGAGCGCGAGACCTGCTACTGTGGTGATCAAATCTCATCAGATCAATACCCATCTGTGAGAAAATTTATACTACGTGTACATGAGTGCAAAAGTAGTTAAATATAATAAAACATAGTTCAAAAGCGGCGTGTCGGTATTGAATTTCTTAGGTTCCTGAAGTGAAGATGAGGTCGAAGGTGGAACCGTACTGACCCGGAAACCCCAACATATTTGGGAGACTGGCTATCTTATCTCTGACAACCGGAACACAACAATGCTAGTAACATTGCTGCTTGGCGGCCGATTTAGATATGATGGTGGTAGCTAGCCAGGCGGATAGTTATATATTCTTCGACGCAATGAAATTTTAGTGGTAATTTTAAGCTAATAGTCTATGTTTTATTACAAAATACCTATACTATAATAATATAGTATTTATTACTAATACAACTCGATAGTATAGAGATAGCCCATCGCGTACAATGTAATGTAATGCTCTTATATTTATGAAAATCTAGTATTTGGATGTCAGCAGGAACTTTATTCAAAAATCGTTCACATAACGATTTACTTGTGTCGCGCAGAGCTAAGTTTAAAACCCAATTTATAAATGTATGTTTTATACTTTCTTTTGTTTATTTTGAGTTTTTACAAGTGTCGTAACAAACGATACATACTTAAGAAAAAAAACCCATTCCATTGAATAATTCTTTATTCCATAAACTATGACATTTTAATCTAATAGTCTATGTTATATTACTAATTACCTATCTATATCTAAAGCAAGCTACCGATTTGTTATAAAACATTTTAATTCTATCACTGACAGGTACTACACAAGGGCAAAAAATTACTGCCTTTAAAGTTATAGGCAGTTAAAAATTCATGCATTCACCGTAAAATTAGCCAAACTAACGAGACACAAAAGTAGCAACAAACTTTTCAGCAATTAAAATTTTTTGTTTCTCTTTTTAATAACAAAAAACATCTATTTAAAGCTGAAATAAGCAAAAAAGCAAGAAAGCGGCTGATAAAATGCTATGTATGGAGTATAGCTTTATACGGCTGTGAGACATGGACATTAACACAAAGGGATAGGGAAAGGTTAGAGGCATTCGAGATGTGGTGGTGGAGACGAATGGAGGGAATAAGCTGGACCGAGAGGAGAACAAACGAAGAGGGGTTAATGATGGTAAAGGAAAAGAGATGCCTGTTAGCCACAGTTGAGAACCGAAGAGGAAAGATGATAAGGTCACTTGATACGACACGATATTTTTTTGAAGAACATAATTGAGGGAAAGATTGAAGGAAAGAGAGGAAGGGGAAGACCTAGGCGTAATTCCTTTGACCAAGCACTCCCCTTGACGTTAAGCTGAGTATTGGGATTCTCGGAGTGAACATCTCTAGTAACGTTCAATTCCGCGGTCATCTGGAGGATAAGGCCAAGTTGGCCTCCAAAAAGTTAGGTGTCCTCAATAGAGCGGCTCGTTACTTCACGCCGGCTCACCGCCTCCAACTTTATAAGGCGCAAGTTCGGTCACACGTGGAGTATTGTTCTCAGCTATGGGCTGGGGCACCTCAGTACCAGCTTCTTCCTTTTGACCGCGTTCAACGTCGCGCAGGCCGAATTGTCGAAAAGTCTCACTGACCGACTGGATCCCCTGGCGTTGCGAAGAGACGTCGCGTCCCTCTGCATTCTCTATCGCATATTTCATGGGGAGTGTTCTGAAGAACTGTTCGAACTAATACCTGCTGCTCAATTTAACCGATACACTTCTCGCCGAAAATTAAATTTCCATCCACATCACCTGGATGAGTGGAAGTCTACCACTGTACGTTTCTCAAGAAACTTATTACCACGTACAACCACCCTGTGGAATGGACTTCCGGCAGCGGTATTCCCGAACGAGTACGACATTGGAACCTTCAAGAAACGAGCCTACACCTTCCTCAAAGGCCGGCAACGCATCTGTGACCCTTTTGGTGTTGCGGGTGTCCACGGGCGGCGGTGATTGCTTTCCATCAGGTGACCCGCATGCTCGTTTGCCGCCCTCTCATATAAAAAAATAAAAAATAAATACCAAGTGAAAGAAAAGGTGAATGTCGTGTCGTACCAAGAGGTTAAAACGAGGGCGGAAAGTAGAGAGGCGTGGTCGTTACTCCACCGACAAGAGCATAGCTCTTAAATTGAAGAAGAAGTTTCTCCTTTAAGTAATTTTTATAATGGTTTTTGTATGTATGATGTATAATTAATTGGCTGCTTATGCATGTTGATTTCAGCATTACTTCTGGGCAAGCATCCCGACGTGACGCCCGAGTTATTCAGGAACATTAGGCACATAGTCTGTGGCGCTGCCCCGCTATCGGGCACCGACGCCGAGGCAGTCATGGAAAAGAGCAAAGTAAGTAGTTAATATTAGGTCCTTACCTATGAAATTGGCGTTTTGTATGAAGAATTTCATTCAGACTGTTTTCTCCATACAAACATTTTTGATTTTTTTTTTGGGAACGGCAAATCCAAATTTAGCTAAACTTTGTCTGTATTATCGGATAACATTATGTTAAGTATAGGCAGCGTTAATTTTTAAAAGTAACCGTTTTATAAAAGTTTCAGCGAATCTAAGAAATGATAATGGGAAGCACATGAAAAGAGCTCTGTTCAATTTTTTTTTAAATTTAGCCCAGAAATTAAAAAATATTTCATGTGAAACTTTGAAATAATATTCCATTTCCCAAATAGAAAAAATTATCCAAAACAAATTTGGATATAGCTTTGAAAATCGCAGGAATTGGTACATATGATTAACGAAGAAAAAAACTCCAATTTCATACGTAAAGACCCAATATTATTGTATTGTAAATAAACTAACAAAATGGAATATAACCTGCAAATAGAAAACAGAAATTTGGGATTGCAGCTGCGCTTCCTCGCTCCTAATTCACGATCACTCGACATACCACTGACGATAGACATGAATAGCATTGTCACTTTTGCATACGCTTATAAGTGAGAAGGAGATAGATAGGTCAATCTCTAACGACACTTTCACTCATGGTGACTATTCATTGGACTAGAACGAGTTAAATGAATAAAATGTCAACATGTGAACACTTTTGCGGAGCGCGCCAAGATCCTTTGATGTGTGTACGAAACCGACACTATTAGGTTGGCCGGCCAGGGTTGTCGCCAACTACTAACATACCGCTAAGTTGGCCCAACAAGTTGGCCCAGCACCTTGCCTTATGCGTACAGCGGCCTTTAAATATTATACATCTTAAAGTCCCCGCGATGATGATTATCATTTATTGATATCCACCAAGCCGTTCAGGCTACAATGTGTACGCTTTTTCAATAAGGTTCCAGTTGATATACAAAATCTTCCTCTCAATAAATTTAAAGATACTATAAAACAGAAAGTTATTAACAAAGCATACCTATTATAAAATACCAGACTATTTAGATGATAATCATCCCTGGATATAATCAGATCGTTCGCATGCCAGGCTATTTCACAATTAATAATGAAATATAAAAACCTTTTTGTAATATAAAAACTTTTATGTAAAATTAAAGCCTGATTTTAAAAGAGCAACCCTTCGAGTTTCATGCTTGTTCTTCTCAGAGGAAAATTGCATTTTGAACAAGCAGTAGCTTAAAAAATGTAAAATTGACTATTTTAAGTGTACTCTGTGTACCTACGAAATAAAGCATTTTTGACTTTGACTTTGACAGTGAAATGTCGAGTACGCGAGAATCGGTCCCCAGGTTTGAGTACTCAGGCTTGCCTTTTGTTCGAGGATATGTCACCCTTGTTTTTGCGTCGAGGGTCAAACTGTTAGTTGCGAAACTGCAAATCCCCCGTTTCTTTAATTTCAGAAAAGCTTAGAATTCAACCAAGGCTACGGCGCTACTGAGACCACTTCGCTTTCCACCTCAACCTTCGTTGGTACCAAGGTGTTGGATTACTCCGCCAGCGGTGAGCCCATGGCCAGCATCACACTGAAGTTCGTGGACCCACAAACCGGCAATCCTGTCCCGGTTGGCCAAGTAAGTAAACTACCTCAGAACTAATCGAAGCGCACGGTAGTGGACAGGCCAAGTTCTCAAAAAAAAAAGTGTCTGTTCGTATGCCGTGCTCTATTTTCATGGACCATTTCGAGCCACTTTCTCATCCCCTCTATCTCAGTAACTATTTTAAATTAGCTTGCCTTTAAACAGAATTAAAATGGTAATAATAAAATCCTCAAAATTTTTAAATCAATCGAACACGTATTAAGATATTCTGTGACATACCAATTTATAGAGTTATGGTTGAACAATGTAGGTCTCATTGAAGTCATTTATACGAAACTCTTGTTAAAAGATTTAAAGGAAGACAATATGATTTGGTTTTGTTTAAACACGGAAGTCTAGAAACTTGGCATTGGTTCTAGATTTCAAATATTTTGTCGGTCTAAATACCATGGATCAGAAGTTGGCCTCTTTTTTACATTAATGTTTTTGGTAGGATATATTTAGGTAGGCTGAAAGTTGTAGTGAAAATCGATTAAAAAACGGTTGGTACTTGACCTCAATCACATCTGATGTTAAGTGAAGATGAGGTCGAAAGTGGAAGCGTACTGACCCGAAAACCCCAACACATTTGGAGGACTGGCTATCTTATCTCTGACAACCGGAACACAACAATGCTATTAACATTGCTGCTTGGCGGCAGATTTAAATAAGATGGTGGTAGCTAGCCAGGCGGACATTTAAAATTCCCTACCACCAACCAAACGGAGTACTTAAACATGTACCCCGCTGGGGATCGAACCCGCGACCTCCGAATCGTAAACCCAATGTTGTTTACATTGAGCCACGGAGGCGGTTGACTAATTTGGTCATTCTACTGTCAAATTAGTCGCATACAGCCCATAATCTTTTAGCATTATTTTACGACAGTTTTATTTTAAAAGTTTAGTTTTAAAAAACTAACAAGCCAAATATAAGAAACTGACACTCTCTATTCTATTGTTCTTTCAGTCCGGAGAATTATATGTGAAGGGTCCAGTAATTATGAAAGGATACCATAAGAACCCGAAAGCAACTGCCGAAACCGTTACCGAGGATGGATACTTCAAGACTGGTGATCTGGGGTACTTCGAACCTGGTAAAGGATTATTTGTTACCGACAGGATTAAAGAACTCATTAAGGTGAGTGAACTATAAAATATCCGACGACGATCGACGTCCTGTTTGGTGTAGTGGTTAAAAATTCTGACTGCTATACCAAAAGGTCGCGGGTTCGAATACCGCTAGCCGCATATGTTTGTATGATGAATATAGACATGTGTTCCCGAGTTATGGATGTTTTTCATTTATTTATGTATTTATTTACAAAAAAAAAAACAAATGTATTTGTGTAGTTTATCAACCATCTGGTATCTATAATACAAGCCTAGTTGCTTAGTGTGGAACTAGATGGCGATGTGTGCATGTGCAAAGATATTTATTATTATATTTATTATCCCATTGACTAAGAATATGACCACAGTAAACGGAAAACGAATACTGTACAGGTAATGAGCTTTTGCGAACTCTGACTGTATGCAGGAGACATGGCAGAGTACTGTCGCCTCCCCGCCCGTAGTTCAGTTAGAAAACACCTTTCTTTCTGTAATCTTAAAGGCCATGCACTTTTGCACGTGGATAGAATATAATAAATAAAAAATAAATAAGAATACCTGTCAGTGATAGAATAAAAACGTTTTCTAATAAATCGGTAGCTTGCTTTAGATATAGATAGGTAGTTAGTAATATAACATAGACTATTAGATTAAACTGTCATAGTTTATGGAATAAAGAATTATTCTATAGAATGCTGTACTTTTAAGTATGTATTATTTGTTACGACAATTGTGAAAACTCTAAATAAACAAAAGAAAGTATAAAACATACATTTATAAATTGGGTTTTAGACTTACCTCTAAACGACACGAGAATTAAATCGTTATGTGAACGATTTTTGAATAAAATTCCTGCTGACATCCAAATACTAGATTTTCATAAATATAAGAGCATTACATTACATTGTACGCGATGGGCTATCTCTATACTATCGAGTTGTATTAGTATTAAATACTATAGAACATTTGAGTTCTGCTCGGCCTTCTCCCTTCAACTTTTGCCTCCTTTCTGTAAATACGTCTTGGTATTTTACTCGTTAGTATCATCATTCCTCTATGGTATCATCAACATATACCCGTCCATTTTTGGATATCATGGCTATTCTTTTTATCTTCTCCCGAAGGTGAGACCTCAGTAGTAAAATATGTGTGTAGTATAGCATCGTGCTGCTAATTTCTCACGAGAAGATGGTGCTATGAGTATTTCCCCACCTTGGCAAATAAAATTGGTATAGCTGATAAAAAAATGTTTTTTTACAGGTTAAAGGCATGCAAGTAGCACCAGCTGAACTGGAGGGCATTCTTCGAACTCACCCAGCTGTCCAAGAGGCCGCAGTCATAGGTGTACCCCACGATTTCTACGGGGAAAGTCCTAAAGCTTTTGTAATCAAGAAAAAATATGATCAAACTTCAACAGAGGAACTACAAGATTACGTAGCGAAAAAAGTGGCGTCGTTTAAGAAAATCGAAGAGTTAGTCTTCGTTAATGATATACCAAAGACTAGTTCTGGGAAAATACTGAGAAGAGACCTGAAGAAAATGTACGCGTAGTCTTTGAGAATACAAAATACCTGTGGATTTATCTGAGGACTGATGGTAGATTAGGATCTACTTCGTGTTTTGTGCTAGGCCAGCCCTTACATTATGTAACTTCATCGGTGTCGTCATTCATTACCTTGACCAATGAGAAACCGCCAAATTGCCGTGCGAACGATGAGTAGTTGGCTCATCATGTTAGATGACGATACCGATGAAATTATGTAATAGAACCCCTGGAGTGGCAAAAGTCTGACTTAGGTTTTGATTTCTAGATTATGATAAGACTATTTTTGGAAATTGACTCAAAATGGTGAAGGAATTCAGGGCATATGTATGGTAGCTAGCAAATGGTACATTTATAACCAAATACGCTTCTGAGTAGATCATGTCAGTCGAATATTGATAATACGCTCTGTCACGCAGCTACTAGTCCTGTTAGTGCCTGCACAACCCCACCAGGCACAGCTCGTCTGCTGGCTCAGATCCTCTTTTACTGAGAGGAGGGGACGTAAGGCTGCTCACGTGAAGACATTTTGAAAGAATGCAGTCCAACTACAACTAATCAATTTTTATTTAAGAGAACATTAAAACACCGAGTACCAAGAACAGTTAAAACACAAACAGATTCGAACACGCCCTCTACTCTCCATCTATGAAAGTTAGAAAACGTGTTCGAGATCCGAACCTTCCCTCACCATGTCCAAAAGACTGGGAGCATTACGCCGTTGAATGGCAACGCTAATTCGCTGGCCGAGGTAGCTGCCAGGTCTTTTATCATCCGAGGACTCATAATAACGCAACGACAGATCTTTAAAAAATCGTTGCTCTTCCGGCCCCCACCGGTCTAAGGTTTTAATTCTAAAGAGCACAAATACATAACTTGGACCAGGAGTTAGGAGGAGGAGTTATACTTGTGCCGCCCGCACATGTAGAAGTGGGATGGAGCTACTGTGTCCTCGCAGGTGGCGTCTGGTCTTTTACCATCGTTGCGAGCGGCTCCTTTGGGCTCAAAGATAGAAAATCGCCATTACCTGATATATTGTTATATTTTAATGAATCTTAGGGACGATTTAGAATGTCACTAGACTGACTCTTCATATATTGTTATCCTACTCCAGTAACGTGCAGAAATGGGATGGAAATAAACTTCCATGTTACTCGTATTTTCACCGAATGCAATCTTTATTGAAACACTAGGTTCCATTTTGGGACCTTCCAAAGGGGGTAGCTTGCCTAAAGAGTGAATACTAGGGACCGTATTTCAGGATGTTATTCAAGCAGAGATCTCCGCTTGAGGACAATCCCACCTCCACACTCCTGCCACAGTAACTCCTATAAGCTAGGATCGACAGTGGTACTCGACACGGCGCCTACTGAAGGTAGACGGTGCCCTACGTGACTCTATTGCTACCTTGGACCCCAGGCTAATTAAAGAAAGAAATAGGGTGTGTAAGTAAGAAAAAGGTTTCCCACTTCCCCCCTTGGCAAATGGGAGTGTAGCCAATGAAATGCAACATGACACTAGGGCCATCCCTATGGGGAAGGAGGGCGAGTGAAGCTCGGCCTCCTGCTTTCGTTACACCACGGACTGCGCCTAGATGCAGTGAGCGTGGCGGTAGCAGAAGGCGCTTGAGGACAGTTAAAAAGGGATAGCTTTATGTAACTTGTATAGCGGCATCTCTTTCTAACTATACTCAAGCGCAGATCTACGCTTGAGCAATATTCTGAAATAGGGGCCTAACTAAATGAATGGATTTTCCTAAAAAAATCATATTTTTTTATGTCAAATCTTCATTTCCTAACCTGCGAACAGATATTTTGTCCAAAGATATTGTATTGTGTAAAAGAATTGTGTGTTGTGTCGTGGAGATTTCCTTCAAATGTAAAAAGTTATACTTCTCTGCAACCAAGTTAAAAAAAACCGTCCTTTTATTAATTTGAACAAAAGGGATTACCTGTCCGTGGGTAAGAAAATTATAATGTGAGAAAATATTAACATTTTTGTTTTTCATGTTAGTCGTTGCATTTGGTATTCTCGCTTAGATAAATTTTCAATGCAAGTTAAGCAATCTCCTTTTTAATTTATGCCAACGAGCAAGCAACTCATGCATGACACTCGTTAAATCTGAGCAGTAAGAGGAAACTTTTCCTCAATATACAGAGTACAATTGTAGTAGTTCATAAAGTCTATAACAAAAGTGATTGTCGTAATGCTAAAGAATGATTAAGGTTAATAATATTATGTAAGTTTTTTTTTAATTATTTATGTGCTCATTAAATGACATGTCTATACCGAAATGTATTTTTTATTTACGGCTTTAACATCTAGTCGCTTTCAGCCGCTGCATCTAGCTGGGGAGCAATCCACGCCGCGTTTGCTTAGTCACGATCTCCAGAAGCTGCTTGCTCCAGCCACACACACACACACACACATATACACCTGCTCATACCTAGATACATACATATTCAATCTCACATTATACATTAACTTAACGAAGTCGCGTTTGCTATTTATATTGTTTTGTTAGGTATAAATCATCCTCATCAGCAGATGCTGGACTGCTGGACAAAGGCCTCCCCCAAAGATCTCCACAACGATCGGTCCTGCGTTGCCGCATCCAGCGGCTTCCCACATTCTTTACCAAATCGTCGGTCCACCTCGTGGGGAGCCTACCCATTCTGCGTCTTCCGGTCTTTGATCAGTGTGTGTTGCCAGTGATGACACATGGAACTGAAACGTGGTCGCTCATTGTGGGGCTCACAAGAAGGCTCAAAGTCACCCAAAGAACAATGGAGAGAGTTATGCTCGGAGTCTCCCTGCGGGATCGAATCAGAAATGAAGAGAACCAAAGTGACCGATATAACACGAAGAATTGCCAAACTTAAGTGGCAGTGGGCGGGGCACATTGCTCGTAGGACCAACGGCCGTAGGCGGGAAAGGTGCTGGAGTGGCGACGTCGCACCGGTATAAATATTTTCCTTTGTTCCCAGTAGTTCTGTTGGACAGTTCTGTTAGCCGAACTAATGGGAATTTTTGTCTCTCTAGTTCTGTAAATAACTTGGAACTTTTTTTTGACCGAACTAATGGGATTTTTTTGTCCCACTAGTTCTAGTGAATAACATGTCAACCTAACACGAAGGGAATGGCGGGCGATCGGGGTCCTCTGCTCGCCCGGCTCGCTTCCGCCATACCCTTCGAACCTAACCTATCCATGTCGGGGTGCCAAAAACTCCCGTGCTCGCTTCGCTCGCACTCGAATTAGAACTCGACAGAACTACTGGGAATCCCTAGTGCCATTTGTTTTGTTGATAGAACTAGTGAGACAAAAATTCCCATTAGTTCGGCCAACAGAACTGTCCAACAGAACTACTGGGAACATAAGAATATTTTTACCATAATGTTAATATCGACGTCGAGATTGACATGGCTTCAAGTTGACGCTTGAGAATCTGCTGCATATTAAAACGGCATCAGCAAATAATGGTCTTGAGACTGAGACGCGATCTCAATCTCAAGAACGATTTATTAATACGGGCCTAACTGTCTACTGTCCTTTTTTTGTACATTTTGAATAGCAATGATAGCTCGGTCTACATTGTGTGTAATTAAAATTTTTTTATACAGAAATACAAAGAAAAGTGGAATTAGTGAAGCCTTTTTTTCCTTGAAACATAGTTCCCAACAATTAGTCTAAGCTTAAGTAAGGTTATATACCTGGTTTGGTTGTATATATATATTTATAGGTAAGGTATATATTTGGTTGGTGGTAGGGCATTTTAAATGTCCGCCTGGCTAGCTACCACCATCTTATCTAAATCTACAGCCAAGCAACAATGTTAATAGCATTGTTGTGTTCCGGTTGTCAGAGATAATATAGCCAGTCCCCCAAATGTTTTGGGGTTTCCGGGTCAGTTAGCTTCCACCTTCGACCTCATCGTCACTTAACATCAGGTGTGATTGAGGTCAAGTACCAACTCGTTGAGCATAAAAAAAAATACTTTCCAACCACCACTGACGTAGCTTGGAAGAACGCATTTGCACATTTGTTCTTACTGTAAGGAATAAAAATAAAATAAAAAAGTTTAATTCAAGACAAATTCAAGAAATTTTGGAAGCTGTCGGATAATTATTGTAAATAATGGAACCCGTCGTGCATAAAAAAAAAGAAAAGCAATTATATACCTAGTAGTTAGTTATCATATAAATTCGGTATATATAATACCTAGTCATTTACATAACGAATATACTCCTAGGTTAAATTATAGGTAAATAAATAAAGTTATATAACACAGAACATGACTTATCTTTACCTTTATCGTTTCAAGCCAAAGGCTATATTAAACAGTAAGGAATAAAGTCCAACTTTAAACTGGTCAAATTCAGTTAAAGGTGGCGATACAATGTTTGAGATTTCTCGTGGTTATTACCCAATAAAACTTGTAACGAGTTGTTACCGCAAATGAGAGATGACATTTAAAAATTTATAGTGGCGATAGTGACAGATTGCGCCTTATGCTGTAAACCGTGGTATGTAGACCTCTTTTTTTTTTGACGCGGGCAAACGCATTACGCTTACCGCTCGCTTGGGGGATGGCGAGACGGTTATGTGGGACTCCCCTCCCTATTGGGAGGGATATCCACTAAAATTAGGAGGGAGGTAGGGAGGATCTGGGAACGCATAAGCGGCTCTAGGCCCACCAACGCCCCGCCCCCCCTCACAAGGGGAGGCCCATTCCCGGAGGGCGCTAGCGCACCCTGCGTAGGGGGCGCTGTCATGCCACACACCGCGGTCAGCGAACGGTATGAAGCGCGGCAGGGCCCGATGCGATGACACCCCCCCGGTCGCTCCGGGGGGTGTCATCCATATGAGAAGGAGAACACTTAGCGCTTATTACACTATCCTATTTGTAGGAAATTTAATTAGGAACACCCATTATAGCCCAGGGAAAATACGGTTTGACCTCGGCAAAACGAATAACCGCGATTTTCTTGAAACATTTAATAAAGTGTTGTAAATGTAGTAACAGTTGCTAAAAATTTTGCATTTGTAAGAAACGCAAGTACTAAGTAACTAAATAAGCTAAAGTTGAAATATGTGTTTCATTAAAAAAAAATGCTTAATTGATGGGTATTTGAATACAAAACATTTAGGGAAATAATCGTTACAAAATATTAGTTCTCATTTTTATTTCTTAAGCAATGCAGCTCGACGACATTTTCAGCTAAAACACATACATGCCTAACTAAAACATGCTTAGTTTTTTATCCATCAATAAGTTGACGGTGTTTAACAAAAGTCTACCTAATTAAATATCAGTTAGTATTTATTGTTATTAAGATACAAATTAAAAATAGGGTTTTCTAAAAAAATCTATAACGAAGCGCTCGTTTTTTTTTAATTATATTCAAAATTACATTTCTAATATACTTACCTCTATAAGATAGCAATATGTGTTACTTTAAAAAAATGCTCTATTGATGGGTATTTCTTTAAATTGAAATCATTTAGGGAAATTATCGTTACAAAAACAGTTCTCATTTTTATTTCTTAAGCAATGCAGTTCGATGACATTTTCACCTAAAACACATACATGCCTAACTAAAACATGCTTAGTTTTTTTATCCATGAATAAGTTAACTGTGTTTAACAAAAGTATTTATTGTTATTAAGATACAAATTAAAAATAGGTTTTTCTAAAAAAATCTAGACAAAGCGCCCGTTTTTTTAGGCTTAATTATTCAAAATTACATCTCTAATACACCTCTATAAGATAGCAATTATATAAGTTGGTTTTGAATTATGTCTAGCTAAGCTAATTTTTACCGTATTTTCCCTGGGCTATTAGGAAGTCGGAAGTTTATACGCGCTTATTGCAGCATCCTAAATGCAGATACTAATTCGGCACATTGCTGGCAGGCTTGGTATACTGTTAATTCAAACATCTTTACGTGTATGCCGAGTTAGTTTGCTTTAAGATGATGTAATAAGCGCTTCCTAACTGCCGATTTCCTAATTAGATTTCCTGCAAATAGGATAGTGTAATAAGCGCTTAGCTGTGTTATTCTATGTATAAATTAACAGGCGCGGCTAGCAGTGAAACGCATGAGACGCCATACGACTAGCAACTTAACGGTCATAAAGCCCATGGCCATTGGAAATCTTGCCGCCAATTAGGTCGCGAACCGCGCACACAATGTCACAGAATCGGCACCCTTATCCGAAACGGGAACGATACCCTAGGCTATGATTGGCGTCCCAAACGCATACTATTCCTCCATGGAGGTCATCACAGACATACCAGTTTATTTTTTAATTGTAATTTACATTATTATGTATGAACGGCGTTGTGTGTGTGCCTTATCAACAATTATCATAAATTCTACGCTTGCTGTCCCATTAAAGAGTACAGTGTTATTCTTACGACTGCGACAATATCGCTTAAATTGACGTACAATGCGGCGTTTATATGAACTTATCTAAACTCAGTTTGATCGACTCTGTAATGTAGTTGTAGTTAATTATTTACAACGTTTAATGTTTGCGCTCAAAGAACGTTTGTTGAATTGAATGTTTGGTTTGGCCAGAGTTACCACTTACGGAATACTGCTTTTAATTTGAGGATTTCTTGTTGATGTTTAGTGTTTTAGAAAGAAAAGGTAGGTAATTTCTTCTGGGTGTTTTTATGATTAACAGGATACGAATTTGGCCACAACCTCACCTGTTGCAAATATGTGGGTTAGTATTACTATTTTTTTTATGCACTACTTGATGTTAAGTGAAGATGAGGCCGAAAGTGGAAGCATACTGACCCGGAAACCCCAACATAATATTTGGGGCACAGGTTATCTTATCTCCTTTTAAACCTTTTCACAAAAGTTTCGAACACTTCAATGAAACCTTGTTTAACAATAAATCTGTAAATTGATATGTCGCAGAATATCTTAAGGTAATAACACTAGTTATATATATAAAAATTAAAATTTTGAAAATTTTTATTTTATCATTTTAAACTAGTTTAAATTTGGCAAGTTTATAATATGCACTTGCTCACTTAATTTTGACTGGTGCTTTAGTGTACGGCGTACGAAGGACCAGTTTTTTTTCGAGAACTTGATCTGCTCACTGCCTTGTCCTTAAATATGAATGTAGTTCCACATTATTGATGACATTGTGTCAGTAAGGAAAGAAGTTTTACAGGATTTTTGGCGGGATCTCGGCGAGTGAAGTAGCATTTTTGTTCATAATTCTTATAATTTGTGCATTCTGACTTTTGAAGCTTAATAATGGCAGAATATTGTGCAGCAAAAGTTAGTGACGGTGTACAAGTGAAGGGAAGTGTAAATTAAAGTGCGTGACGAAGCTTTCGGGTTCCCACAAGAAGCCGCCAAAATCTTTTGTAAAGCATTCTGCCACTTTACTGAAGAATAACTTGACGTGACTAGACTCTGTATACGCCAAGCACAACGCCAAGTATACGACGAATTACTTGTTTTGACTGAGACTGACTTATCAACTGACGAAATAAGAGAAATAAGACATGGTTGTATGGGCTTAGATGGTTTTGTCTTTTCCGAGAGGAGTGACTAAAAAAAAAGAAGAAGTTTTTCACTTCCTCTGGGGCAGTTGGGAATTATGACTAATTATGAGTGAATCTAAATACGTTATGGGCAACACTAGTTTGGCCTTCCTTTTTCTTTCAAATTCTTTCCTCAGTTCTGTGTGTAAAGCGATAAGAACGATACGCATGCTTCGCCGGCACACCGTTTAATCGAGTGTTATTTTGGTTTTGATAATCATTACAAACTTGTTTTTTAAAGTGGTCAGTGTTGTCATATTATATTTATAGATTAATATGTATTCTTAATTTGCTATACGTCGGCTTTTGGAAGGTTTTGTGTGAAATGAAGCTATACAAATGCAGTGTCTTTATTTGGTTTCAAATTGACGTGATTCGTATGTGTTGTTTGGCGATTCGGTTGTAAGTACAGTCGTAAGGATGTCTAGTAACAGATTGCAATAAAATGATTTCTGTAACCTGACGATTTTGACCGCACGTATGGTAGCCCATTCGATTCCCAGGGGTAGCTAATTTACTACACATTTATGTACAGTAAAGTGCCTAACTAAACAAGTTAGTAATATGTACTATAAAATCAAAATCAAAAATGTTTTATTTCGTAAGTTATAAGAATAACATTTGAAATCGTCATGACATACAGATTATCGCTCATTCACTAGGCAGTCTCCCCAGAGAAGAACGAGCAAGAAACTCAGGGGTTGCTCTTTTAAAATAAGCCAATACAAATACAATTTGGAATAATTGTTAAATTTATGATTCGACAAAGAAATAAGAATAGAATATACTGGATATTGCCGAGCGGTTTATGTCCACGCATTCTTATCATCCAGATAGTCAAAAATTTTATAATAGCCTTTGGCAAATAGTTTCTGTTTAATGGTGGTTTACAAGTTATTTAAAGGCAAATTTTGAATGTCTACCGGAACCTTATTATAAAAGCGTATACATTGTCCCTTGAATGACTCAGTGACTTTGTGTAAGCGACTGCTATGGACAGCAAGTTTATTTTTATATCTTGTATTTACATTGTATTTCACAATTTTTCCTAAACAAAATGCAGATTTTTTGATTATAATAATACAATGAGAAGTTTTCATAGCAAACACGTAAAATACTCACCTATTGTCCCTATCCCGCCTCCGTCGCTCAATGTAAACAACATAGGGTTTACGAAACGAGGTCGCGGGTTCGAGCGCCAGTCTAGTACTCAGTTTTGTTGGTGGTAGGGCATTTTAGCTGGATAGCTTCCACCATCTTATCTAAGTCTACAGCCTACGTAAGTGTTTACGGGTCAGTAAGTTTCCACCTTCGACCTCATCTTCACTCAACATCGGGTGTGATTGAGGTCAAGTGCTAACCCATTGTGCATAAAAAAATCAAATTTAGAAAACCTAACTAGTGCGTAATTTTAAGTAAGCTTTGAATTATTAAGCCTAAAAAAATTACTTAATAAACATTCATACCAAAATAAAATTATGAGTCAGAGTTAGCTTAATAAAAATATCCAAACTAGGTACCTACATTATAAATTCGAAAGTTTGTATGTGTGTATGTTTGTTATCTCTTTACGCCTAAACGGTTGGACGGAATTGGTTGAAATTTGGTTGGTAGATAGACTACGACCTGGATTAATAAATACGCACTTTTATCCCGGAAAAGTGGCTGGTTGCCGTAGGATAGGTATTGTTAGTGGGAATGCTTTTGAGTCATAGAGTGACGCAATTTTAGAATAAATTCCACGCGGACGAGGTCACAGGTAACAGCTAGTTCTGAATAAAACTTAGTAGTGGGTACCTAACTAAACTAGTAAGTAACTTCACTGTAGTTTTTTAGTTTAGTAAGTTTGTGGAGATTCCATATCTCTCTGCTCTCCGCCTTCCTCTTGACCTTCTGATAAGACACGACGTTCAACTTCTCTTTTATCTGCTGCATGTAGCTTATTTTCGGTCTTCCTCTTTTTCCTTTCCCCTCTATTCTTCCTTCTATTATGGTTTTGATGAAATCATCGTATCGTTTAAGGTGTCCCAGCAGAGAGATATCGAAAAATCTTCACCGACAAGGGCATGGCTCTTAAATTAGATGACGTTGAAAGTTTTGTCGACGATTTATTCTGACTTACCCCGAGAACTTTATATTGGAAAAATTCCGAGTCGTTTCATGGTAGGTACCTATTAATTAAACCACTCGAAAAAGAACCACAAAAAATTTTTGTCTCTTTTTTTTTGTCTCTCTTTGTCTGCAATAAAAAACTTTAAATTGGTTTTTCCTTCCGGGGGTTTGCTGGAAGAAATCTCTTACAGAGATAAGCTCGCCTTTTGTGTATTGTAATTTCTGTCCTATGTTTGTTCAATGTATGTTTGTATACTTATATGCAATAAAGTGTTAAATAAAGATCAGTAGCAGTACTTACTCTTGGCGCAGTCGCATTCGCTATTTGTTTTCGATTCGCGAAGTTAAGCGAAGCGAAACTAGAGCACGGAAAATGATTGAATTCGGTTGTTTTGGTAATTATTGGCGGTGTAATTATAAGCATCAGGAGCCTACAGTGGTTGTTGGCGCACAGCCTTCTCTCACTGGGCCTGGTAACCCACCACGCGAGCCCAGCGTGAATTGGTGAAGATTAAATAGTCGGCCCGGTTGTATTTTGTTTTTCAATTTTTTCTTTTTTTTTTTTCTTTTTTTAAATTTTTTTTCAATTGATTACCGTTGTAAAGCCAATTTGATGGCCTACAGGGACGGCTTAAAATATTAATAAATAAATATATTTCGGACACTTACACCAGTCGTCTAGTCCCAAACTAAGCAAAGCTTGTGCTATGCATACTAGATAACGGATAAACATACATAAATATTTATATAAACATCCATGACTCGGGAATAAATGTTCGTATTCATCACACAAATATTTACCCCTCGCGGGATTCGAGCCCGCAACCGTTGGTTTCGCTGACAGGGTCACTATCCACTACAAAAACCGGTCGTCACATTGACTATCAGGTGGCCACTAGTCTGAAACAAATCAACCAATTCACACGGGGCCCACGTGGGCGCATTTATGTATGTTTATCCATTATCTAAGTAGTAGGTATCCATAGCACAAGCTTTGCTTAGTTTGGGACTAGATGATTGGTGTAAGTGTCCGAAATATATTTATTTATTAATATTTTAAGCCGTCCCAGTAGGCCATCAAAATGGCTTTACAACTGTAATCAATTGAAAAACTAAATACAACCGGGCCGACTATTTAAACTTCACCAATTAACACTGGGCACGCGTGGTTGGTTACGACCCATACCCTCTTCCAGTGAGAGGAGGCTGTGCCCCAACAGTGGGCACGTGTAAGGCTGATGAAAAAAAAAAACAATTATAGAAATCAGGTCAGAAATATCGGAGCTATCGTATAATATATACCTACATTGGGTCTTTACCTATGAAATTGGAGTTTTTTTTCTTCGTTAATCATATGTACCAATTCCTGCGATTTTCAAAGCTATATCCAAATTTGTTTTTTATTTGGAAAATGGAATATTATTTCAAGGTTTCACATGAAATATTTTTTAATTTCTGGGCTGAGTCACATAAAAAAAAATTGGACAGAGTTCTTTTCGTGTGCTTCCCATAATCATTTCTTAGATTCGCTGAAACGTTTATAAGCGCGGTTACTTTTAAAAATTAACGCTGCCTATACTTAACTTAATGTTATCCGATAATACACACAAAGTATAGCTAAATTTGGATTTGCCGTTCCCAAAAAAAAATCAAAAATGTTTGTATGGAGAAAACAGTCGTAATGAAATTCTTCATACAAAACGCCAATTTCATATGAAATATATTAGGATACATACACAATTTCACGACGTTTATCGAAAAAGGTGTGGTCAGAGATATCCCAAAACTTAGCGTTTTGGGTGTTCCAAACATTAAAACTTTAATGATTGTAACAACATCCACAGTTCATTTTTCGAAATATACAGAAATACACGTGACGGGGCTATATATATATTTTTTGATGGACAGACTCATAGCCTTTTACGTGCTAGCTAGCATTGCTGGCTGAATAATTTTACTGCCTTTGTCCAGTATCTATGATTTAAAAAAATGTGTAATGTCCCGCTCTTCTGCGCTTCGTTCGTTCATGTTGTATTGCAAAACTAATAATCTAATAAATTGATATATTAGATTAAAACTTGCCTCTGTCATTAAAATATAACATTACGACACCCACGGGAAGAGACTATTACGGTTTTATTCTTTTTACGTGCAAAAACCAACGTAACAAATACCCTCGAAGACAACTTCCCCCATAAAAAGATGGTGTCGTGCGTGGATGGTGAATGATACGGGACTGTCTATCATTTCCATGGCGCTCTTTACGAAAAGCCTATAGTTATTCAGCCATGCCTATGATAATGATAATATTTAGGTAGATATTACTTGCCAAGAATTTTTTTTTTTTTTTAAATGCTGATATAATTATCTTATCTAATCTCATATCGATGCCACACATGGTTCAAAATTGCATACACAATCGGAATTTGTCCGCATTCCGTGAAAAATAAAGATTGCGCCGGTTTAGTTGGCAATTTTTTAATTGTCTAAGTCCTTCGGTTTTGAATGCATTTGGGAAAATTACGGGATCACGTTCGCATTTCAAGAGATCACCTTTTCAAAATAAACAGGGCTTATTTTGAAAAGGTGATCTCTTGAAATATACGCCCCTAGCGGGATTCGAACCCGCGGCCTTTCTAACCACTACACCAAACGGGGTCGATACTTTAAATAATGTTATAGATAGATTAAAAAAATTATTTGCATCTCCATATCTCCAATATACATAGGTATATTCAACTTTTAGGAACAATTAAAGGTACAATTAAGCCAATACACACAAGGGTTCAGAGTATGGGATTGCTCAAAAAGCAAAACACTGATTATCACCGCCGCCTCCGTGGCTCAATGTAAACAACATTGGGCTTGCGATTCGCAGGTCGCGAGTTCGATCCCCAGCGGGGTACATGTTTAAGTACTCGGTTTGGTTGGTGGTATATTAAATGTCCGCCTGGCTTGCCACCACCATCTTATCTAAATCTGCCGCCAAGCAGCAATGTTAATAGCATTGTTGTGTTCCGGTTGTCAGAGACAAGATAGCCAGTCCCCTAAATGTGTTGGGGTTTCCGGGTCAGTACGCTTCCCTCTTCGACCTTATCTTCATTTAACATCAGGTGTGATTGAGGTCAAGTAACAACGGATGGTGTAAAAAGAAATCTCAAGGAGAACATGTATTATATGTATTTGCACACTTTGTACAGCTGTCCGAATCACATCGGACACTCTTCACGTGGGGCTCCTCTGAAAACCAGCGTTGTGGCAATTGCTGCAGTATGCTGAGATGGAGTCCATTTTTGACATCACACTGAACTAATCCCAATTCGAAATCTCCGTTTTCTGTATTTGAGTGAGAGACTCGATCTCAATTTTGAGACCGCTTTATTAATATTACTTACAGTATTTGAGCGTCAACGCCTTTATCACCGACGACGGCTATAATGTCATTGCGTGAACGACGCAAACAAATTGATTATCAATTGTGTCAATTTGTGCCCGCGTCGCGGCCTAGAACGTGTTAACTTATGTTTCTTTAATTGCAGATTAAGAGGGTTTATCCTACACGTCATCCCATATGCACTTTCAAGTCCAATTTTTTTGAAATGAATAAACCGATTCTAATGAAACTTTATACATATAAGCAGAATACATAGATCTAAAAACGTTTTCAAATTATCGAATTATATCGCATTTTTCTGTTACTATGGAAAACTTAAAATAGCTCTGATATAGTTTCAATACTCTTTTTTGAGGAGCGTCGGTGGTTCAGCGGTTAAGATACGGTCTCCTAATTTGGGAGGTCCGGGTTCGATTCCTAGGTAGGCCATGTACCAAGGAGTTTTTAAAATTAAGGTAATTACTTATGTGAATTTATCCGACTGCTCTTAAACGGTGAAGGAAATCATCATCATCATCATCAGCCTGTATACATCCCACTGAGAAATAAAAATTCTAAGGCATGTGAAGCCCCAACCCGCAATGGACCAGGGTGTTGGACTATGGACCATACTCCCTCATTATGCGAGGGAAGGCCTATATCCCTGCAGTGGAATACTTTTCGAAAATGTTCTATACTAACTTTATAGATCTATACTATAACGTGCTTTATGTCTAAAGTTTCACTAAAAACGGTTCATTCGTTTCGAAAAAATTGAACTTAAAAGTTTGTATGGAATATCGTGAGGGCTAAACCCTCTTAATATTTGAGCGGTTGACCTAAATTAATTTTGATGTTAAGCGCAGGGAAGATACTCCGAACCTCAAATTACCTTGAACAGGAGGCGGAGTATACAATGTTATCTCTCACAGTTAAGTCAGTCAACCGCCTCCGTGGCTCAATATAAACAACATTGGGCTTGCGATTCGGAGGTCGCGGGTTCGATCCCCAGCGGGGTACATGTTTAAGCACTCGGTTTGGTTGGTAGTAGGGCATTTTAAATGTCCGCCTGGCTAGCTGCCACCACCATCTTATCTAAATCTGGCGCCAAGCAGCAATGTTAATAGCATTGTTGTGTTCCGGTTGTCAGAGACAAGATAGCCAGTCCCCTAAATGTGTTGGGGTTTCCGGGTCAGTACGCTTCCACTTTCGACCTCATCTTCACGATTGAGGTCAAGTATCAACCCGTTGTGCATAAAAAGAAAAAAAAGTATTATCTTCCAATGCTGCTTCCAGCCAGCCACTTCCAGCCACAGTTAAAAATATTTATTTTAGAAAGCGTATTTTTATGCTCTTGATTCAGTGTTTGTAGCAACTGAAACTATTTATAATTTTCATATCGATTTGTGGTTCAGCAATATTTTCCTTTAGTACCTAGAGAATATTGGATTTTATCTTTAATTTTTTTATAAGACAAGCCCCTCACCACATATTCCTTAGTTTATTCTAAACATATTTAGTCCGGGAAATAGGCAGAAAAGAAGCCGCCCGACTCTTTAAAAAAAAATGTAAGGTACGCCCTTTTTGTCCACTATCAACCAATACATGTTACATTGTGATGAGACAAGATTAACAATACAAGCAAAGTTAAAAATTATTCCACGCAGGCGAAACCGCGGGCGGAATGCAAGTATTTGACGACCTGTTTGGTGTAGTGGTTAGATACTCTGCTGCTACACCAAAAGGTCGCGGGTTCGAATCCCGCTAGGGGCATATGTTTGTGTGCTGAATACGGACATGTGTACTCGAGTTATGGATGTTTTTCATTTATATGTATTTATTTACCAAAAAAAAAAATATGTATTTGTGTAGTGTGTCAACCATCTAGTATCCATAACACAAGCCTAGTTGCTTAGTGTGGAACTAGATGGCGCTGTCCAATGATGAATGTCCAAGGATATTTTGTTTTTATACTATATATAAATGTGAGGCTGTCCATCCGGCTTTCAATCCTAACCTGATAAATCGAACGTATAGACATTTGACAAAGAAGCATCGCATAATTAGGTACTATCTGTGTGTTGTTTGATATAATGCAGACTTGGATAAGCGCGTGACGTGAAAAATTAGGTAATTCATGTATGTAGATGTTTCGTGATTAAGACGCTAAGTGCTATTGTTGCTGATTACAATATAAATAGTACAATAAATAGTACATACACTTACAAGGTGGACGGACGACTTAATGAGGGTCGCGGGAAGTGCTGGAGGGAGGCCGCTTCCAGGTCTCGGTCACTCTGCATATCTATGGTGAAAGCCTATGTTGTATGTATGTCCTGTGGCTGATATGGTGATGCAAAATAAAATAAACCTCGGAGTGAACAAAACCGCCAAACAGCAATGTTGTGTTCCGGTTGTCAGAGATAAGATAGCCAGTTCCCCAAACACTTGGGTTTCCGGGTCAATATGCTTCCACCTTCGTCCTCATCTTCACTTAACATCAGGTGTGATTGAGGTCAAGTGCTAACCAGTGGTGGATAAAAAAAACCGCGTTAAAAGTTAAATATCTTCGAAACGGCGTAACCGATTTCCATCAAACATGGCTGAGAAGAATCTTGCAAACCACCATGCGAAAATTAAATCATAGACATAAAGCTTAGGCATCAAACTTATGAGGGTTTATCCTCTCATGTTATGTGAGAAGTATCTACCACATTTCCATATAAACTTTTAAGTCCCAAAATTCCGAAATGAATAAACCGATTCTAATGAAACGTTATAGAATAGAATAGAATAGAATAGAAAGCGTTTATTTGACACACTGGACGACACATTAGTTATACAAAAACGGAGAGAAAAAAAATTATAAAAAAAAAAAATTATAAGCATTTAACACGTTCATAGATCTAAAAAGTCAGTAAACTACCTCGGATAAAGCCCTAAATCCAATAAAATATAAGTCCCGAAAAAATTATGTAAATAACCTACCTATTCACACGTTTATTTAATTTTTTTTTAAACGGTTAACAAAACTGGATACAATTCAAAATATTTTCAAAATATTGGCATGGGAAGCCTGCGTTTATTGAATTGCATAAACGCATTAAAAAAAAATCCACACGCTCACCTCGGTCGGCTTAACCGTCGTTTACAAAGACTCACCCACACCTATGCATGCGTACGCGCATAACAATCTTATTTTTATACCGGGTGCAACAACCGCAACCAAGTACGCGTTCACTTACCTACCTAGATAGTGAATGGTTAAACATTGCATAGCAAATTGGTACCTACGTATTCTATGCACTTAAATATATATCCCCGTTTCGCTAACATTCTAATATACATACATACATATCGTATCCCAAATATGGTCAGATATAATCCAAACATATTTTTTTTTTTTTAATTATTTCGGACACTTACACCAATCATCTAGTCCCAAACTAAGTAAAGCTTGTGTTATGGATACTAGATAACGAATAAACATACATAAATAAGACCGCCTTTGTAGACTACATCATCTATAGACGACCGATTGGTGTGGTGGATAGTGACCCTATCAGCCAAACCAACGGTTGCGGGTTCGAATCCCGCGAGGGGTAAATGTTTGTGTGATGAATACGAACATTTATTCCCGAGTCTTGGATGTTTATATAAATATTTATGTATGTTTATCCGTTATCTAGTATCCATAGCACATGCTTTGCTTAGTTTGGGACTAGATGATTGGTGTAAGTGTCCGAAATATTTATTATTATTATTTTGCGTTTCGTTTGTATCAATATTGTTATCGCGTTTGCATCACTGCATATAGTCGGCAGCTACTGTATCGCAACTGCAACGCGATTGATCGCTGCTTTGAGTAGCGCGTGTGTGTGAACGAAGACGTTGCGAGTGTATATCGATATTGCATCGAGATTGAATTGCGATTGTATCGCTGCAAAAGTCGCAGTGTGTAAGCGGCCTAAGATAGTTTATATGCAAAATTTTAACTATTCACACAAAGCTATTTATACAAATTATATAAGTTACGCTGCTTTGACTAGTCATGTAACAATTGGTGTTATTTACATAACAGTGACAATACATAAGATATCTTATCACAGTGTTTTTATGATTTCAGATTCCGAAATTCAGATAAACTAATACAGAAACAGTTTAGGATAGCGCAAAGATGGCGTCTAAAAATCCATTTACAGTAAGAAGGACTTTGTACACATTGCATAAAAGTTCAAAATGTGTCAGCGTACACGCGAGGAGTCAAAGTGGTTGGACCCAAGAAAGAATATTGAAGTCTCCATACAAAAATGTGGAAATTCCTAACTTTATGCTGAACGATTACGTGTGGCAGAACTTGGATAAGTGGCCCGAGAGGACAGCGTCGGTAAGTTATTTTTATATTTAAAAATGAAAATGAAAAATGTTTATTTCAGTACCTTAATGGTCCTTACCTATGAAATTAGCGTTTGTTTGAAGAATTTCATTCAGATTGATTTCTCCATACAAACATTTTTGATTTTTTTTTGGGAACGCCAAATCCAAATTTAACTAAACCTTGTATGTATTAACGGATAACATTAAGTTAAGTATAGACAGCGTTAATTTTTAAAAGTAACCGCTTTATAAAAGTTTCAGCGAATCTAAGAAATGATTATGGGAAGCACAAGAAAAGAGCTCTGTTAAAATTTTTTTATTATGTGATTTAGCCCAGAAATTAAAAAATAATTCATGTGAAACCTTGAAATAATATTCCATTTTCCAAATAAAAAACAAATTTGGATATAGCTTTGAAAATCGCAGGAATTGGTATACATATGATTAACGAAGAAAAAAACTTCAATTTCATAGGTAAAAACCCAATATCATATACTGACAACCTGTTTGGTGTAGTGGTTCTAACTGTGACTGTTATACCAGAAGGTCGCGGGTTCGAATCCCTCATAATGCTTGTATGATGACTACAGACATGTGTTCCCGGGTTATTGATGTTTTTCATTACTGAATGTAATTCATGCTAAATATTCCATTCTATACAATACAATACAAATACTCTGAAAGAGAATGAAACGAAAAAAAATAAAAATAATTATTCTCTCCTCTAGGAGAAGGCAAAGGGATCTAGCCCATAACAGCCATGTCTTATTTTTCTTATTTCTTCAGTTTGTAAGTCAGTCTCAGTCAAAACAAGTAATTCGTCGTATACTTGGCGTATACAGAGTCTAGTCATGGTCAAGTTATTCTTCAGTACAGTGGCAGAATGCTTTACAAAAGATTTTGGCGGCTTCTTGTGGAAATCCGAAAGCTCCGTTACGCACTTTAATTTACACTTCCCTTCACTTGTACACCATCACTAACGTTTGCTGCACAATATTCTGCCATAATTAAGCTTCAAAAGTTAGAATGCACAAATTATAAGAATTATAAAGAAAAATGCAATTCACTCGCCGAGTTCCCGCCAAAAAGCCGCAGACATAATTGAAAAGCCATTGTTTGTTGACATTAGCCCCCGTAGCATGACAGTTGCGATAAACGTTTACATCGCTCGAGATAATATTTGTCCTGCTCATTCGGTTTTTTTTTTAATTTTATTTAGGACCTACAAACAGTATTACAATAACTGTTACTTATAGAGTAATTTACAAACTAATAATGGTTAATTGTAATACCAGCACCATTAGCCACAGATTACTAAAAAATACATTATATTCAGCTACGGTGGTATGAGAATGAACGAATTAATTTTGGTGGATTTTGTGTTAGTGTGTGTGTACGCGTGTGTGTGAGTGAGCATATGTGCATGTGGATGGATGGAAAACGTTTCGTTAGTTTCGCTTGAACGAAATAATAATAATTTTAGTTAAGTTAAGTTTTTTTTTTTAATGCATAACGGGTTGGTACATGACCTCAATCACACCTGATGTTAAGTGAAGATGAGGTCGAAGATGGAAGCGTACTGACCCGGAAACCCCAACACATTTGGGGGACTGGCTATCTTATCTCTGACAATCGGAACACGACAATGCTATTAACATTGCTGCTTGGCGGCAGATTTAGATAAGATGGTGGTAGCTAGCCAGGCGGACATTTAAAATGCCCTACCACCAACCAAACCGAGTACTTAAACATGTACCCCGCTGGGGATCGAACCCGCGACCTCCGAATCGTAAACCCAATGTTGTTTACATTGAGCCATGGAGGCGGATAAGAATAATAGATTCGCCAGGTGGCTCTGGCTGTATAAACTGCACATAACAGAGTATAACAATCAAACAAACAAATACGCTTTATTGTTTAAATAAGGAGGGTACCTACATTTAAATATGTTATAGAAACTACAAATTAGGCGGCCTTATCGCTAACAGCGATCTCTTCCAGGCAAACCTATCATCACGGAATTCAATACGAGTAATTAGTAAGTAACGAGTTACATTTTTTTTAAATATTAGTTTTACTCAATTCCAGGTGTGCGCGACTACTGGTCGCGGTTATACATACGAACAAGCCTTCAAACTCTCCAATACATTCGCCGCCAATCTTCGGAAGAAATTTAACATCCGCGATGGCGACACTGTAGCTGTGATGCTGCCAAATGTGCCAGACTACCCTCTGGTGACCCTGGGAATACTGGCTGCAGGCGGTGTGATCTCGTCCTTGAATCCAATATACACGGCACGTAAGTTTTATTTCTATTTATACTTGAAGCTGTCATGGCGCAGTCGCATTCGCTATTCGTTTTGTAATGTCGAGCGTGGTGAGTCTTTGGATGGGTGACCACTAGTGTTTCCGTGCTTCGAACGGCACGCTAAGTAAACGGACTCGGTTGTTTTTAAGGTAGTCGTTAAGCCAACTCGGTGGCCGACAAGGTCGGTTGTAACACTGACTGTCAGGTGGCCACACTAGTCTGACACAATTATTATGGCCTATACTTTCTCCCAGTCAGAGGCGACTGTACCCTAACAGTGGGAATGTGTAAAGTATTTATTTACCGCTCAATGTAAACATTGGGTTTACGATTCGGAGGTCGCGGGTTCGATCCTCAGCGGGGTACATGTTTAAGTACTCGGTTTGGTTGGTGGTAGGGCATTTTAAATGTTCGCCTGGCTACCACCATCTTATCTAAATCTGCCGCCAAGCAGCAATGTAAATAGCATTGTTGTGTTCCAGTTGTCAGAGATAAGATAGCCAGTCCCTCAAATGTGTTGGGGTTTCCGGGTCAGTACGCTTCCACCTTCGACCTCTTCTTCACTTAACATCAGGTGTGATTGAGGTCAAGTACCAATCCGTTGTGCATAAAAAAAAAAGTTGACGATAACAGCTTGGTTACACCAGTGCTGCACCCAGGGTGGCGATTTGGGCACATTCTCCCATGAAAAGCGATGCAAACCGCTTCATTTGAGAGGTTTATGTCCAATATACACACACACATACACACATGCACAAGTGACCACGATGAACTTTCATAACAGTTAATTAAACTCTCTTAATTTCTCACTCAAGTAACCTTTTTATTATTATTGTTAAGTTTCTTACTAAATTTACACTTGTTTGTTTTTTTTAGTAAATTAATATAACATAGCTATGGAAGAGTGTGATCTTCTGATACAGGTATTGCTATACTTACAAGGAGACCTTGACAACTCATTTATTAAAACTGATATGTTACTGAAAATAAATAATATTGAATTTTTGAATTTGAATTTGAACAGTGCGTCGGTGGCTCACCGGTTAAGACGCGGTCTCCCAATTTGGGAGGTCCGGGTTGGATTCCCAGGCAGGCCATGTAACAATGAGTTTTTAAATTTAATTACTTATGTGCATTTATCCGATGCTCTTAAACGGTGAAGGAAAACATCGTGAGAAATAAAATTTCTAAGACATGTGAAGTCTCCAACCCGCCTTGGGCCAGCGTGGTGGACTACGGCCCATAATCCCTCATTATACGAATGAAGGCCTACATCTTTGCAGTGGGATACGCGCTGATGATCATGATTGCAATTGTCGTGTTCCGGTTGTCAGAGATAAGATAGCCAGTCCCCCAAATGTGTTAAGGTTTCCGGGTCAGTACGCTTCCATCTTCGACCTCATCTTTACTTAACTTACTTACTTAACATTAGGTGTGATTGAGGTCAAGTACCAACCCGTTATGCATAAAAAAAAAAAAAAATGATGTCCAACAGTGGACTTTTTTAGACTGTTGATGACTGTCAGATTCAAAGTTAAAATAATCTTTATTTTGTAGTAGATTTTTTTATAGAATTCTCCGATAAGAACAAGCAAGAAACTCGACTGGTTGCTGTGTTTAAAAAGAAAGTTTTTGTATTGCAAAAAGAACAATTTATGTCATTATTAATAAAATTGACAAATAACTGGCATTCGAAAGAACATGTTCATGAATGATAATCATCCAAATGTTTCCTGTTATATCGTATCTTTATATTTATTGAAACTAGATAATATAATAAATAAATATCCTTAGACATACACACAGCGCCATCTAGTTCCACAGTAAGCAACAATAGGCTTGTGTCGTGGATACCAGATGGTTGATATACTACATAAATTCCTTTATTTTGTAAATAAATACTTATAAATCTAAACATCCATAAATCGGGTACACATGTCCGTATTCATCACACAAACATATGCCCCTAGTGGGATTCGAACCCGCAACCTTTTGGTATAGTGGTCAGAGTTGCTAACCACTACACCAAATAGGTCGTGAAATATTGCAGCTAATGTTAGAATAGATTTCATGTTGGGTTCACAATTCTTTAGAATCAGTTTATCTAACTTGCTTCTTCCTGAATACATGTATACCTTAAACACAATAATCTTTACTATTCCAGATGAAGTCCACAGACAGCTTCTGTTATCAAATGCCAAAATCGTAGTGACTCTACCAGAAATAGTGCCAATAGTTAAAGAGGCATTGAAACTCGCCAAATTGGACCTAAACGTCATCGTAATTAAGACCAATGGAGAAGATTATGTTAGTGAAGGAACAATACTGTTTAATGAACTAAGTGAAGATGTCCACATAGACAAATCGTGTTTGAAAGAAGTCAGAAGGAGTATAAATGATATTTGCTTCTTACCGTATTCCAGTGGTACTACTGGTTTGCCTAAAGGTGTGGAGTTGTCGCATAGAAATATTATTGCTAATTGTGAACAAATAAATGAACCTGATCTTGCGACGCATACTGAAACTACTGGTAAGCTTATGTATTTAACTTTATCATCATCAGCCCACATAGCTTACTGCTGGATATTATAGGCTTCTGCCAAAACATGACACAGAGCCCGATCTATAGCCGTTCCATCTATCCGACGAAGATCGTCGCTCCAACTAGCGGAGCCGTCCCACTCGCCGTTCTAGATTCCAATTGCTTCAGCGAGTGTCGATTCTGCGACAGATATGACCTGTCAGTCTATCAGAATGCACTTATTGGAGACCTTTTACTCTTTCACGACCATATTTAAATAAATCGTAAATAATATTATGGATTGGAAATCGTGAAATATGTGTCATCGAGTTCAAGCAGTTCAAGTGTCTTCGAGTGAGTACAGCTTAAGACAAGCGCCAGGGTCCATCTTACCTCTTAGTAGCTTCTATAATCCTGGTACTTTTTAAGTATAAGAGTGTTATAAGATCGCTCTATATCACGTGCACTTGAGTGCAATCGGTTTTTGGTGCCTTAATAAAGATTATATGGGAGTAGTAAAAAAGTAAAATCGTCTCATTCTCATAAAAAACGATAAAGGGATACAACATAGATCATTAATCGCTACACGCATTCTCATTCCTTGAATAATACCTTCAAGGCTCCTTTGAGCCTGCCACGGTCTTACAATGCATCCGGCATATTCGCGGATGCAGACGTTGAGGGCTTCCCTGCTACGCTCTGCAAGCGATGCGCCGCAGCCCTGTAAAGAATCTGCACCAACACCAACAGCGTCTTAGTCATGATTTGATTCTTAAGAAATGGACATTACCCGCCTCCACACTCCTCCCACTGTAACTCCTGTAAGCCAGGATCAACAGTGGTACTCTGCACGGCGCCTACTGAAGGTAGACGGTGCCCTACGTGTCTCTATTGCTACCTCGGGCCCCAGACTAATTAAAGAAGAGATAAAGGTGTGAAGTAGGAAAGAAGTATCCCACCCCCCACCTCGGCAAATGGGAGTGTAGCTAAATGAATTCAAAATCAGCACTAAGGCTTAACCTATGGGGAAGGGGATCAAGTTATGCTTGACACCCTGTTTTGATACACCACGGACAGCGCCACAACGCAGTGAGTGTTAATGTTTAGGAAGCAAAAGGCTACCGTGAATAATAATGCCAATAGTAATTGTGGCAAAATTCCTAAAGGCTTGGAAATTATGTCGGGTCGCCACTAAATCGGTGTAGAAGACCGGATGGTTGTACGATGACACTTTATCCAGCATGACCCTCCTTTCATTAGACCAGCGCGGGCAATCCCACAAAATATGATGAACAGTTTGCTCTGTATATCCACATTCACATTCAGGGGAAGCCACCAACTTCATAGAGAAAAGCTTGCCCCTGAAATTGCCATGACCGGTAAGAAACTGCGACACACAGTGATCTACCTCCAACCAAGGACATTTTAATCGTTCCATGACATTGGGAAAGAAACAGTACAGTTGACGGCCTTTATCAGTAGTCTCCCAGCGGTGCTGCCAATCTGAGAGGAGTCGCTCGTCTACACCATCTTTAAATGGATGTTCGATCCTATTTTGATCACCCAAACCATAATCACACCATTCCATTCCCCTTCTGCGATAAAAGGCGGCAGCTCTTCTTAAAACCTCAAGATCCGCCGGCAACACTCCCGCGAGGACAGGAAGTGCGTCGGTGCTGACTGTGCGATAAGCTTTGCAGACAAAGATAAGAGCTAATCTCTGACTTTGTAGGAGCCGTCTCCGCACTGCCACCATCGCCGCTCTGTCCGCCCAAGCAGCAGCTCCGTATGTTAGGCTAGCAAGAAATGTCCCCTTATAAATAGTTTGGAGCACAGGGAACCGCAGTCCCCACGTAGCCTTGGAGATCCTAGAGAGTGCAAAAAAGTTATTTTTGGCTTTAACGCCGATGGATCGAGTGTGTTCTGTATAAGCAAAGTTTCTCTCCAGGGTCAAGCCAAGGTATCTGACGTGTGGTCTGCTGGTGACCGCTGCTCCTCGAAAATGAATACGCGGGGGTACCTTTAGATTTCCCTTCATTAGTAACTGCTGCGTTTTGTGTGGAGCGAAACTCAATTGATTACGGTCTCCCCAGTCGCCGATGAGCTTAAGAAATGGACAGGGATGTTTCTCAGTATTTACAATTGTACTAATATAAAATGTCTAAGTCTTTGCTAACATTCTTTCAAACATTTTTGATGGGCTATCCGCATGGCTTGTGTTAAGTGAATTCCTCCAATGAGATATGAGGCTAATCATGCCTTGGGAACATCCAGCAGAATTTTGTACTTAGTTAATATTTTATTCAAAATTCTAGCCACTCACCAAGACCGCGTGATGTCAGTGCTACCCTTTTTCCACATTTACGGCGCAACTGTAATAATGTTCCATAAGATGTCTGTCGGCTGCAAATTGGTTACTTTGGGGAAATTCACGCCCAAATGCTTCCTTGAAACCCTCGAGAAATATAAGACCAATCTCCTTTTCGCTGCGCCACCAATGGGTAAGTAAACATCTATCACCGGCTTTGTTACTTTTGTTGTAATGCTCGAATAAAATATCAGGTATAAAGCTCTTGACAAAGAAGGATCAAGGAGTAACTTCTCGAGCATGTCACTATTGATATTTTCATACGAGTATTTCGGAGAGGGCGTGTTAGCACTGACTGTCAGGTCTGACACAAATCCGCAATGAGGCTGCGTGGTGAATTATGCAGGTAGGTAGAATAGTATGAGCCCGGCAGATTTATTCATGATGGTAAACAGCATCGCCATACGTAATACGAATATTTAAGGTATGGAACTGAATCATAAGTTTTTCCCAAAGCATACAATGCAGCGCATCCAGGTCGTGTGGTTACCGGCAGAAAAATAGGTCCCTTCTCGTGGGTGTCCTTAATAAAAGGCTTTTAAGTGAGCATGACATCATAGACCACAGATATTCTGTACAGTATTGGCGGGGAGTCCCAATCTACAGATTACTAATCCTACGTACTATGTCGCTGGCTTTTGTTATTCTACAGATTCATAAATTTGTACCTATTTCTGCTATTTTCAGTATTACTGATGGCTGCACAGGGGTCGCCACAAATTTTGCAGTACTTGGAAGTTATTATTAACGGAGCTGCCCCACTGGCAACGTCAGATGCTGAAGCATTTTTCGGAACTGCTGGGGTAATGCATCTCATTTACTTATTCTGACAATAAAGTGAAATCAATCCTGGACTGTAAAATCCTCTGGCATTCTCCCTCTTTTGCATTTCATTCTTCTGGTACCAGAAGCCAAGTTCAGACAGGTCTCTGTCAATCTCATCTGTCTTTAATGGTAACCTGGGCAGGCAACGGCTTTTCCACATACGCTCCTCTTATCCTTTACCAGGAGGTCAGTTGGACACACACCGCGGTACCTGTCGGACTTCAGACCGCAATTATTTGACACAAACTGTCATTTCCAGTCATTAACATTAGCTAGAAAGGACAGCTCATGTCAAATTTTTATTTCTGAAGTTCGCGAGTACCTTTCAAATGTCTAAGATATATCGTGGTAGGTAGGCATTAACTTAAAACAACTCTTGATTCGCCAATTGCTAAGTAGCAATTGTGCACTATATATTGTGCAAAATAGCGCATTAAGTAGTGCAACATGAACAATAGAATTCTATTATGTCTAGGTGGCAAGGCGATTTATATCAAGAAACTTCCAAAAAATTACAAAATAGATTACTATATATCTATTTTTATGAAACTTTTCAGCGCAAGCTGGATTTCCGACAAGGCTATGGACTGACCGAGACGTCTCCAACAGTAACTATCAGTCCAAAGGGATTGGAGAACTATGGATGCGTCGGGCGGCCCGTGCCAAGCACCGAACTACAGATCGTCGACAATGACTTGAAGGCTCTAGGCCCTAATGAGGTTAGTCGCTTCGTGAGAAATTAAGAAACTTTTGGCATAATCAGTACATGGGTGGGTGATATTTACATTCTTCGGAAAGGACTTCAAAAAAGTCAGTGGCAGTTTTCATTTGAAGGCAGTCGTTGACCAAATTTCTGGGGGGGGGGGGGTAACTGCTAGACCCATTGATCAGCCAAGACCACCGCTCATTCACTTTTCTGAGCAGTGCCTGAACGATCCGTTCCCTGAACTAAGATAGCCAGTCTCTCCAACAATTTCGGCGTTCTCATCTAACGCGCTTCCTTTCAGCCTCATCTGAAACACATTCATTTATACATACGCTACACACACACCTACAATTTCTACTTCCTGCTATAATTATATATTGGGTCTTTACCTATGAAATTGGAGTTTTTTTACTTCGTTAATCATATGTACCAATTTCTGCGATTTTCAAAGGTATATCCAAATTTGTTTTTTATTTGGAAAATGGAATATTATTTCAAGGTTCAACATGAAATATTTTTTAATTTCTGGGCTAAATCACATAATAAAAAAAATTGAACAGAGCTCTTTTCATGTGCTTCCCATAATCATTTCTTGGATTCGCTGAAACTTTTATAAAGCGGTTACTTTTAAAAATTAACGCTGCCTATATTTAACTTAATGTTATCCGATAATACACACAAAAGCTAAATTTGGATTTGCCATTCCCAAAAAAGAATCTAAAATGTTTGTATGGAGAAAACAGTCTTAATGAAATTCTTCATACAAAACGCCAATTTCATAGGTTAGGACCTAATATATAATACAGAAGTACTAAATTTACACCTGCACTGAATGTGGGAAGTTACTGACTCCTTTTTTTTATGAACAACGGGTTAGCACTTGGCCTCTGGAGACTCTGGAGGAAGTGCTGGACAGGCACATCAGAGATGGGGTACTGCTTGAACGACCCATACATAACAACCAGCATGCCTACAGTAGAGGTAAATCTACGGAAACCGCCCTTCTAAATTTAACCGACAGGGTAGAAAAGGCGTTGGACCAGTTGGGATCGAAACCGCGATCTCCGATTCGTAAATCCGATTACATTGAGCCACAGAGGCGGTTTATATACATGTTGAAATACGTCCTGAAATACATGTTGCCGTAATTTGGGAGTTATGGCTGCTAAATACTTTTATGTGTTTTTTTTTAAATTTTTTTAATCTTTGGTACGGTCTCTTGAATAGATGACAACCAGTGACGAATGTTTCCGTTTTTTTTTATGCACAACCAAGTGGTACTTGACCTCAATCACACCTGATGTTAAGTGAAGATGAGGTCGAAGGTAGAAGCGTACTGACCCGGAAACCTCAAAACATTTGGGGGACTGGCTATCTTATCTCTGACAACTGGAACACAACAACGCTATTAACGTTGCTGCTTGGCGGCAGATTTAGATAAGATGGTGGTAGCTAACCAGACGGACATTTTAAATGCCCTACCACCAACCAAACCGCGTACTTAAACATGTACCCCGCTGGGAGTGGACCTCCGAATCGTAAACCCAATCTTGTTTACATTGAGCCACGGAGGCGGCCGTTTTTCGGAGAGCCTCTTTGAACACTCAGCCGCTGTTGCTCTCGGAGTGATGACCCGTGTTATGAAATATGACCATACCACCACTGAGGTGGCTAGCACCTCCAATGGGTAGGTAAATTCATTGATTACCATTACGTATATATAAATAGTTGAAGTTGTTTTACATTCCAGAAAGGCGAACTTCTCGTCAAAGGCCCGCAAGTTATGAGGGGTTACAGAGAAAATCCGCAAGCGAACTCCGAAGCCTTTACTGTCGACGGTTGGTTCAGGACTGGTGACTTGGCCGTTATTGACGATGATGGAATCCTCACCATTGCTGATAGGTTAAAAGAACTGATAAAGGTAAGAGATTCTGGACTTACTCATGACCCGGAAACCCCATCTTATTTGGGGGACTGGCTATCTTATCTCTGACAACCGGAACACATCAATGCTATTAACATTGCTGCTTGGCGGCAGATTTAGATATGATGGTGGTAGCTAGCCAGGCGGACATTTAAAATGCCCTACCACCAACCAAACCGAGTACTTAAACATGTACCCCGTTGGGGATCGAACCCGCGACCTCCGAAACGTAAACCCAATGTTGTTTACATTGAGCCACGGAGGCGGTTAACACGGAGTTGTGTTCTGATTGATAGGTGAATGCGCTTCCATCTTCGGATTGATTTAACATTTCAAATGTACTTTCCAGGTAAAAGGTTTCCAAGTGCCTCCTGCAGAGTTGGAGGGTGTCCTCCGAGAGCATCCAGCGGTAAGCGACGCAGCTGTCATTGGCGTACCTCATCCGACCAACGGCGAAGCTCCTAAAGCCTTCGTAGTCCTGAAACGCGGTCAGAAAACTGAAGCTCAGGAGATAAGCGAATTCGTAAAAGAGAGAGTAGCGTCATACAAACGGGTTGAAGATATAGTGTTCCTTGATTGCATACCTAAGAGTGTTTCCGGGAAGATTATGCGAAAGGAATTGAAGGAGAAATATTGTTAGTGCTTATACAAGGTTAGTTGGAAATGGGGTACATGGGGGGTGTTGGAACACTATCATTGTTTACAGTATTTATAAAAAAAAAAATTCGACTTCATATCCGAAACCGCAGAGCTGTACGGCCGTAATATAAAAAAAAAACTTGACTTATTTTTCGGAAAAAAATATTTTACCCATTTGAGGTCTTTTGTACGGAATACCGCTATTCCAACAGCCGAAAGACGTCCACTGCTGGACAAAGGCCTCCCCCAAAAATTTCCACAACTATCGGTCCTGCGCTATTTATTATGTGGTAAATAAAGATCAGAGTTCATCATATTTTATGGGACTTGTGTCCTTTTTAAATTGAGAAAATAAAGGAAGTCCAATAGATTTTGCAGATGTATATAGAGAAAGAAGGCCTTCGGAAAATATTATACAAGAAAATAAATAAATATATAATAATAATAAATATTTCGGACACTTACACCAACCATCTAGTCCCAAACTAAGCAAAGCTTGTACTATGGATACTAGATAACGGATAAACATACATAAATATTTATAGAAACATCCATGACTCAGGAATAAATGTTCATATTCATCACACAAACATTTATCCGTCGCGGGATTCGAACGCGCAACCGTTGGTTTCGCTGACAGGGTCACTATTCACTACACCAATCGGTCGTCAATATATTAGATTTTTTTTTTTGAAAATTTGTTTGTAAGGAAAGAAGGCGTTCGGAAATATTTAAAAACGAAAATATATATATCAGAAAATGCCTCTATCAAATCATCAAATGCTATATTTTTACTTTTTTGTTCACTTTGAAAAGGATGTAAGTAAGTTATATAAAATTTTTGATTAATTTTGATAGTTATCATGCGAGGAAATAGTCGAGTTTAGCTTGTATAGAAAATCGATGCTCTATAATCCCCTTGAAGCAGACCCCCTTTCGAACTGACGTTGTATATTTTTATAACTAAAAACAAGGTTATTTATTGTATACCTCAAATCTGAAATTAGCTTGGTCAGAAGCACTTATAGAATCGATTCCGGCTATAAAAATGGGGTTATATATTTTTCCTTAATTATCTAATTAAGGAATGATAAACATCATATATAAGCGGAAACATAACAGTAACTGAATTCGCAAAAATCCTATATTTTTGTTTAATTTTTTCTAGCCATATTGTTTACAATATAGTCCGGGTCCTATTGCGATGAACCCTGCAGATTGTGACCAAAGCATGAAACTTGGTACGGTTGTAGCCCAGGTCAAATTGAGCAGATTAAGCCCTGGCCCCACCAGATCCGGCCACGGGTGGGGGAGGGGGGGGTGGTTGAAGACCGCTCACGCCGCTCCGCAAACAAAAAATTCTGACGCCTCGAGACTACATACGAGACCGTGTTTGGTGTCATTTTCGTATAAATTGGGGATGAGGAATTCATATTTGAAGTTTTCGTAATACCTCTCCTTACAAAAAAAATTTTTTTTTGAAGGAAACGTGAAATTTAGAAGTATTATATTTCTGTTTGAATAAGCGTAACTATAAAATTGGTAAGTTATCATACAAACAAAAAATCCTGATTTATAATATGACTACTCTAGTTTGTAAAAATATATAATTTATATATATTTATTATATAAATGAGACCAGAAAAAAATTCAAAGCGTCGCGCGGCGTAGAGGTCGAACGAGAGTTGTTGAAGTCCGCTCGGCCAACCAAAAATTCTAACGCCTCCTGATTTTGTGCCAGACCGTGTTTAATTTCTTTTTCTTAAATATTAACGATGAGACATTACCATTTGAAGTTTGCCTTTTAATACAGTAAATTGACATTTTAATAGAAAGGTGTAAGTTAGATGAATTATTTTTTATTTGAATAAATGTAACTTTAAAATTGGTTAGTATTGGTAATCATAAAAAAAATAATTTATAGTATTACTTTTCTTGTTTAAAATAAAAATATACTTTAAATATAATTATTACATAAATGATTCCAGAGAAAAGTACGAAAAGCGGGGAAATCAAAAGGCGCGACACACTAAATGGTTTAAAATTGTATCCTGTTCTGGTTAATTTTAAATTGATTTTAAAGTATTTTTATATATGATAAATAATCATAATATTAATTATCATTGTATAGATTATAATATTACAGTAGGAATACTTAAAACATTATACAACAGCAGTACTAAATAACAGAAACACACATATTCATACATGTATCTTTATTCCCTATGTCTCCAACTGCACAAACACAGTTCAGTGCAATCCAGCCCTTGTTTTTTACAACTGCATCTATTACTGCACTCCTGTTTGCATTTGCAGCGCACAAGCTCTAAACAAGCACGCGCAGCAACAGGTGCAGTGGTCCAGTGTGGCACCCAGATACTGTCAACAGTCTTCCAGCCCCAGTCTTCAGGACTTGGTAAATTTTGATGAGCTACCGTTTGCCCCCACACAAACACTCCTTGATATACAGCCCTTTTCAAATGCTGGTGGAGAGCATCTGCAGTTGGTGGAATGTGCTCCAACTGTCGGTCTTTTTCGTGAATAAATGTTTTCTGCATTCGTTGACTTTTTCAAATTTACTGGATCTAAAATTACAGATGTGAGCGCTTTTAATTATATTCTATTGAGTAAGTTCTGAAATAAAAAAGATCAAAAAGGGATTTATCTATCGTAAAGTAGTGGTAGCCACGTACTTTTGTATAATAGAAATACATTGATCGTCTATTTGTCTTGACGACGTCAGCACTTGGAAAGCACTTGTCACCTCCGGGTAGGCTTTCCAAGCTTCGAAAGCAGGTTTTTACCTCTGCCATGGAATGCCGATACTGTGTCGCATCCAGTAAATGCGTGAAACAGCGGCAGTACATTCGCCTTGGCTGGTCCTAAAAAATTTTAAGTAAGATTAAGATGTAAGTATTAATGTTATCAATTAAAATACAGTTAGTGTATTATAAAGAAACTTTAACCTAATGCGGATACGATTGCATGACATGAGATAAATTGATGTTTATTTCCAGTTCCAAGGTGGAGCAAGCTTCTCCACCTGAGGATATTTGAACACACAAGATACTGCTAAAACTAAAACGTCAGTGTCGACAGATCTTATTAATATATAGGTGTGTCCCTGTGCAGCAGCATCGGCGACGTGAACTATAATACGCGTGTCAGCTTCTTCGTGGTTACACGGCTGTAAAATAGGTTTAGCTCTTTCTTTGTTGCTAAGCACAAGGTCACCATCTGTGATGTTTAGTTCCTTGGTGTCTAGTATGTCCATGGTGTGGCAACGAACACTGAGCAAATGGAAAAGCTCTTGTTTGTTGACCCCATCCCGAAGAAAATTTGCCCAACTCTTGGGAATTTTGGTGTTTGAGTTCACCCGTGTAAGATCGCCAGCGCCACGTTTTTGTCTAGTCATATTTTTTAAACTATTGCCATCATATTTATCCCAAACGACATCCACTCTTGGTTCACATCGCCGATGCTGTTGCACAGGGACACACCTATATATTAATAAGAGCTGTCGACACTGACGTTTTAGTTTTAGCAGTATCTTGTGTGTTCAAATATCCTCAGCTGGAGAAGCTTTACGTCCACCTTGGAACTGGAAATAAACATCAATTTATCTCATGTCATGCAATCGTATCCGCATTAGGTTAAAGTTTCTTTATAATACACTAACTGTATTTTAATTGATAACATTAATACTTACATCTTAATCTTACTTAAAATTTTTTAGGACCAGCCAAGGCGAATGTACTGCCGCTGTTTCACGCATTTACTGGATGCGACACAGTATCGGCATTCCATGGCAGAGGTAAAAAAACTGCTTTCGAAGCTTGGAAAGCCTACCCGGAGGTGACAAGTGCTTTCCAAGTGCTGACGTCGTCAAGACAAATAGACGATCAATGTATTTCTATTATACAAAAGTACGTGGCTACCACTACTTTACGATAGACAAATCCCTTTTTGATCTTTTTTATTTCAGAACTTACTCAATAGAATATAATTAAAAGCGCTCACATCTGTAATTTTAGATCCAGTAAATTTGAAAAAGTCAACGAATGCAGAAAACATTTATTCACGAAAAAGACCGACAGTTGGAGCACATTCCACCAACTGCAGATGCTCTCCACCAGCATTTGAAAAGGGCTGTATATCAAGGAGTGTTTGTGTGGGGGCAAACGGTAGCTCATCAAAATTTACCAAGTCCTGAAGACTGGGGCTGGAAGACTGTTGACAGTATCTGGGTGCCACACTGGACCACTGCACCTGTTGCTGCGCGTGCTTGTTTAGAGCTTGTGCGCTGCAAATGCAAACAGGAGTGCAGTAATAGATGCAGTTGTAAAAAACAAGGGCTGGATTGCACTGAACTGTGTTTGTGCAGTTGGAGACATAGGGAATAAAGATACATGTATGAATATGTGTGTTTCTGTTATTTAGTACTGCTGTTGTATAATGTTTTAAGTATTCCTACTGTAATATTATAATCTATACAATGATAATTAATATTATGATTATTTATCATATATAAAAATACTTTAAAATCAATTTAAAATTAACCAGAACAGGATACAATTTTAAACCATTTAGTGTGTCGCGCCTTTTGATTTCCCCGCTTTTCGTACTTTTCTTTGGAATCATTTATGTAATAATTATATTTAAAGTATATTTTTATTTTAAACAAGAAAAGTAATACTATAAATTATTTTTTTTATGATTACCAATACTAACCAATTTTAAAGTTACATTTATTCAAATAAAAAATAATTCATCTAACTTACACCTTTCTATTAAAATGTCAATTTACTGTATTAAAAGGCAAACTTTAAATGGTAATGTCTCATCGTTAATATTTAAGAAAAAGAAATTAAACACGGTCTGGCACAAAATCAGGAGGCGTTAGAATTTTTGGTTGGCCGAGCGGACTTCAACAACTCTCGTTCGACCTCTACGCCGCGCGACGCTTTGGATTTTTTTCTGGTCTCATTTATATAATAAATATATATAAATTATATATTTTTACAAACTAGAGTAGTCATATTATAAATCAGGATTTTTTGTTTGTATGATAACTTACCAATTTTATAGTTACGCTTATTCAAACAGAAATATAATACTTCTAAATTTCACGTTTCCTTCAAAAAAAAATTTTTTTTGTAAGGAGAGGTATTACGAAAACTTCAAATATGAATTCCTCATCCCCAATTTATACGAAAATGACACCAAACACGGTCTCGTATGTAGTCTCGAGGCGTCAGAATTTTTTGTTTGCGGAGCGGCGTGAGCGGTCTTCAACCACCCCCCCCTCCCCCACCCGTGGCCGGATCTGGTGGGGCCAGGGCTTAATCTACTCAATTTGACCTGGGCTACAACCGTACCAAGTTTCATGCTTTGGTCACAATCTGCAGGGTCTCCATACAATAGCTTGCAATAGGACCCGGACTAATATATCAAAGTCAAAGTCAAAGTAAAAAAATATTTATTTCGTAGGATAAAGATTATTAGGATAAAGATAAAGATTATCATTTGCAAAGCAGATTCCCCAGAGAAGAACGAGCAAGAAACTCAAGGGTTGCTCTTTTAAATAAGTTTGGGTTACAATTATATTATATTGTATAATTAGGCTGAATATCGCCGAGCGGTCTATGTCCATGCTTGCTTATCATCCAGATAGTCAGAAATTTTATAATAGCCTTTGGTAAATAATGTCTGTTTTATGATGGTTTTGAATTTATTTAAAGGTAAATTTTTAATGTCCACTGGAACTTTATTACAAAAGCGTATACATTGCCCCTTAAACGACTTAGTGACTTTGTGTAAACGGCTGGCATGAACAGCAAGTTTATTTTTATATCTGGTATTAACATTATGTATATCACTATTTTTCTTAAACGATTCTATATTTTTTCTGTTAATATATTAATTTCTTTAAATTTATATATGGGTCTAACAAAATTAACCCGACAAACTTTGGCCATTGCACGTACATGACAATAAAATAATATATTCATAAAAAAAACTAGCCTTAAAATTTTTATTTCTGAATAAAAAAAAATAATATGGATGACGCGCGCGGAGGTGGCGGGTGGCGGGGTACAGGGCGCTACCAATCACAGCGCGTCGCGGCGGCGCCGGGGCAAGCGGTCGCCTTGTCGAGCGGCGGCGAGTGCTCGCCTTTCGGCGTCTTCAAAGATACCGCGGCTCGTGTTTGTGTGTTGTGACCATGGACTTATTATTTAAACAGGACTGATAACTATCAAAAGAATCATTTAGGAAAATGATCACTAAGTCAACGCAATAAGGTATTAAATTGGATGCACCATACACAAAGGCAAATCCGAGCCGAGAGAGATAGAAATAACGGAGGCCGTGTGTCTCGTTCTTACATCTTGCCAGCAAAAAAAATGATTATGATCAACAGTTTTGGCTACTCAAAAATTCCATTGAAACACTTATATTTTTATGTTATTTTAACAATTATAAATAAACAAATAAAATTTTTTATTAAAATTAATTTCTTTTCATATATTCTTAAATCAAACAGAAAACATACATTTATATTTCGATTTTGTTATTTTTATGGTAACCCTGAAAAGCATGTCATGTCATGGCGGTTCGGTGTGATTTTGAATTTTCTTTGCATTAAAAGTTTTTTAAAGTATTTGTTATATTATAACAAGTAAAAGGAGTAAAATGGTGAAAAAGTGTTGCGTTTATACTTGCCCAAGTGAATCCTATGGTGGTTGCAACATATCTTTCCACAGGTAAGCTAAAAATAATATTTTTGTAAATCAAAGAAGTAGGATGCCCATGAATTCTTGAAATGAGTCGAAATATGTGAAATATGTGTGATTGATTAGGGTCCTGACTGTTGTACTATTATTGCAGTTTCCCAAAAAATGAAGAAATGCGAAATAAATGGCTCACGCCGGCTAATGTCAAAACGCCAAAGTTTTTTGACAAATATTTTATTACAACATTTGTCCCAAGTAACAAATATATTGTGGTTACCCTGTTAGACAGAGACAAACGGCCTCTACGTTACACATCCTGCTCGGCTCGTTTTTCAGCGGCGAGTACTCAGTCCTGTTTAAATAATAAGTCCATGGTTGTGACAAAGTACTTACAACGCGCGGCCATTAATGTCCAACTCACAAAATTTACATTTCTAAATTTTATTGTTAATTGAAAATTGTCATGTTGCAATACCATTTCCGGTTTCCTGTCAATGGCTTTGTTCTCACTTCACTTTCCTGTTCACGAAGCGACGCCACAACATCGCCGCGCGTACGCACATTATTCAATATAATTTTATAAAGTAAAAGTATTATCATTGCTGGCTCCCACCCAACAACATTTCAACGCAAAGAACCCGTGCATCATTCCTGTGGTAAGGACGAGTCTTGAAGGGGACTTGCCCTGACTATCTTCGAGGGCCGCGACGTCCAGGGAGGGCTGCAGCGTCGAAGCAACACAGGAACAACGCCAAATCAGCACAATCAATCATCAGATCAATTATTTCAACAATTATTTTTTTAAATAAAATCTGTTAACTTTAATGTTTTATTTTTTTCGTAATAGGTACATCCTATACATACACTCTGCAACGTTTTTCGGGTTCATTTTGTTAGACCTTATATATAAATATATATGATGATAATTATGTAATTATTTAATTGAGGTGTATCGGCTTTTTGTTATACAATATATAACCTTATATATGTACAGACAGGGTGACTTTTAATATGCTTATCTACTTACGAATTTCTATATTTTTGTTTTACATACAAACATAACGTCATGACCTTTATCCGAAATGGAGTGGTCACAGATAACCCAAACATTAGCGTTTGGGTGTTTGAAACAGTAAAATTTTAATACTATCGAAATATCGATTAGATCACAAATGATCTAACTTTTGACCAGTAGGTAATTATATTAACATTAACCCTATATATGTATAGAAAGAACAAAATTAGTACGTAATGTTTATTATATTGAAGTTGAATTATCTCAAGTTATCATTATCATATTTCCTTGTAAACAGAAGACAATTCCTCTATTGAAACCGGTTATCCTTCTGCATATTACAATAATAATAAACAACATTGGGTTTACGATTTGGAGGTCGCGGGTTCGATCCCTAGCGGGGTACACGTTTAAGTACTCGATTTGGTTGGTGGCATTTTAAATGTCCGCCTGGCTAGCTACCACCATCTTATCTAAATCTGCCGCCAAGCAGCAATGTTAATAGCATTGTTGTGTTCCGGTTATCAGAGATAAGATAGCCAGTCCCCCAAATGTGTTGGGGTTTCCGGGTTCACTTAATATCACGTGTGATTGAGGTCAAGTACGAACCCGTCGTGCATAAAAAAAAATAGACCCACGGACGGTACCATGGACAAAGTTTTTGTTAGCTAGTAGAAGGGTCATCACGTTGGGAACTAGGTATATTTTGTATAATATTTAAACATAAGTGATTGTTTTGCTATTAATATACTTTTTTATACATATATGCTTGTCAAATTTGAGCTAGAAATGGTATTATGATATAGTTTTGTACTCGATATACAAGGTGTAAACGGTAAGTAATCTTACTCGTTTTGTTCTGTAGTTTAAAAGGTATATTTATATTACATAACTGCAGAGACCAGTAACCATCCTGGCCGAGTATGAGCTTGTACAAACGAAGCCAGAATGTATTGAGCTTTCTCAAAAATAAAACAAACAAAAACACATTTGCAAAGCACACCAATATCTATTGTACCGGCCTTAATACCGCCTTTTCTACCGCATTTACTTTTTTTGTACACAACCTCATAGTGCTAATATCTTTGGTGGTTTAAATACTGTCACAGTCACAGCCATGGATACTTCCAAATTCAAATAATATGATAATGTAATGAAATTGACCTCATGGAGTTTTATTGATTCCAAATTCAAAATCACTATATTTGATGGAGACTTCAAATTAGCTCTCCAGACTGCTCAAATTTCTGTTGCGGATGTACATTGGCAACATTTCATAGCGTTTCTGTGTTTTTTTTACCGATATTAAAACTGAGTCGTTAATTTAATAAATTGGCAAAATAAATCCTCAAGAGTTTCATGTTTGATAAAACATTTTCCATTTTGAATTTGGAATCAATAAAACTCCATGAGGGAAATTTCATTACATAATCAATTGGAAGTATCCATGTCTGTGACTGTGACAGTTTTTAAACTACCAAAGAATTTAAAAAGTAAATGCGGTAGAAAAGGCGGTAATCCTTGTAAGTACAATAGATATTGGTGTGCTTTGCAAATGTATTTTGTTTGTTTTATTTTTGAGAAAACCCAATAAGAAGAAGAATAATAACTAGATAATATCCGAAATATTGACTTTTCCGATGAAATAATGAAAAATGAAAAAATGTTTATTTCTTTCTTTAGGAATCACATGCAACGTATTGTTAAGATTTCCTTTTAGGTATAAGGATACCTGTGCCAGAAAATCATTGCCTATGTCCATACATTTACTATGACATACCACTAATGACATTACACTTAAAATACATTCTACATATGGTGTCCCTCATTCCATGGAAGCATTGTAAAGCCATTGTATGGGTCACGACGTGTATCGATTGGCCCTACTCTCCCTCTTCTATGACAAAAGCTGGCGCGGCCACTGAGACGGTCGAAATGGTCAAAATAATTACCTATCGCGAATGCGATTTCTTTTTTTCGAATTTTAATTGTTCGAAAACGTTTCCCATATTTTTGTATTCTATGTTTCATTTCACCGAAAATGCATTTTACAGAAGTTCGAATGTACGATATTCAAATGTTATTTTTTTTTAAATTACATATGTTTTAAAGTTCAACCGAATGTTGATCTTTGCCAGACGATTTGGTTTTCTGAATTATTAACAATATTATAAAAACACAACATCTGTCAAACATCAAAAAGTAGTTTTTCTAGTATGTATCTAGTAGGAACGGACTTCCGGCAGCGGTATTCCCGAACGAGTACGACACTGGAACCTTCAAGGAACGAGCCTACACCTTCCTCAAAGGCCGGCAACGCATCTGTGACCCTTTTGGTGTCCATGGGCGGCGGTGATTGCTTTCCATCAGGTGACCCGCATGCTCGTTTGCCGCCCTCTCATATAAAAAAAAAAATGTAAAATGATCATCCTGGCAATTGAAATTTCTTATTCCCCTTTTTCGAACAATTGAAATTCGAGCAAGAAAGTTTCGAAAGTATGATAGGTTACCGGTCAAAATACAGAAGCATTATTTCTCCAATATAATTTTGTTCATTTTGAATTCAAGACCTTGAGCCCTTGGGGCCTCGGAGCTCTATTACTATATAATATTACCGGCGAAAAGACTAGTCGACGTTTCAGGCGAAGCAAAAGACTTACTTCGTTCTAAGAATAAGCATTGACATGCATGCTTATTCTGCCATGCAGCCAGCATCTTGGGCCGAAGCTGTGCCACCTTCTAAACTAAGTGATGAGGTGATACTGACTCTCTAGGTTAGTTGTTCAAATTAGGTTCTTGGTTACTCTTATCATTTATTATTATATTTTATAAAATATTGTAGTGTTGTTTAAATGAAATGTCAATTTGGACTTTATTTAAATATATTATTGCTATATAAAGAGATGATTGCAACAATAACTTCAAATAGTTAAAGATACATTGCTTATTTTAAAATAAATACATGCGCTTATTGTACAATAGTCTAACTTAAAACGTTTTAACCTTAGCTAAAAGTTTTATTAACATTTTAAACTACTGAACAAATCGAGTAATGTTACTCGTGGCTTCCACCCGGTATATCTATTTTGTAATGATTTAATTAAGCTGTTATATTTTTGTACATAAAAAATATTTTATAATTATTGTCATTGCGTTTTAATTATCTAGAAATTTTTAATATGGATACACGATGTTCCGGTTGTTTGAGATAAGACAGCCAATCCTCCAAATAAGATGGGGTTTCCGGGTCAGTACGCTTCCACCTTTGGCCTCATCTTCACTTAATATCAGGTGGTTTTGAGATTGTTGCTACAACTGCACGTACTTAGGAGATTATCCCAAATCGTACTTAGGAGATGCCTAACTATTGTAGTAGTATACGCCTGGCTAGCTGCCACCATCTTATCTAAGTCTGCCGCCAAGCAGCAATGTTAGTAGCATTGTTGTGTACGGTTGTCAGAGATAGGATAGCCAGTCCCCTCAAATAAGATGGGGTTTCCGGGTCAGTACGCTTCCACCTTCGGCCTTATCTTCACTTAACATTAGCTGTGATTGAGGTCAAGTGCTAACCCGTAATGCATAAAAAAACAACGTTCTGGGGGTCATTACAGCGAGGAAATCCTAAATAGTGCGATGTAGGAAAATGCAATAATGTCGCCATCTTGTTCATTGAATAAAAAATAACTATGAAGTTACATATTTTTCTAAGAACAGGAAATGGTCAAAGTACGAACCACGAGTCGGATATCTTAATCAGGAAATTACGTCAATATGGTGTAACAGGCCGTGCGCTTGACCTTCTGAAGTCTTATTTGAGTGACAGAGTTCAGAGGGTTAATATCAGTGGCAACACATCATCAGGGTCACAGCCTGCATGGGCGTCCCATAAGGCTCTATATTCGGGCCATTTTTATTTTTGGTATAAATGACTTGCCTAATCTTTTAAAGGATAATAAACATGAAATAGTTTGTAGATTAAAAGTTAATATACAAAAATTAAGCTATGACGTTGTGAACAATGCTCTTTCTGAATTAATAGAATTAGAAAGTGAAATTTATTCACGTAATTTGTATCTGCATACATACGCGTATTTAATACCGCACAACCTATCTAATTCAAATGTACTGTCCTTATACCCGAAGGCTGTCTGGAAGAGATCGCTTTTAGTGATAAGGTGGCCAAATTGTACATTCTATTCTTGCCACTTTTCTGAAACTATATTTTTTTTTCTGTTGTGCAATAATAGTACATTATGATTATGATACAAGTGGGCTATGGTGATCATTACAAACGAGGCGATATTGTGCGCGCGAGCTGTACCTAAGCGAGCGCGCAATAAGATAGCCGAGTAGGTAATGATCAGGCACACGCGTTTCATACGACGTTTTTCAACACACTTGAGAGGAAGAAAACAAAATCCATGTAGGTATTAACACAATTTTAATTGTTAAAACAATTAGTAAAAGTACCATTTTCAAAACGGTAATTAACAGTTTAAAAAAATACAAAGCACACGTGTTTATATTGTGGTTCACATGTGTGTGGTGCATGTTAGTTTACTGTGCTTTTTAGCATAGAGTGCATGCATTGCATGCACCAAAGTCAGCTGGGCTTTGGTATATTCATTAAAATATACCAAAAATACATTTTCGGAGAAAGAGTGTGCGTTCTTGCTGCTTTTCCATTGTACAAAAGTTTCATATGCCGCTAAGTAGGTACTTATCACTTGATTTTGATGGTTTAATGGCTCGCATTTCTTGCGAAATTTTGGTTAGGTTAATTTTTTTTCGATAATGTTCTAGCTCAAATTATCTAAAACTTCGTCATAACCAACAAATATTTACGAAAAATGTTGTATTTTTTTTCTTGGCGCGCGATATCACGCATGGAAAATGGCGCGAACTAGATCGACCAACAGCCAATATTAAAAGTGAAAAATTAGTAGTTTGTTTTTGTAACATAATTAATTGAATTAAGGCTAGGTATATCACTAAATTTCAATATTTATTTATCATCACAATTTAGATAACGCATTTTCTTTTTCGTTCATTATGTAGAATACATTTTGCCACATGAAAACCGAAAAAAAAAACATTATGACCCGACTAAATACGAAAGGCTTTGTTTCATACATCTAACTTGCAATGAGAGACATGTTTAACTTACTCAGGTTGTTATTATAGCACTTGTGCTGTAATATAATGAAAAAACACGCGTGTTTAATATCCTACATTATGAGCCTAAAGGCGGTGTAATAAGAACAACCTTACGAGCAAGTGTGTTGAAAAGTGTATTGTATTGTAGAATGATTTACTGCAAATAATAAAAGACCACTGCTCGAATATGCTTTTCAAGTATGGAACCCCTACTCCTGCAAGGACATTGACCTTCTGGAAAGTGTCCTAAGACAACTACGAAAATACCGTTCTCTCTCCCCAAAAAGTCGTATGAGCAAAGACTCCAATTACTGCATTTGCCGTCATTGAGGGATCGGCGTATAAGAGGGGATCTGATTGAGACATAAGTGTGTCTTACAGATACAATTGCGCTAACATGCCGGACATTTTCAACCTCAGTCACATCCATCGTGCCCGACATAAAAATGATAAGAAACTGATCCCCTTTAAAGCAAACACCAACGTCGGCCTTCACACGATCAATAACAGAGTTGCGAGCATTTGGAATCAGCTGTTGATGCCCCCTCCGTGAACATGAAAATAGATATGACAAGTGGTTTAAAGAGCACAAGTCTGAAACCATAGACTATTAATCAAAAATTGTGACTTTTTCCTTTTCTTTACCATCAGCTTGGATATAGGCACATCAGCATCTGCTGCTCGCCTATTAATCTATAATAATAATTAGTTAGGTACTTAATGAGAAAAAACTAAATGTGTGAAATTTGTACTACCCAATGTCACGGTGGTGCCAGCCAATTTAATGATAAAAAAGTAGATGTTAACTGTTTTTTGGGTACCTAGGGATCCTCATATCCATAAAATGGCGAAAAGACTCAACTCTGCAGCAATTGCAGTCAAAAATTCGACAAATATCAGACGTAAATTGAAAAAACGTATGCATAGCCCTCTGAATCTGATACTGATTTTGCGGAGTCGGCTCACATGAACTCGTCTTTGTAATCATGATGGAGTATTCAAATATTATTATATTGTAAATATAAATAGAACTTATTTTTTTAAACGAAAACAGTAATCTTAAGTGTCACCTCAAATTCGATATTTTGAGGGAATGCCGTGAATTGTCTGTTTACGATCGATAATAACAAGTCGCGACGAAGTTCCGGGCCGACGTCAAATGTACTTAAAAAAAACTTTAATATTTTTGTTGTTTTGCTATAATTTTAATATCACAGCAACCGGTCTTAGACCTCTCTTTTATAACATTCCGCTTTTAAGTAATCCGGTTACCAGTATACATGTTAACCGCTACCTACACATAACATGTATAAAGAGCTTGTTTTTACGCAATCCCGCTAAACGATTGGCGGTGAGGCACATGGAGGCATTCGGACGTAATAATATATATAACTACAAATTGTAAAAATAAACTAACTATGCCAATACCTTCTTTCTATATTGCACTTACCTAATATGCCCTATTTTTTTTTTTGCGGTAAAAAAATCTTTATGATTATATCGTCCAAGTAGACTAGACGGGTTAACCGATTTCCAACAAATATGGCTAAGAATGTATCTCAGAGTTTAATTTTAAATATAATAAAAAGGTTAAAAATTTTGGCAATTCTCTAAAGCTAAATATCTTCGAAACGGCGTAACCGATTTTCACCAAACATGGCTAACAACCTATCCCCTCCTTTAGTCTTTCATATAAAAAACGCGCACTCAAGTCGAACCACGCATTACTGAGATACGTCCGCACAAAGACGACACACACAAACACACACAACGTCGTCAAACACATAATACCCTGCGTTTTTCGTCGAGGGTTAAAAAGATGGAGATGGACCAGTGTTTTGTAACAGACTTATAAAATTGGCTATTAAAAGATTTATTCTGTGTTTAAAAAGAAATCTTCATTTATCCAAAGAGGGCGCAACTGGACGGAATACACCCCCTTAAACATTACTAATTACCTGTCCCCTCTGTTAGTGTTTTGAACTTGACTCGATAGGTATTGCTGCACACTGTGTAAACATCGATGTTTCTTTAAATAAAACTTGTTGCCATTTCGATTGGAGTGAAAATAGAATGTTAAACGTCAAAGTTGAACATTTTGTTCTGCAAATTGTGCATGAAATTGCGACAGAATTTAATTTGCGAATTCTCTAAAGTTTATTCGCAATTATCAATGAGTATGATTTTTATAATGATGTAAATAAAATACATAGATGTGAACACAAATTGTTTTTTTGACGTGTCCGCTAAACTTAGAAATTCCACGTCCTGCAGGCATAATTGATTACAAGTAGCTAGCTACCTAGTTATATCATCATATCCTTCTACTATCACTCATCAATCACTATTTCTAGAGTCTCAAATTGCTATTTATTTGTTGATTTCTCTTGTTTGTCTGCCACGTTTCTCTGCTCCTTAGCGGTTAGCTGAAAATCAGTGTTTTGCTAAATGAGCTATCTAAACAGTTCGCTCTAAGTACTTTGCAATACACTGAGATATGACCCATTTGTACTGCTGCTGTACACACTTGCGTTAGTGTTACAAAATCATGTTATTGTTGTTTATGTGTGTGCTTGTGGAAACAAATAGAGGCTTTATCTATCTATTTATAGTCAGGAATATCGGAGCCGCCGGGGACTTGAAGCGTGTTCCTTTTTCTGTCGTTCATATCTTTGAGAAAGTACTTAGAGCGTGCGGCGTCGATCTTTGCCATAATTTTTTTTGCAGCAAGCAGTTTGATGATCGCAGATCTTGGGACTTTAGTCCTGTAACACTGCATATCACTGGGACCGAGATATCAAAAATCAGACTGCTTAAACATACTAAAAAACAAAGAGTGAAATCCAGAAATCTTGAAGTCTGTTAGAAATATTGAATATCTATACGATCCTATCTATCTTCTACCTAATATTAATAATATTCACTAATATTTTAAATGCGAAATGTTTGTTTGTTTGCTACTCAATCACGGCGAAACGGATGAACAGATTTAGCTGTAATTTGGTATTGTAGATAGAACATACCGTGGACTAAGACGTAAGAGACATTTTCTCCAGATAAAGTGAGTAGTTCCCGCGGGATAATTAAATATACATATCCGAGATAAAGTTATTTCGCGTAGGCGAAGCCGCGGGCTGAAAGCTTGTCCTAAATATTGTATATACGAAAGTTTGGATGTTTGTTTGTTGTTCAATCACGGTGAAACGGATGAACGAATTTGGATGAAATTTGGTATATATACCTAAACATACGATACCTTTTATCCCGATAAAGTGAGTAGTTCTCGCGGGATAAACAAATTAAATATATCCGCGATAAGTTATTCCACAAAAAGTTATATTGAAAATCATCCGTTGCATATCAATCAATCAATCAAATATTTTATTTCGGATAATTCCACGTTAGGCTAGTAAGTCTTAGTTTATGTTAGTATAAAATTAGTCATACAACAATAAATAGAAATAAAATTTAGAAAAATGTCAAATTTCAAATGACAACTTCAAACCTACTAAAAGCGCTGTCCAGTGGCCAGCAATAGGACACTCCTGTTTACCTCCCACCACCCTCAGGATACTGTTGGTGCTGCCGCACACTCTACTCATCAACGAGACCACTTTCTTACGCATAATCGCGTGGAATCCGTCGGGCCTCGGCGAACATGCGAGCGCTACAGAAGCGCCCCAACGCCTGAAGGCGTTATTGTACTGGACTTTCAAGGCGCTGTAGGTCTTCTGCGTATAGCATAGTGCTAATTCCTTAAATATTTTATTGATGATCTAATACAGCGAAGTACAATATTTTTAATAGATACTCATAGTATCATAAATTAGGTAGGTCGGACGTCATATCCTGTGATACCGTCATCTTGCGTCAGGTGTACGTTATAATGAGAAAAATATTGTAATGGTACCCGCTTTTGTCTAATTAAGTGTTTTGCTTTACTTTTTGTAACGTTTGGTTGTTATAGTGACTCCACAACATCGAATTAGAGATGCAGTCATTAACTGACTGTTTGTTGGAATTTGGTCTTGAGACTTGAATAAATGAGTAAATGTAAATATAAAAATATAAAATATCCTTGGACATATACAGACAGCGCCATCTAGTTCCACACTAAGCAACTGGGCTTGTGTTGTGGATACCAGATGGTTGATACACTACCCAAATACATTTTTTTTTTTGTAAATAAATACATATATAAATGAAAAGCATCCATAACTCGGGTACACATGTCCGTATTCATCATACAAACATGTGCTCCTAGCGGGATTCGAACCCGCGACCTTTTGGTATAGCAGCAGAGTTTCTGACCACTACCACAGATTACTAATAAGTTACTAAAGTAACCACTACACCAAACAGGTGACAAAAATAGTACATGTATGTCAAATAGTTACCTACTGAGATAGTAGGGATGCAAAAGTGGCTTGAAATGGTTTATGTAAATAGTCACGACGTATGATCAGACAGTTTTTTTTTTGAGAACTTGGCCCGCGCACTGTATGTAAATTTGTAATCCGACGATTCTACAGCATTTAAAATTGTGCGTACCTGATGGGTATATAGATAGGAGAAGGATGCCTCGACTATTTAAAGTAGCAAGAGGCAATACTAATCTTTTAAATAAAGGGCCAATGACACGAGCACTACACACACTCAATGAGATAGCAGACAGAACAGATATTGCCATATTATGCAGTATGAGCGAATTTCAAAAAGTCGCGTTATTTGTACTATGTTATTTAGTATAAGTAGATATAGTTGGAATACATAATTGTCATTAGTTAACTATCGCATTGGAGTAATCTGTAATGATAGTTATAAGCTTGGTAAATAAATAAATAAATGTATGTAAGTATGTCCGTTGCTTTGGCGAATCGTATAGCCTAGGCGGCTAGCCCGTTTTCGAAGTGCATGGTGTCGTTAGAGTCGTGTTGATACTGGATGGTGATTCTCACTCGTTCGAGATTTCAATGCCGATAGACATCAATAGGTTTGTCACTTTTGCATTCGCATATAACAGTGAAAGAGATAGTCATGCCAATGTCTATCTATACAGTGAAATGTCTTATCAATCAGTTTCTTTATATGATATTCTCCCCCCTGATATCCCCAGGCCCATTAACATGAAATCCCTATTGTTATATACAAATTCCACATTTGTTAATCTAAGTATATTTCTACATATAATATTAAAGTATAATATTTAGTACCGTATTTGTGAAGTCCTTGTGTTGTTTTACTTTATGTATTTAATCCTTGTGTTGTATTACAACATACCGAACATCCGCACTAAGCGCTTTGCTTCATCATTTATAATGCGGACTGCTAAGGTATGGAACTCACTGCCCGCGTCGGTTTTTCCCGACACTTACAACCTTGGGATCTTCAAGTCTAAAGTGAATAGGCATTTACTGGGTGCGCGTGATACATCCTCGGCTACATCGTCACTTTCCATCAGGTGAGATTGTAGTCAAACGCGAAACCAGTTTTTAATAAAAAAAAAATGTATATTTGTGTTCGTCCTTTTTGTTTTAGGTGGCTCAAACAGGACACAGACCGATAGTTTGGCTCAGATTTCTTACTGGCCAACCTCACCCCGCGTTTTATCCGCACAACCGGATACTGGCAGTACCTAATGGTTGATCGCATTAAAGACGACCGATTGCCATAAAATATAAAAATAATAACAATAAAGTCTTATGATATATGGTAAAAAATCCAACATGGCGTCCGCAAAATACAAAATATGCTGTGAGGTTTTTGGTTTTTGAATATTTAAATATTTAATAAAACAGTTTTATAAACATATTAGTTTTATAATCAATATTGTAATTTTTGCTTGCACTTACACTCGCACACTCCTCTGGGAGAAGGCAAAGGGATCAAAGCCCATACAGCCATGTCTTATTTCTCCTATTTCTTCAGTTTATAAGTCAGTCTCTTGGCGTATACAGAGTCTAGTCACGGTCAAGTCACTCTTCAGTAAAGTGGCAGAATGCTTTACAAAAGATTTTGGCGGCTTCTTGTGGGAATCCGAAAGCTTCGTTACTTCCTTCACTTGTACACCATCATTAACTTTTGCTGCACAATATTATGCCGTTATTAAGCTTCAAAAGTCAGAATGCACAAATTATAAGAATTATAAACAAAATATTTCATGTGGCTGTTTTATAGCCTGTGAGCACAGACTAAAAAAAATGGTTGTGTGCGGTGGTTTTGGCCATTTTATTCTCAGCAGTCCTATTAGTTACGGAGGATTCTAAGAAATGGCGCTATTTTGTCTACTAAGTAACTAACTGTTTATTTTATAACTATGGAAATTACTTCATATAAAATTAGACCCTTTATCATTCCTTCCTGCTGCTAATTTATTCAAAAATTGACAAACATTTTTCGTTTGCCTCGATCGTATGACACAAATACTTAAAAAATCCAAACTATTTTTATCACAAAACAGAATATATATTGTCGACAGCACTATGATCGTTAAATAATTTTTTGAATGTAATTTAGTGTTCTAACGAGGGAAGAAGTATTGTTCCAACATTTATTCGATTGAAAGCGGAAGCTGCCCATGAAAGCCAATGTTTTCGCTTATGCACTCCAACAGGAGACAATTGAGCGTAAATAAACCGTGTAAAATTGGCCTGTATGATTAATTATGGAGCCGACTGTAAACGCCTCCAGAGACCAGAGCTGGCGTCCATACTTTTGAAATGAAATGAAATGAAATGAATTTATTGCATGTAAGTTTGGGTTACAAATTTGCAGATTTTTTGCAATCAGTAAAATGGTATCGCCAAACCCTACCTTTTCAGGTGCACATACATTATAGTGCTTAAAAATGAAATTGTCAATAAAACATAATATTTAAACACATTTTTGTCAATAAAAACGGAATATTCGGTCAACTTCTGATGTCAAAATACAAGCAAATTAAAAATTATAACATTCAATTCATTCAAATTCAATTAATAAGATATTTATATCACTCAAACAAATAACTATCAAACAGTTTCAGACACTTTGCCCTGTGTCTGAGCCTATATTACGAAGTTTTGATACCAAAACTATGTACATAATATTATATGATGCCTAGAACTTCTTTTTTTTTTAAATTTTGTTATTCACATTCCATGTCCCGAAATGGAAAGTCCGTGAAAACCCAGTGTTAGCAGCGTAGAGATTAATATGGACATGCCCTCACGGATCTAACGAGTACGAAATTGGTAATAAAGAGACATTGTTTACATCCGAGACGATGAATCACGAGTAAATCCCAAGAGCATACCACATTCCGCCGAATGTCCTTCGTAAGGCCGCCCACACACTACGCGACTACACGACTTTTTTTTGCATTACGGCCATATATTTATGACATTAAAATATTATGATAGTGTGATAATTGATTGGATTTGAATCGATTATTATATGTAGGTGTCATTAATTGCTAATTTTGATTTACGATTCTAGTTTTAAAGACATACAAGACAATGTGACCCTGGTTTTCTATGTTTATTTGAGTAAGGATATTTACATACAGATATGTCGAAAAAAATCTTTTCACTGTTATAAAGCCATTGCGGCATTTTGGAATATTCAAATATAGTCCGTCTTTGGACATCATAATATGCCAAATGTAAAAATGCTGTACCTACCCTGCAAAAGTTACACATTTTGTCCTTCATTCTGGGCCTCATATCATAATATCCTAGCGATTGTCTCTAGTAATCATCATCGGTCTGCTGGACATAGGCGTCTTCTACAACTGAAACCGAAGAAGAAAAAAGAAGTATCAACCCAAATGAGAAACTCAAAGAGAATTTGGTCAAGGGTGTATTTGGTGTGACTACGGGTCGGGTAAAATGAACGGTAGTCACACCAGTGTGACTACGAATAAATGAAATGAACCATAGTCACACGAATGTGGCAAATTGGTGTGACTACGGATCGGTTGTGGATCTTCAGTACCATTTCCCGTATTGCGCAGACTGTCGGGCGGGTATACCCCACTAAGTTTGGCGAGACGGTGTCGCGGTACTGCGAACGCTCAGCTGCTGTAGGTCGATGTAGGTATTGGGCGCCGTAGAGAGGATGAGGTTCAGGGTTGTAGGTTTCCGGCCCCTACCAGGACTGCAGCCAGTGATGAATGGTGAAGAAGAAGGTGAAGAAGAAGGTGAAGGACAGGAAGAAGGGATAGGCACCCGTAAAACTTAATAATGATATAATAATTTAAAGAAAGAAATAAAAGGAAAAGAAAAGAATAGTTTAGCTCGCAAGCTGCGTCAAGACTGACTCGTTTTTGAAAATAATTTGGAATTCGGAATTTTGAATAATGTTCCATAAAAAGAAAACGCCAAAGAGATTACCGAAAAGAAGACAGAATTTAGCAGAGGTTGTACACCTCGTTACAACGGTGTCTCCTCTCTAGGACCCGTTTTCCTTCCAGTCTGTAGTAGATGTGGCCAGCCCATTGCCATTTCAGCTTACCAATAACTACGAGTACAATGGTATCGTGTCTTATTATTCCAAGAAGTTATATTCCTAATTATAAACAGCACTACTTCAAAACTAGTTATAGTTTAGAGAATTCAAATCAGAATCGATAGCAATAACTCTCGATGTCTGACCAATCATCTCATTTCTGATCTTACATGAGCGACTTTAACATCTCTTAGTCATTACTGGCAGGATGAAATATTTGGAGAGTTTTCTCTTCAGGCTTTATGGTTCGGTGGTGAGAAACTATGACTCACCTTTCCAAATACTGTCCAGCTCAGCTGAATTGTGTATCCACCCAGTAAATGATACTGTTCTTTGCCTATATTTGTAACGGTGTCGTTCTTTTGAGTTGATACTCATTGGTGGGTTTGGGTTATTGAAGTTCAAATTCGAAAAAGACTCTTGTACGACCTGTTTCATGCAATAAATAAGTTGGTGTGGTGATCCGTGTTCTGTTTTGACCCTGGCCTGAGCTGTCCGCCCCTTCTGTACATATACACCTCGAGACTCTACCCAGCTGGGCTGGGCCGCCTCCGTGGCTCAGTGTAAACAACATTGGGTTTACGACTCGGAGGTTGCGGGTTCGATCCCCAGCGAGGTATATGTTTAAGTACTCGGTTTGGTTGATGGTAAGGCATTTTAAAATATCCGCCTGGCTAGCGACCATCTTATCTAAATATGCCGCCAAGCAGCAATGTTAATAGCATTGTTGTGTTCCGGTCGTCAGAGATTAGACAGCCAGTCCCCCAAATGGGTTGGGATTTCCGGCTTCACAACCTTCGACGTCATCTACATTTAACATCAGGTGTGATTGATATCAAGTACGAACCAGTTGTGCATAAAAAAAAAGCCGAAAGACGTCCACTGTTGGACAAAGGCCTCTACCCGCATCCAACGGCTTACCGCGATCTTTACCAAATTCCCGGTGCGTGGTCGCCACTCGAGAACCTTTCCGCCCCATCGGCCGTCAGTCCAACGAGCAATGTACCCCGCTCGTTATATGAATAGATAGTAATCACTAAACATGTGTATTCAGGTGAATTAAAGTTGTCCTGTTAAAGTAACTGCAGGCTGGTATGTCTGCATCTTTACTGACTACAATTTAATAAGGAAAATCATAAATATAGTTATCGATTTGTGTATAATATATGTAGCCATTTGTTCGACGATAAATTATATGTAACACGTGTTTATTTAGTCTAGCGTGTGTAGCGAGCCGGTTCCGGATAAAAACAAATAACCCGGCTTCTCCTCGGCCAGTCTTACACGAGTTGCGGACCTTTAAACAGCGGTTTTGTAATCGTATGCGCCTTGACATAAGGGTCAGATAGTCGTCTGATAAAAATATGGTGTCAAGGATTGTTTATCTCATGTTGTTTGTGGTGGTGGTGAATGCTGCCACATGGATGGAGGGATTACCTAGCAAACCAAAGGAACTTGGTAAGTTTACGCTACAAATATTTTTTCAATCGTTTTGGGGCAAGTTCTAGGAAATGGTGAGCCCGATAAAGGTCTAAAATGTTAAGAGTGAGGGGATGTAAAGACATTTCGAGTTCTAGAAGATATCCAAAAATTACGTAATATATTTTTCGACAAATATGAAAATGTGTTTATATTGTGATTTTGGAATTTTATAGAGAGGTGGGAAATGTAGGAAGAAAAGACTTGAACCTTTTTTTAAAATATTGTCGGCTAAGATAAAGTACTTAGAAAGCTTTACTCGACTGCCTCAAGAAGCAGATTGTGAATGTTTCTCGGTGGTCAGAATGTATGTAGATTTCTATGTTACCTTTTGTAGCTTAAACGGCTTGATCGATTATGAAGTACGAGGTGTTGTTAGATTCGCTTTAATCCCCAGAGTGTCAAAATATAAAATACGCTGCCGGGTGTTCTGGTTTTTACCCGACTGTCCAAAGAAGGAGGGTAATGTTTTTGGAGTGAATATGTAGGTATGTCCGTCCGTTTCTTCGACGCATCCTGTAGCTTAAACGGCTTGAATTTCAAAGTGTATGGTGTTCTTAGATTAATTAAATACCCGGAGTGTCATAGGGTACATTTTATGGTGATAAATCCAACGTGGTGAATACAAAATATACTATATATAATACATACATACATAACGTCACGCCTGTTTCCCGTAGGGGTAGGCAGAGACCACAGACTTCCACTTGCTACGATCCAGACACACTTTCGGAGTACTTTATCTCAGCCGACAATATTAAAAAAAAAAGGTTCGTCTTTTCTTCCTACATTACCCACCCCCTTACAAAATACCAAAATCCCAATATAACACAAGATATTTCGGCCTATTTTCATATTTTTCAAAAAAATATTCCATAATATAATATATAATATACTGTCTTCCTTTTTGGTTTTTAAATAAATAGTTATTAAATATTTAAAAACCTCATTAAATATTTAGGATCTGATTACGATGTACTTAGGTCTAAAACAGAAAATGCTTAAGCCAAATACTACAAATTATTACTAGGGATAGCTTAGTAGCGTAATGCGCTACCACAAAGTATTCGACACGAATGATCGCTTGCAGTGTTTAAACTGCGTTTAAAGGAATATTATTTATCTTTTCAATGAATTTGTATGTACAATATATTGATATGTATTTTATTATGTATATGGTTTTATTGTTTATATTTTAGTAAGTGTTTATCTTTGTTATGTATTCTACTATACCTATGTATCGACTATGTATCTGTCGATATTTAAAGTTATAACTAATAACAGGTGACCCGCATGCTCGTTTGCCGCCCTGTCATATAAAAAAAAAAAGTTAGTTATAGATAAATATATAATAAAAATATAGATAGTTAAAGTAGTAAAACAATAATAAATCGTTGTCATTTGACGGTCGCGTTTGTAGCCTATTTCACAAAATAGGGCATATAAGGTAAGTGAAATAGAAGGAATTTCCTTCCACATCACCTGGATGAGTGGAAGTCTACCACTGTACGTTTCTCAAGAAACTTCTTACCACGTACAACCACCCTGTGGAACGGACTTCCGGCAGCGGTATTCCCGAACGAGTACGACATTGGAACCTTCAAGAAACGAGCCTACACCTTCCTCAAAGGCCGGCAACGCATCTGTGACACTTTTGGTGTTGCGGGTGTCCATGGGCGGCGGTGATTGCTTTCCATCAGGTGACCCGCATGCTCGTTTGCCGCCCTCTCATATAAAAAAAAAAATTGGCATAGTTACTTATTTTTATTTTTTCAAAACCTTCATCAAATAAAGCATTAAATTGTATCATTTAACGGTCGCGTTTGTAGCCTATTTCACATAATTACATCATTAAATTAAATAAATAAAAAAAACTTGGGGAAAATATTGGTTCCAAATAAATTTCGCAAGATAAGAACCCTGCGAATCGCGCCAGTCACATATCAATCTCCGGCCGGCGCGTGAATCGATGATGATTTAAAAAAAAAAACTACCTATGCCAATAACTTCTATTTCACTTACCTAACATGTCCAATTTTTTCCTTACGGCAAAAAAACTCATCCGGTATAAACTTATAATAGTGAAGAATTAGCAGTAACCATTAAGTAACCTGTGGCCTTAGTGTCACCGAATATGTTAACCGATAAACGAAATAAAGAAACTGGTTAGTATTTGCGTAACAGCGAACAGTTTTTGTTTGGGTTATTATATAATGGCTTTCTCTACATCGGCTAATCTTTGTAAGTAACTACGATGCAGTAGGTACCTATGTATTTATTTAATTGAAGACAGTCGTTAAGTCAAGTCGGTAGCTTATAGGGGCAGCTTGAAAACACTGACTGTTCTCTGGGGAGTCAGCTTTGTGAATGAGCCGTAAGTTTAAATGTAAATGTAGTGACGTTTTCAAAACTTATTTTTATCCTATGAAATAAAATATTTTGATTTGATTTGATTTGATTTGATTTGACTGTCAGGTGTCCACTAGTGTGACACAACTCCAACAATCCACACTGGGCCCGGGTGGTGGATTATATCCCATACCCTCCCAGTGGGAGGAGGCCCCACCACCCTGTGGAACGGACTTCCGGCAGCGGTATTCCCGAACGAGTACGACATTGGAACCTTCAAGAAACGAGCCTACACCTTCCTCAAAGGCCGGCAACGCATCTGTGACACTTTTGGTGTTGCGGGTGTCCATGGGCGGCGGTGATTGCTTTCCATCAGGTGACCCGCATGCTCGTTTGCCGCCCTCTCATATAAAAAAAAAAAATTGGCATAGTTACTTATTTTTATTTTTTCAAAACCTTCATCAAATAAAGCATTAAATTGTATCATTTAACGGTCGCGTTTGTAGCCTATTTCACATAATTACATCATTAAATTAAATAAATAAAAAAAACTTGGGGAAAATATGGGTTCCAAATAAATTTCGCAAGATAAGAACCCTGCGAATCGCGCCAGTCACATATCAATCTCCGGCCGGCGCGTGAATCGATGATGATTTAAAAAAAAAAACTACCTATGCCAATAACTTCTATTTCACTTACCTAACATGTCCAATTTTTTCCTTACGGCAAAAAAACTCATCCGGTATAAACTTATAATAGTGAAGAATTAACAGTAACCATTAAGTAACCTGTGGCCTTAGTGTCACCGAATATGTTAACCGATAAACGAAATAAAGAAACTGGTTAGTATTTGCGTAACAGCGAACAGTTTTTGTTTGGGTTATTATATAATGGCTTTCTCTACATCGGCTAATCTTTGTAAGTAACTACGATGCAGTAGGTACCTATGTATTTATTTAATTGAAGACAGTCGTTAAGTCAAGTCGGTAGCTTATAGGGGCAGCTTGAAAACACTGACTGTTCTCTGGGGAGTCAGCTTTGTGAATGAGCCGTAAGTTTAAATGTAAATGTAGTGACGTTTTCAAAACTTATTTTTATCCTATGAAATAAAATATTTTGATTTGATTTGATTTGATTTGATTTGACTGTCAGGTGTCCACTAGTGTGACACAACTCCAACAATCCACACTGGGCCCGGGTGGTGGATTATATCCCATACCCTCCCAGTGGGAGGAGGCCCCACCACCCTGTGGAACGGACTTCCGGCAGCGGTATTCCCGAACGAGTACGACATTGGAACCTTCAAGAAACGAGCCTACACCTTCCTCAAAGGCCGGCAACGCATCTGTGACACTTTTGGTGTTGCGGGTGTCCATGGGCGGCGGTGATTGCTTTCCATCAGGTGACCCGCATGCTCGTTTGCCGCCCTCTCATATAAAAAAAAAAAATTGGCATAGTTACTTATTTTTATTTTTTCAAAACCTTCATCAAATAAAGCATTAAATTGTATCATTTAACGGTCGCGTTTGTAGCCTATTTCACATAATTACATCATTAAATTAAATAAATAAAAAAAACTTGGGGAAAATATGGGTTCCAAATAAATTTCGCAAGATAAGAACCCTGCGAATCGCGCCAGTCACATATCAATCTCCGGCCGGCGCGTGAATCGATGATGATTTAAAAAAAAAAACTACCTATGCCAATAACTTCTATTTCACTTACCTAACATGTCCAATTTTTTCCTTACGGCAAAAAAACTCATCCGGTATAAACTTATAATAGTGAAGAATTAACAGTAACCATTAAGTAACCTGTGGCCTTAGTGTCACCGAATATGTTAACCGATAAACGAAATAAAGAAACTGGTTAGTATTTGCGTAACAGCGAACAGTTTTTGTTTGGGTTATTATATAATGGCTTTCTCTACATCGGCTAATCTTTGTAAGTAACTACGATGCAGTAGGTACCTATGTATTTATTTAATTGAAGACAGTCGTTAAGTCAAGTCGGTAGCTTATAGGGGCAGCTTGAAAACACTGACTGTTCTCTGGGGAGTCAGCTTTGTGAATGAGCCGTAAGTTTAAATGTAAATGTAGTGACGTTTTCAAAACTTATTTTTATCCTATGAAATAAAATATTTTGATTTGATTTGATTTGATTTGATTTGACTGTCAGGTGTCCACTAGTGTGACACAACTCCAACAATCCACACTGGGCCCGGGTGGTGGATTATATCCCATACCCTCCCAGTGGGAGGAGGCCCCATATTGGGGACGTGTAAAGCTATTGATGATGGGTATTTATATTGGAAAATCATTTCCTTGGTATCTACGTCAGTCTACGTCAATCCATTACGTCACAATACACGAAAGTACTTATGCAAAAGTACATCCTTGGCCAAGGCGTCCATTTGTAAACATAACACAAGGTCGCCATTTGCAAATTTATTATTATATCATCCATTATTATAATGTAGCCTTCGTAAGAGGTCGGGTTATTGCTTTAGGGATCCTTGGTTAAAGAAAAAATAAAAATAAATAAAATATCCTTGGACACATACAGACAGTTCCATCCTATCCTATCATATCCCATCATATCCCACCATATCCTATCATATCCTATCATATCCGATCATATCCTATCATATCCTAGCATATCATATCATATCCTATACTACCCTACCCTACCCTACCCTACCCTACCCTACCCTACCCTATCCCATCCCATCCCATCCCATCCCACCCCAACTCACCCCATTCCATCCCATCCATCCCATCCCATTTCATCCCATCCCATCCCATCCCATGCGTGATCGGATTTGAGTGCGGTTTTTTTTATATGAAGGACTAATTGAGGGGACAGGATTTTTTTATGAACGACGCTAAGTGCTAAGCCACTTGACCTCAACCTGATGTTAATTGAAGATGAGGCCGAAGGTGGAAGCGTATTGACCCGGATACCTCATCTTATTTAGGGAGCGGCTATCTTATCTCTGACAACCGGAAAACAACAACGCTATTAACATTGCTGTTTGGCGGCAGACTTAGATAAGATGGTGGTAGCTAGCCAGGCCGACATTTAAAATGCCTTACCGCCAACCAAACCGAGTACTAAATCCGATACTAGGTTCACGTTTATCTAACAAATCTGCACTTCAACAAGTAACGCTCATAAGAATAGTGATTTAGTTACAAGGGAGCAAAATAATAGTTTTTCGGCGATGACGGGATTAGATAAAGAAATACATCGGTCGTGAACAATTTTGCGGCCAAGTGATACACTCTGTTTTTCATTATGAGAAATATTTATATAGGATGGTGTTAAAATGTTGCTATTTTATTGCTAAAAAAGTAGGTATCATTTTTCGAAAATAAATTGCACCATATTGTAATGTGAGCAATTCTGTGTGCGTAGTTTTAGTATTTTTTTTACTATTATGGCAAGCCGCGGCTGGCGCGGTACTTACCGACCAGTAACATGTTTCATACAATATTCGTTCGATCTCTTTGGTCACTAAGGAACAATATTAATGTTCTAAAATCAAAACTCATGATTGCCCTCTATGAAAGGCTCTTGAAGAATATACCTATTTTAGTTAGAATAGACAAGATAAAAATGTCGTTTACAGAACAGTGCCTTATCAGCACCGATTCGCGCTTGACCGGCATAAATATATTCTGGCGCCTGTAGGATCAGACTTATTAAATTAAAGACCACATAAATTCTCTGATATAATGCTTTAAAAGAACTGTTTTTAAATTATGCTTAAAATTTTTATAGTTCAAAATCTGTATTGTAAACATACGTAGTTAAATGTTTTGTAGTAGGTAATAATTTTGTTGAATGCACGAATTATCATTTTTTGACCGGTAGATCCCGGATACCACTTGTTTATATGAACTTGAAGATTCTAGATCAGATATGTACCCTCTTATTCATAAAAACTGTTTACAAATGCTTTATAAGCCTGTTTTAGTTATAGTGTGTTTTGTCTCTGTCGTTCATAAGGAAATGTTGTAATGAAAGTAAGTGACAAAACATACTTTAACTAAAACAGGCTTTTGTTTGTAAATTTTTATGAATAAGAGGGTTAGTGTATACGATTATATTTGTTCCACGAATGAAGAAAACTTTTTTAACATGTACTTTCGTTCTTTGCTTAGTTCCTCTGTGGTTAAGTCATACAATGTAGGGTTTTCAAAACGGAGGTCGCGTTTAGTACTCGGTTTGGTTAGTGGTAGGGTATTTTTAATGTCCGCCTGGCTAGATACTACAAATAGGTACCACCATCTTATATTAGTCTGCCGTCAAACAGCAATGTTAATAGAATTGTTGTGTTTTTGTCAAAGATAAGATAGCCCGTCGCCGAGTTAGTATGGTTCCACTTTCGCCCTCATCTTCACTTAACATCAGGTGTGATTGAGGTCAAGTACTAATAAGACAGTGGGGATGAAGGTTCTTGTAAGAGACAAGTTGTTATTCCAAATCTGTTGATATCGACAACTATCTAATAAATACAGAGTCACGACATAATAGAAGGCAAGGTCATTGCAATAGAGTTCAATGTACCTATAAACATACGATCTACGTATCCGTGAATAGACATGCGCAGAAATCTCTGAGAGGAAAATATATTTATAATTTTATTTTGATCGGAAGATTTAAATCACTCTTATAAGTCTTTTAAATCCCCAATTAATAATTACTACGCGTCCTACACGAGTTGTATTTTATCGTACAATTTGTAGTAACACCTACGGACTGTATGTAGTCTGAAATAAAATATTTTTATTTTTATTATTTATTTATTTTTACAAGTAATTCATTTAAAAATACGTAATAAACGGACACAAGTTTACAATAAAAACACTTTGTGTCAAAGGCGGAAGAAATAGTTTCCTATGCGATACACATGCGCAATCTTACCAATCTCTGTCTCTTTTAGAGGCATCTAATCCTGCCATCATCTCAGCCCGTAAACATCCCACTGCAGGGATATAGGCCTTCCCTTGTATAATGAGGGAGTATGGGCCATAGTCCACCACGCTGGCCCAATACGAGTTGGGGACTTCGATGCCTTACAATTTTTATTTTCCTCACCATGTTGTCCTTCACCGTTTATAAATAAGAGCAGTCGGATAAATGCACATAAGTAATTAAATTAAATTTAAAGACTCATTTAAGATATAAAGATGTCTTTGAAAAACCCGGGGGTTTACTGATTTAATTACACTCTTTGACGGATTCATATCTTTTTTACAAATAGATAGATAGATATGTAGATAGATATGAAATAAAATGAAAATCATTTATTCATGTAGCCAATACAATATGCACTTATGAACGTCACTTGTTTTTTAAACTACCACTATAAGCCTTTATTTGTTTCCACAGTCACACACAAAATACTAAAATCTTTATTTCAGTCTAAAATAGTAGTGACTATGGACAGTGGATGGAGTCAACCTAGTAAGCATAATAAGTATGCTTGTGGCAGGTGACCCCGCTCATCCATGTACACACATACATTTAGCTTATACATATTGATACACAGATAAGGTAATACATCAACAACAATAACATCACTCCTGAGTTACACATGTCTAGGCATACCACCATAATATAGATAACCAAGACATCTAAGAGCTCGGCTAACGTTATTGAATACCAGAAAAAACTGGTTCCGTATTTAAAACTTCACATAAAAACAAACAAATATGTTGACTGCTACACCAAAAGGTCGCGGGTTCGAATCCCACTAGGGGCATATGTTTGTATGATGAATACGGACGCGTGTACCCGAGTTTGCATCTCAGTCTGTAAACACGCACTGCTAGGTATCTATAGCCCCAGGGAAAAAACCGTTTGACCTCGAAAAATCCAATAACCGCGATTTTCTTGAAACATTTAATAAAGTGTTGTAAATGTAGTAACAAATTGCTAAAAATGAAGCATTTGTAAGAAACGCAAGTACTAAGTGAGTAACTAAATAAGCTAAAGTTGAAAAATGTGTTATTTAAAAAGAAATGCTCAATCGATGGGTATTTCTTTAAATTCAAAACATTCAGGGAAATTATCGTTACAAAAATAGTTCTCATTTTTATTTCTTGAGCAATGCAGCTCGATGATATTTTCAGCTAGAACACATGCATGCCTAACTTTAACATGCTTAGTTTTTTATCCATCAATAAGTTAATAATTAAATATCAGTTAGTATTTATTGTTAGTAAGATAAGGAATTAAAAATGGGGTTTTCCAAAAAATGTAGACTATGCGCTCCTTTTTTTTAGGCTTCATTATTATTCAAAATAACATTTCTAATATACCTTTATAAGATAGCAATTATAGAAGTCCGTTCTGTATTATGTCTAGCCAAGCTAATTTTTACCGTATTTTCCGTGGGGTTGGGGACTTCACATGTTTTCGAATAATTTCTTTTTGGCATGTAGATTCAATATACGATTACGATTCAATAAACTATTTTTAGAAAATATAAAGTAGTCATTGATTAATTTTTTAGAATACTGCTTTAGCAGGTCTTAGCATTTTCTACAATGCAATGAAGTTCACAGTGGTAACTTTAATTTAATATTGTAGGCTTTGTACATAAATACTTATACTATAGCTAAAGCAATCAACAGAATAGTTTTAAAAACATATTCCATTTTTGATGGGTAGGTACTCTATGCTTCTACATATAATCAGGAACTTTAAGATTATAGGAAATTGCACCACAAGAATTACGTTTTCTTACTGGAGTAACGTTCCATGAAAAGCGGTTAAGCATATGGTTTCATCTATCTAGATTTAATGGCTTTCTCGAGGGTTTTCTGTTTTGAATAGCTATGGTTGTTTTAAGCACCGCTAGAGCCTTTGGTGCTAATAACGGAAAATCACATAACTACAAAATTATTTAAATACAAATCCAATAATAGTCCATTCTATAAATATCTATCGCTATATACATTTAAATTTATTGGCCAGAATATAAGTTTAGATGTGTCTAAAAATATATTATTAGCACCAGTTTCGACAAAAGTCATATTAATGACGTTTTATTGTAAATTGGAATTAGTCCAGTAAGATACGCGTTTAACTTCCTATAAATCTTAAAGGCCGTGATTTTTTGCAAATGGATAGGGTACCTGCTTGCTTCAGATTTAATATAGGTATTTCGTAATAAAACATAGACTATATAATTAAAATTACAACTGTGAATTTCATTGCGTCGGAGAATATACTTAGAACTATTGTAACAATTTTCAATAAAATCGATCAATAACTTCTTTATATTTATGGAAAATTTCACAGAGGGCAAATATTAGGACTCAATAAACAATTTTTTGTAAATATAAAGTTGCCATTGATAAATTTTTTAGAAAATTATTTTAGGATCCCTTAGCATGTTCTACAACGCAATGAAGTTCACAGTGGTAACTTTAATTTTTGTAGGTTTTATAACTAAACACCTACACTATACCTAATGCAAGCTACGGAATTGTTAGAAAACGTTTTTATTCTATCAGTCATAGAATAATGGGTACTTCTATCCTTGTACAAAAAATCAGGAACTTTATGTTTATTATAGGAAGTTACACAACAAAAATTGCGTATTTTTACAGGACCATTTAACCTAATTCCAATTGTCGTATCGATTTGAAAGTTTGCACAACATCGGAGTAATGCGACGAAGGAGTCGGAACGTAGTTTATCTACCTTCTGGGTAACGTTGCATTGCTTGCCGGTGCGTGGTTTCCACTATTATTAATTATTATTAAGGAGATCAGTATATTATTGAAAGAAAGAGATGTAGATATACGTATGTATCCTCTCATAACATCTTGCTAATTACTCTATTAATTATAATTATTATTTGTATGTGTATTTGTTGACCAGTGTCCGGGCGATTTCGTGGTACCAAAATTTAGCGAGCGAACGTAAGCGAGCTAAACGGCAAATAAGCGAGCGCACGCAAAAATTTTTACGTGGCATAGCTGAGCTTCATCCTTGAGGTCATATGTGTCAGAGGTTGTAGTATAATCACTTAGCACCAGGTGATTGAAGCTGGAATTTTCACAATGGATGTCAAACTGCCGAATTAATGTATCGTTATAGCCATATATTTTCAATGATTTGTCTAATCTATCTAATAATAATAATATAAATCTAATAATAATAAGTAGGTATCTTGAATACGAAGAATAATGTAACATAAATATCTTGAATAAATAATTTTTTTTTTTTTATAAATAATGCAATATGTTCCTTTTGATTGTTTTGTCTTTATGCATGTTTGGTTTTAGTTGTTTAATAGGCTACGTTAATTTAAAAATAATCGTACGAATTTTGTTAAGAGGTGCTCTCTTTACTTTTTAATTTTTTTGCGGTGCCCCCACGGGGTGTCACATGTCTTTATGTACACTCTCCTTTTGTAACAGCTATCCTACCATGTGGCAAGCGAATAAATGAATATGAATCTGCGTCTGCAAAATAATATCTTTTGATTTTTTTTTCTTAATTCCAGCACACAAGAAGGGCTGCTACATAAGGGAGATCAACGATGTCATCCCATTTGGAGAGCAGATCACAGCGCTTGGCCTGTGCTATGGGATTGAATGTTCGCGACACATGTTATATTATTCATCGTAAGTATTTCAAAGGCTTTAGATAGAAATGAAAAACTTCAATTTTACTAATTTTGCGAATATTTAATTTCGAGCAACATCATTCAGACGACCGATTGGTGTAGTGGATAGTGACCCTATCAGCGAAACCAACGGTTGCGGGTTCGAATCCCGCGAGGGGTAAATGTTTGTGTGATGAATACGAACATTTATTCCCGAGTCTTGGATGTTTATGTTTATATAAATATTTATGTATGTTTATCCGTTATCTAGTATCCATAGCACAGGCTTTGCTTAGTTTGGGACTAGATGATTGGTGTAAGTGTTCGAAATATTTATTTATTTATTTATCATATCAGTCACAGGACCTGCCTGGAAGCGGCCTTAATTATATGACATTCAAATATAGCATATTTCCTACAGCAACATTTGAAGTTTACAAGGAACACCAATTTAAGCTCACAGTGACATAAGTGTGCGGGTTTATTGCAAAAACTCCATATTGCATAGCATCTTGTTTTAAGAACACTTAATATTTTGAAGAGTATTGAAATCCTCGCTGGTCAACATTTTCAAGTCCAGTTCCGGATATATTTGGAAGGCAAAGCCAAACTGGCTTCCGAAAAGCTGATGCAATATATCGCTCAAATTCTGCCTCATGTGGAGTATTTTTCATCTGTGAGCTAGTGGCCTCTATTTAAGAAAATCCCTTGAAAGTACATTTCTCAATTTCCGTGGAAATTTCTTGTATATAATACCAATGTTACAGAGAGTCTGTGGTGGTAGGGCATATTAAAATGTCCGCCTGGCTAGCTACCACCATCTTATCTAAATCTGCCGCCAAGCAGCAATGTTAATAGCATTGTTGTGTTCCGGTTGTCAGAGATAAGATAGCCAGTCCCCCAAATGTGTTGGGGTTTCCGGGTTAGTACGCTTCCACCTTCGACCTCATCTTCACTTAACATCAGGTGTGATTGAGGTCAAGTACGAACCCGTCGTGCATAAAAAAAAAAAAAAAAAAAAAAAAAAAGATTTGGGCAACGCCAATATTGCAGACTAGGGTTGCTTTTATTTAAATCAACAAATAAATCTGCAGCGCAGCAACAATTAATTTTGCCAATACTTTGCCACTTTATTGCATAAATGAGCACAGCCCTCAATGGCGGATATAAGAGTATATGGATATGACATTTTCATAACCTCCTGACATGTTTTCTATTTTAATATTACTATTTTAACTTGTATTCAACTATAATTTGACAAAGGTGATTATGGCATATCAATAATCTCATGACATGGTTTATATTTTATTTTGTTTTGTTTTATTTCATTTTGATTATTCTAAAATGGTATGACGTTGACGTAACAATGGTTACATACTTATACTTTCTTAATTAATTTTGACATACATATAACAATATGTTTTACTATTGTATACAGGAATTTGTTTTTTATGTTATTATTGTTTGTTTTATGTTTGACAATCACTTTTATTTTAAATTTCATAAATTTACGAAACTGTATGTATGACATGCTATTGTAAAAGTGAACTAAATAAATCTAATCTAATCTAATCTATAATATAGTTAATATCGTAAACGATATTAACTGTATTATAGATTAGAAATTAAAATTTCCAGATGTGGAACAGTCAGCACAGATGACCCCAAATGCTACGTAACGAACTACGAGCTCACTGCGCCTTACCCGAACTGCTGTCCTGAAGTCAGATGTGACATCGAGAATAACTACCTTTAGCGTAAATGTCAGAGTCGTAACGCGTCCTTTGGTACTATTTGAAAAGGATTTTTGTATTGGCACTTGGCGCGCCGCACGTGTTGGTGCGAATTATCCGACTGTCAGAGCACGGAGCCAATAAAATGAGATGGTATGAACGACTGTGTTCCTTGATTCCAGATGAGCTTGTAACGTCACCGTAGTGGGTGTGGCTTAATCATTACAAATGAATCGCTTATCGGGTTCAGAGGGATTTGTACCGATTCACACTGATCAGTACAATAAATTAAATACGTTGGAACTATCTGTAAAACGATGAAGTCTTGAAATTGTTTAGTGTTTGTGGCAACTCCTCAAATGCGCCAATAATAGGATTACATTTCTAAGGAATTTTATTAATTAAAAACACATTGCACAAAGTCCTTATTTGTGCTCAAGATTAGACGCCGTCGCTATAAGGAGCCACAAATGTATAGGTAGACTTGTAAGAGGACGCCGGGTTCCCCTCATCCCTTAGTACCATAGTAAAATATGTTTAGACCGTCTCCTTTTTGTCTTTGCTCTGTGGTTCAGAGGCTTGAATTATTTCAGTGTCGCGATTAATAAAACACGTTGACAGCGTAGTGCTCATATAAGTCGCTTGTTTTTGAAAACTTAACCCGCCTCAACGTTGTTTATTGTGAATGGTGATGCGTCTGTGATCGGTTGCGGTGATGGGTTTTTCCGCACACGTACCTCATCATCATCAGCCTTTTATACGTTCCCACTGTTGGGAGAGTGTATGGGCTATAAATCAACCACACGGGGCTAGAGGCGATTGGTGAAATTTGTGTCAGACTAATGGCCACCTGACAGTCATTGTTTTAAAGCCGCCCCTGTAGGCTGTCAATTACAGCCGGAACCGTCTTTTTAACGTGCCCTAACCCATCCTGGGACTGACCGCGAAAGATATTGCTTAACTTCACTAATCGAATGCGCCACGAGTACTTTTTTACGAAACCTTATATATTTATATATATTATATAAACGAAACGAAAGGTTATAGTACTCGATTAATAATGTTTTTAACATCATTTTGCCTATTGCTTTACACGATAATAGAGGGAAAAATATTTGAAAAATTCTCTTTGGAAACAAAAGTTTCATTAACAAACGAGCGGTCTCTATAGTTTTCTATATACATTAATCTAAACACACACTTCAATAATCCAAATGGATTTTAGAAAGTCAAGGGATAGTTTTTACTTTACTTTATAATACTGTTTTGTCGCATACAACTTCGTGGCATATTCCTCCTGTAATTTTTGTAAATGATCAAAATACAGTACATTTATTTCAAAGCAGACCCATATTTGGTGTAAATTTTGCTCAACCTCAGCATTGTTTTCAAGTTTAGTATTCGCATTAGGATCTGCATTGTTCGATACTAGATTTTAATCATGACCACTGGAGGCAGGGTTACTTGACCAAAGGAGACAGGGTTATTTGGTCGAGCCGGTTTCGCGCATGAGGTATTAATCAATTAAAATTCATACTTAATACAAAACAAATTGTCAGGTGTTCAATCATGCAGTCGTGTTCGCTCGAATGATTTTTACGATTGTAAACAAATATAAGTCTCCTACGTTTACAAATAGGTAAGAGTGTGTATTGGTTCCAGTGGCGCCCTCCTTGACAATTAAGATTTCTTTTCAAATGCAACATAAAGTCTAAAATACAAGACACTGAATGCATTTGAATACCCTAAAAGCTAATTATTACTCATATCTAAATACCTTTAATTTCTGTAATTTTCGAGAATAAATAAACCGTGTTTTCAATAATTTCAAATTGACGAAAATAGTCGGACTCAAAGCTTAGGTATTATTTATAATTAGCTTATAGACTTTTTGAGTATATTACAGATTTATAATTTATAAAAAAAAAAATGCGCGACTGCATCTTAAAATAAGTATCAGCAAACTTCAAACTTCAAGCATTTATTTCAACGTAAGATACATGATATCACTTGTTGAATGTCAATTTAAATCGACTGGAAATAGAAGAGCTTATTGCTTGTCATACAAGTAGTTTGCTAATATTGTTTTGACATGATCTTAAAATTTTTTGTCAGATTCAGATATTCTCTGGTAAAAGGTTATAAAGGCGTATACAGTGTCCCATAAATGCTGTGTTAACTTTGCTTAGTCTGAACATAGAGGTAGCCAGTTTGTCCTTATATCTCAAATTTAAATTATGCTTGTCACTATTTTTTGGGAACGCAGAAATATTTTTTTTGAACGTAATATTCTCGTAAATAAACTGAATGAACAGTTAAAATTTTAATGTCCCGAAGAGAGTCATATCGACGCAGATTATAAATTGCTCTTATTGCTCTCTTTTGCAAAATAATATGTTCTATGTCAGCTGCTCGTCCCCAAAGCAAAATACCGTAGGATGTAATACTGTGGAAATAACTAAAATAAACTAATCTTGCAGTAGCCACTTCAGTTAGCTGTCTGATCTTCCAGACGGCATGTGCTACGGAACCCGATCTACTTAATTTTAAATTTTTACTGTTACAAGAACTAAGCAAAATAGAATGCTAAGTAATTGTTTCTTTATTGCGCACAGCGCCATCTAGCTGCACATTGAGCAACTAGACTTGTATTATGGATACCAGATGGTTGATGAGGCTGCCCGCCCACGACCGACAATCGGTGACCGATTTTTTGTAGGAGAAAAATGGAACGTACTGATTGCAATATTTCAAAGCACACGTCCCACAAAAAGCCGGTCACAATAGCCTTGATAAAAATATTGAAGGAAAAATCGGCCGGATTATCGGTCGTACAAAAAGCGTCGGCGGGCAGCTTGAACTATACGAGTACAAATACATTTTTATTTGTAAAATGCAAGAACAAATGACGACGCGTTCAATCGCTACCTGAAAACCTTTTGTTGGTCATTAATTAGTTAATTCTATTAAATTAATTAATTCTATTAAAGAGTACATAAATATATAAATAAATATTCTTAGACATACACACAGCGCCGTCTAGTTCCACAGTAAGCAACTATGGGCTTCTGTTGTGGATACCAGATGTACTACATAACATACTTAACTCGGGTACACATGTCCGTATTCATCACACAAACGTATACCTCTAGCGGGATTCGAACCCGTAACCTTTTGGTATAGTGGTCAGAGTTGCTAACCACTACACCAAACAGGTCGTGGACATGGATATAACATTTTCATAATATCCTGCCATGTTTTTAATATATTTATTTTAACTTGTACCTATTCTTATTAGACATAGGCGAATATGGCATATCAATAACTTCGTGACATGTTTTATATATAATTTTGTTATTTTGAGTTTACAAAAGCATTTTGACATTGACGTAACAATGGTTACATACATAAAGTATTTTATTGAATAATTTTGTATTTCTATAAATTATGACATACGTGTTATGGTTTATGTCGTACTCATGTTTGACATTGACGTAACAATGCAATGGTTACAATTGTTAAATCTATAATGACATACCTACCTATCGAAAATAACGTGACAGGTTTATTTTTAATTTATTTTGTTCATTTGTGTCACCACAATATTTTAACATTCGAATTATATTAAATGATCCTCTATTTTTTTTATTCTAACATGTATGTATAATGTTATTATTTTACGTTTGACACTCACTTTTATTTAAAATTTCATTAATTTACGAAATTGTATATATGATATGACTTGTAAAAGTGAAAAATCTAATCTATTAAAATTTAAAAATAATTCATAAAATCAGTATTGCCATTCAACGAAATGATGCTGCTGGCATGATATCGATAGCTGATATTATGCTAACGCTGATAACGAACTCGTTTTCTACCTTGCTTAGATTTCTGGGCTAAATACGTGTTTTGGAGTCTTTAATTTGATTGATTTTCTTATGTTTCTAGTTTCCTATATTCTGAATTTTGGTGTATATAGGTAAATAGTTTAGTTTGTTTTATTAGCAAATAATTTTATTTCATGTATTCTAAAAATTCTTTATAACGAAATTGTCATGTCATAAAATCACGCGTTAAATTGATCGGGGCTTATATATTAGAAACGTTTCCCGGGCGCGTTTTTTACCGTATGGAAAAAAATAGGGTATAATAAGGTAAGTGAAATAGAAGGTATTGGCATAGTTAGTTTTTTTTTTCAAAACCATCATCAAATAAAGCATTAATTGTATCATTCAACGGTCGCGTTTGTAGCCTATTCCACATAATTACATCATTATTATTTTATATTATATTAAAAATATTTGGAGAAAATATGAAATCCAAATAAATTTCGCAGGATAGAAACCCTAGGAATCCCGCCAGCCGCATATCAATAAATCACCGGCACGTTGAAAAATTAAACCACCCATGCAAATAACTTCTATTTCACTTACCTAATATGCCCAATTTTTTCTTTATGGTAAAAAAAACTCACCGGTATATTGTTGTGCATAACAATTATTGGTAAGTAGATAAACAAGTGCCAGTACATAGTACCACAGTGGAAGCTAAAGACTTTTGGATTGAGTTCCTTTATATAAGAGTCGGGTAAACGTTACTCTGACTCTCGACGCTATCTTGCCACCAAATTGTTGATCTTATTTATTTTAGCAAATTAAAAATTAATACGATAATATTTATTGTCTTTTATTGAAACATTAAACAGAGTAACCGCTTCCGTGACACAATGTAAACAACATAGGGTTTACAATTCAGAGGTCGCAGGGTACATGATTAGTACTCTGTTTGGTTGGCGGTAGGGCATTTTAAATGTCCGCATGGCTAGCTATCACCATCTTATCTAAATCAGCCGCCAAGGAGCAACATTAATAACATTGTTGTGTTCCGGCTGTAGGAGATAGCCAGTCGCCCAAATGGGATGGGGTTTTTTCCGGGTTAGTACGCTTCCACCTTCGGCCTCATCTTCACTTAACATGCTGTGTTCACTAACATTCACTTAAGGTGTGATGGGGGTCAAGAGCGTTGTGCATAAAAAACAAAAGTAATGAAAGAACTTTTGAGAATGGATGGATGTGACCGTAATGGGACAGTCCAGTAAGTATACACTTTAACTTCCTATAATCATAAAGGACGTGATTTTTTTTTTAGTTAGTAAGAAAACATAGATTATTATATTAAAATTATCACTGTGAATTTCATAGCGTCGAGCATATACTTATAAAAAATCGGTCAATAACTGTTAAGGCTAATATTTCTGCAGTTAGGGAAGACTTATTAAAAAAAACATATCTTGTGTAACGTACTGACAACTATAATTTTTCTCAAGAATGTCACTGTTGTTTTTCTTTAGTCTCTAGGGCAACTACATTTCGCACACATTTCTTACCTCTGCAATGCCAAAAGCTGTTAGACACACCGTAGGACCAAAAAATGCTTGTTCAAAAATTTGTATCTTCTTGTAGACTCCAGCAAAACCATCCAATAGTCTGCAAATTAACATTTACACATTTATCTACCACCTAGAGGTAACAGCTGCAATTTATTTATGCGTTTTTTTGGTTCATTGTTATTTTTTTCCCCGATAATAGGCACATAATTACTACAATACAATACAATACAATACAATACAATAATTCTTTATTTGTGAATATAGGTAGGTTTACATGTCAAGATGTTACAATAAATAATGTGCTCTATATTCTACCTCATACTTAGGTATACAAATAATAATAATAATTTAGCATGCACAGAAAATTATATTATATAGTCAAGCAAAATTTAATTAAAATACAATACAATGTCAAAGGTTAATTGAATATAAATACAAACAATATAAAATCAACAGTCATCAAACAATGTCATCTAAAATTTAATATATTTCGGTCATATTAGAAATTCATTTATATTGTACAAACATTTATCTAGTAATATTTTCTTGACATTTCTTTTAATTAAATTGTAAAAAGTACTTATATTAACATTCACTTATTCACAGTACTTATAATATTATAAACTTCACACTGTCGGACATCAATTCAACTCCAAATCTTAACACCTCAGCTCACCTGAATGAATCCACCGCCCTAATCACGGCATAGCCCAAGCCTACACCCCTACCATTTTCCCACTTCACCAACCAAACTCGTTCGGAAGTGATGTCAGGAAACAACAGCTACCAATGGTGCCACTTTATATTTTGAAAAACATGGCAAAAATCATGACAATAGCTAATAATAACTTCCTTATATTTATGAAAAATTTCACAGAGGGACTCAATAAACAGAGTTATCTCAGCATATGGTTGATGCATCCCACGATCGGAGGGCTGGCCAATACTTTGGCCAAAGAATCAGCCTTTTTTTTTTTTTTTGACGGGGGGAAAACACATTTACGCGTTCGACCCGCCGCAGACGGGGGTCAGCGGCGAGGATATGTGGGACTCACCGCTCCAGGAGCGGTCCTACCCACTAAAAACCCCCCGGTGTTCCTCCGCGCGCACCGAAACGGCGTGGCCACGGGTACCCCTCGGTAATTTCCTTGCTATACAGCGAGGTAACACGGCCAGCCTTCCTACCTTTCCACCAACCAGGGACCTTAGGGCTAGTATTTTATATGTAATTTTTTTTTTATAAATTGTAGAATTCTTGTTTACAAATATGTTTGTACAATGTTTCCATAACAATAAATATCGTATTTATAATGTAAAAAAAAATATCTAGATAACATTTCCTATGTAAAAATAAATATACACTCAATAAACTATTTTTAGAAAATTGTTTTAGGAAATCTTCTTCAACGCAATGAAGTTCACAGTGCTTTTGATAAATATAGGTAAACCTATAATTGATATATAAGTAACCTCTTGAAATAATTATCCAAAGTTAAATGCTATTGGTTTTCTTAAAATTATAAAATATATTGCTTGTTATTTATGAGACTTACCATCGCAATTCGACGCGTTTTGTCCCAATTTCAGAACGCAAGCAGCTAATTAACACATTGCATATCGCTACTTGTCAGCTGTTAATGGAACCCTGTTTCTATTAAATCAATTATTCGGGTATATATTATGATATAGGTAACACTGCGTGCGCCGCGCAATTATAACCCCCAACGAAACGCGACGGGTGTAATGTGTTTGACGTAGTTGTTTGTGTGTGTTTGTGTTCAGTCTTTGTCCGGACATATTTTAGTAATGCGTGACTTTTTTTATATCACACTTTTTAACAAGAAAAGGCATGGAACTCCCTTCCGGCGTCAGTCTTTCCTGAATCCTACAACCTTGGGATCTTCAAGAGCAGAATGAATAGGCATTTACTGGGATCGCGTGCTTCATCTTCGACCACATCGTCACTTTCCATCAGGTGAGACTGTGGTCAAACGCGAATCCAGTCAATCTAAAAAAAAAACCACCGACTTTAGCCCCTACAAAGTAAAACATAATTTTACTGAGTGAAATTTTCTACGTTCACTGTCGTAATTATTATTATTTCTACTATACAATCAGTCAAAAAAGTATCGGGAACGGATGATTTGTTTAGGGTTCCATATTCAATTTCTTGTTGTTGTTAGACTGGCACAACTGTTTTCCATTTTGGCGCGGAGTTTGAGTCGCATCTGTTATTTATATTAAATACAGTGCAGTGTTTAGTTATATCATGTCTAGTGTGTATTGCGAATTTCATAATTGACAAAAACATCGAACAAAGAGTCTGTCTTAAATTTTGCATCGCCAATGTTTCGTGTTTGGAGTCACTGAATACGTTACAGAAGGCTTACGGTGAATCGACTTTATCAAAAACACGTGCTGTTCGAGCTCGCGCTCCATTGGGGTCACAGTTCTAACCTAACCTAACCCACTTTTCTAGCAATTCTAATCTAGTCTACGTAACCTATATGAAATATTTTTGGAATATATTTTTTTACAAAATAAAGCATTTGCTTAATGTATATTTGACTTAATAAAACTTGAGCAAGTAAAAAGTTGCCAAATTAATATTTGATCAAATGATTAAAATGCGAAATACAAATTTGCTAAAGATTCTTTTGGGAAATGAAACTAGTGCGATAAGTTTTTAGGAAAGCAAAATTTGACGAAAAATATTTTGCCAAACGGAAGGATACCGTTCAAAAGTGGTCGAGATGTGACGGAAGATTTGCTTCGCTCTGGTAGGCCATCAACATCTGCAACTGAAGTTAACATAGCAAAAGTGAAGGAAATAGTGACTGAAAATCCTCATTCAACTTTGAGAGAGATAGCCGCCGAACTTTCTGTATCTCACGATCATTTAACGACGACGATCGTACCATTTAAAAGAGCAAATTCGACAAAAAAGGCCAGATTTGTGGAAGGACAATTCTTGGATTTTGCACCACTACAACGCGCCTTCGCATAAAGCCCATCATTGTGAACGAATTTTTGACCAAAAACTCGCCAAATATGGCTGCAGCCGATTTTTTCCCTTCTTCCTAAACTCAAATTACCACTCAGGTCATGAGAATGATGAATCTGTATGTCGGTGGATGGGAAGGAAGTGGAAGGAAGTTCACGAAAAAGATGGATGGATCGTGTGAGAATGATACGAAAGACAAGGGCGTGAATGATGAGGTAACGGCTGACAGAGAAGATTGGAAGAAAAGATACTGCAACGACCACAAAGAAACTGGAAACAGGACAAGAAGTTTAGGTTAGTAAAAGTGTATAAATATAATAATAAATATCTTTGCACATGCACACAGCGCCATCTAGGTCAACAATAAGCATCTAGACTTGTGTTATGGGTACCAGATGATTGATAAACTACACAAATACATTTTTTTTTGTAAATATTGGGTCTTTACCTATGAAAGTTGTTTTTTTCTTCGTTAATCATATGTACCAATTCTTGTTATTTTCAAAGCTATATCCAAATTTGTTTTTTATTTGGAAAATTGAATTTTATTTCAAGGTTTCACATGAAATATTTTTTAATATCTGGGCTAAATCACATAATAAAAAAAATTTGAACAGAGCTCTTTTCATGTGCATCCCATAATGATTTCTTAGATTCGCTGAAACTTTTATAAAGCGGTTACTTTTAAAAATTAACGCTGCCTATACTTAACTTAATGTTAACCGATAATACACACAAAGTTTAGCTAAATTTGGATTTGCCGTTCCCAAAAAAAATCAAAAAATTTTGTATGGAGAAGTCAAAGTCAAAAAATATTTATTTCGTGGGATAAAGATTATCACTTGAAAACGTAACATTTTTTGACATTAAAATTATTGACATTATTGCTCATTCGCAAAGCAGATTCCCCAGAGAAGAACGAGCAAGAAACTCAAGGGTTGCTCTTTTAAATAAGTTTGGGTTACAATTATATTATATTGTATAACTAGGCTGAATATCGCCGAGCGGTCTATGTCCATGCTTGCTTATCATCCAGATAGTCAGAAATTTTATAATAGCCTTTGGTAAATAATGTGTTTTACGATGGTTTTGAATTTATTTAAAGGTAAATTTTTAATGTCCACTGGAACCTTATTATAAAAGCGTATACATTGCCCCTTAAATGACTTAGTGACTTTGTGTAAACGGCTGACATAAACAGCAAGTTTATTTTTATATCTGGTATTAACATTATGTATATCACTATTTTTCTTAAACGATTCTATATTTTTTCTTACATACATTAAGTTTTCGTAAATATATTGCGATGCTAATGTTAATATATTAATTTCTTTAAATTTATTCCTAAGAGACTGGGGCCCAGTTTGTAAATCTCGCGAACCGCTCGGTTCTGCAGAACAAAGATACAATTTATGTCCGCGGCATTTCCCCACAACAGAATGCCGTAGGTCAGTATGCTATGGAAATAACTGAAATAGACCAGCCTCGCGGTATCCACATCGGTTAAACAACGTATTTTTTTAATCGCAAACACTGCAGAACTGAGGCGCTTCGCTAACTTATCGATATGTGGGCCCCACTGTAGTCCTCTATCCAATGTAATACCTAGGAATAAAGTAGTGTCCACAAGCTCCAACTCTTCGTTTTTTACTAACACTTTAGTGGCTACCTGTTTGACATTTGGTAGTGAAAACTTTATACATTTGGTTTTTTTCTCATTAAGGAGTAGATTATTTGTTGTGAACCACTCAACCACCTTAGAGATAGCTTTATTTACGTCAAGAGATGTCTGTTTTCTTTTAACTTTGAATAGCAAAGAAGTGTCATCAGCAAATATTGTTATATCATGGTTGCCGTCTATGCAATTCGGTAAGTCATTAATATAAACAAAAAAACAGGAACGGCCTGAGAATTGAGCCCTGTGGAACACCTATGCAAACGGCAGACCCTGACGATCTCTCACCATTCACATCCACCCTCTGAACTCGATTACACAAGTACGATTCTAAGAGTTCGAGGGCATGGCCCGCAATACCATAATGGCGTAATTTCCTGACCAGACTATCATGATGTACACAATCAAAAGCCTTTGACAGGTCACAGAAAATACCAATCGCATCTTGAGAAAACAGTCTTAATGAAATTCATCATACAAAACGCAAATTTTATAGGTAAGGACCTAAGAAATACATATATAAATGCAAAACATCCATAACTCGGGAACACATGTTTGTATTCATCATACAAATATATGCTCCTAGCGGGATTCGAACCCGCGACGTTTTGGTATAGTGGTCAGAGTTTCTAACCACTACACCAAACAGCCGTTATAAAAGTGTTTGTAGTAACTATTAGACTTGTGTAACTTAAAGATGCGTAAGTCCAATTAGAATTTCGGTTTATTTATTTATTTAGAACATTTCAAATGGAAAGCTTGTTTGAAATGTTGTTAGGCTCTCAACGCCTACCTGTTGTGTTTGCAATTCGTTTCTTAATTACAGGAGCGATATCAATTACAGCTGTGAAATTATAATAAAATGTATGGCGGGTCGTAACACTATATATACTCGAACATATTTGATGAAAACATTATTCGCGTTCGTTTCAACAACAACAATTAACCAGTCACTGAATGTGAAAATGGCCAAATATTTTTCGTGGAGTTTCTTATGCAGTAAGTATTAAGAAACATTTTCTTCAAAATCGACTTTTTCGAATCGAATCGATTTTTTGGAAAATCTAATATAATGTCAAAAAAATACGCCATCATTTAGGAAAAATATTGATTAACATAATGTCACAATACAATAATAAAGATAAACTTGCAGGTCAGTAATTCGTTCAGAGGGTTACAGGGCGATTTTCTAAACTGACACACGTTATAAATAAAATTAAAATAAAAGAAAAAACCCATCATGCCTACCTTGAAAGTGACAAAAATGAAAGTAAATGAGGTTAAATATATAGATGTGTTGGTGGATAGTCTCTTAATAGCGTATTACGAGATCCACGGGAAGAGATACAAAATCTGCCTTTCAATAAATTTAAAGATACTATAAAATTTAGATGATAAACAATCATGGACATAACCAGCCCGTTCGCATAACCAGGCCATTTCACAATTAATAATGAAATATTATAATATAAAATAATAATTAATAATTTTGTAATATGAAAACCTTTTTTTTTAAAGAGCGACCTCTCGAGTATCTTGCTTGTTCTTCCCAGGGGAAAATTGCCTTTTGAACAAGCAGTAGCTTTTAAAATGTAAAATCTGATTATTTTAAGTGTACCCTGTGTACCTACAAAATAAAGCATTTTTGATTTGATTTGATTTGACATGGTGTCCGTGAATTACAAAATATGCTGTCGGGTTTTGTGTTTTTGAAACATGTTGTTGTATTGTATTTGTATAATGATAAGACACTGATTTCAGTGAGTGCCCTGCGAGAGAAAGAGAGTACAGTAGAGGTATTGATAAAATATTGGATTTAAATGATGGACTTACCATGTTGTCCTTTGTTTTCAGATGTAACGATCATGTTGCTGTTGTTCTTGACCGTCACAGACATTTATTGTGATATTTATTCTGACCATCGTAAATATATCAGCTCATATGCAAAAAATAGGCCGGAAATGAACGCACGTAGACGACTTATAGATGTTTACCTTATGGCACTGCATGTTTTTTTAATTTAATGGAATATAAAATGTACATCTAAAGTAGGGCCAATTTAGTAGAACACAATTTGACATCTGTCAGTCCTTAGCTTCATAGTGACTTGACCTGTTTAAAAAAACCTGCTAATTTTGGTGAACTTCACGCATAAGCCAAGTTTAAGCTTTGTGGCTTTTTGGCGGGATCTCGGCGAGTGAAGTTGCATTTTTCTTTATAATTCTTATAATTAGTGCATTCTGACTTTTGAAGCTTAATAATGGCAGAATATTGTGTAGCAAAAGTTAGTGATGGTGTACAAGTGCAGGAAAGTGTAAATTAAAGTGCATAACGAAGCTTTCGGGTTCCCACAAGAAGCCGCCAAAATCTTTTGTAAAGTATTCTGCCACTTTACTGAAGAATGACTTGACCGTGATTAGACTCTGTATACGCCAAGTATACGACGAATTACTTGTTTTGACTGAGACTGACTTATAAACTGAAGAAATATAAAAAAATAAGACATGGCTGTTATGGGCTTAGATCCCTTTGCCTTCTCCTAGAGGAGAGAACAAAACGGAAAAAAATATATATGACGTGCTATATCCATAGTGAAAGTGATCGGAGGCCCGCCGATACAAAGTTCGTTGTTGAATATTGACGAAGTGTCAAATGTGGTCTATTAATTTAGCCCTATTATAAATATTAAGTAATTCATTCAATCAACATGCATTTGAAAATTATTTCTGGAATATTACAGATGTTATTATCTATCTCTTTATTATGTATACTATCTATTAATGATAAATAATTAATCATTTATTCTCCAGACAATAAGGTCCATGTTTGTTAGTACAATCACCTATAGCTATGTTCACATCGCAATTATGATTAAGAAGCCTCAGGGTCAGTCGCTGCAAACAGCAGGTATTGATCTTAGGGGGATTGCTTCCCGCACGGCCAGTTTTACGTGGCCAACTTGAGAGTGAGCTCACCTAGCAGCTTGATCGTATTAGCATGTGAAGGCAGAACCTCTAATGTAGTATATATAAGTGTTGCTAAAGGTACTTTGAGTATAAAGTGAAAAAAGTAGCCTTAAACCTAAGGTATACGTTTCATGTACGATATATAAATATAAAAGAAGAAACTAATTGACAGTGAAGGTACATCTCTGCGTACCAATTCCTGAAGTTTGTGCGGGCAAAGCCGCGGGCAATGTCTAGTATATATAAAGAGATAGATAATGACGTCTATACTATTTCATAATAATTCATAAATGCATGTTGATTGAATCAATTAATTAATATTTGCACGTAGGTGTACTAAGCACATTATCAAAACATTATTTATTATCTAACGATCGGCTAATAAAGTAATAAATCCATACAGACAGAGAGATTTTATTTTTACCCCAACAGCAGTAGCTAAAAATGTAAAATTGACTAGTAAGTGCACCCACATCACATCACATCACGTAGGTGCACAAACGATTTAAATTATAATGAAGGTAACCAAAGGCACTAGTACAATTAATAATAAAATTACCTACATAATAATCTGAAAATTATTGCGCTGCCCAACAGGACCCATCCCACATTATATGAAGTAGATACCTACCTGAAGTTACCTTATCCTAATGCGAGGTAATTACTTTTATGGTGCTTCTAGCCATAGATAGATAGATTTCATAGAAACCGACAAATGCAGTACATTTTTTTAATTAGAACTAAAAGACGGATAGAGAGATGAGATGGATGAGTGGAGCGACGCGGAGGGATAAAATTAGGAATAAGTATGTAACAGGGAGTATAAGAGAATGATGAATAATGAATGTTGATGGATGGAAAGGAAAAGGAAGACCATGGAAAAGATGGATGGATTGTGTGAGGAATGATACGAACGACACGAGCGTGAATGATGATTTAACGGCCGACAGAGCGATCGTGAAAAGAGACGTACTGCGCCGACCACAATTAAATTAGGACCAGGGCAAGAAGATGATTGCTAAAAGGATCTGTGTTAAATGATAGACTTCTATATCTTACAAATGCGTAAGTTTAATTAGAGTTTCGGTTTATTTGTTCATTTTAAATATTTGAAACGGAAATCTTGTTTGGAATATTGTTAGGTATATAAACGCTCGTAACGCCTACCTAATGTGTTTTTAATTCGTTTCTTAATTACAGGAATAATATCAATTACAGCTGTGAAATTATAATGAAATGTATGGCGGGTCCGCATCTCTATATATACTCTAACATATTTGAATAAAAGATTATTCACCTTCCCTTCAACCACAACAATTAACCAATCACTGAAAGTGAAAATGACAAAATATTTTTCGTGCAGTTTCTTATGCAGTAAGTATATAATAACATTAATAATTATTACTATTATTAATTGTGACAAAGCCTGGTTCTATTTGATATTTATTTGATTGATATTTTAAATAGCCTTTCTTAATAAGTTTCTGGTTTAAGTTTATTGAAAGGAAGATTTTTTTTAACAATAGGAATCTTATTGATAAAGGGTAAAATAACCTTCCATCAGGTGACCCGCATGCTCGTTTGCCGCCCTCATATATAAAAAAAAACCCTTCAAATGAATTAAGCTTTACGGATGCGACTTATGTGGCCTGCAAGTTTGTCTTTATATCTTGTAGTGACTTCATGTTTATCACCTTTTTTCTTATTTTTCTTATTTATTCTTATATATATTTATATAAAATTTTCAAGAAGGTACTGTATATTATAGGTACTTATATCTAGTGACACTGCAGGTCTCAATTCTGGCTCAAGACTCGATTCTGCAAAACAAAGATTATGTTTATATCCGCGGCATTTCCCCACAGCAGGATACTGTAAGACATCAAGGTGTGGAAATAACTAAAATATACTAACCTAGCAGTATTTCTTTACGTCTGATAGTTGTCGATTTTTTTTGACTGCTATCGCTGAACAGGTCAGCCTTTTAGCCAATCCCACTATTGTATAAACTTATATATTTTATAAACTTACGACAATTATTTGGCATTGTTTTGAATTATTTGACCAATTTTTTATTTGTAATATTACTTATTGCATAAATTATTTATTATTACTTAGTTTGTCTCACTATTCACTTTTAGTAGATTTTATAATGATTATTATTTAATAGTGACTTTCCATCTAATTATTTTTTTAAATGAATTGTATTGAAAAATGAGAATCTGTAATTGGCATGACTTTGGCTTATAAAATTTGCGTAATATTTTTTATAATGATGCTGTTTCTTCTGTATTATCAATAAAATAAATAAATAAATTGTTTTTTGCTTGGTCCCAGTCCATATTATCGTACTGTATTGTATCTTGGGGTACAACAGCAAAGACTCCAATGTTACGACTCGAAAGAGCCACAAAAAGCGGTCTATAAAGTTGTGTCATGTAAACCTATTAGACTCCCTACCACTGAGTTGTAGTCGCTATGGAAGGTTCACTCGACATGACTCTTCGTTTTAGACACTATTCTGCGTAAACACTCTGAAATACAATATGATCCTAATTTATTCAAAGACAAAAGGAGATTTGACGGGGTTTGTGAAACAAAAAAAAATCCATTGAGTGTACTTGGTCGCCATTAAACAATAATAATTAATAATAATTTCCATTAGCTGTATAAATTTGAAATTGGAATTCCTAACCAAACGCCAATTTCATATGTAAGAACCTAATATTACAATAGCGGTAGCTTATTGTGTTATCAATAAATAGTTATAGGATTTACAAAATTATGTGAGAGTAATGTTAATGAGAAAACTTCCTATAATAATTATATTGGTGTAATAATTAATTTGGTTTCGCTACAGAATTGTAATATTTAATAATTATTCATTTGTATAATAATTATATTGAACAGTGACATAGCGAAATAATTTTATTAATTTATTTATCATTTATTGCACATAATTGTATCTTATAAGCGACGGGTAAATGTTTGTATGATGAATACGAACATTTATTCCCGAGTCTTGGATGTTTATATCAATATATATGTATGTTTATCCGTTATCTAGTATCCATAGCACAAGCTTTGCTTAGTTTGGGACTAGATGATTGGTGTAAGTGTCCGAAATATTTATTTATTATTTATATATAATTTTTCTAATATTTAATATACCTAAATAAATATAATGTCGAATAATTTGAATAGTAGGTAATACCTATTGTAAAATTTGCACATCTGCATGCAGGTTGTATACATGTAGATAAGTACATAAAGTAACAGTAACATTCATCATAACTGTATTCTGACAAATAAATAATTAGAATTTGAGTTTGAGATTGAGATTGAAATTGAGTTTAGTTTTGAGTTTGAGTTTAGTTTGAGGTCGAGGTCGAGGTCGAGGTCGAGGTTGAATTCGAATTTGAAGAAATGAGTGCGTGTTTCAGTAAGTATTACTGGCAGAATAATCAGCGCTGTGGTATGGACCACTGTTTGTACTGCAGCATATGTTGAGTCAGAGCCCTTTCAGTGCACAGTTATTAAATTAACAAAAATTTCACAATTAATAATGAAATTATTAATATAAAATAATAATTAATAATTTTGTAATATGAAAACTTTTTTTTAAAGAGGGACCCATCTAGTGCTTGCTTGTTCTTCTCAGGGGAAAATTGCCTTTTGAACAAGCAGTAGCTTTAAAAATGTAAAATCTGACTATTTTAAGTGTGCCCTGTGTACCTACAAAATAAAGCATTTTTGATTTGATTTGATTCAGTAGGTACAGCCCACCGCTGAGAAAATCATGTTTGGTGTACGTCAGTAAATTATGCTTTCATTTATTTATTTATTCTGTTGTGTTAATTACATGTGGTTTATTGTTTTAGTTTTTCTATTTTGGTTGTATGTACTGTGCAGTGAATAGATAAATGTTCTTATCAATCTATCAAACATTAAAAGTTGGCCTTTATTAAAACTATTATATTATTACCTTGCTTACTGCGTGCGTATTTACACTTCACATTCACATTTACATATACTCAAACACATTTGCACACACGCACACACACTCCTTCACGCATTTACATAATTTCATTATCCACTCCAATGAATATATTCTTATAACTAATGCGGTTATCAATCAGCAATACCGTTGTTAGGGTTCCGTAGTCAACAAGGAACCTTTATAGTTTAGTCATGTCCGTCCGTCGGTCTGTCTGTTCGAGGGTCAGCTCAGAGGTTCTTAAGAAGAGCCTTTTTGAAGATGTTTTTAGGGTACTTCTCCTATACTTAAAGTGAGGATGAATTTTATTATAACAGTTTCCACCCCCCCTCGCGTATCCTGTATCCTGAACGGCTATTTCGAAGTGCATGGTGTGGTTATTTTCGTCTTGATACCAGGAGTGTCATAGGATATATTTTATGGTGAAAAATCCAACATGACGTCCGCAAACTACAAAATATGCTGTCGGGTTTTTTGTTTTTTAAACTTATAATTGTATTTGTATAATGATAAGACACTGATTTCAGCGAGTGCCCTGCGAGGGTAAGAGAGTACAGTAGAGGTATTGATAAAATATTGGATTTAAGTGATGGTCTTACCATGTCGTCCTTTGTTTTCAGATGTAACGATCTTGTTGCTGTTGTCCTTGACCGTCACAGAGATTTATTCTGACATTTATTCTGACCATCGTAAATATATCAGCTCATATGCAAGAAAGAGACCGAAGAAGTATTCACGTCACAGAGCTTTAGATATTCAAGTTGTTGTTAATGCGTTTTATTGATAATTTGATAGTGGAAAATCAAAGATTGTAATGTACATCTACAGTTGGGCCCATTTAATAGATCACAATTGACATCTGTCAGTCCATAGCTTCATATTGATGTGACCTGCTTAAAAAACCTGCCAATTATGGTGAAATTCACGCATAAGCCAAGTTTAAGCTTTGTTATTGTATGACGTGCTATATCCATAGTGAAAATGATCGAAGGCCCGCCGTTACAAAGTTCGTTGTTGAATATTGATGAAGTGTCAAATGTGATCTATTAAATTAGCCTTACTGTAAATATGAAGTAATTTATTCAATCAACATGCATTTGAAAATTATTTCTGGAATATTACAGACATCATTATCTATCTTTTTATATATACGAAAAATCATTAATCATTTATTCTTCAGACAATAAGGTCCATGTTTGCAAGTACAATAACTATGTTAACAGTATTAAGCAGCCTCAAGGTCAGCAGGAATTGATCTTAGGGGGATTGCTCCCGCTCGGCCAGTTTTACGTGGCCAGCTCGAGAGTGAGTTTACCTAGCAGCTTGATCGTGTTAGCATGTGGCGACAGAACCTCTAATGTAGTATATATAGGAGTTGCTAGAGGTACTTTGAGGATAAAGTGAAAAAAAGTAACTATCACCTTTCATCAAGTATACGTATTTTATCAAGTATACGTTTCAGGTGTGATATATAAATATAAAAGAAGAAACTAATTGACAATGAAGGTACATCCCTGCATACCAATTCCTGAAGTCTGTGTGAGCAAAATCGCGGGCAATGTGTTAAAACCCGTCCCAATTTTATAATATAATGAAATATCATCGAAAACATTGACTAATGTGTCAGACATTTATTGTGAGAAGTGATTTGACATAACACATGAAAAAGTATAAAGAAAAACCGACGGCCAGCTCCAACATCCTCGGCCGCAGCAAAGAGGGAATATCCCAGTGGATATTCTTGTGGTGGCACTAAAACTTTAAGCGACAAGGCACCCTCACTGTCCTTCCGGATCGTGTCACATATGTTTCGTGTTTCGAATTGACAGTAGCCTCATCTTGACGGGTGGGCGAAGCAGATACTTCCAGAGGGTAGAGTCTTTGTAGGGGTCTCAGTTTATCGCCTCGCCACGTTTTGACTGTCGCCACTCGAGGGTGCCCATCTACCCCTGGATGTAACTTAGTAACCAATCCCAAAGGCCAACTCAGTCGTTTTGTGTCAGACTCTACCAGCACGACATCACCAATTTTCAAGTTGTGCTTATTTTCTTTACCTCGATGTATCAGGAGAGCTAATTCTGCCTTTTCTTTTTAATTATTCGTTTTATCTTTAACTTACGTGTTTTCCTTTTCTCTAGTATATATAAAGAGATAGATAATGACGGCTATACTATTTCATAATTAATTCATAAATGCATGTAGGCTGTATAAATTGATTAACATTTGCACGTAGGTGTATTAAGTATATTATTATCAAAACATTATTTAATATTTAACGATCGGCTAATAAAGTAATACAATCTTCGACAGATATCTTTTATTTTTACCCGACTATGGCGTAGCTTAAAAATGTAAAATGGACTATTTTAAGTGCACTCTGTGCCCCTACAAAATAAAGCATTTTTGAAGTACTACTTAAAACCTTTTCATTTTTAAGAAACTATAGGGAACGCATTCGGTTGATGCCGTTGAAAATCCATTAGGAACAAGCCAAATTCCAAAAAATATATCGTGTTGATTTGTTTACTGTTTCTTGAGGTCTGTTTGTGTACAGTTACTTGAGGTCAGGAACTGTATGTGTGAAGATTATCAGAATTTTTATGAAATTGGACCCATCCCACATTAATTGAAAGCAGGTACCTACCTGAAGTTACCTTATCATAAAGTGAGGTAATTACTTTTATGGTGATGATAGTTATCAGGCACCAGTCGGGGCTGACAGATTACTAGCCATGAGTCAGCCTTGAATTTCCCGGGCTATGGACGATAGAACCAACGCCATTGTGGATGTGCTGGCACCACAGCATATAGTTTTCCCAATAAAGTTTTCCCAGACATCTGTCGGTTAGGTTGGAAGGGTATGACGGAAGCAAGCTGGGCTCGCTTTGCTCGCCATGCCCTTCTGTTAGGTTGACATTGTATGCATGAAGAAATGAAATTGGGCCTTATAATATAATGGTCAATTGAGCTATCGAAAATATAATAGTATGATTAATGTTATGACAGGTTTTCGGTATTGCGGTAATTAGTTTTATGGCAATTTGTAAACAACGGCGAATAAGTAAAAAGGTCAATCAAATGAGTAGGTAAGTAGGCACTAAAGATGGATATATCTCTTCGCTGGGGATACTACCTATCCAGTTATCCGCTGTCTGTCATGTCGGGGTACCCAATTTAGGTAAGTAGGCACTAAAGATGGAGGTATCTCTTCGCTGGGGATACTACCTATCCAGGTATCCGCTGTCTGTCATGTCGGGGTCCCCAATTTAGGTAAGTAGGCACTAAAGATGGATATATATCTTCGCTGGGGATAGTATCTAGGTATCCGCTGTCTGCCCGCTGTAGCTACGTCAATCGGAAGGTGTGTAGTGTATCGGTAAGAAAACAAGAGATTCACGTTCACAGGTTATTTATTTATCAGACTCTAAATTATCCAAAAGTGTATTACATTGGACACGGTACACGAGGGGGTGTTAGCGACGAGCGCGGCGGGAAACAACCGGTGAGCCCACGCGGTGCAATCGTTCGCTAACCCACTGATGACATTTGAGTACGCATTACGTCACATACATTGTATCCCTACAAATGTTAAAATGTTAATAATAATAATAATATTTATTTGAGCTCTACTCCAAAAAGCTTACATCGTAGATTATACATACATCGTAGATTATAAATACAAACGTTTCACACTTATAATTATAGGCATATCATCAGCGTAAGCATAGACTTCACATTTGGAGAGAGACAGATTGCAAAAGATCATTAATATATACTAAGAACAATGTCGGTCCAAAAATGCTACCTTGAGGTATTCCAGAAGTAATACACTCCTCGTCAGTTATAACAGTATCAATTTTTACACATTGGGTGCGATTCTGTAAATAATTTTTGAAAATGTCCAAGGCCACACCACGAACTCCGATCCTTTCTAGTTTTTGTATTATATTGGAATGGAGATTGTATCGAAAGCTTTACGTAAATCCAAGAACAAACCGACACATTTAACCCCGCCATCAAGTTTATTAGCAATTGATTCAGTGAGTTTTCCCACAGCATCCTCTGTTCATAGTCGATTCCTAAAACCAAACTGATTGCTTGACATAATGTTATTTTTATTTAAAAAGTCGGTTAAGTGATTGTTGAATATGCGTTCGAGAATTTTGGAAAGAGTTGGCAGGATTGAAATGGGTCTGTAGTTGGAGACTTTATGGACGGTGGTGACTATAGCTTTTTTGAACACTTCTGGAAATACCCCTCGATCTAATGACAGGTTGCAAATATGAGTGATGGGAGGAACAAGAACATTGCGAGTACTTTTAATTATTTTCGCTGAGATCTCATCCCACCCCGTTGCGCAATCACATATAATTCTTTCAATATCAGAAGGGTCCACAGGAAGAAGAACTAAGGAATTAGGATTTGGGGTTACTCTGTGTAAGGGAATTGAGGAAGTATTAGGTGGAGTGATTTTGTTGATCTGATTAACAGAATTTGGGGATATTTTCAAGTGATAGGTGTTCCTTAGAGGACTCTGGAGGACGCTTTCTATAGATGATTTTATTTATCACTTCCCAGGTAGCACGTGCGTTTGCTTTTGCCTTGACGAATTCACCCTTTTCGTATTCTATTTTTAGTTTCTTAAGTAAGTTATTACAGAAATTTCGATAACGGCTATATGTGATCTTAATAATATGGTGGTTTGGTAACGCTTTTGCTCTCAAGTGCATTCTGTCCCGGTTTCTAATACATCGAAGCAAGCCTGGTGTTATCCACGGTTTTATAATTCTTAAGGGTTTAGGAATACGAACAACAAGGGTATGCTTATGTACTATGGGTCTGATTATTGAAACTATGGCCTCGGCTGCACCGTTAGTATCACTTAGGTTAGGATAACTGGTTCAAAATTTACGGAATCCATTCTTTTTTTTAACGCATAATTTAGCTTACGGACACATGAACTAGTCCTGGGACTGTTTCTTTCGCTCATTCTGCTTAGAGACAGAATGACGTTAGCGGAATAACAATATTCAGAACAAAAAGTATCGGAAATACAATAGATAGGTAACAGTCTATGCTACTATCGCAATTCGACACATTTTGTCCCAATTTAGATTGCAGATAATTAACTTTTCGCATATCGTTACTTGTCAGCTGTTAATAGAACTCTGTTTCTATTTTAATCAATTATTCGGGTAAATATTATGATATGGGTAACAACACTGCGCTGCACCGCGCACTTTGAAACTCCCGATTGTAGAACGACGGGTGTTAAGTGTTTGACGTAGTTGTTTGTATGGATTGTTTTCAAAAAAAATGGCACCGCAATCTGTCAATAAGTTCATGTTAGAACTTTTTTTCTATAATGCATCATCCTGGAACATAAATTATCAATACTAATAAAAATACACTTGTTAGATGAAGGCCTAATGTTTTTATGTAAATTCAATATACCTATATTAATAAGCTTAGCATAAGTTAATAACTATGGTTTGTCGTTTACCTGCAGTGTCCCAACTATATATATACTCAACTTTATGCAATGCAGTACATCAATGCAATTTGATGTCATGAAAATCGGTTAATAGGCCTCCCCCATACATTTCCGATTTGTAGTTTTTCATAGTAACCGACAAATGCAGTACATTTTTTAAATTAGAACTAAAAGACGGATAGAAGAGATGAGATTGTTGAGATGGATGAGTGGAGTGACGCGGAGGGATAAAATTAGGCATGAGTGTAATATACTTAGTGTAATATAGACGGGGAGTGTAAGAGAATGATGAATAATGAATGTTGATGGATGGAAAGGAAAAGGAAGACCATGGAAAAGATGGATGGATTGTGTGAGGGTGAATGATGATTTGACGGCCGACAGAGCAGATCGTGAAAAGAAACGTACTGCGCCGACCACAATTAAATTAGGACCAGGGCAAGAAGATGATTGCTAAAAGGATCTGTGTTAAATGATAGACTTCTAAATCTTACAGATGCGTAACTTTAATTAAAGTTTCGGTTTATTTGTTCATTTTGAATATTTGAAATGGAAATCTTGTTTGGAATATTGTTAGGTGTATAAACGCTCGTAACGCCTACCTATCGTGTTTTAATTCGTTTCTTAATTACAGGAATAATATCAATTACAGCTGTGAAATTATAATGAAATGTATGGCGGGTCCGCATCTCTATATATACTCTAACATATTTGAAGAAAAGATTATTCACCTTCCCTTCAACCACAACAATTAACCAGTCATTGAATGTGAAAATGACAAAATATTGTTCGTGGAGTTTCTTATGCAGTAAGTATATAATAATAATTATTAATAATTATGAAGTAGCTTGGATCTAGTCTGATATATAGATAGTTTCTGTTTTATAGTACCTATAAATTTATTGAAAGGAAGATTTTTTATATCAATAGGAACCTTATTGAAAAAGCGTATACATAACCCTTTAAATGAATTACTGGCTTTGCGGAGGCGACTTATTATGTGACCTGCAAGTTTATCTTTATTTCTTTGTATTGACTTCATGTTTATCACTATTTTTCTTAGATGATGCAATTACTTAGATGGTACTTTGAAGGGAAGGTTAGAATGTTATAAAGTTTAAACTTATCTGTAAGTGAAACTGCAGGTCTCAATTGGTAATTCGCACGAACGGCTCGTTTCTGCAATACAAAAATTATATTTATAACCGCGGCATTTCCCCACAGCAGAATATTGTAAGACATCAAGGCATGGAAATATCTAAAATATACTAATATAGCAGTATTTACGTCTAATATTGGTCGAATTTTTTTGACTGCATACGCTGTAAAGCTGGGCCTTTTCACCCATCCCGTATTATTTTAAAAGCATTATTCTTTGCATTGTCCCAGTTCATATTATCGTACTTACGTATTGTATCCTGGGGTACAACAACAAAGACTCTAATGTTACGACTCGAAAGAGCACAGAAAGCGGTCTTTAAAGTTGTGTTATGTAAACCGATTAGACTTCCTACCACTGAGTTGTAGACGCTATGGAAGGTTCACTCGATACGTAAGCTCTTCGTTTTAGACAACAAGAATTCTGTTGTGTTAATTATATAGGGTTTATTGTTTGTGTTCTTCTATTTTGGTTATTGTATGTACTGTGCAATGAATATATTTTTTTTAAACATTAAAAATGGTCCTTTATTAAAACTATTGTATTATTACTGTGCTTACTGCGTGCATATTCACACTTGACATTCCACATTCACACTTACAAGCTCGTACCAATAAAACTATCCCAATACTGAGAAAAACTTATAGAATGATACTTGAGATTATTCTACTTCTTCCGTCTGATCTGAATTTGAACAGTATCAAATATATAATATATTAATGAGAGTAAGACTCGATCTCAATCTTGAAACTGCCCCGTCAATACGGCCCTTAGTTTTTTAAAAAAAAGAAGCTATTTTACAAAAGACAATAATAAATAAAATAAGATATGCCTGCGTGTGTGGTGGGAACAGACTCAGCGTCTACAGTAGCAACAGTTTTTTTTTATTTACGTACACATCACAAACAAACATCTATCAATAAATATTAAACATTATAAAGTAGAATTTGAGATACTCAAACACATTCACTCACACACTGCTTCACGAATTTACATCATTTCATTATCCACTTCATTGAATATTTTCTTAATTTCCCTTCATTTCTAAGGATCGGAGTTTGGAGGCTGATATCTGGGACTCGGTGTTGCGGATATCAATTGGCAATGCCGTTTTTAGGGTTCCGTAGTCAACAGGGAACCCTTATAGTTTCTGCATGTCCGTTTACCGTCTGTCTGTCCATTCCTTTCGCGTATCCTGTAGCCCAAACGGCTTGACTGATTTCAAAGTGCATGGTGTCATCATATTCGTCTTGATACTAGCGGCGTCATAGGATTTTTTTTTTTTTAAAAAAAGGATACATTTTATGGTAAAAAATCCAACATGACGTCCGCAAGTTAGAAAATGCGGTGTCGGGTTTTTTGTTTTTTAAACTTATATAGTTATTTGTTTTGTATTTGTATTGTAAGACACTGATTTTCAGTGAGTGCCCCGTGAGAGAAAGAGAGTACAGCTGAGGTATTAATAAAATATTGGATTTAATTGATGCACTTACCATATTGTCCTTTGTTTTCAGATGTAACGATCATGTTGCTGTTGTCCTTGACCGTCACACAGATTAATTCTGACATTTATTCTGACCATCGTAAATATATCAGCTCATATGCAAGAATGAGACCGAAGAAGTACTCACGTTACAGAGAAATTTTAGATATTCATGTTATTGGTAGAATTGTTATTGGTTAAATTTTTAGGGGTTAATTTGATAATGGAATATAGAAGGTTGTACTGTACATCTAAAGTAGGGTCAATTTAATAGATCACAATTGACATTTGTCAGTCCAACTTCATATTGAGGTGACCTGATTAAAAAACCTGCTAATTGCGGTGAAATTCACGCATAAGCCAAGTTTAAGCTTTGTTAGTGTATGACGTGCTATTGCCATAATGAAAAGGATCGAAGGCCCGCCGTTACAAGTTCGTTGTTGAATATTGATGAAGTGTCAAATGTGATCTATTAAATTATTCTTACTGTAAATATTAAGTATAAATATTCAATCATCATGCATTTGAAAATTATTTCTGGAATATTACAGACGTCATTATATCTATCTTTTTATATATAGTAAAAATCATTAATCATTTATTCAGATTATATATATATATATAGATTATAGATATATAAGGTCCATGTTTTAACAAACATGGACCTTATTATCTGAACTACTTGTATTGAATTGTATGAATTGTACTAACGTACAAATCATTTATAACTATGTTCGCATCGCAATTATGATTAAGAAACCTCAGGGTCAGTCGCTGCAAAAAGCAGGAATTGATCTTAGGGGGATTGCTTCCCGCACGGACAGTTTTACGTGGCCAGCTCGAGAGTGAGCTTACCTAGCAGCTTGATCGTGTTAGCAGGTGACGACAGAACCTCTAATGTAGGATATATAGGGGTTGCTAGAGGTACTTTGAGTATAAAGTGAAAAAAAGTAGCTATAAGCTTAAGTATACGTTTCAGGTGTGATATATAAATATATAAAAAGGATTTTAAAAAAAACGACTTCAAAAAACCCGGAAAAAATAATTTAATTAAACTACTGCAATAATAATAACTGAAAAGTATGAAATAATAAACCAGAGCATAATGTTCTTTATATATAGATATACACTATTATATATATATAATGAGAATACAATACAATTTATATGCTATACAATAATAGTTAGGTTAGGTTAGGTTAGTCGGTGCATGCCTTTTTTTTTTTTTTTTTTTTTTTGACGGGGGGAAAACACATTTACGCGTTCGACCCGCCGCTGACGGGGGTCAGCGGCGAGGATATGTGGGACCCACCGCTCCAGACGGGAGCGGTCCTACCCACTAAAAACCCCCCGGTGTTCCTCCGCGCGCACCGAAGCGGCGTGGCCACGGGTACCCCTCGGTAATCGTCCGCAGCCACGCCAGCGCGGCGCCCGCCGTCAGGGCAACGGCGGCGGCGGCCCTCCTATAGGCTGGAGCAGGGAGGAATCTCCTGGTCCAGCCACCTCAAGAAGGCGCGTGGGAACACCACGCGCGCCTTCTCGCGAGGCTTGCGTGTGGGTGGCGACTCCCCCGAGTCACCACCCAGCCTAGCTAGGTAGGGGGGAGAAGGTGGGCATACGCCCTTCTCCGGGTCCCAGTGCGTCTGCGGCGGATGGGATGAGAGGAGGGATCGGCCTCCCTCTCTCTCTCCGCCGCCTCCTTCTGAGAGATCACGCTCTCGCAGAAGGAGAGGACCGCTTTCCACGACCTTTCGTCGGCGACCATAGCCTTGACTATGGCCGGCAAGGAGAGATCGTCCCCTACCGCTGCGACGAGGTCGCGGCGCTCCCCTGCCCAGGCTGGGCATACTTAAAGGGTGTGCTGCGCTGTGTCCTCGTGGCAGCCACAGTGATGGCACTCGTCGGTCGCTTCCCGTCCGGCGATCCGGTGCAGGTATCTCCCGAAGCAGCCATGCCCCGAGAGAACCTGCACCGCCCGGAAGTTAAGCGAGCCCCGCGTGCGCTCCGTCCAGTCCCTTATTACTGGGCGGAGCGCCTCGACAGTCCGGTGGCAAGCCCCTGGCGAGGCCAGCCTTATCCCCCAGAACCCCAACACGGACTGTCGAGCCTGGAGTTTCCGCACTTCCACCTCCCTGGGAGCAGGATGCTCGTCCCGGAGGAGGAGGTCCCTGCGCCACTTGTAGAGTGACGCCTGGGCCTCCGCCTCCAGGTCCCAGGGAGGCGTGCCCGCCAATACGCACGCCGCCTCGCATGAGATGGTGCGATACCCGCGTATGACGCTGACGGCCATCACCCTCTGAGGTTTTCTCAAGAGGGCGATATTACGGGCCGTCAGGGTCACGGCACAGATCGGGGCCCCGTAAAGGGCCATCGATCGCACCACCCCCATATACAGGCGGCGGCTTGCCGACTTGGGCCCCCCGATGTTTGGCATCAGCCGCCTTAGGGCAGCTGATGCCGCGATCAATCGGGGGGCCAGGCGGGCGAAGTGTCTGCGGAAACTCCAGCGCGGGTCGAGGACGAGTCCGAGATACCTCATCTCGGGCTTGACCTCGATCCGAGTGCCACCGACTTGGATGCTCGCGCCGGGAGGTTCCGGTTGCGGTGGAAGCACAGCGCCTCACCACCTGTGCTACTGACACAAGTCGGTGCATGCCTACCTATAAAATACACAATCAACAAAACAGTAAAAATACGCCCCGAATACAGAACCTCCTCCTTTTTTGAAGTCGGTTAACAAAGGAATTTTCATTTTTTTTTTTTTTTTTTTTATATGAGGGGGCGGCAAACGAGCATGCGGGTCACCTGATGGAAAGCAATCACCGCCGCCCATGGACACCCGCAACACCAAAAGGGTCACAGATGCGTTGCCGGCCTTTGAGGAAGGTGTCCACCCCAGAATAAGTAGGGCAGCCTGAGCGATGAGGGATTCTCCAGCAGTGCTGGTGCCCTCCTGGGGTACTAACTCTTTAAATACCGCTACCATTCTGGAGAGAGACTGGAAGGTGGGCCTCCGGCGCCCTCGCTCACCGGACGAAGCGCAGTGGCAAAATGCCACTACTCAGACGTCGGTCTTCTGCGAGAGGGTGGTACTTCCCCGGTCGAGCCGGCCCATTCATGCTGCAAGCTAATAGCTTACAGCGTGGCTCTACCACTACAATTACATACAATTTAAATATTGAATTAATGATGTTATTAGTTTACTTTCATTAGATTGTGTATTTTATATGCTACGCAGGCACCGACTTCAAGAAGTACCTATATATTTTTAATTTCATTATTATACCTAACTATTATTGTATAGCATATAAATTGTATTGTATTGATAATAGTGTATATCTATCTATAAAGAACATTCTGCTCTGGTTTATTATTTCATACTTTTCAGTTATTATTATTGCAGTAGTTTAATTAAATTATTTTTTCCGGGTTTTTTGAAGTCGTTTTTTTTTAAATCCTTTTTTATTTAATTCTTTTTAGTGTCTGGTCAGACATTACAAAATAATAAAATATACTAATTGACCAATATGGGCAGGCCTACAAAAGGTGCTGCTCGTTTAAAGAACTGTCGGTCAAATGAAACCGAAACTGAAAGGGTGCTACGGCTTGAAAAAAATGCCTCACGGAACGCAATTTCGCGTTCCCAGGAGACGCCCGAAGCTCGCCGAGTACGTCTAGTAGCTATGAAAGATTACGTTAAATCACGTATTCGCCAGGATACTCCCGACCAGAACTATCATAGACTCGGTCTTATACACGACCGGCTTGCCGAGGAGTCCGCTGAGCAGCGTGAGCGCAGACATGGCCTTATAATCATGTAAATCGGCCTAAAAATCTCGGACTAATCGATGTACATACATAAAGATTACAGAACCTCCTCCTTTTTTGAAGTCGGTTAAAAAAAGTTATTAGTATTTATCCGTGGTTGCAAATCTCCCTGATAATTTTTGTACAATGGCGACCTTCTCGCTCCTACAGGTTAGATTGGCAGTCGGGTGAACCAGCTCGACCTGATGATCTTCGATTTGTCATATTTATTGCTGATAATCACACGGACCTTCTCTACACTTTTTCCATACAAACCCAAACTGTATCTACTTAGTTTCCCTGTGTAAAAACTACAAAATCGTCTAAATATGTAATGCCATTCTGATGTTTACCATGATTACACAAAAACTACTGGACCGATTGCGCTGAAATTACAATGGGACGAACTCGACGGTATCCCCTTTCATTTACAAAAAGAAGCATGTGAATCAACCGCCAAATCTCGGAGATATCGGTGTACATACATAATAAAAAAAAAATTGGCCCGAATACAGAACCTCCTCCTTTTTTGAAGTCTTTTAAAAAGAATTCCATGTTTTTAAGATAAAATTAATTTGAAATTAGAATTCTTAGTCAAACTAAAATTATTTTGATTTGAAATGGCCAGTACTGCAGAACGGCAATTTCATAGGTAAAGACCTATTATTTATCCGTGGTTGCTAATCTCCCTGGTAATTTTTGTGCGATGGCGAACCTTCACGCTCCTACAGGTTAGGTGGGCACTTGGGGTGTACCAGCTCGACCTAATGATCTTCGATTTGTCATATTTATTGTTGATAATCACACCGACGTAAATCGGCCTAAAAATCTCGGACTAATCCGTGTACATACATAAAGAACACAAACTTCCTCCTTTTTTGAAGTCGGTTAAAAAAGTTATTAGTATTTATCCATGGTTGCTAATCTCCCTGATAATTTTTGTGCGATGGCGCCCTTCTCGCTCCTACAGGTTAGATGGGCAGTTGGGTGTACCAGCTCGACCTGATGATCTTCGATTTGCCATATTTATTGCTGATAATCACACCGACTTTCTCTATACTTTTTCCATATAAACCCAAACTGTATCTACTTAGTTTCCCTGTGTAAAAACTACAAAATCGTCTAAATATGAATGCCATTCTGATGTTTACCATGATTACACAAAAACTACTGGACCGATTGCGCTGAAATTACAATGGGACCAACTCGACGGTATCCCCTTTCATTTTAAAAAAGAACCATGTGAATTAACCGCCAAATCACGGAGATATCGGTGTACATACATAAAAAAAAATACGCCCCGAATACAGAACCTCCTCCTTTTTTGAAGTCGTTTAAAAAGAAGAAACTAATTGACAATGAAGGTACATCCATGCGTACCAATTCCTGAAGTCTGTGTGAGCAAAATCGCGGGCAATGTCTAGTATATATAAAGAGTTAGATAATGACGGCTATACTATTTCAATAAATGCATGTAAGCTGTATAAATTGATTAACATTTGCATGTAGGTGTATTAAGTATATTATTATCAAAACATTATTTAATATCTAACGATCGGCTAATACCATCTTCGACAGATATATTTTATTTTTACCCGACTATGGCGCAGCTTAAAAATGTAAAATGGACTATTTTAAGTGCACTCTGTGTCCGTACAAAATAAAGCATTTTTGAAGTACCTTACTACTTAAAACCTTTCATTTTTAAGAAACTATAGGGAACGCATTCAGTTGAGGCAGTTGAAAACCCATAAGGAACAAGCCAAATTCCAAAAAATATTTCGCGTTGCCTTGTTTAATGTTTCTTGAGGTCTGTTTGTGTACTGTTACTTGAAGTCGGGAACTGTGTGTGTGAAGATTTTAAGAAGTTTTATGAAATTGAACCCATCCCACATTATTTGAAAGCAGATACCTACCTGAAGTTACCTTATCATAAAGTGAGGTAATTACTTTTATGGTGACGATAGTTATCAGGTACCAGTCGGAGCTGACAGATTACTAGTCGTGAGTGAGCCTTCAATTTCCCGGGCTATGGACGACAGAACCAACGCCATTGTGGATGTGCTGGTACCACAGCATATAGTTTTCCCAATAAAGTTTTCCCAGACATCTGTCGGTTAGGTTGGAAGGGTATGGCGGAAGCGAGGTGGGCTCGCTTTGCTTGCCATGCCCTTCTGTTAGGTTGACATAATATGCATGAAGAAACGAAGTTTAGCCTTGTAATATAATGGCCAATGGATATTTCAGTTTATTTTATGGTATGTACAATATTTATAATCAACTTATTATAATATAATACAATTTATTATAAAAAACTAGCCCCAAGTCTCTGGTTGATGGAAAGGTACCCAGAAGGCTGGCCGCATTGCCTCGCTGTATAACGAGGCTGATTCTCTGACCAAAGTATTGGCCAGCCCTCCGATCGTGGGATGCATCAACCAGACGCTCAGATAACTCCCTAAAAAGAGTGTGAGCACTGAGCATGGTCAATTGTCTATCGGAAATATAATAGAATGATTAATGTTAGGACAGGTTTTCGGTATTGCGGTAATTAATTTTACGGCAATTTGAAACAACGGTGAATAAGTGAAAAGGCCAATCAAAATGCGGAAATCTAATACAAAACACAACATAATTTCGGATAACAGAAAAATGTCTAACTAATAAATGTGTAGGTAAATAGGCATTAAAGATTGATATATCTCTTCGCTGGGGATACTACCTAGATATCCGCTGTAGCTGCGTCAATCGGAAGTGCAGTGTATCGGTAAGGAAACGAGAGATTCACGTAGGTACACAAGTTATTCATTTATCTGACTCTAAACTATCCAAAACTGTATTACATTAGACACGGTACACGAGGGCGGGTTAGCGACGAGTGCGGCGGGAAACGACTGGCGAGCCCACGCGGTGCAATCGTTCGCTAACCCACTGATGACATTTGAGTACGCATTACGTCACATACATTGTGTCCCTGCAAATGTTAAAACGTTAGCGGAATAACAATATTCGGAACAAAAAATATCCCAATACAATAGATAGGTAACCGTCTATGCTACTATCGCAATTCGCCGCGTTTTGTCCCAATTTAGAATGCAGATAATTAACTTTTCGCATATCGCTACTTGTCAGCTGTTAATGGAACCCTGTTTCTATTTTAATCAATTATTCGGGTAAATATTATGATATGGGTAACAACACTGCATACTTTAAAACCCCCGATTGTAGAACGACGAGTGTTAAGTGTTCGACGTAGTTGTTTGTATGGATTGTTTTCAAAAAAGTGGCGCCGCAATCTGTCAATAAGTTCATGTTAGAACTTTTTTTCTATAATGCATCATCCTGGAACTTAAATTATCAATACTAATAAAAATACACTTGTTAGATGGAGGCCTAATGTTTTTATGTAAATTCAATATACCTATATTAATAACCTTAGCATAAGTTAATAACTAAGTTTTGTCGTTTACCTGCAGTGTCCCAACGATTGATACTCAACTTTATGCAATGCAGTACATCAATGAAATTTGATGTCATGAAAATCGGTTAATAGGCCTCTCCCATACATTTCCGATTTGTAGTTTTTCATAGTAACCGACAAATGCAGTACATTTTTTAAATTAGAACTAAAAGACGGATAAAAGAGATGAGATTGTTGAGATGGATGAGTGGAGTGACGCGGAGGGATAAAATTAGGCATGAGTGTAATATAGTGTAATATAGACGGGGAGTGTAAGAGAATGATGAATAATGAATGTTGATGGATGGAAAGGAAAAGGAAGACCATGGAAAAGATGGATGGATTGTGTGAGGAATGATACGAACGACACGAGCGTGAATGATGATTTAACGGCCGATAGAGCAGATCGTGAAAAGAGACGTACTGCGCCGACCACAATTAAATTAGGACCAGGGCAAGAAGATGATTGCTAAAAGGATCTGTGTTAAATGATAGACTTCTAAATCTTACACATGCGTAACTTTAATTAAAGTTTCGGTTTATTTGTTCATTTTGAATATTTGAAATGGAAATCTTGTTTGGAATATTGTTAGGTGTATAAATGCTCGTAACGCCTACCTATCGTGTTTTTAATTCGTTTCTTAATTACAGGAATAATATCAATTACAGCTGTGAAATTATAATGAAATGTATGGCGGGTCCGCATCTCTATATATACTCTAACATATTTGAAGAAAAGATTATTCACCTTCCCTTCAACCACAACAATTAACCAGTCATTGAATGTGAAAATGACAAAATATTTTTCGTGGAGTTTCTTATGCAGTAAGTATATAATAGTAATTATTATTAATTATGAAGTAGCTTGGATCTAGTCTGATATATAGATAGTTTCTGTTTTATAGTATCTATAAATTTATTGAAAGGAAGATTTTTTATATCAATAGGAACCTTATTGAAAAAGCGTATACATAACACTTTAAATGACTTATTATGTGACCTGCAAGTTTATCTTTATTTCTTTGTATTGACTTCATGTTTATCACTATTTTTCTTAGATGATGCAATTACTTAGATGGTACTTTGAAGGGAAGGTTAGAATGTTATAAAGTTTAAACTTATCTGTAAGTGAAACTGCAGGTCTCAATTGGTAATTCGCACGAACGGCTCGTTTCTGCAATACAAAAATTATATTTATAACCGCGGCATTTCCCCACAGCAGAATACTGTAAGACATCAAGGCATGGAAATATCTAAAATATACTAATTTAACAGTATTTACGTCTAATATTGGTCCAATTTTTTTGACTGCATACGCTGTAAAGCTGGGCCTTTTCACCCATCCCGTATTATTTTAAAAGCATTGTTTTTTGCATTGTCCCAGTCCATATCATCGTACTGTATTGTATCCTGGGGTACAACAACAAAGACTCTAATGTTACGACTCGAAAGAGCACAGAAAGCGGTCTTTAAAGTTATGTTATGTAAACCGATTAGACTTCCTACCACTGAGTTGTAGGCGCTATGGAAGGTTCACTCGATACGTAAGCTCTTCGTTTTAGACAACAAGAATAATGATAGTGTTTTTAAACTTTATAGAGTTATGCTAATAATAATGATAAAACTTCCTATAATAATTATATTGGTATAATACATTTGGTTTCACTACAGAAATGTTACGTGCGTTTTTCAGTAAGCGGTACTGGCAGAATAATCAGCGCTGTGGTATGGACCACTGTCTGTACTGCAGCATATGCTGAGTCAGAGCCCTTTCAGTGCACAGTTATTATTAACAAAAATTTCACAATTAATAATGAAATATTATAATATAAAATAATAATTAATAATTTTGTAATATGAAAACTTTTTTTTTAAAGAGGGACCCATCTACTTTCTTGCTTGATCTTCTCAGGGGAAAATTGCCTTTTGAACAAGCAAAATCTTTAAAAATGTAAAATCTGACTATTTTAAGTGTGCCCTGTGTACCTACAAAATAAAGCATTTTTAATTTGATTTGATTCAGTAGGTACAGCTGTTCGGTGCTTTCATATATTTATTCTGTTGTGTTAATTACATAGGGTTTATTGTTTGTGTTCTTCTATTTTGGTTATTGTATGTACTGTGCAATGAATATATTTTTTTTAAACATTAAAAATGGTCCTTTATTAAAACTATTGTATTATTACTGTGCTTACTGCATGCATATTCACACTTCACATTCCAAATTCCACATTCACACTTACAAGCTCGTACTATCCCAATACTGAGAAAAACTTATAGAATGATACTTGAGATTATTCTACTTCTTCCGTCTGATCTGAATTTGAACAGTATTAAATATATAATATATTAATGAGAGTAAGACTCGATCTCAATCTTGAAACTGCCCCGTCAATACGGCCCTTAGTTTCAAAAAAAAAAGAAGCTATTTTACAAAAGACAATAATAAATAAAATAAGATATGCGTGCGTGTGTGGTGGGAACAGACTCAGCGTACTACAGTAGCAACCGTTTTTTTTTATTTACGTACACATCGCAAACAAACATCTATCAATAAATATTAAATATTATAAAGTAGAATTTGAGGATATTATGTACTGAAACACATTCACTCACACACTGCTTCACGAATTTACATCATTTCATTATCCACTTCATTGAATATTTTCTTAATTTCCCTTCATTTCTAAGGATCGGAGTTTGGAGGCTGATATCTGGGACTCGGTGTTGCGGATATCAATTGGCAATGCCGTTTTTAGGGTTCCGTAGTCAACAGGGAACCCTTATAGTTTCTGCATGTCCGTTTACCGTCTGTCTGTCCGTTCCTTTCGCGTATCCTGTAGCCCAAACGGCTTGACTGATTTCAAAGTGCATGGTGTCATCATACGTCTTGATACTAGCAGAGTCATAGGTTTTTTTTTTTTTTTTTAAAAAAAAGGATACATTCTATGGTAAAAAATCCAACATGACGTCCGCAAGTTAGAAAATACGGTGTCGGGTTTTTTGTTTTTTAAACTTATATATATATAGTTATTTGTTTTGTATTTGTATTGTAAGACACTGATTTTCAGTGAGTGCCCCGTGAGAGAAAGAGAGTATAGCTGAGGTATTAATAAAATATTGGATTTAATTGATGCACTTACCATATTGTCCTTTGTTTTCAGATGTAACGATCATGTTGCTGTTGTCCTTGAGCGTCACAGAGATTTATTCTGACATTTATTCTGACCATCGTAAATATATCAGCTCATATGCAAGAAAGAGACCGAAGAAGTACTCACGTTTCAGAGCTATAGATATTCATGTTTTTGGTAGAGTTGTTATTGGTTAAATTTTTAGGGGTTAATTTGATAATGGAATATAGAAGGTTGTACTGTACATCTAAAGTAGGGCCAATTTAATGGATCACAATTGACATTTGTCAGTCCAACGTCATATTGAGGTGACCTGCTTTAAAACCTGCTAATTGCGGTGAAATTCACGCATAAGCCAAGTTTAAGCTTTGTTAGTGTATGACGTGCTATTGCCATAGTGAAAAGGATCGAAGGCCCGCCGTTACAAGGTTCGTTATTGGATATTGATAAAATGTCAAATGTGATCTATTAAATTAGCCTTCCTGTAAATATTAAGTAATTTATTCAATCATCATGCATTTGAAAATTATTTCTGGAATATTACAGACGCACTATATCTATCTTTTTATATATACTAAAAATCATTAACCATTTATTCTTCAGTTTGTGAGTACAATCAACTATAGCTATGTTCGCATCGCAATTATGATTAAGAACCCTCAGAGTCAGTCGCTGCAAAAAGCATTGCTTCCCGCACGGACAGTTTTACGTGGCCAGCTCGAGAGTGAGCTCACCTAGCAGCTTGATCGTGTTAGCATGTGAAGGCAGACCCTCTAATGTAGTATATAGGGGTTGCTAGAGGTACTTTGAGTATACAGTGAAAAAAGTAGCCTTAAACCTTAAGTATACGTTTCATGTACGATAAATAAATATAAAAGAATAAACTAATTGACAGTGAGGGTACATCTCTGCGTACCAATTCCTGAAGTCTGTGCGAGCAAAGCTGCGGGCAAGGTCTAGTATATATAAAGAGATAGATAATGACGTACATATTATTTCATAGTTAATTCATAAATGCATGTAGGCTGTATAAATTGATTAACATTTGCACGTAGGTGTACTAAGTACATTATTATCAAAACATTATTTAATATCTAACTATCGGCTAATAAAGTAATAAATCCTCACAGATATATTTTATTTTATATTCTAAGGCGTGTAAAGTCCTCAACCCGCATTGGGCCAGCGTGGCGGACTATGGCCCATACTTCCTCATTATACCAGCGAAGGCCTATATCCCTGCAGTGGGATGTTTACGGGCTGATGATGATATTTTATTTTCACCCTGCAGGAAGGAAGGGTTATGAACGTCATTTTATATGACTTTAAAAAAAAAGATAGTGGCTACAACTGTAGCACAAGTGTACCTTTACGCAGTTCGAAACATTTCCTCACATATTTTTAGAATTATATTAATAAATAAGGTGTTTTTCACTCCTTACTTTATCTTAGAAAATTAAAAAATATTTAAAACCATCTCAGTGTCGCAAGGTGGAGTCAAAAAGGTCTCCAACTAAATCATTCACTATAACGCTGGTATTCAGTCCTCCAATTGAAGCACGATTGTGCACCATAAAACAAACGGCAACAGGTACGCCGCCTGGATTGCCGGATGCTTTTTCATCGACGTTGAAATTAATTTAGACGCAAGACCATAGGAGCCATCGCTCGTGTGTCATTTTATTTTCCGCTATCAAGTGCGCGTCGATAATCTGGAAGACGGTGATAAGTGTCTGGGAGCTTCCGTTGTGTCGTGTGGACAAACACTAGCGCCAACTAGGCGCTTCGAAGCAGCCCCTGACTGAACTAAACCCGACTCCAGAGAGGTAGGTAAGACACCCGCGATCCTCAATCCTTTTAAACGCATCGAAGGAATCGCGTTTTATTGACGCCACCACCTCCTATTTTCTGTAGTTGAAACTGTTTCGGAAAAAAAGTAATTCAGAGTGACCACTAATAAATTGTAAGTATGCCGTTCATTAGTCGACAGTTTTCGGCTCTTCGCAGAGACAAAAATATCAGAGTTAGTTCGTTCAATTATCCGTAGTGAACAATGATTGTTGGCCCTCCAGCTTTATGTTTTAAGTAATTTTATTACATATTTTTGGGATTATTATAATAGGTTGTCGGAAAAGTTCGCGGTCTTTTTGTAGTAGATAGATATATAAAGCGTTTATTTACATATTACAGAAACACATACAAAAATATTCGACCGCAACAGTCATTCTCTTTGGTGTCATTCTTACGAAATGTAGCCTTATTTCACAGTAGTAAAAATATTAAAGATTTTTTCAGTGACATGAAATGTTTATTAAATGAAGTAATGTCCATTTAATTCGACAATCTTTCGCCATTTTGCTGACAGAACCATTATCCCGTCGCTATATAATTTTCGGTGCTTATGAACGAAAACCTGATTTAAATTTTATTTATTTATTTATTTCTTTTTCCATCTTACTTCTATCATTACAGGTTTGGTACCTAATTCGATAGTGCGTGCATGTATTAAAAATATATACAATTTATATCCCTTCCCTATAACATATGACTTGTAAGGCTATCCTTGTGAATTCACTCAAGGCGCAACAGAATATGTCTACCTCGTCGGCTATGAGGTTGAGAGTGCGAAGCGCATGCGTCAACGGAGCCTCCTTCAGCAGGTTGGTGCGCGCGCGCGGCACCGCCAGCAGGGCCGGCCGCCTGCGCCGCCGCACCATCTCATTCGGAACGCAGAATGATATTTGCCGCAATATATCTCCATTGTACACCTTCCCTCTTAGTACTTTAAGGACATATGAGGCGAGTGTGAGCTCCCTTCTAACTCTCAGCTCATTGTATCCTACCATGCCCAGTATAAAGAGAGTTGAAATGAGAAATTATTTATACAGTCTTCCCTTGAAAGCAATTTTACTCCATTTAAAGAGTTTTGCAAAGAGCGGAATAAATGTTAATCCGAATGTTTTATGTGTGGACTGTATGGAGAATGCAGTAAAACTTCCCAACCAAGGTTCATCAATTTTTGTTTAGTCGACAAAGATGTATGCGGTCGAGCATTCTCCTGGTGTAAGACTACACCTTTCCCATTTATTAATTCTGGGCGTATTTCTTCAAGAGCTTGTGTCAGATTTTCTAGTTGCTGACAGTAGACATAATGAATTAATCGTTTAGCCATGTCGCAAAAGCTCATGCTCATACATATTGCCTTTCCAGTCCCACCATACACACAACATGACTTTGTTCGGAATGAGGCCAGGCTTTGAGACTATTTGCGATGGCTCATCTCGCTTAGACAAAGATCATGTTCGAACATTATTATCGTAGGTGATCCACTTCTCATCGCCTGTTACTAATCTTTTCAATTAGTTTGACATTAAAATCTAAAATGAAGCGATATTTTTGAAATTACACGTCGTGGATAAAAATTCGTCATTATCATCATCATCATGTCAGCCACAAGACGTCCACTGCAGGACAAAGGCCTCCCCCATCGATTTCCGATTTGAAGTTTTCCATAATGCCCGACAAACGCAGTACACTTATTTTAGTTAGATTTTACTATAAAGTGGATGGAAGAGATGAGAATGTTGAGATGGATGAGTGAGTGACGAGGATGGATAAAATAAACACATCATCAGCAAAGAGTGTACAGTGATAACTGGTCGCATTTGGAAGATCATTGATGTATATTAAAAACAACAGTGGTCCCAAGATACTACCCCTGCGGAACACCGACTTGACTGAATTTTACTGCCGATGTATATACACCAACGTCGCATTTAGAATCCATCTTTGGGGTTTTGACATATTGTATCTTATTGCTCAAAAATGAGTTAAGCCAATTGTTTTCTAACCCTCGAATACCATAGAATTGGCACTTCGACAAGAGCAGGTCATGTGATACAAAATCAAATGCCTCGCTCATGTCAAAGAATATGGCTGTGACTGGCTAGACTATAATTCCTCGTTGCTCAAATTCTTATTAGTAACGACTCACCGGATTTTTCCAAGTGTCGGTGATAGTAGGTCATCAGATTCCCTCACGGTCGTTGATGTGTGAGCTCCGACTCCTTTGAAGTCCATCTCATTTTCGATGTGCAGACATAATATTACTATTAACGTCGTCACCGCGCCGTTTCCGGCACTACCAGCGCCACCAGGTTTAATTCCCATAGCAAACCGCGTATTACAATAGTCAGTTGACCGTTCGAATAATGAATTCTATCGCTATATTATCGCTATCGACGACATATTAGTATATAGGTAGAATATACCCTGCATTAAGACATAGGATATGTTTTATCGCGATAAAGTGAGTAGTTCCCGCGAAATAAAAATCCGCGATAAAGTTATTCCACGTAGGCGAAGCCGCGGGTGGAAAGCTATAGATCATTCATAATTAGAATTTTGGTTTATTTGTTCATTTCGAATATTTTAAATTGAAAGCTTGTTTGGAATGTTGCTAGACATTTAACACATTCTTTCTACGTCCTACCTAATACGTCGCACCCTTGCTGCTGCGGGTGTTCCCGCGTCCCTTGAGCCATGTGGTTTGCGGCAAGAAGCCAGACGGGGCGACTTTGGTGCCATGGTCACTGGCTCGGACGTTGATTTGGGATGCCACATGCGTCGAAACTTTGGCACATTCTCACATCCTCAAAACCGCCACGAGAGTCAGGGCCGTGGCTGAGGATGCCTAGCAACTCAAGCGCCGCAAATACTCATGGTTACTCGGTCACCTGTGACACTATGAGCCCGTGCTCATCAGATAAGCAGAATTTCGTCCACGATCTCTCAACAAGGTTGGTTCTGGCCTTCTGTGATCTACGGGCTGGCGCGTACGTCGCTCCGCGCCTTAGTTCGCTGATCAGCGAGGTAATGGACCCTATCCGTGACCCAAGCGGGAGGTCTGGATGGCGTTTTTGTCCTTTAGTTTATTATTATTATTATTATTAATTTATTGCACACAAAAATAAAATACAAAGAACATTTAACATAGATGATGACGTGTACAAAGGCGGTCTTATCGCTGATAGCGATTTCTTCCAGACAACCTCAGTTAAAGAGTTTAGTTTTATTGATTTGAATTAAAAAAAACTTTGTGTACCATATTCATTAAATTTTTATAATAAATTACTTTAGTTTTAACAGTTTACAGTTAATCAAAAAAAAAATAATAAGAAAAATTATCTAAAAACCTTCGAAACTTATTAACCTTTAAAGCAAGAAGGTTTTATTTAATTATACCATAAGTACACAAAGAATTTTGTACATATTTACAAAAACGTAATAGTAAATACACATTTATAAATTAATTAAAAAAAAATTATTAGGTCCTTACCTATGAAATTGGCGTTTTGTATGAAGAATTTCATTAAGACTGTTTTCTCCACACAAACATTTTCGATTTTTTTTTTGGGAACAGCAAATCCAAATTTAGCTAAACTTTGTGTGTATTATCGGATAACATTAAGTTAAGTATAGGCAGCGTTAATTTTTAAAAGTAACCGCTTTATAAAAGTTTCAGCGAATCTAAGAAATGAAATGCATGAGAGAATGGGAAGCACATGCAAAGAGCTCTGTTAAAAATTTTTTTATTACGTCATTTAGCCCAGAAATTAAAAAAATATTTCATGTGAAACCTTGAAATAATATTCCATTTTCCAAATAAAAAATAAATTTGAATATAGCTTTGAAAATCTCACGAATTGGTACATATGATTAACGAAGAAAAAAAACTCCAATTTCATAGGTAAAGACCCAACATATAAAACACACATTTACGAATAAAAATATTTGTCCCAGATCTTGCAGAACCGGAAGGGTGCCTAAGATGCTAAGTGCGTTTCCTCTTTGCACAGCCAGACTTAGCCTCTGAGCGAAATAACAGCCAGCCTTCCGATCATTTCAAGCTTCGATCAGACGCTCAGATATCTCTCGAAAAACAATGAGCACCTGGCCCCCACGGCCCAAGGGTTTCCACCCCAAACGAAGCAAAAATATAATCACCGCTGAGATTACCATATTTACGCCGTTTGATGTTCTCAGCGGTTGCGGCTGCAGCTGCAGATCCTGCGTTGTTATATGTTACTGGAAGATGGGACAATGCAATCGTATAAACACAAGTTGCATCCCAAACTATAGCGCGTCCTAACTTCCAGGGTAGAAGAGTTATACCATCGGGTCTCTTCCCATCATCACGTGCCAGACATACTGGCTCCAAAATGGCCGGCGCACTAGCAGATGTGAAGGCCTTCCGGATGATATCGTTAAGATCTGCATGTCGTGGGCAAACCTCGACTCCTCCTCCAGTCCAGCGATTCTGTGGCAGGATAACCCATGGTGTCCGAGTGGGTAAACTATGTGCCCACAAATGCACAGGTGTGAGACATTGCATGGCACTCCCAAACGTAGAGCCGTGGCAATTCGAAAGGTGGCGCGGTCGCGTATTGTGCCTATATTGTGAGACGGTATTGCCTGAAGCCATAGTCTAGACTCCCAAACACCTGCAGCCAGGAGAGAAGCACGCTCTGCAGAATTGGAAGACGTTTTGATAAGATTATTCCGTACCAATTTACAGAGCGGCTCGTCCCACTGTTTCTGTGATGTATGGGAAACGAGGGGCTCAGTGTAAAGGCATGCTATAAGCCAAGCATCCCTAGCTTCGGATAAATAGACTATTTCTAATGTAGAGCAAACTCGAGCCAAAATTTTCTTACACTAGAGTCTAGTGCTATGTACTGATGACAGGAAAGCTGGTAAAGATACACTCGAAATTTTGCGGACACCTAGGCCACGGAATCGGATGGGTAACGATGCCTGGGTCCAAGACGAATTGTCGAAATTAATGTTAGTTTTTGTAAACATTGCCGTTTATCATTTTTACAAATCCGGACGTTGAAGAAGCAAGAAGGTGGTGTAGGCCAATAGAGGTCGTGATGCACCATAGTGAATTGCATATAATACGCATTTCCACTGCAAAATTGGTATATCTGACGCCGCAGTGAACGCGTTAAACGCTCTTAACGCCTACGAATTGTGTTTTTAATTAGTTTTTTTAATTAGAGGAGTAATCTCAATTACAGCTGTGAAATTATAATGAAATGTATGGAAGGTTCGTCCGTCCGGTCTGCTACTACATATACTCGAACATATTTGAAGAAAACTTTATTCGCTTTGGCGTCAACAATCAGTGATTCTTTCGTTATTAACTAAGCACTGAAAAAAATGGCTAAATATTTTTCGTGGTGTTTCTTATGCAGTAAGTATTAAGAAACATTTTTCAAATTTGTTTTTTAATATGATATGTTATAAATAATTACCTTTTGAAAATCTATTTTATGATATATATGGGGATATCATAAAATATAGCATCATTTAGGAAACATAACGATAAGCAACAACTTGCTGGTCAAGCAAGATGGTGTGATTGCGTTGTGCAATTTTCTAAACTGTGAAACGTAAATAAATTAAAGTAAAATATTTTTTTTTAATAACCGACCTTGAAAGTGACAAAAATTAAACACATTAAAAAGAGTGAAATTGTTATTTATACAATGTGTAAGTTTAACCATAAGTATGTAGGTATCCTAAGAATATTACAGATATGCTCAAAACTGCCCTATGACTCGTGTATTCGTAAATTATAATGAACAATTCTCAGATTTAGGTCCATTCAGTTCTTCGAAAGCTGCATTTGTATCTAGGGTTACAAAATGTCTAAATTTAGTAATAAATTATAATAGTTACGATTTCTCTACGCATGCTTACGCAGCCACGCACTCATATCACAACCCCCCCCCCCCCACACACATACCCTCGCACACACACACACACACCCCCCCCACACAATTACAATACTCAAGGGCACAATTGGTTGCATTATTACTTTAATATTATCGCAATATTTCAATCAATATATTATCATGATTTATAGAGTGTAATGTGGTCAATGTGGTCGCCCAAAAATATTTCCCACTTTTCCCATAGAAGCTGAGATTTAAGAGAAAAGTAGGGGGACAAAAATATGAACTTTTAAACGGCTTTGCCGATTTCGATGTATAGTAAAAACGACGCATTTTTTATAACTATTTTCAAATCTGCTCTCAAGTATGAGATACGTTTATTTTTACCCTTAAAGTTGAAAATCCCTCCGGCCATAGTAATCGTATGAAAGCGGGGGTCAAGTTATCCGGGATTCAGCTCCGGTGCGGTGTTCGATTTATTTTGAATTTTGTGGTTCATTAGGACCTTAGTATGAGACCCTCTTGTACTGTAGAATTTTGGCTATAGAATAAATAAATTAGGCCATTTGTATGGGGAATTTCAACAGAACCTTTTTTTCAAGAGTGGTTTTATGACGGTTCCACTTCCATAGCGGAAGTGCGTGTAGTTTGAGTTTGTACGTAATTTCATTGGATTGAAAATTCAAATTGCTCAAAAATGTGGAAAGATTTTGGTAACGTTTTGGAAGCGTTGGTTGGTTGCGTTTTTAAAATTTAATATTTGCTAGATTTTCATAATTAATGTTCTGTTTTTAATTTCTTTTCCGTTTTTTTTTACTTTTTAATAGTCTCGAGAGCAGCTCGCTGCCTGAGAACTCCCTAATGTAGGTACTAGTTATAAACTTATAAAGTCTATCCTCAAAAAAGATCTCTGACACAGTGGAACACACGAAAGAAGCTAAATGCACATGGAAGGATAAATACGGTGCCCATTAAAATTCAACGTGGTACATTCCAAGGCGATGCACTAAGTTCACTCTGCTTCTTTTACGCCCTGTATCCACTCTCAAATCTATTGAACTCGATCAACCTTCGATATTCATTAGATCTGACGACTACACTCAATGAAATTTTTCTCAAGACATTCGAATGGCTTTGAGCTTACAGAAATATATAATCAACAAAAACAAACACTACTGATACCTTGGACCCCAGACTAACTAAAGAAAGAAATAGCGTGTGTAAGTAGGACCTCGGCAAATGGGAGTGTAGCCCAAAATAAAACCAACCCTGTGGCGAAGAAGGTCGAGTGAAGCTCGGCCCTCTGCTTTAGCATACATCACTGAATGCGCCTAGATACTGTGAGCGTTTGCCAAATTTTATAAAAGGCGGGTCACTAAAGCATAGGAAATAAAATATTTTATTACGCAAGCAAAGTCACAAGTATTTCATGGTATAATTTATTTAATAAATGTCTCGAAACAAGATTATGCCGAAAACGGAAATCAGGAATGTGAATAAACAAGAATATGTCCAATCAGGAATACGACGAAAAAGGAAGCAATATAAATATTAAAATAGTTTTTAGGTTGTGTATTCTTGTAAATTGAAAAGCAAATATAATCAGTTTTGGTAATGTTTAGTGTTAATACATTAGATATTAGCCAATTAGTAATTTTGATAAGACCTACTTCTGTATCCCTCTGAATAGCATTCCATGAGGTGCCCGTGAAAGCTATAGCTGTATCATCGGCGTAAGAAAATATTTTCGCATTTTTGACACTTAACTTACATAGCTCATTGATATATCAGAAATAATATCGGGCCGAGGACACTCTCTTGAGTGACTCCATAAGTAATTTCATTCACTCGGCTTACATATTGTCCGATTTTGCTTTCTGTGTGCTGTTATTTAGATAGTCTGTCGATAACAACAGAGGAGTTCCTCTAACTACAATGCTTGCAAGCTTCTGAACAAGAATCCTATAATAATTATATTGGTATAATAATTGCATTGGTTTCGCTACAGAAATTATTGCGTGCGTTTTTCCGTAAGCGGTACTGGCAGAACAATCAGTGCTGTGGTATGGACTACTGTCTGTCTGTACTGCAGCATATGCCGAGTCAGAGCCCTCTCAGTGCATAATAGGTACAGCCCACCACTGGGAAAATCTTGCTTGGTGTACGTCAGTGAATTATGCTTTAATTTCTTTATTTATTCTATTGTATTAATTACATAGGGTTTATTGTTTGTGTTCTTTTATTTTGGTTGTATGTACTGTGCAGTGAATCAATATTTTATCTAGATAGCAAACGTTAAAAGTGGCCCTTTATTAAAACTATTATTATTATTACCGCGCTCACTGCGTGCGTATTCACACTTCACGTTCACACTTACATTATACATGTACTCAGACACATTTACTCACACACCCCTACATACACATTTACATTATTTCATTATCCACGTCATTGAATATTTTCTTTTTTCCCTTAATTTCTAAAGATCGGAGTTTGGAGGCTGACATTTGTGACTTGACGTTATGGCTAATGTGGCTATCAATGTGCAACACTCTTTTTTAGGGTTGTCGTAGTCAACAGGGAACCCTTATAGTTTCGGCATGTCCGTCTACTGTCTGTCCGTCCGTCCGTTCCTTTGGCGTATCCTGTAGCCTAAACGGCTTGACTGATATCGAAGTGCATGATGTCGTCATATTCGTCTTGACACCAGGAGTGTCATAGGATACATTTTATGGTAAAAAATCCCACATGACATCCACAAGTCACAAAATATGCTGTCGAGTTTTTTGTACAGCGATAAGACACTGATTTTCAGTGAGTGCCCTGCCAGAGAAAGAGAGGGTATTAATAAAATATTAGATTTAATTGCTGGACTTACCATATTGTTCTTTGTTTGCAGATGCAATCATCATCTTGCTGTTGTCCTTGAGCGTCACAGAGATTTATTCCAACATGTATTCTGACCACCGTAAATATATCAGCTCATATGCAAGACTTAGGCCGAAGGACACACGTAAAGGGGCTTTTGGTCTTCATGTTATTGTTAACGTCGTTGTTCGTCATATTTTTTATTGATAATTTGATAATGGAATATCAAAGGTTGTAATGTACATCTAAAGTAGGGCCAATTTAATAGATCACAATTGACAACTGTCAGTCCTTAGCTTCATATTGAGGTGGCCTGCTTAGAAAACCTGCTAATTGTTGTTAAAATCACGCATAGGCCAAGTTTAAGCTTTGTTTTTTATGACGAGCTATATCCGTACCTTTACAATGTTCGTTGTTGAATATTGATGAAGTGTCAAATGTGATCTATTAAATTAGCCTTACTGTAAATATTAAATAATTTATTCAATCAACATGCATTTGAAAATTATTTCTGGAATATTACAGACATCATTATCTATATTTTCGTATATACTAAATATAATTAATCATTTAGTCTTCAGACAATAAGGTTCATGTTTGGAAGTACAATAATCTATAACTATGTTCGCGTCGTAATTATGATTAAGAAGCCTCAGGGTCGGTCAATGCAAACAGCAGGAATTGATTTTAGGGGGATTGCTTCCCGCACGGCCAGTTTTACGTGGCCAGCTCGAGAGTGAGCTCACCTAGCAGCTTGATCGTGTTAGCATGTGAAGGCAGAACCTCTAATGTAGTATATAATATAGGGGTTGCTAGAGGTACTTTGAGTATAAAGTGAAAAAAGTAGCCTTAAACTTTAGGTATACGTTTCATGTACGATATATAAATATAAAAGAAGAAACTAATTGACAGTGAAGGTACATCTCTGTGTACCAATTCCTGAAGTCTGTGCGAGCAAAGCCGCGGGCAATGTCTAGTATATATAAAGAGATAGATAATGACGTCTATACTACTTATTTCATAATTAAATTATAGATGCATGTCGATTGATTAAATTATAATAATATAATAATAAAATATTATTTTATCAAAACATTATTTAATATCTAACGATCCACTAATAAAGAGATATATTTTATTTTATATTTATTGTATTCTGTTCCATTCTATATTCTAAGGCATGTGAAATCCCAACCCGCATTGGGTCAGCGTGGTGGACTATGGCCCATACTTACACTACATTTAATTCATTCATAATTAGAATTTAGACTTGTCTGTTCAATATTTTAAATTGAAAGCTTGTTTGAAATGTTGCTGGGCAGTTAACACATTCCATGCGTTATGATCTATAATATAGGCCCATTGACGACCTGCTGCTGCTATGCCTAAAGGTCGCGGGTTCGAATCCCGCTAGGGGCATATGTTTGTATGATGAATACAGACATGTGTTCCCAAGTTATGGATGTTTTTCAATTATATATGTATTTATTTACAAAAAAAATGTATTTGTGTAGTTTATTAACCATCTGGTATCTATAATGCAGGCCTAGTTGCTTAGTGTGGAACTAGATGGCGCTGTGTGTATGTGCAAAGATATTTATTTATTATTATTATTATTATTCGTGACTTCACCACCGTGGTGCGAGGGGTTTTCTATATTTTATTTTGATGAGTTCAAGAGATTGTGGATGTATTTGAAAACAGATCTAATAAAAAAAAATTGAAACGTTAAAATACTGTACTCGATGCATAGAAATGAAATATATTGTGTTGTGTGCGGTGTGAGAAGGATTTTAACATGAGCCTCGCATCTCTTACGTATTGCTTTCAGTTTCACTTAGTAGCCCAGGGAAAATACGGTTTGACCTTGGAAAAACGAATAACCGCGAAGTGAAAGACAACCTTTCGTTATTTTGAGCACCAATTTTTGTGGACGTAATTCTACCTACTCTAAATTCCTAAATACAATTTTCCCAAGGCATTTCCGGCCGTCTTCTTGATATCAGACCCCATCCTGCCGTTTATATACTTCGTCTGTGCCTATTCACTCCTAGACTTCTTCTCACCGAAAATTTAAACTCCATCCACATCACCTGGATGAGTGGAAGTCTACAACTGTACGTTTCTCAAGAAACTTCCTACCACGTACGACCACCCTGTGTAACAGACTTCCTGCAGCGGTATTCCCGAACGAGTACGACATTGGAATCTTCAAGAAACGAGCCGTTTTGGTGTTGCGGGTGTCCATGGGCGGTGGTGATTGCTTTCCATCAGGTTACCCGCATGCTCGTTGGCCGCCCTCTCATATAAAAAAAAAAGACTAATGTATTTGTTACGTTGCTGGCTGGTCTAGAAATTGAGATCCATTATTGACTCCGCGGACACGGTAATACGTGACTCTGTGTCAAAAATACTTAACATTAATTTCGACGACCGTTCATGGAGTCATAAACGCTCCCAATAAGACTCGGTGGGCTTTGTATCCTAATACCAAACCTACAGCCGAGTTGGGCTCTCCCGGCCTTTCTCTCCTCTGTTTATAACACTCACACCCTCGCCAGGCAAATTTAAATATTACCACTACAGTTAACAATTCGGTGTCGAGTCTATCGGAGGCGAGGCAGGCCTGGTCCGCTGTCTACTCCGTCATTAACATACCCACCGATCCAATAAAGCAACGCCTCTGGGATGAACCAGCCCTGGAACAGATTCATAAGTCTCTGATCGATAGCTGCACTGATATCGTCGTCCGAGCAAGACTAGGTACTTGCCGTTTCCGAGCCCGAATCGGGCCATTGGCTGCACGCGCTGCCTTCGGAAAACATAGGCACAATGCTGGACACTAACACCCTCATAATAGCAGTTGGTGCCAAGGTGTGTGAACCGCATCGTTGTGCCTGCGGCAGCTACGTGGGCCAATACGGATGTGACGGTCTTTCGTGTAGCAAAAGCGCCGGCCGTTCTTACCGCCGTGGACCCATAAATGATTTAATACGTCGCGCCCTTGCTGCTGTAGGTATTCCCGCGTCCCTCGAGCCATGCGGTTTGTGCAGAGCAGACTGGTAAGAGGTCAGACAAGGTGACTTAGGTGCCATGGTCACTGACTTGCGATGCCACATGCGTCGACCTGGCACCTTTTCACATCTTCAAAACTGCCACGAGAATCAGGGCCGCAGCTGAGGAAGTCCAGTTACTCAAGCGCAGCAAATACTCATTACTCGGTAACCCGTGAGACTATAAGACCGTGGTCATCAGACACGTAGAATTTTGTCCACGATTTCTCAATCAGATCGGTTCTGGCGTCGTGTGATTTACGGGTATCATTTAACGGCTTAGTTCGCTGTTCAGCGAGGTAACGCGGCAAGTGGGTTAGGGTCCATGCCTCAAACCTTCAAGAAACGAGCGTACACCTTCCTCAAAGGCCGGCAACGCATCTGTGACCCTTTTGGTGTTGCGGGTGTCCATGGGCGGCGGTGATTACTTTCCATCAGGGTAACCCGCATGCTCGTTTGCCGCCCTCTCATATAAAAAAAAAAAAAAAACGGAAGGTCTGAATGACGTTTTCGTCCTTTAGTTCAGCTGTAGTCTGATTGCTATGAATAAAAAAAAAAAATTATGTGTACCATATTCATTAAATTCTTTAAATAAATTACTTTAGTTTTTTTGATAAAAAAAAAAGAAAAAAAAATTGTTACTTATTAACGTTTAAAGCAAGAGGCCAATAGAGCTCGTGACGCACTATGGTGAATTGCGTATAAAATGCATTTAAGTCACGCACGCACCCACTCCAAAATGTTAACGCCTACGATTGTGTTTTTAATTAGTTTTTTAATTAGAGGAGTAATATCAATTACTGCCATCAAATTATAATGAAATGTCTGGAAGGTCCGTCCGTCCGGTCTGCTACTATATATACTCGAACATATTTGAAGAAAGCTTTATTCGCTTTCGTGTCAACAACAAAAATTATTAACTAATCATTGAAAAAATGGCAAAATATTTTTCGTGGAGTTTCTTATGCAGTAAGTATTAAGAAACATTTTTAAATCGAATTTGTTTTTTAATTTTATATACATTTCGAAAATATAATATAATATCAAAAAATATAGCATCATTTAGGAAAAATAATGATAAACATGATGTCACTACAAGAAATGGTCCTCAAGAATTTGATATTTTTGTAATCGACTCGCTAAGAAGAATACAAGAAATAAAGATAAAATTGCTGGTCAAGTAAGATGGCGTGTTGCGTTGTGCGACTTTCTAAACTGTCGAACGTAAATAAACAAAAGTACAATTAAAAGACCCACCTTGAAAGTAACAAAAATGAAACACTCTAAAAAGAATGAAATAATATAAATTCCATTTTCCTGGAGTCCTCCGCAATTGATATTTATACAATTTGTAAGTTACACCATAAGTATGTAGACCCTAAGAATATTATAAACTTATAAAGTCTATACTCAAAAAGGAGCGCTGACACAGTGGAACACAAATGAAGCTAAATACACATGGAAGGATAAATAGCTCAAATAGTAAAAAAAAAAAATAGCTAAATATTGGACGTAAATACTACTAGATTAGTATATTTTAGTTATTTCAATAGCCTGATGTCTTACGGTATCTTGCTGTGGGGAAATGCCGCGGATATAAATACAATCTTTGTTTTACAAAAACAAGCCGTTCGCGCAATTTAGCGATTGAGACCTGCAGTGTCACTTAGAGATAGATTTAAAGAGTATAATATTCTAACCTTTTCGTCACACTACATTTTTGAAAATCTAATATATGTCAAAAAAAATACAGCATCATTTAGGAAAAATAGTGATAAACATGATGTCAATACAAGAAATAAAGATAAACTTGCAGGTAACTACTGGACCGATTGCGCTGAAATTACAATGGGACCAATTCGACGGTATCCCCTTTCATTTACAAAAAGAACCATGTGACTCAACCGTCAAATCTCGGAGATATCGGTGTACATACCTAAAAAAAAAATACGCCCCGAATACAGAACCTCCTCCTTTTTTGAAGTCGTTTAATGACTACGACTGAACTAGGTATTGGCCAACTAAAAATTCACAAGGGCGCGCTGGCGTACGCGTGACGTAAAATAATGCGCGCACAACAATGCTTGGACAAACGAGTGGCTACATCACCCTGTGTAAAATAGGAATCGAATCCTTAGGAAGTTGTTCGCCCGGGTGGGATTACCGGATTAAACTCCCCAACCTTATCCGGGTAACTGATTTCACTCAAGACCGTGTTGTTACAGCTGTTTTTTGATTTACGCAGTTTGTTGTTGTTTTAAAGTATTAGGAATCGTGCAATTTGGTTCAAGGACCATTCGGGGAAGAGGGATTAGCTGTACCTAACTTTGTCGTACGGAAGTTAGGCAACGTTTCGCGTGGTTAGTTCTTGGATGGGTGACCACTAGTGGTATTTAATTACTAGTGTGTATTTAAGTACAAGCAGGAACAATATTTAAAAGATTCTCCAATTTTGTGAATTTAATGAATTTAATGAACGATATACATATAATGTGTGTATGTCTATCCTATCGAACCTGTTTTCCTTCACATTAGCAGGGTCTTGCAATAAATTATAAAATAAAAATAAATAAATAATTTCGACAACACAATAAAAAAAAGAAAGAAAGAAAGAAACTGTTTATAATCTACAAATTACATCTAAATAGTTATAATGCGCTATGTGCCCTGCCCACTGCCACTTGCTAATCCGCTGGGCTGTCAGTGACTATCGTTCGCCTATGGATTTTTTAACTCCTGATTCGCTTACGCATGTACGTATGTAGCTCGAAGAACTGATGGACGGTGGGTCATTAAAGTTCTGGAGTGGAGATCACGTACCGGCAAGCACAGCGTAGGACGTCCACTCACGAGGTGGACAGACGACCTGATGAAGGTCGCGCGGCAGGCCGCTTCCTACCGTTCATTCTGGAATTCTATAGGGCAGGCAGGCAGGATCAGCAGATCCCACCTCCGCTCTCCTCCCACTGTAACTCCTGTAAGCCAGGACCAACAGTGGTACTCTATACGGCGTCTAATAAAGGTAGACGCACCTACGTGACTCTATTGCTACCTTGGACCCCAGACTAATTAAAGAAAGAATTTAAGGGTGAAAAAGCAGAAAAGAAAGAAAGTCCTGTAGGGACACAATGTATGTGACGTAATGCGTACTCAAATGTCATCAGTAGGTTAGCGAAAGATTGCACCGCGTGTGCTCGCCCGTCGTTCCCCGTCGCTCAAAATCAAAATCAAAAATCAAAAATATTTTATTCAATGTAGGATACAAAAATATCACATAATGAAAGTCAACATGTTATTTTTTTTTAAACTACATCGCTTCACAAGGTGTTATGGTTAGGGAGAAGAAGCGACAAGAAACTCCGCAACAACACATCTTTTCAATTAGTTTCCATCTTTACAATAATATTACATTTTATATTACATATTACAAAACAATAGCAATTAACATAACGACCAGCTAACACCAGACCTCCTTATCGCCTAAATAATCATCTATCCTGTAATAACCCTTCTTACACAGAGTTTCTTTAATGTGGCGTTTAAATTTCTGCTCTGTTAAACTCAATACATGTTCTGGTATTTTATTGTAAAAGCGTATGCTGTGTCCCACAAAGGATGTGCTAACCTTGCTAAGTCTAAATTGTGGAATTTCAATTTTATTTTTGTTTCTAGTATTCAAATTATGATTATCAGAATGTTTGCGAAATAGGCATATATTTTTGCGTACATACATTATACTGTCATATATATATTGGGATGCAACAGTTAAAATACTTATTTCTTTAAACAGATCTCTTAGCGAATCACGGCAGCGTAAATTATATATTGCTCTGATTGCTCTTTTTTGTAGAACAAATATTGTTTGAAAATCTGCACCTCTCAGCTCTCCTCGCTAACCCGCCCTCGTGTACCGTGTTCTACGTAATACTGTTTCGTATAATTTAGAGTCAGATAAATAAACAACTGTGAATGTGAATCTCTCGTTTTCCTTATCGATACACTGCACACCTTCTGATTGACGTAGAGCAAGAGACGTACCCATCAGTGGTGCCCACTTGTAGAAATACTCGTACAATCCCACCTCCCCCCCGGCAAATGGGAGTGTAGCATGTTCAGCAGTAGACTTCCTGTGGCTGGTATGATAATGACGATGATGAGGTACAATGCGAGGTGGTTGCTAAGTGCGTTGCCGATATCTCATTCCCCCGCTTCGTCTGTCCTCTTGTATGTCTATCGTAAGTGGTTCGCAACGATACACCTTAACAGTCACTTTTCTGTCGTAATTCACATCTCAGATGTTGAGATTGTGATCAAACGCGTATCCAGATCATAGTAAGAAAAAAAAACATATCTGTAAATTTCATCATAATTTCCTTCGCTGTCAAACGTGTAAAATTAAAAACGCAACCATGGAATTTGAAAATGTATATTTAAAAAATTCTTCACTTGCACGAATAATAAAGCCGATGAAAATCATCCAACAAAAAGGTCTCAGAAACCCTATTAAAGACGTCGAAAGTAAAATAAATAACTTTTTTGAACGCGTTCTCTAAATTTAGAACTTCTCGAGTTTAAAGGTATTTACCGTAAATATTTATCAGGATGTAAAAGAGGGTAAGGTTTTGTATTAAGTGAAACGAAGTCAAATAGAATTAGAGGAAAAGGGTGGCATGACAAGGTTATAACGAACAAAAAATTCGTTGTTACGACGAGATTGTAATAAACATTTTCCAGATTTCCATTATGTTAATATCAATAAATCAAAATCAAAAAATGCTTTATTTTGTAGGTACACAGGGTACACTTAAAATAAGTAGTCAGATTTTACATTTTTAAGCTACTGCTTGTTCAACAGCCAATTTTCCCCTGAGAAGAACAAGCAAGAAACTCAAGAGGTTGCTCTTTAAAAAAAAAGGTTTCTATGTTACAAAAGTATTAATTATTATTTTATATTATAATATTTCATTATTAATTGTGAAATAGCCTGGTTATACAAACGGGCTGTTCATGTCCATGAATATTTATCATCTAAATAATCTGATATTTTATAATATATATGTCTTAGATGGGCGTGTGGGGGTGTGGGGGTGTGGGCGTTGCTAGCGACCGGGACGCTGCCAGTCTCGTGGTAAACGGGTGGCTCGGGCAAAGGCGATATTATTGCAAGCTACTATAGGCAAATCTAATACGCATTCACATTCGATTATAATCATGGAACCTGAGATGCTTTCTGTTGAAGAGAAAACATGTACACTGCCCTCGTGCCATACAACTTGGCCCTCGCGTGCACTCTGTGGAACTCAACCGGAGTAGTCTATGGTTCCTCCTTGCGCAAATTCCATAATCAAAGTCTTATTCAGTAACGACTCACCGGATTCCTCAAGCGCCGGTGATAGCCAGCAATCAGAGCCACTCAGGGTCGCTGACGTGTCCAGTGGTGGTCCGACTCCTTCGACGGCTGGCAGCAAAGTGTGTCCCATTTTTGATGTGAAGACCTAATATAACTGTTAATGTCGTCACGGCGGTGTTTCCGGCTTTACCAGCGCCACAAAGTGTAGTTCCCACAGCAAACCGCGTATTATGATAGTCAGTTGATCGTTTGAATAATGAATTCTATCGCTAATTTATCGCTATCTGCGATATATATATACATAACGTCACGGCCTTTATCCTAAATGGGCGGTCAGAGATATCAAAAACAGTAGTATTTGGGTGTTCCAAATATTAAAAGTTTAATGCTTGTACAATATCCACTTATCGCCTTTCGAATAGAGAAATACACACGTGACGGTGGGTGAACTCATCACCGCTAAAAAATGCAAGCATACAAGGTGAATTTGAATTCGTGTAATTCTCATTAACTGGTGACTCGACTCGTGATTACGAACAACTTTCCACTAAGACTTCCATATTAATTTTCGCATTTCCATACTAAATTTCCATACTACATCCGAACTTTCGCATTTAATAATATTAGTTACACGTGTAGAAAACGTTCGTTCCTATTGAAAATTGCTTCTGGGTCGATTGATTGTCCAGAACTTCTTTCCCAAATCTGTCTCCGACCTCCTGCTGTAACACTTAGGCACAATGATCTCATTTTTCTCCCTCCGACTTCTACCAACTACAGAAAAAACACCATTCTGTGACGTGCGAGCAACAATTTTAATAAATTGTCTAAGAAGTTTGATCTAGATCTTTTTAACATTAGTTTTATGTCAGCGATGCGTCAATTAAATCAACAATTCTTTGATGACTAAAGGTCTTAGCATACGTGACGGGTAATTTCTCGGACGGAACGGAGACGGGACGGGTATAATTCCTAACGTAAAAGTGGTTTTAAAACATACGTACAGTGACGGTGTTCAACGATAGTCGTGCTAGTGCTGCAACCATGTTTCAGCACAAAATGTTCGATTTTACTTTTGAAGAACTAGCAATGGTTGCCGTAGCATTAGATGAAGAAGATGCCATAACGATGTTTTTTCTATTGCCGTCCCGTTCCGCCCGTGTTTCTCGCCACGTGTATTTTATTGCTATGTTTTTAAATGCAACGATGTCAAAAAATCGTCCCGTTCCGTCCGGCACGAGAATAAACACGTCACGTATGCTAAGACCTTTAATTTAATTTATAAATCAATTGTTTTTCTATTTTTTGACGATGATTGAATCTGGTATATGTACCGCAAGGGCAAAAAATGTACAAGTGTGATGCATGTTATTGAATTATAATGTATTTCTATTTGTGAGGACCTGTAATTGGCTCTCTGTTTCCTATAATACAATACAATACAATACAAATACACTTTATTGTACAAAAGGAGGACACACATTTTACAAAACACATTACTGACAAGAGTACAATTAGGCGGCCTTATCACTAAAAGCGATCTCTTCCAGGCAACCTTTGGGTGTAGGAGTATAACTCTATAGAACAGGCAGGTTGTGCAAAATACGGATGCAGATATGAAATACCTACATAATCAATTACTTATTTAATAAACAAAAACTAAAACCATACATTTATACATATATATTATATACATAAATAGCTATATATATATACATATCTATAGATGGATACCACATACATAACAAAATAATACACACATAAGTACCTTATAAATATATAATAAAATAATGAAAGAATTTGTAAAGGAAAATTACTAATTAATGATGACCAGTGAGAAGAAAAAAAATAATAATAATAACAATAATAAGGAGAAAGAGTAGATTAAAGGATTAAAAAAAGCTCTTTAACTCCTGTCTTGAAAACATTCAAAGACTGAGCACGTCTGATGGATTCAGGTAGAGAGTTCCACAGACGGATGGCCTGCAAAGTAAAAGACTGACTATAAAATTTGGACGTATTGGGTGGAACATAAAGCCGTAGATTATCCGTAGAACGAAGGCGGCGATTGTGGGTGGAAGAAAGAAATTGAAAGCATTCCTTGAGATAGAAAGGGGTTCTGGGATCAAACAGCACAGAGTACAGAAGTGAAAGTATATGTAAGTCTTTGCGACGGCGAATTGAAAGCCACTTGAGACGACTTCTGTATTCGGAAACGTGGTCATACTTTCGAAGTCCAAATATGAACCTAATGGCCAAGTTTTGGAGTAGCTCAAGTTTATTGAGCAGTTCGGCGGTAAGATCAGGATAGCAACAGTCAGCATAGTCCAGAATCGGCAAAAGCAAGGATTGTGCAAGAGCAACTTTAGTGGCAGTTGGCAGGAAATTACGCAGTCGCCGCAGCGACCCAGCGGCAGCGAACATCTTTCTGCCAACTTCGGCAACTTGCGGATTCCAGGATAAAGTGTTATCAAAATAAACACCTAGGTTCTTGACCTTGTCACTGTATGGAATACGAATTCCGTCAAATATTATAGAGGGTAGCGAATTTAAATTAAGCCTAGACACATAAGATGGACTGCCGATTATAATAGCCTGCGTCTTGGCAGGATTGACAGTAAGACCATAGTTTCTACTCCATTCTAGGATATGAGCCAGATCTACATTAATAACTTGAATGGCATCGGATATATTATCTACAGTCGCTTGAGAGAAAATTTGAAGATCGTCTGCATAAAGGTGGTAGGATGAGGAAAGATGTTGACTAATGTTTCCATTAGTGTTATTGCAGCTGTTGGTTTTCCGAATAAATAAAAATAAAATAAAGTAGGTACAGAAATGCACACGTAACCCCATCGCAAATCTATGGATGTTTTATTGATGGAAAATTGTTTAGTCGTTAATAATGTTTAAATTAATGGTGTATAAAATAAACCATTTGAATTTATAATGTCCAAGCTATGGAATAGTAATGTCCAAGCAATTGGCCTTTTTCTCGAATCTGGACTTCTCTAGTCGGATGTCTTGTCGTAGATAGACTCACTCGTTAATACAGGGTGAAATTGAATTCTAGTAGTTCCTATTAACTGGTGACATCACGCTTGATTACGGACAACTTTCCCGAAAGAACTATTTATTTATTTATTTTATTTTATTTTAACACTTTATTGTACACACACACAAAGAAATAGTCATTAACAAATATTTTAGAAAAATGTACAAAGGGCGAACTATATTCTATACTATATACTATAGTCGAATACGATCAAAAAAATTTCGATTAAAAAATACAAAGTAACCATTCGGTAACCACCTTTTGGACATTTAACAACAACTTTCCCTAAGAACGATAGCCGAATTCAGTCGAAAATTGTTGGACTTCCATACTAAAGGTGGTTTCAGAATTGTTTACTGGGTAATCGAAAATTTTTTGATCGAATTCGACTATGCAATACAATACAATACAAATACACATTATTGCACAACAGAAAAGAAAATACAGTCACAGAAAGTGGTAGGAGTATAACGTACACTATGGTTCATAGTATAAAGTTGTGGAGTTGGTGAGTCCATCAGGTATTACACGAATTAAATTTCACCCTGTATAAATGATTCTTGATGGAAAATCCCTTAGTCGCCTTTTACGACACACACGGGAAGACGTGATGATTCTATTATTTTTACGTGCCGAAACAAATACTAGGTAACACTAACTTTAAATTTAAAAATTAGAAAATCCCGACATTTTAAAATATTATCTTCCAGATATTCAAACCGTTGGTTACAAAGCTAAATGTCTAAACACATTTCCATTATATAAAAACCGCCTCATACGTAAACAACATTGGGTTTACGATTCGGAGGTCGCGGGTTCGATCCCCAGCGGGGTACATGTTTTAAGTACTCGGTTTGATTGGTGGTAGGGCATATTAAAATGTCCGCCTGGCTAGCTACCACCATCTTATCTAAATCTGCCGCCAAGCAGCAATGTTAATAGCATTGTTGTGTTCCGGTTGTCAGAGATAAGATAGCCAGTCCCCCAAATGTGTTGGGGTTTCCGGGTCAGTACGCTTCCACCTTCGACCTCATCTTCACTTAACATCAGGTGTGATTGAGGTCAAGTACAAAAACTCGTTGTGTTTTTGGATTTGTAGACAGGATAATTGTCCACTACACCAATCCGTATACCAAAAACCCGTTTCAGCCATTTTCGCAATTCTAGCATCAATGGCCCGTGATGCGGCCGTTGTAAATTCACAATGACGATACCTGTATCACTGAATTATGTATTTGAAGGACATTAAAATTCATGACCATGAATTTCCTTCCAAACTTTTATACAGTATAAATCATTCAACCCTTAAAATAATCTGCGGGCTGTGTCTTGAAGAGATTCTCCTTCGGGCACACGGCAATATTTTAAAATTTCAGACAAAGCTCCCAGATTTACGGTGGGATTGTGTAAATTGGAAAGTTTGGGAAGACATATTGCATCTGTGGCTGAATTAATGCTGTCTCTAGCCGATATTTCACAGGAAAAAAAATATTTGTCGTAACGATGACAAAATAAATAAATATAATAAATAAATAAATATGCTTAGACATACACACAGCGCCATCTAGTTCCACAGTAAGCAACTAAGGCTTGTGTCGTGGATACCAGATGGTTGATATACTACATAAATACCTTTTTTTTGTAAATAAATACGTATTATAAATGAAAACATCCATAACTCGGGTACACATGTCCGTATTCATCACACAAACATATGCCCCTAGCGGGATTCGAACCCGCAACCTTTTGGTATAGTGGTCAGAGTTGCTAACCACTACACCAAACAGGTCGTCGAATTGATCTTTTAAAAGCTGTCAAGGTAATTTGGTCATGTTTCTGAGTCAATGATTTTATTACAATACAAATACACTTTATTGCACAACAGAAAAGAAAATACAGTTTCAGAAAAGTGGCAAAAATAGAATGTACAATTTGGCGACCTTATCACTAAAAGCGATCACTAATCTTCTTATCACTAAATTATTCTTTGGTCTTTGACTACATCATACTAAACCGGACATGTTTACATTACCTAATCATGTCGTTTCAAGGAGGCAGGCTTTCTTTTTGATAGGAGATCACTAATCAATATTGTTAAAAGATGTCATGAGTTTTCCTTTATAGCTTCTCTAGTTCGTCAAAGCATTTTTGAATCTAACATAATAGTTATAGTCATGTTATTTTACCAACAATTTTATTGATGTCAAAACAACGAATCTGAAGTTTTAATATCAAGAGGGTGTTTTAATCCATGCTATAGTTTTTGAGATTTGTTAAATAATCCGTAAAGTTAGAAGTATTCCTGTTTCCAAATCGTTTGTTTGGTGACGACCGATTGGTGTAGTAGATAGTGACCCTGTCAGCGAAACCAACGGTTGCAGGTTCGAAACCCGCGACGGGTAAATGTTTGTGTGATGAATATGAACATTTATTCCCGAGTCATGGATGTTTATATAAAATATTTATGTATGTTTTTCCGTTATCTAGTATCCATAGTACAAACTTTGCTTAGTTTGGGACTAGATTGGTGTACCTAAGTGTCCGAAATATTTATTTGTCTATTGGGGCAAACTTTCCTTAAAGCGATGCAAATTAGAAAATATGAGAGGCTGCTCAGCAGTGGGACTTCTATTGACTGTTGATGTATATGAAGTCACACTCACAAATTCTAGAGTAAAATGAAACGTGGCAAGTTTAACTTAATTCTATATTTTTTTTTTTTTTTTTTTATGCACGACGGGTTCGTGCTTATGTTAAGTTATGTAACCTGATGTTAAGTGAAGATGAGGTCGAAGGAGGAAGCGTACTAACCCGGAAACCCCAACACATTTGGGGGACTGGCTATCTTATCTCTGACAACCGGAACACAACAATGCTATTAACATTGCTGCTTGGCGGCAGATTTAGATAAGATGGTGGTAGCTAGCCAGGCGGACATTTTAATATGCCCTACCACCAACCAAACCGAGTACTTAAACATGTACCCCGCTGGGGATCGAACCCGCGACCTCCGAATCGTAAACTCAGTGTTGTTTACATTGAGCCACGGAGGCGGTTAAGGCTATATTATTCAAATAAATCGTAATATTATAATTTTCAGCGACAAGTACAAACATTGATTTCTATGTATTATACAAACAATAGTACATTATTGCAATGGCCGAGAAATAGGCAATTGCAGGTCGAGTATGAGTTTGAAGGCCGAGCCGTAGGCGAGGACTTCACTAATACAAGACAGGCAATTGCCATTTCCGTCGAGGCATATATAGTGCTTTTCTCAAAAGAATGCAGGCAAATAATAAATATTTCAATAACAAATCAAAGAATTTTCAGCTTTGCCGCGGATTTTCTATTTATCATATGTGGCGAAAGGCAAACGCATTTACGCATACAGCCACGTGAACGCAATTTGTACTAAGCAAAGAGATTTTGGTATGCCAAGAATGATAAAAGAGATCCAATCAAAGAGTATATAATAAATAACCCCAGCACGCCGTTTCATACAACATTGCTGGAGCGTTGTAATGTTCCAAATTCAAAAACGCTCCTGCAATGTATTTATTTTTCGCTGTCCGTAAATTAGATACTTCGCGTGTTCTTCTTTCGAATGCAATAACAATATTTCCATGCATGTTTGAGAAAAATACATTTTTAATTCAGTTATACCATAAATCTCTAACGTTTTTAAATCGAGCTATTACATTATTTTCTCTCCCACATGTTAGGTTTCTATCAATCCAAAGTCCGTATTGTCTGGGACATTCTTCTATTAATGTGCATGCTAATGTGTCTTGACACCAACCGCATTGAAACTCTCTATTCAGTCCTTGGCAGTCCTTACACGTCTGTGAGAGACTGTGGCAATTGTACACAATCAGCAGAATAGTATTCGAGTAAGGTTCAATGCCTCCCCAATATAATCTTAAATAACCAATTGCAACATTTCTATTAATTTTCAAAACTGTTGTATCGCAATAAACAGTGTCCTTATCAAAAGATCCAGCGACTTGAATCATCTTTTGTTCTATTTGAATTTCACATATGATATTACGCTCGTACAAAGTCATGTCGTCAACTTTGAGATCTATTTTCAAAAATCTTCTAACATTCGCTGGAACAAAAATGGGGCTCTTTGACAGGATCTCGGTGCAACGTCGCTCTAAGGCGTCCTTTTTCCAAATGTTGTCAAGAAATACTTTCTTTGGACAGTGAAGTCGGGGATGATTGGTGCATCCTATATCATGACACCATTCACATTGGAAAGCAGCTTTCTTGCAATTGTGACAGCTTTTGAAGGATTTGCAGTAGCTATGAATTGTTTGTCTTTCAAGGTTTTGCTGTGCGAATCTTTGTTCTGTCTGTTTTATTAGAAGTAATATAGTTAATACTATAGATATTAGCGTGGTTTTCGTTTTACTGTTTTGAACAATAACTTTTATAAACATTGTTAGTTTTACATGCGAGTATCTTAAAAATCTGAAACAAATTATTGTTATTATATTATTATTGAAAAAGGTATGCTGAGATGGTTTGGACATGTGGAGAGGATGAATGAAAGAAGACTTACGAAAGAGATATACAAAGCGAATGTGGATGGTAGTGTTGGCAGGGGAAGACCACGGCGAACGTACCATAATCAAATCGGGGACGTCTTAAAGAAAGGCCAAGTCAAGAGTACCCTAAACCGACGAGCATGTATGAGCAACCTTATGAGAGTGAAGGAAGCAGAAGAGGTGTGTCAGGATCGTAGCAAGTGGAAGTCTGTGGTCTCTGCCTACCCCAACGGGAAACAGGCGTGACATTATGTATGTATGTATTATTATAGACGAGCAGCATTACTGCTGGTATGTCTATGTCACAGTGTTGGAAGAGTTCACATTGTTCATCATGTTGTTATTTAGTAAATATTTAAGTCATCACTAGTTTTTTTTTAATTTATCCAATCTATTCTCGAACGAATTCACTGATTGGGCGGAGACAACCTCTTCCGGCAGCTTATTCCAGGCCTGAACAACACGGTTGCTCAGAAAGTGATGGGCGACATTGATTATGTAATTATGTACTTTTATAATTATTTTGTTTCGTCTTTTAATCACCTTCTCTAAACTATCATGACTTTGTTTTATCAAGTTTTTCGTAATTACGCATTAACTGTCTGTTTAATTCAAGGTGACAATGTCTTTATGGGACTTTTAGCACTTAGGTCTTTATGCCTGACCTATGTTCAGTGGACTGGCTGATATGAAATAATTTTCCGAAAATAAGTATCAAAACTTTGCAAATAAAATTATATATATTTTTATTGATACTTATTAACCGACTTCAATCAAAAAAGGAAGAGATTCTATGTTCGGCTATATGTATTTCTTTTTATGTAACTACGAGATTTGGCGGTTGATTCGCGTGATTCTATTTGCAAATGAAAGAGGTTTCTGTCAAGTTGGTCCCATTGTAATTTGAGTATAATCGGTTTAGTAGTTTTTTTGTAATTCGGATAACTTTTTCTTCGAAATATATCTTTTTAATGTATTAGAAATAATAATAATTACGACAGTGTACATAGTAAATAACTGATTAAGTAATACGAGCGTTTCAGTAAAATAATTTTTTACTTTATACTAGCTGAAGACGGTTTGGGCATGCTAGGTAAGTGAAATAGAAGGTATTGGCATAGGTAGTTTTTTTTTTTCAAAACCGACTTCGACTAAGTTTTTTATCGTTTGAGGGTCGCGTTTGTAGCTTATTCCATATAATTACATCATTAAATTAAATGAATAAAAAAAACTTGGAGGAAATATGAGGTCCAAATAAATATCGCTTGATATAGGAACTCTGCGAATCCCGCCAGTCACATATCAATACAGCCGGTGCGTGCGTCGTGGATGGTTTGAAAAAAAAATAAACTATGCCAATAACTTTAATAGCACAACTGGTTGGTACTTGACCTCAATCACGCCTGATGTTAAGTGAAGATGAGGTCGAAGGTGGAAGCGTACTGACCCGGAAACCCCAACACATTTGGAGGACTGGTTACTTATCTCTGACAACCGGAACACAACAATGCTATTAACATTGCTGCGTGGCGGCAGATTTAGATAAGATGGTGGTAGCTAGCCAGGCGGACATTTAAAATGCCCTACCACCAACCAAAGTACTTAAACATGTACCCCGCCGGAAAACCCAAAGTTGTTTACATTGATCCTCGGAGGCGGTAATACAATTTCTGTTTCATTTACCTAATATGCCCTATTATTTTCCTTACGGTAAAAAAACTCATCCGGTATACAGTAAGATATTACGTACATACCTCTAAAATTACTTTTCGCGTATAATACAGAACAGTTATTCCACTATTACATAATTTACTGGATCTACACCACCGAACTCTTTCGAGTGAATCTCAAGAAAAACAATTGTAGATTTTCAATCCCATATTTATCATTGCCGTTTGCTTATTTTAACGATTTGTAAATAAAGTCATTGATATCACAAACTGTTATTATACATTCATCGTATAACACAATGAAATGAGGTCACGGTATGAGGACATCCGCAATCGAATCCTCTGCTAAAACCGCTATTTACTGATCTTTGCAGTTGTTCCGATTCCGAATGGAATGAATAAAACTATTAGCATTATTATTTAAATACTAACTTTATGTTATATATTTGGTTCTTGAACAAATACCAAGGTTGCCTGGAAGAGATCCACACTACATAGTTACATATTTTTTTTGTAAATAAATACATATTATTTATATACAAAAAAAAAATGTAATTATGTAGTATATCAACCATCTGGTATCCACAACACAAGCCTATAGTTGCTTAATGTGGAACTAGATGGCGCTGTGTGTGTGTCTAGGGATATTTATTTATTTAATATCCAGAACATTGCCTTTAATTAATATAAAAAAAATAAAAAAATGCCCCTAAATAACCTAAGGAATTTATATCAGTGTAATTAGGTACTATGATATAAAGATTTTTTTATGCACAACGGGTTGGTACTTGACCTCAATCACACCTGATGTTAAGTGAAGATGAGGTCGAAGGTGGAAGCGTACTTACCCGGAAACCCCAACACATTCGGGGGACTGGCTATCTTATCTCTGACAACCGGAACACAACAATGCTATTAACATTGTTGCTTGGCGGCACATTTAGATAAGATGGTGGTAGCTAGCCAGGCGGACAATTAAATTCCCTACCACCAACCAATTGTGTATGTAATACATAAATGAAATACTTAAATTTTCAACATTTATTACATAATATTTGACCCATTTATCCTGAATATAAAGCCAGAGAATATTAAGAAATCGTGTTTGTATAAAACAGTAAACAATAGTTAATACAAATTAGAAATCTCTCTTCTCTCTTATTCTAGTTTATTAGTATTTGTTTGGTGTTTGTTGTAGTGTTTGTTTGTTTGGTGTTTGGTTTGGTGTAGTGGTTAGCAACTCTGACCACTATACCAAAAGGTTGCGGTTTCGAATCCCGCTAGGGGTATATGTTTGTGTGATGAATACGGACATGTGTACCCGAGTTATGGATGTTTTCATTTATAATATGTATGTATTTAAAAAAAATGGATCTATGTAGTATATCAACCATCTGGTATCCACAACACAAGCCTATAGTTACTTACTGTGGAACTAGATGGCGCTGTGTGTATGTCTGAGGATATTTATTTATTTATTTATTATTTATTTAGTATTATCTTATTATAGTCGTCTCTTTTATGTTGTATCTGTAGGTATGTATAAAATAAAAAATCTGTAAAGTCGAAAAAATAAATTGAATCGCTATTTCCTAACAATACAATCTTGTAATTTATTGTAATGTAAATGTAAAGTAATTAGATATTAGTCAAGCCCCCGTAGACAAGTGTCAAAGACTCCTTTATGACATACGCTATCGACTCATTACTGGCAGTTGTTTACTTGTCAATAAATATAAAATAAACTATTGGACAGTTAAGAGGGTTTATTCCGTCCAGTGGCGCTCTCATTGATAGATAAAACGTTTATTAGCATATTACAGAAACATATACAAAAATATTTGACCTTGAAATTGAATATTTAATACAACGGTTAACTTATACTCGTAATAGAGTTGTGTGTGTGTGTACCACAAATGACCCATCGCTCAGTGTCCATCATCACCTCATCATAAGACAATGATTTTCAGCTAGTGCCCTGCGAAAGAAAGTGAGCGAAGCGATTTGATAAATTAAGATTACAGAATAAATAAAAAAAAATCGTTCTCACCTGCTTTCGAGAAGCGTCAAATAAATAATACACAAATAGCTTTAAGTTTATATAAATATTTATGTATGTTTATCCGTTTATCTTGTATCCATAGCACAAGCTTTGCTTAGTTTGGGACTAGATGATTGGTGTAAGTGTCCGAAATATATAAAAAAAAAAATTACGGTCATTTTCGAAAACTACAATGGACATTTTTTATATAATCGCGAAATTTATGTATATTTTAGACTTCTCGAGTGCAGGTCAGAGGGATTTCTTTGTTTATTCTGTATTTAAAAAGAAAACTTAATTTATCCAACTACGGACGGAATAAACGAGGTTTTTTTTTTATGCACGACGGGTTCGTACTTGACCTCAATCACACCTGATGTTAAGTGAAGGTGCGAAGCGTTTGTCGTTATAAAAACCTATGCTAGTTATCTAGTGGGGGCTCCACATACAAAATCAATGCGAAATTATATCCTTACTGAACATCTACAATTTATCAACGAACTGATGTTATTTTCATTTTAACAGTAACAACCACAGCTTCTAGTAAAGTTTGTCACAAATTAATATTTATCCGTGGTTGCTAATCTCCCTGATAATTTTCGTGCGATGGCGACCTTCTCGCTCCTACAGGTTAGATGGGCAGTTCGGGTGTACCAGCTGGATCTGATGATCTTCGATTTGTCATATTTATTGCTGATAATCACACCGACCTTCTCTACACTTTTTCCATACAAACCCAAACTGTATCTACTTAGTTTCCCTGTGTAAAAACTACAAAATCGTCTAAATATGTAATGCCATTCTGATGTTTACCATGAATACACAAAAACTACTGGACCGATTGCGCTGAAATTACAATGGGACCAAATCGACGGTATCCCCATTCATTTACATAAAGAACCATGTGAATCAACCGCCAAATCTCGGATATGTACACCGATATATACATAAAAAAAAAAAATACTACCACTACTTACCAGATAAGATGGTGAGACTCTAATGGCTATGCTATGACATAAACTTAATAATTTGTTATCTGTGTTCTCTCTCTTGGTGGATATTAAATTCGTGTTTTGCGTATTCATGACTATGACTCATCCGACCGAATTCGGTCATGGTAACCGCTTCAGACACCATTAGTACACCGCTGATAAGCTCTACGATGGTTAAATTAAGCCAATCTTGGACACAAATTCCTTCGTGCACTAAGGTCGTGAGGACACCATTTGGCGTCTGGTCAGGACACTGGTCAGGCCGCACTTTTCTGGTCGATGTGCTGTGAAACCTTCCTATCGCATGGGCTCTTGGCTTTACCTTTCGTGTGCTGCTTCTGAACATCTATACATCGGAGGAGCTACGTAATACAGGTTATAAACGCCGTTCTATATGTGGCGCTAAAATCAGTACACCATTTGTGCCACATTTCGGTGAATTATGGGAAAAGCCGGTTGCATAATATATACAACGTTACTGAACGCACAGACAGCATTAAAATTGAATTTGCAGCCAAACATAAATAAGAAAAATTTCTCTGGTTATTGGAATATTATCCTTTTTCCATTGTTTCAATTTTCTTTAAATTTAAGATTAGTTTGTTGATTACCTCAACAACTAGTATAATATTGATGTCGACTAGTACTTGAAAACTTAGGTCGAATTTTTTGATTTTTGTTAATTTATTTTTTATTTGAATTCATTCATCAGTATACATATATTGCCGTTTCATCGTTATGACGAGAGCTACAACAAATTGAATCCTTTAAACATAGTACAGCTGCTTTCCATATGGTTGGCATGTTAATCTGCTAAGAGTCCATTTCATAAAATCATTGACACATCGATCTCCTATCACACAGCTGTTCATTACCTCACACCATCCGCATTGGTATTCAGGAGGCAGTATTCTGCAGGATTCACAGTCGTTGGCCATCAGCTCACACCTATACACAATAACTGGAATTTCATTTGAGAAGGGCTCAGCACCTCCCCATATCAATCTAAAAGTACCAGTTTCAGTTTCACCCACAGATCTGCTATCTATTGTGAAAGGATAACAGTAAACCATTTCGTTCAGAATTAGTCCTCTTACATGCACGTATTTATCCTTATATCTGATCTGACAAAGTATTTCCTTATCATATACGACAGGGTCTACAGCGTGCAGTTTGATCCTCAAATTAGATTTCACTCCTGCAGCAATAAGTATATGACCTTGATGTTTGATATTAGGACATATGCTGTATTCACTCATATTTGGCTTTTCGAAGCTGTACTTAGCATACGGGCATAACGCCTCGGCTTTGTGGGTGCATCCATAATTATGGCACCAGTTGCAAGGATACCAGAGGCTTTTTACGCATTCGTAGCATGTGCGAAGGGATTGGCAATACGCCCCGACATCTTTAATCATGGCTCTATCAATATCATGTTCGTTCATTGATTTGAGGAACTCCTTGAGTTTCAATTCATCTTCAGTTGATAACCTTTCACTTGATGCCTCGTTGATTTTGAAATCTTCTGCTAGCTGCGGTTTGTTACTTAGCATTTGACATTTAACCGTTACTGTTACGAGTACCATTATAGCCACCACAATCATAATGACCGTGCCACTCAAAGGGCTTTCTAAAAATATTGAATTACATCGTCCATTATCCATTATATAAGGTTCATTATTTTGATTAGCAGGCAAGTCATCGTTTGTTTTGTAAAATCTAATGTTATTATAAGAATAGTTCAATCGGTCAGTTTATTTTATAATAGCATACAAAACGGTAGGCGCTTTCATTATTTTCTTTTTTAAATTAAAATAGTGCTATAATGACTGATGCATTATAGTGCAAACATCCGCCTCTTGGTTTACCGTCATTGTTCAATAGAATTTCAAACTTAGAGCATTCATTCCAATGTATTATAGGTACTTACAAAATTCTGTTGCCAGTCCTTCAGACTGCAAGCCACTCGTCTGTGGAACTCTTTGCCGGAATCTATTAGGAAAGCTCAATCTTTAAGTATTTTTAAATTTCAAGTCAAAAACCACTACTTAGGTCTCTGACTTTTTTCTTTTCGTTAACTCCCGCCTCGTGAACATTAGTTGACTATCTGTAAGTGCTTCTATGTATCGTGCACACTATACCTGTTTGTCTACCTACAAATGTCCTATAGCTGTGGGTTGTCTGGAAGAGATCGCTTATAGTGAAAAGACCGCCTAATTGTGTTCTATTGTTATCATGAAAAATTATTGTAAATTATTTTGCGCAATAAAGAGTATTTGTATTGTATTGTATTGTACTTACATAGCATCATGACGGCCTCTTTGGTGTACTGGTTACAGACCCTGACCGCTATGTCTAGAGGTTACTGGTTCGAGTGCCATATGTATGTTGGAGTATGGCATATGTTTTGAATACGGACATGTGTAGGTACCCGAGTTATGGCTGTTTTATTACCCGACTGCGGCGAAGCCAAAAAAGGAGGGTTATATGTTTGATCTGTATGTATGTCCGTCCCTATGTTCCCTCGTAACTACTAAACGGCTCAACCGATTTTGATGAATGATACGTCGCGATTCGTCTTTATTGTGCGAGTGTCATTGGGTATATAAAATTCTAAAAAATCAAATGGTCGTTTTTCTCGTGCCAAATTGTATGTGTTCAAATTTTTTTTTCTTCAAAACCTATAGAGTGTGGTATCGAAATGAAGGGTAATTTGAAATGAGTATCATGGCCGGAAGAATAATATAAGTCTTTTAATTATAGAAAATTGGAGAGCCATATCCATAATACCTAGTTAGTAAGCTAGCCTAGTTGCTTAGTGTGGACCTAGATGGCGCTGTTGTTAACATTGCTGATTGGCGGCAGAAAGTGGTAGCTAGCGTCACAGAATAGGTAATAGTACTAACGCTAGCGTAGACATTTAATAAAACCAAACCGAGTACTAAACATGTACCCCGCTGGGATCGAACCTGTATTTCGTAAGCCTTATTTTGAGGAGAGATATAGCAACTAGAACAGTGGAGATAAAAGTTTTATATAGTTTCAACCAACAAGGCACCGGCTCTAAGACGAAGTTATAGCTGTGCAACTCGTAAATAGGAGAAGCGGATTTTGAGTCTCCTACCGCTGTAGGGTTGTCACTCGTCAAGGTTAAAAGAATTTAGTAACAAAAACACTGTTTACTTGACCAGAATGGCAATGAATGACTCACTGCCCGCGTCGGTTTTTCCCGACACTTACAACCTTGGGATCTTCAAGTCTAGAGTGAATAGGCATTTACTGGGTGCGCGTGATACATCTTCGGCTACATCGTCACTTTCCATCAGGTGAGATTGTAGCCAAACGCGAAACCAGTTTAAAAAAAAAAATGTTTAATCGCCTCGTGGGTCAATGTGAACAACATAGGGTTTACAAATCGGAGGTCGCGGGTTCGATTCCCGTCAGGGGTACACGTTAAGTACTCGGTTTGGTTGGTGGTAGGGCATTTTAAATGTCCGCCTGGCTAGCTACGAGTATCTTATAAGTCTACCGCTAAACAGCAATGCATTGTTGTGTTCTGCTTGTCAGTAAGATAGCCAGTCCCCAAAATAAGATACGGTTTCTGGGTCAGTACGCTTCCACCTTTGGCCTAATCTTCACTTAACATCAGGTGTGAATGTGGTCAAGTTCTAAAATGTAGTTTTCGGTTGCAACGTAACGAAATTGATCGGTAATCTAACGAATAGCGAATGCGACTGCACCATGAGACGTTCGTTATGCTAGAAGACACAAAGTGGAATTCAGCTACATAATTGTGGAATGCAGAACGTTGAATGAGCCATTTCATGAAATTTCGCGGGGAATTGCGTTAAGCATACCGCTCGCATGGGGGATGGACGGCGATACGGATAACCGTATAAGGGGAATCTTACATAAGTAAGATTCCCCTTCCTATCGGGAGTGATACCCACTGAAACCCCGCGGCGATCTTCATCGGTAGTAGGGAGGACCAGGGAACGCATAAGCGGCTTCTAGGTCGCCCAGGTAGAGCGTCCTCCACGGGTGGCACTGTCGCGCCTCATACCGCGATCAGCCGGCGGTATTTTTTTTTTTTTTATGCACCACGGGTTTGTACTTGACCTCAATCACACCTGATGTTATGTGAAGAGGAGGTCGAAGGTGGAAGCGTACTAACCCGGAAACCCCAACACATTTGGGGGACTGGCTATCTTATCTCTGACAACCGGAACACAACAATGCTATTAACATTGCTGCTTGGCGGCAGATTTAGATAAGATGGTGGTAGCTAGCCAGGCGGACATTTTAATATGCCCTACCACCAATCAAACCGAGTACTTAAAACATGTACCCCGCTGGGGATCGAACCCGCGACCTCCGAATCGTAAACTCAGTGTTGTTTACATTGAGCCACGGAGGCGGTATGAAGCGCGACAGAAGGCCCGTTGCGACGATACCTCTCGGACGCACCGGGGGGTGTCATCCTCTCTCGGGTTGCGTCCGACGGATACATCGCCGCGAGATGTAGCAGCTCCTCGTACTATTGGGGCAAGAATTATCTCGTAGGTCAGCAAGGACGCCGACTCTCGTCAACATGTCAGATTTGATTGATTTTTTTTGGTAAACAGAGACCTGAATTAACATATAGGCTACTTTTTTTTTTTTTTTTTATTAGAATGGGATCGCTTTTGACCTTAATCTGGACTAATGTCGAGATAAGGTCTACGATGGAACGAGCTTTCCCAGAAGATGCCTATTTAACCTGACTTTAAAGAGCTGCGGGTTATATGCGATTGGAAACACAGACGGAGGCAATGCGTTCCACTCCTTAGCCGTGCGCATGAGAAACGAAGACCTAAAACGCTTGGTCCTTATAAATGGCACGTCAACTAAGTGCGGGTGATATCCTGCGGTACGTCTTGAGTTTCATTTACTTTTATCCTGGAAAAGTGGCTGGTTCCTGTAAGATGGGTACACTAATATTATAAATGCGAAAGTTTGAATGTGTATGTAGGTATGTTTGTTACCTCTTCACGCCTGAGCGGCTGAATAGATTAATTGTTAATTTATTGTTAATGTTATTGTCATGTCCGGTATGTTTGGTGCTGGTTAAGAAATTTTTATATTTGATAATTAAGATGAACCATTTTGATTTAATTTTTTGACATTAATTTTAATTGTTTCCCTCTTATTTATTATATGCCGACATTCATATTTAATATAGTGTTATTATATGCCTACATTCATATTTAGATAATATTATTATAAATTGACATTATGGCAAACTATCTAATTAATTAACTATGACATTTTTAGGGCAAGATTGAAATTAAATGTTTTTTTTTTTATATTTTTTGTTGTTAACATTACATGCAGCCATTATCATAAAAATAATACATAATTTAAAATTTGAAATTGATACATAATATAATGGAGGCTATTTAATTGTTTAATATTTATGCTTTCTATTTTACTGTTATTGTTTAGCGGATATAATTTATTCTGCTGTTTATTTTTCATTACTATTTTAACATGACTACCATATTTGTATGCCAATTTGGCTGATCACAGAGATCATATTTATAAGTTAATGTATCATAACAACCTGTACACCTGTGTATCACAAATAAATAAATGATTGATGATGATTGATGATTCAATCAATCAATCAATCAATCAAATACGCTTTATTGTTTGAATAAGGAAGGTACATTTAAATATCTTATAGAAACTACAAATTAGGTAATTAGGATGATTGTTATTTTTGTATTGAGATTCGGATCCCCAACCGTTTTGGCCATCGTCTTGATCCAATGGTGACAACCCTGACATTCATTCGTGTAATGAAAAAGTTTCGCTCTGCGAACTACCGAACAGTTAATCTGTAGCATTCGTGTTTCAAGTCCCACCTCACTCCAGCACATCGTTCTTCTACCATTGGGATTTAATAGTATGTATTGCCAATAATTTAATTCTTATTCTTAAATAGTTTTTTGCCAGCGGCTTTGCCTGAGTGGAATAATTCGGGACTGGAACCGTATGTTCCATGTATGATGCAGGGACATCCCAGCTCCATAATGACCGGTTGGTGTAGTGGATGGAGACTCTGTCAGCGAAACCAACGGTTGCGAGTTCTAATCCCGCGAGGGGTAAATGTTTGTGTGATGAATACGAACATTTATTGCCGAGTCATGGATGTGTATATTTTTTTTTTATTCACGAAGGGTTCGACTTGACCTCAATCACTCCTGATGTTAGGTAAGTGAATATGAGGTCGAAGGTGGAAGCGTACTGACCGGAAAACCCAACACATTTGGGGTTTATATAAATATTTATGTATGTTTATCCGTTATCTAATATCCATAGCGCACAAGCTTTGCTTAGATTGGGACTAGATGATTAATGTAAGTGTACGAAATATTTATTTATTTATTATTATCATGACATTAGCTCGATGATCCCATAATATTGCATTGTCACCGAACTTACATAAATCCGCCAAATTTCAGCTCAATCAGATGATTGAAAAATGGTTTGCAAATTTTGAAACGGACAACTTACGTACTTACATACGAATATTGCAAACTAAATAAAAGCTTGTAAAAACACATACAGACGAAAATAGTTCGGTTAAAAATGCCTCTAGTGATCACCCATCCAAGTTCTCAATTGGACCACGAGTGCTTCTCTCTTCCTGTTATGAAACACAACGCGAGCAGTGGCTCGATTACTACGCACTCTAGTTTACTGGCTCACACACGTGGACCGTAGTACTAACTACAGGGCATAGATGGCGTTGTCTGTATCATTTTTAGCCGCCGTACTTCCGGGTATATTCCTGGTTCCTATTATTTAATAAGAGAAATGATAAGTTTATATTGAAATCGTTCAACATTTCATGGTTTATTCCGTCCAGTGGCCTCATTGGATAAATTAAGAATTCTTTTTACGTACCTGCAGGATAAAAAAATATCACACTGACCTGCTCTCGAGGAACAAGCTAATTATAAATACGCTTTAATCGCTTTAATTATGCTTATTATATTTCGAAAATTTCAAGCGGCCTCTTTTTTTTATAATCGTGAATTCTGGATAATAACCGTTATGAAAGTTATTTACTTAGGTATTATTTACAATTACCATTTAGGCTTTTCGAGTGCGGCTCAGACCAATTTTTTTTCTGTAAAATTATCCAAATACCATCTCTATAGAATCCATTTTCGGCTTTCACGCTACTATACGTAAGAGAGCGACATCCATGGTGCGGCGGACACGGGCCAGCGGCAACAGCCTCCTGATTGCAGTGGCAGGCCGAATGGATGGGCCATTCATGAAGCACTCAACTGGTTGTCGTTGTATGCACCAGTGCCCCAGATCACACGCAACAGTCCAATTTTTCTTACATAATAATTTAGACATACACATTCTACAATTTCCATAATAATAATTCAATTTTCACAATAATTTCAAATTAATATAATTTAGATTTATTTTATGTTTTAATTTTTCAATTGACATTAGAAATTATAATTGTTATATTAAATTTTCAATGTCTACCACCGTTTACTAAAATAGTTATAGGTGACTGTACTAACAAAGATGGACCTAATTGTCTGGAAAATAAATGATTTAATATTTCTGTTTGAGGCTGCCTGCCCACGACAGACTTTTTGTGGAACCGATAATCGGGCCAATTTAAAAACGAATCTAAAACGAATAAATATATTTCTGTTACTGTTTTGAATGATTAGTTGGGACCAACATTTGTAACCTTTTTACAGGAGAGGAGAGTGATGTTTTTCTGACGTAAGTACTTATAATGTCACTTTCGATCAGGTGAGATTGTGTGTCAAGTCATTCATAAAAAATATGTATGTGTATGTTTCTATGTTGCCTCCTGAGCCTAAGATTTCGAAGTGCAATGTATTGTTATATACCTATGTTTTAATCGCCAGGGCGTCAATGACATGGGGTGCGATGTCAGACAACCTCCTCGTGTGCCTGATGGCTACTTGTCCCCCTGGATATGTCTGGGGGGAACGGTAGTCGTTGGGCCGGTGCACCCTGGGCATCGGTCAACAACTTCCCTTTAAGGGTTCTTGTTGGCCGATGGCGAATAGTCTGACACCGGGGGGCTCCTCCGCGTGTCCCTCTGGTTTAGCAGAGGGCACTGCGGATGGAGCAGGAGACGCTCCCCTCCTAGTGGGGGAGTAAGGGTGGGCTCGGTGTGCACTCGCACTGCCGCCGAGCAGGCCTGGGGAGGAGGTTTGGGGTGAACCTCCTACCCCTTGCCACCGCCGGGCTCGTAATCCGGGACTGCGGCTTTCAGCTGCAGTCCGGAACCGAGGGTCTTGGCTTAACCGCCCGGACCGCGAGGAAGGAAAACCTCTATAAAAAACCAGCCCAAGTTTCGGCTCCGAGGCCCGCCTCGGCGCCGAATGCCCTCGTCGCTCTACTCCCGAAAATTCGTTTTCGGGAGTGGAGCGACGAGGGAAGGTGGAGGGCATATTCCACCACAGCGGGCTGCGGCGAGGAAGCGGCGCTCCCTGAGGAATGCCCATCTGGGCAGGGGACGCCGTGGAATCGTCTGCAGCACTTGGGCGACCTCTCCTTGACGACTGCAGCTAAGGCTGCGGCCGTCGACGAGAGGTCGTGGGAAGCGGCCCTCTCCCTCTGTTCGCAGGGGGAGACGGCGGGAGGGTTGGAGGGGCGGTGTTCCCCCGCCTCCTCTCCGGGCCTCCCGCTGTTGCGGGCCGCTATGGTAGGGGACGACCTCTCTGTTGAGAGGTCGTAGCCGTGCGGGACGGCCACTCTTTGCCGGCCGCAGCCAGGTTCGAGCTGCATACGCCAAGGAGAGGCCGTGGAAAGCGGTCCTCTCTCTCTGCGAGGTCACTCGCAGAGCGAGGGGAGATGCAGCCGCATGGGGGGCACGGAGGAGAGCTTATCTTTAATGATAGGCGATCCTCTCCCCCCCTACCCTGCGGGGCCTGGGTGGCGATCCGGGGGGATCACCGCCCACACATAGGCCCCGCGAGAAGGCGCGCGCGGTGTTTCCGCGCGCCTTCTAGAGGTGGCTGGACCAGGCGATTCCTCCCTGCTCCAGCCCAGAGGTGGACCCGCCGCCGCTGTTGTTCGGCGGCGGGCATCGCGCTGGCGTGGCTGCGGACGAATACCAGATGGTACCCGTGGCCACGCCGCACAGGCGCGCGCGAAGGAACACCCAGGAGTTTTTAGTCGGTAGGCCGGCACCTTCTGTGCCGGAGTCCGACATAATCCGCCCCCCTCCACCGAGGAGGGCGGATAAGCATGAGCGTTTCTCCTGGTAAAAAAAAAAAAAAAAAAAAAAAAAATGGCGTCAATGACATATTTTATTGATAGATGTATTTATAAAGAAAATAATTTTAAGTTATAAAATACAAATTATGTAACACCTATGCTCTCGGATTTTTTTTGGTTTTCGAATATTTAATATTTTATTGCGATTTGTCTATTGCAATTATCGATTTATATGCTATAGACATAGTCGTGCGAACAAATCATTTTCGTGCTTTTCTTAGTAACCGAAACAGCGCCATCTCTTAGAATCGTCGAGAACTAATAGGACTGCTGAGAATAAATGCTCCAAACCACCGCGCAAAATCAAAATTTCTTTTAAGCTGTGCTCACATCCTGAAAAATTACAATAATGGTCAAAATATGATTTTTACGAGTATGACATCATCTTCGTAATACTTAAAGTAATAGACTTAAAGAAATTAATATTTTAACATTTTCGTCACAACATATAATATGAAAATCTTGTATATGTTAAGAGAAATATATATTCATTCGAGAAACATTGTGACAACAAAAATCAATTAGCTGTACTTTTAGTAGACTTAGTAAAGTTAGTAAGTCATGCAAAGGTCAATGTGTGCGCTTCTACAACAATGTTCCCATGGATATACAGAATCTTCCGTTTAATAAATTTAAACTTAATATAAAACTAAAATTATGTAAAAAGGGATATTACAAAATTTCAGTGTACATTAATGATAGTAATCCATGGTATTAAACGGCTCCTCTACACGATGTATAAAAATTGTTGTAACCTTTCTAGATTGTAAATGAGTGATTGAAAAGAGACAAACACACACACACACACACACACACCACAGACACACCACACACACACACACACACACACCACACGCACACACACACGCACACATACACACACACACACATGACATAGCTATTGTTGTAACTGTCATCATGGAAGAGCGGGGATTCCTGATACAGGTATTTATTTACTTAATAGGGGTCCTCAGCAATGAAATACGATACTGTAAACTATGGTTACACAATAAATCAATTTTAATTTTAATAATTTTTAAATTTCAATAAAACTCGAGTTTGTGCTTACGTCTTTGTACTATTAGAGACTACTTTGTACTTTGTAGTACTAGAGTGTGATGGTCAGGATCTGACGATGGAGCATTAAAAGTAGAAGTAGTATAAGTTACCTGTATTTGTGTACCACCGAAGTGATTCCATGTTTTATTTCGGATCCATTAAAAGGATAAACTCGAGCTATACGGAAAAATAAGAGAAACGTAGAAATGTTATTTAAAAATATACCTACTGAATTCTGCTTAGAAATCGAACTTGTAATTCCACGCTTCCGAGAAGTCAACCAAGCAATTAGAAGAAGAAGAAGGGAATCAGCCAATATTTAAAGATAAAGAGAATTTTTACAGGGATTAAAATGAAAAAAAAAATAACAAGATTTGTTTGTGTGTATAAATAATTTAATTGCAAATCTATATTACTTAAATTATATTGCGCAACAGGGAATCACACACCTTTGACATTATTAACATACTCGTATTGACTAATAATTATTAATAATAAAAGAGTCCTAAATCCTTCGTTACATTAAAAGCGATGCGGGGAAGTAAGCCTCTGGCGCGCCATGAGCATTCCTGTGTATTTCGAAATATGAATCGTGGATATTGTTTCAAGTAAATTTGAAATACTCAAACACTTGTTTGGGATATGTTTAACCACCCTTATTTGGGTAATGGTCGTGACGTTATGTGTGCACGTATCTCAGTGTTGCCCGCAGGGAAACTCGGTTATATTCATTCAAAGCCTTGTAACCTTGTAATAAGTCTAGTCCCGTGCATTTCCCTGTTTCCTGTACGTACGCAAACTACCAGTAGGGCAAGCATCTTCATTCTGGAGCTGGCGTTTCTTCATCAGGAGTCGTTTCGTCATCGCCTTCACCGCCTGGCGTAGTGGCCTCATCCCCACCACCATCCATTGAATTTCCATCTGTCGTTTCGTTACCGCCATCGCCACCTGTGGTGCTTTCAGCGTCATCCCCGCCAGTGGCTCCTGTTGTGGCGTTCTTGTCAGTGTCGCCACCTCTATCTGGCTTATGCGTTGTAGTCTTGGCAGTGGAGGACATTTTGTTTTCGCATCCAACGTAGATGTTCACAGATATCGGGAGATTGTGAAGTGATCTTATTACAAGGATTATGTAGCGGCGGCGTAGTCCGCCTCTTGTTATCGACACCTTCGGACCTCGGCCCATTCCAAGTCGGTCAACCACTCGGAAGTAGGTGATCTGAAAAATTAATGTTCTATTTACTAGGTGAGCTCACTAATGTCAAAGTAGAGGGCTGATAAACTACAAAAGTTGAAGTATCTGCCTAGTGGGAGAGAGCGAACGCAGGGAAGACGCACAAAAGTTAGTTTTGTGTTTTTATAATATTGTTAATATATTTTGCTCATCCCCTTTGAATTTAATATCTTGTATCTTTACCCTAAGGTTTGCCTGGAAGAGATCGCTGTTAGCGATAAGGCCGCCTTTTTGTGCGATTAATGATGTACGCTGTATTCTTCATGTAGCTTTTGTTAATTGTGCAATAAAGAGTATTTGATTGATTGATTGATTGATTGATTTAATCTATAAAAAGGAGCATCGATCAATCAAACTTTCGACGAAACGTGAATCGATTAAGAGTCCGTTCTGTATAAAATGACATCGGTCAGTAGTGGTTTCGACGAAACGTGATTCTATCAAGAGTTAAGTCTATGTAAAATATCAGCGGTCAACAGTGATTTCGACGAAACGTGAATCGGCGGATAGTGTTTCGATATTTCGTTGTAGATTTCGCTAAAAGACATTTCAACCTGAAAAATGTTCACTTACATTTTGATATGAGATTCAAGGCACGCGTCAATATATCTGCAATGGATTTACGTAATCTGCAGACCCGATCCATTGTTCCTCTACTGCAAAATAGTGATAATATGAAATACTTACCGGGCATTTGAAGTGTCTCCCATATCTCGCAACTTGAACACCAAACGGGACTCTTTCTTTATAAAGCCTATCCGAAGCTACTAAGATATCATTTTTCTTAAACATACCAACATAGAAATCCCTACAAACGGCTATATGTATGTATAACGTCAAAAATATTACTAAATAATGTCTCATTATTGTTTTATGACACTATAAGTGGGAAAGTTTGATCGAAAATAACCAAATTTCTTACACTTTATAAAGGCCGTTGCTAAAATTACGTCATTGCGAATGAAAATTAATTATTTTAGTAATTTTATTAGGCGTTGTGTTTATGGATAATTTAAGTTTTAGTGGCTTTAAACTTGAATAGGCGTATACTAAAATTTTCTCGTAAAACCCAAATTATAATTTACATAATTTTGTTTTAATGTAATGAATGAATGACGTAAGGGAACGTGTACGATATTTTGATGAAGGTACCTATGTCTCATTACGTCAAATTAGATGCCTAACACGTACGAGATGAGACGTATGACGTAAGTGACGTACTGTAGCAATCACATTAGCTGACATCTTCGTTTAAAGTTAAGATACATGTGAATCGGAGAGCACAATAATGAAGCAGTCGTGGTTGTTTACAATTAATGGCTTCATCATCATCATATCAGCCGAAGAACGTCCCCTGCTGGACAAAGGCCTCCCCCAAAGATCTCCACAACGATCGGTCCTGCGCTGCCTGAGGCTTACCCAGTTGAAATTCCATGTGGCCTTGAGAGACAATAGCCTCAGGTCTCTACTATTCGTGCAGAGCCTCGTCAGGAGTAAGGGCAATATGGAGAGTAAGGCCCAAAATTGACCATGCACACCACGCGAGGGTAAATATCACGAGTCAATAAACAATTTTTGGGAACTAAAGTAGCCATTGATTATTTTTTTAGAAAATTGTTTTAGGAGATCTTAGCGTCTTCTACAACACAATGAAGTTCACAGTGGTAACTTTAATTTAATATTGTAGATTTTATTACTAAATACCTATACTATACCTAAAACAAGCTACAGAATTGTTAGAAAACATTGTTATTGTTTACTGATGGGTATTCTGGGATGGGTATCCTTCAACAAAAAACCAGGAACTTTAAGATTATTGGAAGTTACACACCACAAAAATTACGTCTACACGAGTGATTCAGTCCCACATAGCTAGTGTATATGCTAGTACCTATCTTCCACATTCAGAAACAAATTATTACGTGTCGGCATCACACGCCTTGTCATATGTCTCAATCCGCTAACATTTCGCACATGTGCGCGCACCTTAATAAAATCCTCCAATATGTTTGTGATACATTTGACAAGTCTAAAGGTACAGTTAACTACATTTACAAAAATTTTCCACCCAAATCACAATTTGATCATGATGTAAGTGGATGAAACGATCCAAAATATATACAATTATTAATATAAATTAAAAATGTAGCATTTCCTGTGTAGTTTGTATGTGCATCCCTATTTAATACCGCACAACCTACCTATTTCAAATATACTGTCCTTTACCCAAACGTTGCCTGGAAGAGATCGCTTTTAGTGATAAGGTCACCAAATTGTACATTCTATTCTTACCACTTTTCGGTCCAAAGTCCAAAGTCCGGCTGCCAGGACTCAAAAACGCTGTCATCATTGCTACTTGATGGCAGATTTAGGTGAGATGGTGGATATGAGTACGCCTGCTTCCCGTCGGAGTAGGCAGAGACTATTGATTTCCACTTGCAACGATCCTGACATACTACTTTAGCTTCGTCCACTCTAACATGTAGTCTGCTATACAAACTGTCCACGTCTACGACTCCTAGGCGAGTGGCCAAGACTGTGGCCACCTTTCTTGCAGACAGGCGTTTCCAAGTAGCAGTGGTGGACGCCCTGTCGCCGGAGCGCGTCATCGAGGCCGAAGTGCCTCAAGGTACGCCAAGTACACAGACGATATCCCACTGACAGACGGTACGTCACTAGCTCTGTTCGCGGACGACGCGGCGTACTACGCGTCGTCCCGGAACGTCAAACATGCCGTCAACAAAATACAGAGGACTTTGGACGCTCTCCCCGACTGGCTAAGTACGAGTAAGTGGAGACTTTCAGTTAATGTTTAACAAAACGCAAACCGCCGCACCATGCGCGCCCGCCCGACTTCAGATAGCTGCCCAGAGACCTAGTGGACCTAGCGACAGAAACCCCTAGCAGCAGACCATTGTCTGGAGAGCGTGAGAAGAATACTACTAAGGCTCTTCGATGTAATGCTTCCTACACGCTCGTCGATTAGTGGTCGACCGCACCTGACCTTTTAGATATGAGCGGTAGTGTGGTAGCATTTGTGTGCGAGTTCTCTTTGACTAGTTTTGTATACTGAAATATCTGGCTAACTGTAGCTGTCTAGGGAAAAGCTGCAATTGGAATTTTGTTTAGATATTGTACAGTTATGAGGTGTAAACGAAATATGGAGCTGAAATGCACCCGAAGCGCAAACAATTTAGTCGTAAATATTTTATAGTATGGCGACGTCGTATACCACTTCAGGGAATAACGCTCTTGCCCATTAGTTGCTGGACTGGTATGGTCACTTTACACCAACGTTAAGTATATTGCGATGCGTAATTTTTTTTTTTTATGGTTAACTGGATACGACTCACCACACCACAATCTCATCTGAAAATCTCACCAAAAAAATCGACTAATTTAATGAAAAGAAGGACATTCTTGGTATGCTAATAACCGCCTCCGTGGCTCAATGTAAACAACATTGGGTTTACGATTCGGAGGTCGCGGGTTCGATCCGGGTACATGTTTAAGTACTCCGTTTGGTTCGTGGTAGGGCATTTTAAATGTCCACCTGGCTAGCTACCACCATCTTATCTAAATCTGCCGCCAAGCAGCAATGTTAATAGCATTGTTGTGTTCCGATTGTCAGAGATAATATAGCCAGTCCCCCAAATGTGTTGGGGATTCCGGGTCAGTACGCTTCCACCCTCGACCTCATCTTCACTTAATATCAGTTGTGACTGAGGTCAAGTACGAAACCTTCGTGCATAAAAAAAAATGCTCATATCTTTAAAGTAACAACGCCTCTGCTTTCCGCCCCCGATTTAAGGACACAGAACAAATACATTGTTCATTTTGAAAACCTCCTAGTCACCCTTTAAAACCGATTTGACTTATGAGTAGATGGACTAAGTCGCGTTTTGCTTAAATGTTATTTTTTCTCGCTTTTGTTACGACGTTGTTTGTCTATTTAGCAAATTGCGCAATTCGCTTTAGGCCTAGGGCGGTATCAGTCTATTTAGTAGATTGCCTAAATATTCCTCAGCCTGAGTCGCGTTATGCCTAAATGTCATATCTTTGAAAGGATCGCTAATGATTCGTAAACCCTATGTTCTTCCTATTGAGCTACGCAGGCGGTTAAAAAAAGGTTGTAATTATTTAGTATTTATCTAATAAGTTAGCACCTTAACAAGTAAAGCTTAGAAAATATTAGCGAGCGAATCCAAAAATTTTTGCATTGTCCGACGGTGATCATATTAAAATTTGGCAGAGATCCTGCCTGATATCTGAAGAAAGACATAGGCCACTTTTATCCTAATTATTCCGTGACTAAACCAATACTGACGAAGCGGGGGAGGAAAGCTAGTTATAAATATAGCCTCTAAATAGGCATCAGATCAATAAAATAATCTAATCGTGAATCGTTTTGTGTGATCAATCGTTCAATCTATCAATTTGTTACCGTTGATTGATGGTGTGACTACATTTTTACAGAAATAGTTTTAGTGAAACGTGGGCGAAGTTGAAATGTCTAGGGACTTACGGAGTAACTTTGGATAAATATATTACTGAATTACTTAACATTTTAGTATAAAAAGATCATTTGGTGTATACTTGGAAGTCCAGGAGTAGACTAAGGGTATACACTTTGCAGCTGTGACGCGCCACCGAGACACGAAATATCTGCAAAATGCAGCTTAGGTGCTTAAATATTCGTAGTAAAGACTTTTGCATACAATCAATGTTGTGATTTTATGGACTGTATAAAGATAAAGAGGTTTCTTAGGGTGCTGAAAATTATATTTATTCTACTGTAACAAGATGAGCCCAAAGCAAAGACAATACAATAAACAAAATAGTCAAAAAGACAGGCAAATGGTAAAAAAATATAATAGTAAAAAGTATACAATATTACTATAAAAAGATGCCTATACGGCACAAATGTCATGTAAAATCAATTTTAAGTGTTAAAGAATGTCACTATAATCCTTCTTTTATTAGTTCAGTATTTCCAAACGTGCTTATTTCTACACACAGTATTGTTGTGTAAGTCATAGATGGATAAGAAACTAACTAATATTATAAATCAGAAAGTTTGGATGTTTGTTTGTTGCGCAATCACAGCGAAACGGATGAACGGATTTGGACAAAATTTGGTATACACGTAGAATATACCCTGTATTAAAACATAGGATATTTTTTATCCCGATAAAGTTATTCCACGCAGGCGAAGCCGCGGGTGGAAAGCTAGTAAGAACGTACATATTCTTACAAAATTGGCTAATAGGCTCAAACATGACTCTATTGCTAATGGGATGCAATTTATTGTAAGGCTAGGCAAAGCAACGCATATCAAGGCACATGATTTGCTTTGACGTGCAAGACAAGATAAGATCTATGATTGTGAAATTACCTGTGTCGAGATTGGATTCGATTATTTTTCGCACACGTCATTCCATACAAACTTTTAAGTCCAAATCCGAAATTTATAAGAATCTATTGCTTTTTTTTTTTGGAAAACTTAAAATCGCACTAATTTAGTTTCAATACTCGTTTTTGAGCGTCGGTGGCTCAGCGGTTAAGACGCGGTCTCTCAATTTGGGAGGTCCGGGTTCGATTCCCAGGCAGGCCACGTACTAATGAGTTTTTAAATTTCATTTAATTACTTATGTGCATGTATCCGACTGCTCTTAAACCGCGAAGGAAAACATCGTGAGGAAACCTGCATGTTTTATGCGTATAGTTTCATTAGAATCGATTTATTCAATTCGAAAAATTTGGACTTTGAAGCTTGTATGGAATACCGTGCGGGTTAGGATCTCTTAACACTTTCTCTCCGTTGGTTTGTTTGCTTGTTTTTCATTATTTTTCTTAAAAGATATGCTAACAGTAATTTACAAAGATAATCTCCGCGTCCGTACAAGTGGCGTTAGCACTGACATTTTGATAATAACACGTATATACTAATAATAGCAACAAAACAGCTATTAATCCACAATAACGTAATGCGATGAATCTCATAACTTTTGTCGGCACCCTCCAATCCGGCTTTCCCGTTAATGTGTTTATTTATAAACGATTTCCTTCCCCCATTTGAGTATAATACGGGAACATATTGCGTACGTCTCCGTCGCGATTAATTGCAGTAGCCCATTACATTTGTAAGATGCCATATGTAGTATGATTCGATAGTACATGAGGAAATAATCCTGCTCTACTTAATAGAGGTACTTCTTTAATGCACGACGTGTTCGTACTGATGTTAAGTGAAGATGAGATCGAAGGTGGAAGCGTACTGACCCGGATACCCCAACACATTTGGGGGACTGGCTATCTTATCTCTGACAAACGGAACACAACAATGCTATTAACATTGCTGCTTGGCGGCAGATTTAGGTAAGATGGTGGTAGCTGGCCAGGCGGACATTTAAAATGCCCTACCACCAACCAAACCGAGAACTTAAACATGTACCCCGCTGGGGATCGAACCCGCTACCTCCGAATCGTAAACCCAATGTTGTTTACATTAAGCTACATAGCGATCACTCGCATAACGTCCATCGTTTATGGCCGTTGGTTAATGTTCAGGAGAAGAGTCGTCAGGAGTGATCGTAATAATCACACTATCCATAAGCTGTAGTCGATAAGTTAATTGACGTTCATTTAAAACGCTTCTTTGAGCATTCACTGCAAATTTTTTCTCATTCTTAAAAACACGTGCGTGTGTATACGCAATAAACATCCGTATCATACGTTCTCACATACCCGCCACTACTGGAGGATGTGTGGGGATGATAACACTGAAAATGGGGACCGGCTAATGTGGCATGAGGGTGCATTTTTGTATGCACTCGCATTATTGCCGGATTACCACTGTCTACGGCTTTAATATTGGAAATGTGAGTCTGATGTTCTGCGCTTTGTTCAACCAGAGATTATATATGCTTCGTGCGACTTAGGCCATAGTTATTGTTTGCGTATAACTGGTATATTTTGATTAGCAAGTCAAGCAACGTTTGATGTGGTCAGTCCTTGGGTGGAAGTTGTATAGTTAATACGGATTACGCATTCTACTTTTTTGTACAGACTACAAATTAACACTAAAACGCGTTAGTCGCGACACACACACACTATACAATTGACAATTATAAGCAGGCAAATGACCTTACAATATGCAGACCAACATCAAGAACGCCACGACGCAGAAGCTCTGCCCAGCACGAGATAGATCGCCGCCCAACTTACCTGGCTGAATAAATATTTGGTTCACCGTCGCTGCCGCGTTTCACTTCTCTGCAACATCAACTCTATATACATCTACTACCAACATCCAACTTCGGGCCGGAACCACGCACGAGAACTCTACTCCCTCTCTACTTCGGACGATACGAGGAGTCTGGATACTTTCAGTTTTAGACAGCCATTAAGTTATCAAAGGTCTAGGCCTATGTCATCAAAGTAAGGTTTCGGTACGAGCTTGTATTGGAATAACTTGCCACTGCCTCTAATTTATGAATTAGAGAGGCAATAAAAAAATATTATTTAAACATCAAACTACATGGAGAAATCCTGCTGTTTTACCACGGCAATTTACCAGCGACCTAAAATTCGGTATCTAAAGTATCGGAATACTTAATACATCATTCACGACTTTTTTGGGTTATAAATTATAATCATAATAGACGGACATTTAAAATGCCCTTATCATATCAGACGAAAGATGTCCACTGCTGGATAAAGGCCTCCCTCAATGTGCTACCACTAACCAAACCGAGTACCCCCCCGGGTTCCATCCCCAGCGGGGTACATGTTTAGTACTCGGCTTGGTTGGAGGTAGGGCATTTTAAATGTCCGTCTAGCTAGCTACCACCATTTTATCTAAATCTGCCGCCAAACAGCATTGTTAATAGCATTGTTGTGTTCCAGTTGACAGAGATAAGATAGCCAATTCCCATTAATTTCCGGGTCAGTACGCTTCCACCTTCGGCCTCATCTTCACTTAACATCAGGTGTGATTGAGGTCAAGTGCTAACCCGTTGTGCATAAAAAAAAAGGAAAGTGGTGGCTGGTTTGTGCAATAAACTAATCCCTCTGGATTTAGTAAATGACGTCACCGAGTAAATTTGCGGCGATGTAAGGATATTAGTCACCACAGAATCCGAACCTTCCTCGCGTCACTACCTCAACTATCTCATTTGGTATGCCCTTTAACTTTAGTATTAGTATTAGATAATTTATCTTGACTACATATAATTTGCAACTGAAATCGTTGAGTACAAACAAACAAAAGTGTAAACCTATAAATAATACATTAAGCCACGGAGGCGGTTAAAAAAACATCTCTATTGCATTGCGTGATTAATACAAAGTGCTTAGCCCGTTGTTGATGAAACCGGATTGATCCTAAGCTAAGTGAGGTGTAATCGCTTTGGCTTGGAAACGCTGTCAGGTGGCCACTATTCGGACACATATCCACCAATCCGCAATAGGCACGCGTAGTGGATTATGACCCGTACTCACTCAAAGAGACTGCTTCAAGGAAGGGGCTACGTTAGGCAGTTATTACAGTTGACGACCTGCTGGTGTAGTGGTTAGAAACTCTGACCACTATACCAAAAGGTCGCGGGTTCGAATCCCGCGGGGCATATGTTTGTGTGATGAATACGGACATGTGTACCCGAGTTATGGATGTTTTCATTTATAATAAGTGTTTATTTACAAAAAAAATATGTATTTATGTAGTATATCAACCATCTGGTATCCACAACACACACATAAACAATTGCTACACCTGATGGACTGTGAACTTAGCACACTGGAAACTCGCCCTCCGCTAGAGCTATTGATATAATTATTAATTTTACGAAAGAGATCCAAAATGTTGACATATTTGCGGATGATCTGACGGTGATCGTGAAATATTTGTATTCGTTCTTGTGCCAATGTAAGATACGAATATTGTTAATCTTTGTATGTCTCTAGTCGAATAACTTATAAGTGTTTTAGGGTAAAACTGTGAACTTATAATTGTAAATAAATAAATAAAGTCATTTTTTTTTTGTAATTAAATACTTATAATAAATGAAAACATCCATAACTCGGGTACACATGTCCGTATTCATCACACAAACATATGGCCCTAGCGGGAATTGAACCCGCAACCTTTTGGTATAGTGGTCAGAGTTGCTAACCACTACACCAATCAAGTCGTAATTAAAGCTATTATAATTAGCTTTTAGGCTTCGCGAGTGCAGGTCAGAGCAATTTTCCTAATATCCTGTATTAAAAAAAAAAAACTTAATTTGGGAGCCACTGGACGGAATAAAACGGACGGAATATAAAATAATAAAGACGGCTTTTAATAAAAAAAAAAAAAAATAAAAAAATAAACACTCATAGTAACTAGTTCTCACACAAATATTTGTAATCGAATCGAAGGTCGCGAGTTCGATCCCCAGCGGGGTACATGTTTAAGTACTCGGTTTGGTTGGTGGTAGGGCATTTTAAATGTCTGCCTGGCTAGCTACCACCATCTTATCTAAATCTGCAGCCAAACAGCAATGTTAATAGCATTGTTGTGTTCCGGTTGTCGGAGATAAGATAACCAGTCCCCCAAATGTATTGGGGTTTCCGGGTCAGTACGCTTTCACATTAGACCTCATTTTCACTTAACATCAGGTGTGCTTGAGATCAAGTACGAACCCGTCCTGCATAATAAAAAAAAATTAAAATAAAACACGTCTAATAAATGATGTCGTATTTTCTGTATTGATTTATATCAGATAGTCAATATTTCAAGCCCCCTCTTGGCCACCAATTTGTCTTAAAGTAATTCAAGCTGCACTTGAAAACACCGGGATCAACCATTCAACATAAAACAACATCCAAGAAACATCCAAGAAACAAACAACATCAAATAAGTGTATATACAAAACTAAACAGATTAAATATTAACATCAAAATTCCTTCCCATGTTTAAACCACATCGCAATATTACAAAAGTATAAAGTCAGCTTTTTTTATGCACGACGGGTTCGTACTTGACATCAATTACACCTGATGTTAAGTGAAGATGAGGTCGAAGGTTGAAGCGTACTGACCCGGAAACCCCAACACATTTGGGGGGCTGGCTATCTTATCTCTGACAACGGGAACACAACAATGCTATTAACATTGCTGCTTGGCGGCAGATTTAGGTAAGATGGTGGTAGCTAGCCAGGCGGACATTTAAAATGCCCTACTACTAACCAAACCGAGTACTTAAACATGTACCCCGCCGGGGATCGAACCAGCGACCTCCGAATCGTAAACCCAATGTTGTTTACATTGAGCCACGGACGCGCTCAAACAAAAAATCGTAAATTTTCTCATGTAAGTGAATTGTAATTTGAGAAATAAATTTCTTTACCAACAAAAGATTATAATTTAAATTATCATCAGCTGCGCTTTGAAACTTTTTACTGCTTTTTCATGCATTCTGCAATATTACCTACCTTTTTTTTAATTCCAGGGCACTCCTCTGTTTTGGCGACAACAGCTGCATTAGATCTGTCGGGGAAATATTCATTTTGCGCTATACAGAGTGCCACAGGTGTGGCGTAAACGAGAATATTGGATGTTCCCACGGATTATATACTGTACTGCTGATAAACTTTAACTCAGTTTGCAATAAAGCTTATCCTTCACGTTCTACAATCGATTTTTGTTGTGGAGTTTGTTCCAGGGTGGATGAGACCTCTAAATTACTCTTGAAATGAAATGAATGAAATGAAATGAAAATCATTTATTCATGTAGGCAATATAATATAATAGGCACTTATGAACGTCATTTGTTTTTTAAACTACCACTAGCTCGGAACGCGACCACTACTGAGAAGAGCTAGCGAGAAAATCATAAGGTTTGCCTCTTTTCAATCAATCATTTACAATCAAGAAAGGTTACAACAATTTTTGTATATCGTGTAGAGGAGCCGGTTAATCCCATGGATTACTTTCATTAATGTAATCTGAAATTTTGTAATATCCCTTTTTAAATAATTTTTGTTTTATAATAAGTTTAAATTTATTAAGCGGAAGATTCCGTATATCCATGGGAACCTTACTAACTTTACTAAGTCTACTAAAAGGTATAGCTCTTTTTTTAATTGATTTTAGCTCCTTGTATTGACATTATGTCGGTCACAATGTTTCTCGAATGAATATATATTTCTCTTAACATATAGAGGATTTTCATATATATATTGAGCTTGAGTCTTCTTAACTGATATAATTATGAATTAGATATACCAAACTGTAGTACAACAGATCTCTCTAATTTTAGACCTCAATACTGTCGACTGTCAGTAAAATACTTGAAAAAAATATATTAATTCAGTTATCGGCTTATTTTTATAGTAACGATTTATACTACATAAACAATTCGGGTTTACTAGGGGCCGCTTGACAACCGAAGCGTGTGTCGAGCTCTTACAACACATTGTGTCTACTCGTAGCAATATCGATGGTATCGATCCCTGAAGGCGAATAAATATCGATATGCTTTTCAATATTAAATAAACTATCGGTAGTATCGATAGTATGAATAGCTTTGTATTGGGTCTTTACCTATGAAATTGGAGTTTTTTTCTTCGTTAATCATATGTACCAATTCCTGCGATTTTCAAAGCTATATCCAAATTTGTTATTTATTTGGAAAATTGAATATTATTTCAAGGTTTCACCTGAAATATTTTTTAATTTCTGGGCTAAATCACATAATGAAAAAAATTTGAACAGAGCTCTTTTCATGTGCTTTCCATAATTATTTCTTAGATTAGCTGAAACTTTTATAAAGCGATTACTTTTAAAAATTAACGCTGCCTATACTTAACTTAATATTATCCGATAATACACACAAAGTTTAGCTAAATTTGGATTTGCCGTTCCCAAAAAAAAACAAAAATATATGTATGGAGAAAACAGTCTTAATTAAATTCATCATACAAAATGCCATTTCATAAGTAAGGACCTAATATTTTAGACTAAAGTCCTTAGAATTAATTTTCGGTGTCGTAAAGTGGTGCCAAAGTTGATCTCCGTCTCAGCATAAGTTGCGGTCTAGAAGTAAAAGGCTAAAATAAATTCATTGCGGATATGTTCCATTTGTTTACCCCGCGGGAACTGCTCACTGTATCGGCAAAAAAAATATTTTATATCTTAATCCAGGATATATTCTACGTATTTACCAAATTTCATCCAAATCCGTTCATCCGTTTCGCCGTAATTGAGCAACTAACATCCAAACTTTCGCATTTATGAATTGTTTAAATCGTGTTATGGGTATCGCCTTGTTTTTGCTTTTTATGTGTAGATATATTTATAATGGTACTCAGGTTTTTATAATTTATTTTTATAAGTTTTAATTATCAGCCCATATCTACTAGCCCACTGCAGGAAGTAGGTCTGTCCCAAGGCGCGATACAGAGCCCAATCTTCATACAGAGACCACGGCCACGGCGCCGCGCGCCGCCGCCGAGCCTAGTCACTCGGCACGCCGCTTTTGGGTGTTAACCATTTAGATCTTTCAACACCGAATTAGATCGTAGTTTCGTTTATTTACATATAAACATATATGTCGGAGATGGGCGTGTGGGTGGGCGTTACTAGAGTGACCGGGACGGTGCCAGTCGCGTGGTAAAGGGTGGCTCGGGCAAAGGCGATACTACTGCAAACTACTATAGGCGAATCGACAACGCACTCACACTCGACCACGATCATGGAACCCGAGATGCTTACTGGTGAAAAGTAAACATATGCACACCCCTCGTGCCCATACAACTTGGCCCTCGCGTGCAGTCTGTGGAATTCAACCGGAGTAGTCTACAATTCCTCCATGCTCAAATCCCATGATCAACTTCTTATTAGCTAACGACTCACCGAATTCTTCCAAGCGTCGGTGATAGTAGGTAATCAGAATCACTCACAGTCGGTGATGTGTTCAGTGGAGCTCCGACTCTTTTGAAGGCTGGTAGCAAAGTGTCTGTCATTTTCGATGTGCAGACCTTATATTACAGTTAACGTCGTCACCGCTCCGTTTCCGGCGATACCAGCGCCACCAGGTTCACTTCCCATTAACCGGTAACTATGATAGTCAGTTGACCGTTCGAATAATGAATTCTATCGCTATATATTTTGTCCATTTTTTTGTTTTCGTTTTCTGTTCCCCCCTTTATTTTAAATATCAAAAGCTCTCCGCTGAGCCCTTGAGAGTCAACAAGATATCTATATATTTTGTCAATTTTTTGTTTTTTTTTTGTTGCCGACTTATTGTAATTACTAAAAGGTCTCGGCTAATCCCTGTGAGAGCCAACAAGATGGTATTCTTCCACGATATAATAACTACAAGTTATAAAAAGAAAACAAGCGATCTTGAATAAAAGCTTTTTTAATTTTAATAATATCTTGAAAAAAATTTCTTTACATCTAAGTACTCGAAAACTTAAGAAAGCTCTTTGATTTTAATGATTTTGCTTCTGTTTTTCCTATGACACTAAAAAAAGTATATCCCTTGAAAGCCGCCGACTATTTTAGGCCAGGCCGCCGCAAATTCAGGCATGCGCATTTTTAATACGCATCCAGTTGCTTCCACACCTTTGACAAGTCAGCAAAATTTATTGCTGTAAAACAGTAATTACCCGAACTTCATCAGTCAGAAGTCAAAGTCCACAGATTAATAATAAAAAACTCGATCCTAAAAGACAAGTTTGCTTCGAACATTTTACATTTAATACTTAAGGAAATATCTGGAAAATTGCATCGCCTAAGCTTTTCCATTAGTACCTGAAGAGGCTTTGCGGGGCTTAGGAACATTGAAGTTTACGTCATTTAAGGAATATTATATTTTCTAGTGGGTATGATTTTATAGATGGTTTCAGGAAAGAGAAATATGATAGTAGAGTGTGAATACCGTAAAAAATGAGAGTAAGTAAGTGAGAGTAAAAAGAAAAAATATTTCGTAGGATAATACGTAGAAACTTGAATACGTCACATTTTTTATCTTATTATTAAAGTTATAGACATTAACTGGCTACTTTATAAATTTAAGATTAACAGGCGCAGGTAGACGCAGGTTGAATACAATTTCGGAAACTACATTTCTATGATCCCTAAGTATTGATACTCTTGCAAATAAATAAATATCCTTAGACATGCACACAACGCCATCTAGTTCCACAGTAAGCAACTATAGGCTTGTGTTGTGGATACCAGATGATTGATATCTAAATATATATAACTCAAAGGTGACTGACATAGTGATCTATCAACGCCCAGCCCAAACCACTGGACGGATCGGGCTGAAATTTGGCATGCAGGTAGATGTTATGACGTAGGCATCCGCTAAGAAAGGATTTTGATAAATTCTACCCCCAAGGGGATAAAATAGGGTATGAAAGTTTGTTGTTTGTATTTTGATAAAATCTTCCACGCGGGCGAAGTCGCGGGAGGAAAGCTAGTACTACATAAATACATTTTTTTGTAAATAAATACTTATTATAAATAATTATTTCGGACACTTACACCAATCATCTAGTCTCAAACTAAGCAAAGCTTGTACTATGGATACTAGATAACGGATAAACATACATAAATATATATATATAAACATCCATGACTCAGGAATAAATGTTCGTATTCATCACACAAACATTTACCCGTCGCGGGATTCGAACCCGCAACCGTTGGTTCCGCTGACAGGGTCACTATCCACTACACCAATCGGTCGTCAATCGGTTATAAATGAAAACATCCATAACTCGGGTACAAATGTCTGTATTCATCACACAAACATATGCCCCTAGCGGGATTCGAACCCGCAACCTTTTGGTATAGTGGTCAGAGTTGCTAACCACTACACCAAACGGGTCGTGGAACAAAGGCGGTTTAATGATTAGGGTATTATACAAACAAGCTTATAAAAAAATCTGTCGCGATGCCAAGGAAATGATATTATGAAAGCACCAAAAATAAAAAGCCATGTCACAGGGGGATTTGTGTGAGCCCCTTTTTGGGACAAATGAGGCAGAAAGCAATGGGTTCATGCTATAAATGGAGTTTAGGGATAATTTTAGGTACTTTTAGGCTATCGGTGGATATTCGAGTTGAGCGACAAGTTATGAGAGAAACTAGTAGGTCAGCAGTGGGAGAACGTTTATCGTTTTTATTTTCCCGACGGCCCAAGAAAGGAGGGTAATGTTTTTCGAGTGTAATCAAATCAAAAATATTTTATTCAATGTAGGATACAAAAATATCACTTATTGAAAGTCAACATGTTATTTTTTTTTAAACTACATCGCTTCACAAGATGTTATGGTTAGGGAGAAGAGGCGACAAGAAACTCCGCAACAACACATCTTTTCAATTAGTTTCCATCTTTACAATAATGTTACATTTTATATTACATATTACAAAACAAAAGCAATTAATATAACGACCAGCTAACATCAGACCTCCTTATCGCCTAAATAATCATCTATCCTGTAATAACCCTTCTTACACAGAGTTTCTTTAATGTGGCGTTTAAATTTCTGCTCTGTTAAACTCAATACATGTTCTGGTATTTTATTGTAAAAGCGTATGCTGTGTCCCACAAAGGATATGCTAACCTTACAAAGTCTAAATTGTGGAATTTCAATTTTATTTTTGTTTCTAGTATTCAAATTATGATTATCAGAATGTTTACGAAATAGGCATATATTTTTGCGTACATACATTATACTGTCATATATATATTGGGATGCAACAGGTAAAATACTTATTTCTTTAAACAGATCTCTTAGAGAGTCACGGCAGCGTAAATTATATATTGCTCTGATTGCTCTTTTTTGTAGAACAAATATTGTATGTATGTATGGATCTAATGTTTGTACCTAAGTATACAATGTATGTATCTAAGTATGTATGTCCGTTCCTTTGGCGCATCCTGTAGTCTAAACGGATTAACCGATTTCAAAGTGCATGGTGTCGTTAGATTCGTCTGGATATGTTGACATATTGATACATTTTTTAATAAAAAATCCAACATGGCGTCCGCAAAATATTTTATTTATTTATTTATTGCATATCACATGGTTTGTTAGGTGTTAAACATAAATGTGTACAAGCATGTGACAAAGTATGAGAGAGAGCTTCTAATAATTAATTATATTCTCTTAACTTAACTTAAAGAAATCTAACTTAAAGAACCTAAACCTAACTTAAAGAAACCTAACTTAAAGAAACTTAAAGAAACCTAACTTAAAAACAAATACAAAATTTGCGCCGGGTTTTTTGTTTTTTAAACATTTAAATTAAGTTACTTAGTAACTAAATTACCATTTACTTAGCATTATCCAAGTACCTATTAAAAAGCTTGTTTTACTGAGGCCTGGAAGAAATCACTATTAGGGATAAGACCGCCTTTGTACACTGTTACAATTTATGTTAAATATTCTTTGCATTTTATTTTGTGTGCAATAAACGATTTAATAATAATAATGAAAAGTGTATGGGCTATGAGCTAATGTTTTAACCAACTTCCAAAAAAGAGGAGTATCTTTATTACTGTACATATTTCTTTATATAATGTTGTTGTCCCATATTTGCGTTGGGTGTTAAAACAACAATAATATATTATATGTATTAGTTAAGTATAGTGACGTAAGTTAGAATCTAACTAATATTATAAATGCTAAAGTATGGATGTTTGTTTGTTCCTCAATCACGGCGAAACGGATGAACGGATTTGGATGAAATTTGGTATATAGGTAGAATAGACCATAGATTAAGACATAGGGTATTTATTGTCCCGATAAATTGAGTAGTTCCCGCGGGATAAACAAATTTACGCGATAAACTTAAGCCACGCAGGCGAAGCCGCCGGCGGAAAGTTAGTAAGTTATAACTATGACACAGGGAATTATTGGGAATGAATTAAGTCATCTACATACTTCGAGTAATCAATTTCTTTCTATTGAAATCTCCAGATCCCACACGTTCAATAAAACAATCCTCCAAAAGGTTTTAATTTTCGTTTCTCAAAGAACACAAACAAAATTTCTACTAATTTTATATATTCTCGGAACACTTGAGGTCAAATTAAAGCGCTTAGCTTAGTGATTATTATCTATAGAACTCTTACTAAGAAACCTTAATATCACGAATCTATTTAGTTAATACCTAAACTATTAAACCTATTAAAGAATTTATTTAATACTTAAACGTAATTATCACAACCTGACTTTGATTTAAAAAGCAATTAATGTTATATATTTTTTTTTTGTTTATATACGTTTTAGTGAAAAGTTTTAAATTGATCAGCTGCTTTAGCGATTATCAATCTTTTTTTAATTGTTTTTTTATATATCTTAATCTAATGTAGGTAATGCGAAAAATAATATAGAGGTGCTCCACGAGCAAGGAGAGTTCAAGCGTTGGAAAAAGACATAGACCATAGACAAAATGTGAAATAAAGATACTTCATGCCGGAGCTACGGGCGAAAGCTAGGATTTATTTTTTACTTTTATTTATTTGGAGACTAGGGCCCGTATTAATAAACCAAGATTGACATGGCCTCAAGTTGACGCTCGAGGATCTGTTGCATATTAACACAGCGTCAGAAAAATGGCCTTGAGACCAAGACGCGATCTCAATCTCAAGAACGATTTATTAATACGGGCCCTAGTCTCCAAATAAATAAAAGTAAAAAATAAATCATGACTTGTCAACAGTTGGCTCTTAGACAATTCTTAGGAATTCCTTCTTTCATAATTGGTCCAAGTAAATATTTCTTCAAAGCGACTTCAACAATCCCTTGTAAAGATTTAACGAGGAAAAACTCCCTTTGTGCCAAAGTTAAATTAATTTTCCGGGACAAATTCAAAGGCCTCTTTATGCACTTCGCCAACTTATAGTTTAATAAAAAAAATTACCCCGTCCATTGCAATAAAAAATTTGAAGGTAGAGCGTGGGTATTAAAAAAGTTTCCGAAGATTAAAAGTGAATAAAGGTTAGCAACCCCTTGAAGGTCTGTTTGCAGATTTTATGTAAATAAGAGGTCAGTAGATGATTTAATAAGAGGTGATGATTGATGATTTAATTTATACTCAGGAGAAGCAAATGGCTCGACCTTCAATAAACAAAAGAATCTAACTAATGTTATAACGGTATATATAATTTAACCGCCTCCGTGGCTCAATGTAAACAACATTGGGTTTACGATTCGGAGGTTGCGGGTTCGATCCCCAGCGGGGTACATGTTTAAGTACTCGGTTTGGTTGGTGGTAGGGCATTTTAAATGTCCGCCTGGCTAGCTACCACCATCTTATCTAAATCTGCCGCCAAGCAGCAATGTTAATAGCATTGCCGTGTTCCGGTTGTCAGAGATAAGATAGCCAGTCCCCCAAATGTGTTGGGGTTTCCGGGTCAGTACGCTTCCATCTTCGACCTCATCTTCACTTAACATCAGGTGTGATTGATGTCAAGTACCAACCCGTTATGCATAAAAAAATAAAATAAAAATAAACTAGCTTTCCGGCCGCGGCTTCGCCTGCGTGGAATAACTTTATCGCCGGAATTTGTTTATCCCGCGGGAACTACTAACTTTATCGGGATAAAAAATCTCCCGTTTTAATCCAGGATTTTTTTTTCTATGCACAACGGGTTAGGACTTGACCTGAATCACACCTGATGTTAAGTGAAAATGAGGCCGAAGGTGGTAGCGTACTGACCCGGAAACCCCGTTTTATTTGGGGGACTGGCTATCTTATCTCTGACAACAGGAACCCGAAAGCTTCGTTACGCACTCTAATTTACACTTCCCTTCACTTGTACACCATCACTAACTTTTGCTGTACAATATTCTGCCATTATTAAGCTTCAAGAGTCAGAATGCACATTATAAAGAAAATTGCAACTTCACTCGCTGAGATCCGGCCAAAAAGCCACCGCACATGCATAGAATAGAGTACCTGTCAGTGATAGGATAAAAATATTTTCTAACAAATCTGTAGCTTGTTTTAGATATAATATAGATATTTAATAATTAATTAAATAGATTAGAATTACCACTGTGAATATCGGACGATATACTTGGAACTCCTGAAACTATTTTCAAAAAAATCGATCAATACCTTCTTTCTTGACATTAGCTAATGTGTATATTGTCAGGTTTTCAGGAAAGTCGAAATAAAATTCTCGGACAAATCGACTCATATACTTTTTTTTGATAACCTTTACAAAAGTATTTTGTTACAATTTAAGCACAGAACAATAAATGGGTTACCCACTAAATTAATCCTAAATCATGATGTAGATACAAATATCATGTGATATAGTAGATACCTTTGATTAATCTCAACTGCCAGATGTTACATGTAATGTACGACCATAGATAACATTCAATTACTAGGACAATTATTAGTGTTCTAGCCAAGTGGTGTCGCTTGTTTATACAATCAGACGGTACGGTTACATTGTGGCTTAACTATATGATGCTGCATAATTTCTGGAGATCGTTAAATTAGGTATCCAATACATACATACTTATATACGTACACTCGAAAAATGTTACGCTCCTTCTTGAGCAAGGTAAAAACAAAGCGGTAAGAATTTTTTTTTTCTTAAAAAATTTGATATTACCAATGGGGCAGTTTTATATGCACGGACTAATAATCATCAAACAATCGTCTAGTATTTTTTTACACCTAAAAGGCAAAGGCTCTTTCCACTTATTGTGCGTTTGGGAACGCGAGTTCTCAGGATATTTGACACTACTTTTTTTTGATAAATGCATTTGTTGGATGTATTAGAAACTGCAAAATGAAATTTGTTACTTCACAATTCCACATACCATTACAATTTAATGATTTTCGTTTTTTTTTCCTTTAGTTTGGTCGACTTTACCTAATGCCAAATTTCAAGATTATAGATCAATTCTCTTTTTTTTGACCAGTCGATTATTTTAATTTTTCGTTGTATTATTGCGGCACACACATAATTTGTGTGTTTATGTTTATCGAGTACCTATCTCATTGTCATCTATTTATTAAGAAATGTATTATTAACATTGATTAATATGCATATTTTTTTTGCGCTTTTCTTAGATAAAATAGCGACATCTAAAGAATATAAAAAGAATAGGACTGCGGAGAATAAAATGACCAAAACCAGTTCAATTTAAGTTAAGTAAAAATTACAATAATGATTAAAAATATTTTGTGCTATGCACAACGGGTTCGTACTTGACCTCAATCACACCTGATGTTAAGTGAAGATGAGGTCGAAGCGTACTGACCCGGACACCCCAACACATTTGGGGGGCTGGCTATCTTATCTCTGACAACCGGAACCGAACAATGCAATTAACATTGCTGCTTGGCGGCAGATTTAGATAAGATGGTGGTAGCTAGCCAGGCGGACATTTAAAATGCCCTACCACCAACCAAACCAAGTGCTAAATATGTACCCGGCTGGGGATTGAACCCGCGACCTCTGAAACGTAAACATTGACACGTTTACATTGAGCCACGAGGCGGTTAAACGGCGGTTGTCTGTGGTAAATTGATGTATTTTTTTAAAACTTAAATCACCATTTGATACAACAGTTCATGAACGAAGTCGGTGTATGACTCAGTTCCCATTGGTTCCAAACACCAGTTCCAATACCATCGAAGTGGTGTCATTTTGCCGGTCCATACGCAGTAATATACAGGATGAGCTTTTTTACCGTAAGGAAAAAATAGGGCATATTAGGTAAGTGAAATAGAAGGTATTGGCATTGGTAGTTTAATTTTTTTTTAACCAACATCGAATGAAACTTTAACTGTGTCATTTGACGGTCGCGTTTGTAGCCTGTTCCACATAAGTAAATCTTTAAATAAAAAAAATAAAGAAAATATGAGTTCGAAATAAATTTCGCATGATAGGAACGCTACGAATCACGCCAGTCGCATATCTAACTCGGGCCGGTGCGTACATTTTTGAAAAAAAAAAAATATTAAACTACCTACCTATGCCAATACCTTCTATATCACTTACCTAATATGCCCTATTTTTTCATTACGGTAAAAAAACTCATCCGGTATAAGTCTATGATTATGCAACATTATTGGGGGTGTGACCACAGATGCAATCTAGTTTGTCTAATGACCTAAACTTTTGACCAGCTTCAGCTTCACGAAATTGAACCAATTGAGGTGTCGATGAGTCGATGATAGAGAGATGATTTTGATCTGTTACGCGTTCGACGAATCCTTGAAACTTTTTATCGAGTGCTTCAAACATCGCCCATAAATAGTGCCTACCTAATTGCGTGTCCAAAAATAATTACTTCGAGATTCACAGTGCAGTACCCGCTAACGATCGGCGTCGAAGCGTCAATCATGACTCTGGATGTTGTAGTTGTAAGTTAATGTATCTAGACGAGCCTTTAGCTGGAAATAAATGTGTCAATGCATTTACAATGTTGGGTGAAGAAGAAATTGCATTCATATAGTTGCAACTCAATCAATGGCTCAATGTAAACAACATTGAGTTTAAGATTCCGAGGTCGCGGGTTCGACCCCAGCTGGGTACATGTTCAAGTACTCGGTTTGGTTGGTGGTAGGGCATTTTAAATGTCCGCCTGGCTAGCTAAATCTGCCGCTAAACAGCAATGTTAATAGCATTGTTGTGTTCCGGTTGTCAGAGATAAAATAGCCAGCAGTCCCCCAAATGTGTTGGGGTTTCCGAGTTAGTACGCTTCCACCTTCGACCTCATCTTCACTTAACATCAGGTGTGATTGAGGTCAAGTACCAATCCGTTGTGCATAAAAAAATAAAAGTTTAAATTTGGTGGCGGTTTTCAAAAAAGGACCAAGTTGAAAATCAGCGCTGGTACGACTTATGTCACAATAGTCCAAAGCTGAACTTGGCACCTTTTCAAATTCAAATTCACCTGTAGATCAGATGGGATATCATGACCTGTAGTCTCTACGACGACATGAGATAAAGCCTGCTGTCAAGTTCTTGCTTTATGTGAGTAAAGGAGACGCAAAGTTTCATTATAGAGAGCCTATGGGACAGGTACCGTTTCTTGCTTCCTTGTTGAGTTCATAGTGTCCCATTAGTTAATAATAAATAATAATAATAATAATAAATAAACCTTTATTTGTTCTCTCACACAAATTGGATACAATTATAATATATAAATTCTTAAAACAATTAATTTAATTAAATTTATGTGAGAGACTGGCATCTGCACTAGGACAGCCTGTATGACAGATTACCAGCCTCTCCAACACCGGACCATTGGAATGAAAAGGTAAGAACTATTTTTTTTTTTAAACTTATAAAATTAGACAAAAGTGTGAGTTAGGTAGTGCGTACAGATTTGTGTGGTATGCAGACATGACCACGTTTGTGAGTGAGTTAATAGTATAGTTATACTCTAATTCGTCAGGGATAACTCAGAGACAGCAGTTTATTTTTCGCACGAAATTCAAATAAAAATACAAATAACGTTTATTGTCAAATACAGGTAGCGTGTATAATGTATCACTTTATTTTTTACAAGTATTTTTAACTTACTTACTAGTTAACAATACTTATTAAAATATTTTCAAAAAAAACCGTCATTATTATAAAAGCACTTACTAATTAGAATGTCATAATATAATGCCTTAAACAAACAGGAATACCTCGAAAGTAAACAATGTGTGCGCCGTTCCTTAAACAATGGACTACGACTGTCTCTCTCTATAGCGTAAGAAAATAAAAAATTATGGAGCTATATTATGTACAATCTATATTGGTGTCGATTCGGATGTACACCAACTAAACTAAACTAAACTAAAACCAGTTTTAAAGTAGTACTGACTCTTTCTCCCTGGAACAGTACGATGATGCGTCTATACGATGATCTAATAAACACTATGTATCTCTAAGGTTTGCTGGTAGAAAACTCTATCGGAGTTAAGCTCGCCTTTGTACATTTTATATACAATGCATATTTCTGTAATAATTTTGTGTACTATAAAGATATTAAGATAAGATGATGCGACGGCACCACTCCAAAACTGGTTTTAGTTTAGTTTAGTTTAGTTGGTGTACATCCGAATCGACACCACTATCGTTAATTTAGTAGTATGAAATTATATTTGATGCAAATGTTCCTTTCCTTTCCTTAAAAACAAGATCTTTATTTCTTCAATTTGAGAGCTATGTCGGTGGAGTAATAATAATAAATAAATATCTTTGCACATACACAAAGCGCCATCTAGTTCCACACTAAGCAACTAGTCTTGTATTATAGATACCAGATGGTTGATAAACTACACAAATACATTTATTTTGTAAATAAATAAATGAAAGACATCCATAACTCGGTAGTAACACATGTCTGTATTCATCATACAAACATATGCCCCTAGCGGGATTCGATCCCGCGACCTTTTGGTATAGCAGCAGAGTTTCTAACCACTATACCAAACAGGTTGTATATCCTATAAATACTGGACACACACAGAACCGTTAAACTGTAGTTTTTGGTCGCGGGTTAAAATTATCCTGAAATTATTTCAAAAATATTCAAAATTGGTAATTGAAGTCAGTTTTACCCGCAACAAGCGACATAAAGTCCAAATTACTCGAAATCGGGTAAAAATAATAGTACCGCGGCGCAGTCTACCACTCCTAACTCGTTTACATAAATGAGGCACGTTTAACTAGTCGATCTACAAGTGAATGTTATGTTTCGTTCTCAATGCCCATAACATGTGCTCGTCAGCTGACAAAGAGTAAATTAAACTGTCAGTCATTTGGTGGAAACTCTGAAACCTGATTTTTACCACAACAATTTGTTGCGGTAAATATATTACGTACTTATTATTTTTTTTAAGAAATACTACTCTACATTTATTTAACTTTTAATAAAAAAAAAAACTTAGGCTCGCGTGTGTTCGTCTCATTTAAAAGATAAAAGAATTTACTTCGAAATTTTGTTAAGCGAAGATGAGGCCGAAGGTGGAAGCAAACTCACCAACCTTCAACTTATTTATTAATAACAATATTGGGAAGAAAGAAGCAAAGAAATAAAACTAATTTTTATAAGAGGCCCGATGGTATGACTTTTATTCCGTGGAGGCGTGGAAGGCCGTTAGTATGGAATGCCTCTCGTCAACACGCTGGTCTTCCATTTAGCCTCCACCAAGTGCAGGAGTCGCGGCGCCGTTGGTCGCTAAGGGAACCATCAAGAAGCGGAAATACGCACAGGGACAGACAGCTACGAATTTCTTCCCTTCGGCCCGTGGGGACAAGAGGCGTGTCACTAAGTTTCTGCGTAATGAGCGGTACAGACATTGAGCATATACTTATAAATATGTACATATGTATAGGAGTATATAAACATGCACGCAATGGAGGCATGTCAAGACAATCTTATTGGCTGAGTACTACGAGACGGATTTGCATCCAGACGCTTGCAATGCTCTTGTTATCCAGACAAGTATGTTATTTTTAAGCTGCCGCTTTTCAAATTAAATTAACTTTTAAAATATAATGTATATACGTGGCTAACACTTAATCCCAGAGGCATAGTGATGTTTCAACACAAAATAGTTACGGACAAATTTTAATATCTCAAAGTTTTTGTTTATTAAAAGTAAAATACCTCACTGCCCGCGACCGTGGCGGATGTTAATATTTTAGTTTATTTTCAGAAGGGGATTAAAATTTTATTTTTAGCAGAAGTACCCGTGGGTTTCCTGTTAGGGTTCCGTCGTCGTCAAGGAACCCTTAGAGTCAAATCAAATCAAAAATGCTTTATTTTGTAGGTACACAGGGTACACTTAAAACAGTCAGATTTCAGGAAGAAACTCTAGAGGTTGCTCTTTAAAAAAAAAAATTTCTATGTTACAAAATTATTAATTATTATTTTATATTATAATATTTCATTATTAATTGAGAAATAGCCCGGTTATGCGAACGGGCTGGTTATGTTATTATTATTATTATTAAAATTAATATAAATATTTCGGACACTTACACCAATCATCTAGTCCCAAACTAAGCAAAGCTTGTACTATGGATACTAGATAATGGATAAACATACATAAATATTTATATAAACATCCATGACTCAGGAATAAATGTTCATATTCATCACACAAACATTTACCCGTCGCGGGATTCGAACCCGCAACCGTTGGTTTCGCTGATAGGGTCACTATCCACTACACCAATCGGTCGTCACATGTTCACACATATGAATGTTTATCATCTAAATAATCTGATATTTTATAATATACTTTCTTAATAAGTTTCTGTTTTATAGTATCTTTAAATTTGTTGAAAGGATGATTTTGTATATCAACGGGAACCTTATTGAAAAAGCGTATACATAACCCTTTGAATGAATTACTGACTTTGCGGAGGCGACTTATGTAACCTGCAAGTTTATCTATATTTCTTGTATTGACATCATGTATATCACTATTTTTCCTAAATGATGCTATATTTTTTTTGACATATATAAGATTTACAAAAATGTGTGTTGTCATGTCTGTCTGTCCGAGGCCTAGCTCAGAGGCTCTTATTTCTAGAAAGCTGTAATTTGGCAAGGGTATACATATTAATGTTTTATTCTTTTACGGTTGGTTTTGGATACGTTAAAAAAATCACATCAGTAGTATATTCTATAATGAACTTACAAAGAAAATTATCACAGCTAAGTAGGTTTTACCTTTTATCTTTACGTTATATAATAATTACCAACTTTAAAATACACCCGTATTCCTACTATTAGTGCAAACCTCACCTTCTGGTAGCTTGTATCTTAACCCTAAGGTTTGCCTCGAAGAGATCGCTTTTAGCGATAAGGCCGCCTTTTTGTGCGACTAAAGATGTACGCTGTATTCTTCATGTAGCTTTTGTTAATTGTGCAATAAAAAGTATTTAATTGATTGATTTTACAAGACAATGAGTTCTAGTCGAAAAACTTATAAAATATACTTTCAGTTGAACATTATTCATCAAACAAAAAGCCCCTTCTAATTCCGCACTCTACACTGCGTGTGACCAAACACTTGGCGAGTTTTAAATAAAAGAATAACTCGTGATGCAGTCGTATTCGCAATGGCATTAATAATCCTCGACGAAATTTTAACGTTTGACGGAGTTGTTTGTTTGTGTCTGCGTGTAAATTGATCTCTACTCAAGTCCAATGGCATGCAAGTGTCTCAGATAACTTAACCTAATAAATTAGGTTTACAATATTTTATTTAAAATGTAAAAATTCTTAATTACTGGAACCATTTAAATACAACAACCATTTATATAATTTTTTCATCATCAGTTTCATTGGTGGAAGTTTAAGATTGTCTCTAATTACTGTGAAATAAGGCTACATTCGACGTATAGGGAGCGTCGGTGGCATAGCGGTTAAGACGCGGTCTTCCAATTTGGGAGGTCCGGGTTCGATTCCCGGGTGGGCCATGTACCAATGAGTTTTTAAATTTAATTTAATTACTTATAGGCTTTTATCCGACTGCTCTTAAACGGCGAAGGTAAACATCGTGAGGAAACCTGCATGCCTCAGAAATAAAAATTCTAAGGCATGTGAAGTCCCCAACCCGCATGAGCCAGCGTGGTGGACCCATATTCTCTCACATACGAGCGAAGGCCTATATTTTTTTTTATGATTGACTGGATTCGCCTTTGACCACAATCTCACCTGATGGAAACTGACGATGTGGTCCAAGATGAAGCACGCGATCCCAGTAAATGCCTATTCACTCTGCTCTTAAAGATCCCAAGGTTGTAGGATTCAGGAAAGACTGACGCCGGAAGGGAGTTCCATGCCTTGGCTGTTCGGATGATGAATGAAGAATCGAACTTCTTAGTGCGAATGTGCGGTATATTAACTATATACGGGTGGAATCCCTCCCCACGCCTAGGGGTCCGAAGATGGAAGGGTAAAAAACTGAGAGACAGGCGACTTTGCCACGGTGTTCAAAGCTCTGCAATTTAGCAGTTATCGAGTTATCACCTATGAGTCTCATGGCACGTCGTTTCAAAGAACGTATCCCTGTAGTGGGATGTTTACGTCCTGATGGTGATGATGATTTACACTGATTTTTATAGTTTCTCGTTCACTGTTCATGCAGTCAGGCTGTGGAACTCACTTCCCTCTAATATACGTGACAGCCAGTCATTGGCCATTTTTAAAGTCCGTGTGAAGGAGCATTATCTTGGGTCCTGTCAATAACCATTATTTATTTATTTATATATTTATTAATATATGTATTAATATATTCATTTATATATAATTTATATGTTTGTGTATTTATTCATTTATATATTCGTAGGCTTATTTATGTACTTATTATTATGTACTTAATATTTATTTTCTTATTTTCATCTTACTTGTGTGCACTCTATGTTTCCCCTTCACTATTGTTATATCCTATGTTGGGTTTGCTGGAAGATATCTCTTTTAGGGATAAGCTCGCCTTTTGTATATCTTACTCTTAAGTATCACTGTAATTGTTTTCTGTGTATGCAATAAAGTGTTAAATAAATAAATGATGAAGGCTACATTTCTAAAACCATAACACAATTGTTGTATGTGTTTTTGTAATATGCGAATAAACATTTTATCTATCTAGTAGTTTCGGAAGTCAGAAGATTCAGTGTGTAAACTCTGAACCTTATCTTTAACTATACATCTAACAATCCTACTATATTATTATAAATGCGAAAGTTTGTGTGTGTGTATGTTTGTTACCTCTTCGGGCCTAAACGGCTGGACGGATTTGGATGACATCTGGTAAGTTACAGGGAACACTTCATGAAAATCGGTTCAGCAGCCTGTATGATAATTTACGTTCAAATGATCATACAGGCTGCTGAACCGAAATTCATGAAGTGTTCCACACGAACGAAGTCGCGGGCTACAGCTTTTTAGTGCAAAACTGGTGTCGATTCGGATGTACACCAACTAAACTAAACTAAAACCGTGGTGCAATCGTATCGTACTGTTCCAGGGAAAGAGACAGTTACTACTTTAAAACTGGTTTCAGTTTAGTTTAGTTGGTGTACATCCGAATAGACACCATTATTAGGATTTTGTTAATATATTAGATAATTATTGTTTATTATATTTTAATTATACAATAATAACAGAAAAGGAACAACGGGATAGTAAATTTAGTCTACGCGAGTAGTAAAAGAGATCATTAAATGTAACATAATAATTACGTCTTTACTTTACTTCAACTGTTGGTACTTACCTACCTACATATATCTAGACATTACTGTTTACGTTATTCAGAAAATTATCCCCATACTCGTTTGTATGTACCTTTATTTGGCCCTTTGGTGTAATATACGACGGTAACTTCAACGCATTATTGTACTTAGGGTAACATTATAGAGCCTCCTCTACTGATGACGATTTGGACTCCTTCAAACTAAGCGATTAAAGGTCTATTGAGAAGGATTATTTGCTTCTTTATCCTCAATTTCTCTACCATTCCCGCGTACTTAATTTTCACGTAATATATTTTTTTTTACGCACAACTGGTTGGTAGTTGACCTCAATCACACCTGATGTTAAGTGAAGATGAAGTCGAAGGTGGAAGCGTACTGACCCGGAACCCCAACACATTTGGGAGACTGGCTATCTTATCTCTGACAACCGGAACATAGCAATGCTAGTAACAATAATAATATAAATTTATCACATAATGTAAATCAATATAATTACTATACACCATGGGCACAAGATATGCGACAGACTTAAACTACATATTTTTGATGTTATTACTAGCAAATGTTGTTAATAAACATACATCCAATTTTGCTATTTGTGATACAAAATAATCAATTGAATACAGTACTTCATTGTACATGATTCCTTAGCCGAGAAAGTGAATAGTGACTCTTTTGTAGGGAACAGAAACAATACTGAAGTCAAAAAGTACTGGCCAGTAACTTTACATTTCTCGCTTCTACGTACATAGTGGCTAAATCATGTGACCTCTCACAATTATTAGGATAACTTTCTTGAGGTTTTTTAAATTGAAATTATTAAAAACAACACTAATTTATTAAAGCATTTTACGACTATGTGTTATATCAGTTTTTTTACTCCAATATAGTATAATAAATTATAAGGTACAAGAAGAGATATTTAATTAAATGACAAATATGTCTTCAAAAACTCAAATATGATTTTAGGTCCATCTATCCATTTTTTGAGTCAACTGTTGATTGGTTCTTTCTTTATGCTCTGCGCCTTCGCTTGGGCATTGGTTCCGTGCACAGACTGTTCTTTCGAGGAATCGTCCACAGGTGAAAGGTTCAGAACCTTTCACCGAAAGAAAAGCGGTCTTAAATGATGTGTCTTGTCGACGAACAGTTCATGGGAGTAGCGGCTGTCGGAGAACGGTTGCGGATTGCTCTTCATTCATAACGTGAAAAGCCAAGGCATAGAACACCCTGCCGGCGTCTTTCCTGAATTCTACATCCTTAGGATCTTGAAAGCAGAGTGAATAGACATTTACTGGGATCGCGTGCTTCATCATCGACCACAACGTCACTTTTCATCAGGTGAGATTGTGGTCGAACATGTACCCGACAAAAAGTGTTATGTGTGTGTGTGTTTGTGTGTGTGTTTGTGTGTGTGTGTGTGTGTGTGTGTGTGTGTGTGTGTGTGTGTGTGTGTGTGTGTGTGTGTGTGCGTGCCTGCGTGCGTGCGTGCGTGCGTGCGTGCGTGCGTGCGTGCGTGCGTTCGTGCGTGCGTGCGTGCGTGCGTGCGTGCGTGCGTGCGTGTGTGTGTGTGTGTTCAAAACTGGTTTCAGTTTAGTTTAGTTGGTGTACATCCGAATCAATTTCCGGAAGAAGCAAAGGGAACATAGAAAAAGACGATTTCATTAAAGAAATTCAGATGCAGTTGACTGGTTGCAAAATAGGAATACCTATTTTATTGCATAAAATAGCTTTATATTTAGCTTGTTGGAAAAAAATAAATATGCAAGTCTAAATATGCAAAAATAAAGTTACTACTACCGCATCCATTTCTTATTTCGGGAAGTCGATCGAAATGTGTAAATAATCGGACTAAAAGGCTCAGTAGTCCGATGAACTATAATCATCTGCGTCATCGGACTACTGAGCCGAAAAAGTCTCAGTAGTTCGATCATCGGACTACTGTTTTTTTTTTATATGAGAGGGCGGCAAACGAGCATGCGGGTCGCCCGATGGAAAGCAATCACCGCCGCTCATGGACACCAAAACCAAAAGGGTTACAGAGGGCGGAGTGTGAGTTTTGTTTCGACTTAACTTTACTGCCGCGTTCACGTTTACCTGAAGATTTGTATGGAGAAATGTGCAGTGCCTCTAGCGGATAGTTTGCAAAACGATTTTTTTCATAGGGACTTTATTCGTAAACGCGAACGCGATGGTAAAGTTAAAAACGAGACAAAACTTCGCACACTGATGCGTTGCCGGCCTTTGAGGAAGGTGTAGGCTCGTTTCTTGAAGGTTCCAATGTCGTACTCGTTCGGGAATACCGCTGCAGGAAGTCCGTTCCACAGGGTGGTCGTACGTGGTAAGAAGTTTCTTGAGAAACGTACAGTGGTAGACTTCCACTCATCCAGGTGATGTGGATGGAAATTTAATTTTCGGCGAGAAATGTATCGGTTAAATTGAGCAGCGGGTATTAGCTCGAACAGTTCTTCAGAACACTCCCCTACTTCAGACACTAGAGGGAATCGACACCATTGTTCCTTATACGTTATGCATCAACGACATGGCATTCTCTATATTTGAAGGAACCTGCATAGTTTCTGCCTCTAATTATTCAACCGGTAAATGACCCCCGTCCATGCTTGAATGTGGCTAACTTTAATTATCTCGACTACCCTCATTCTACAGCCCCCTAGCGGGTCATTCTGTCTAAGGGGAAATAAATGTGGACTAAGAATATACATCGTCTTCAAAATGGTAATGAGGAATACAAAACAGTATTCCTCAACAGTAAAACAGTATTGATTGATTTATTTATTAACACGAAATATTAAACTTGTATGGCATTTACTCAGATTTCAATATAGTTCAATTTTAACAGCCTCCGTAGCTCATTGTGAATAACACGTTATCTATGTCTGCCGCAGTCTGCAGTATTGTTGTGTTCTGGTTGTGAGAGATAAATCAAATCAAAAATATTTTATTCAATGTAGGATACAAAAATATATATTTTTTTTTATTCACAACGGTTTAGCACTTGACCTCAATCACACCTGATTTTAAGTGAAGATAAGGCCGAAGGTGGTAGCGTACTGACCCGGAAACCCCATCTTATTTAGGGGACTGGCTATCTTATCTCTGACAACCGGAACACAACAATGCTATTAACATTGCTGTTTGGCGGCACATGAACAATATCACTTATTGAAAGTCAACATGTTATTTTTTTAAACTACACACACACACATAATATATCAATATAACCGGAATAACCGGAACACAACAATGCTATTAAACATTGCTGCTTGGCGGCAGATTTAGATAAGATGGTGGTAGCTAGCCAGGCGGACATTTAAAATGCCCTACCACCAACCAAACCGAGTACTTAAACATGTACCCCGCTGGGGATCGAACCCGCGACCTCCTAATCGTAAACCCAATGTTGTTTACATTGAGCCACGGAGGCGGCCGATCAGTTTGTCCTCCTCCTCAATATATGTCATAATTTGTAGAATTTCAGGATTATTTAATATAATTCTAATGTTAAAATATTGTGGAAACAAAATGAACAAAATAAAATAAAAGAACGTGTCACGATATTTTCAATAAGTATGTCATTACACACTTAGGAATGGTAACCATTGTTACGTCTATGTCAAACATGAGAAAACCTTAAAAGCAATACCATTATACATATGTACAATTAATGATAAAGTATTGTGTTTCAAGCATCACGTGGGTTAAATAGATAGTGTTTAAATTCAATTGTAATGTAATGAATGAACTTCATCGCCGCCTCCGTGGCTCAATGTCAACAACATTGGGTTTACGATTCGGAGGTCGCGGGTTCGATCCCAGCGGGGTACATGTTTTAAGTACTCGGTTTGGTTGGTGGTAGGGCATTTTAAATGTCCGCCTGGCTAGCTACCACTATCTTATCTAAATCTGCCGCCAAACAGCAATGTTAATAGCATTGTTGTGTTCCGGTTGTCAGAGATAAGATAGCCAGTTCCCTAAATGTGTTGGGGTTTCCGGGGCAGTACGCTACCACCTTCGACCTCATCTTCACTTAACATCAGGTGTGATTGAGGTCAAGTACCAACCCGTTGTGCATAAAAAAATAAAAATCGCCAACTGTCAATTTGGCAATGACTCGATGTTTGTTTAAAAATCATTCGATATTTAATTAACTTCAGGTGAAACAAAACAAAAGAATCTCCCTCTGTTCATTCTCTGTAATCAGCTCTCTTATTACTGCTTCTCCACAATCATACGACAAACACAACAATATTTGAGGAAAATAATCACAAATCCATATAGGGGCGTAAATTGGGCACAAAACAAAGATTAGCCGCACACACTGACAGTGGCTCGACAATAACTCAGAGACACAATAGAGTATGACCATGGCCGACTCACGCCCAGTGGACAGATGAAACTATAGGATGATTTAAAATCATTCGTCATAAATTTCCAGTGTTCTGGAGCAAACATAACAAAGCGGAACTCTTTTGGAAGTGCCCAACCGTCTCTCTGTCCGTTTATTTTACAGACATTTATCACAGAAAAATTTCATATTAACATTTTTGTTATTTATTTAGGATAGCCAACAAGATATACACTATAACAAACATAATGCACCTGTGATGTGTGATATACTTATTCTAAGTGGTGACTTAATTAATGGTTACCACGGCACGTATAGTAAAAGGTAAACATAATTATCAAACCTATAAACCATTACAGTTATTTATCTTTACAACCTGGAGATCAGAAATAACATAAAGATAGGATAACATGTTACATAAAGATAGGATAACATGTTACATAAAGATAGGATAACATATTACATAAAGATAGGATAACATATTACATAAAGATAAGACAATATGTTATATAAAGATAGTATAACATATTACATAAAGATAGGATAACATAGCGGTGGTAGCTTGGACCTACTGACTGACCGATAAATGCCCTATTTTTATTTCCAATAGATTTAAATTGACATTAAACAAATGATATTATGTATCTTACGTTGAAAACATAAATGCTTGAAGTTTGAAGTTTCATATTACATAAAGATAGGATAACATATTGACATTTAAAACTTGGTGTAGGAAATGGTGAGGTGGCCCATTTGGGCCATTGTATTTACAAAGGTGTTGTTAAGTTAAAGTTCGATTTAAGAATGGGGGCAATATTTTTTTTTTCTAATCTCATTTTTTGCAAGGCTTGGAGCACACATTTACTGCTCATGTCAACCTCATAGGTACAAACATGTTTAGTGATTACATTATGTCTATATGGACATGAGGTAAAACTTATAAAGTTCTTTCGCTTCCTCTGACATTGGCTGACTCAGCAACAAGTTTATATCTCCGAGGGCCGTCATATTATTCTTTAAATATAATTTTCTGTACACTGCTCTTCGACTACACTCTTGTCTCTTAGGAATGAATTTAAAGAAATTAATATATTAACATTAGCATCGCAATTTATTTACGAAAACTTAATGTATGTAAGAAAAATATAGAATCGTTTAAGAAAAATAGTGATATACATAATGTTAATACCAGATATAAAAATAAACTTGCTGTTCATGTCAGCCGTTTACACAAAGTCACTAAGTCATTTAAGGGGCAATGTATACGCTTTTATAATAAGGTTCCAGTGGACATTCAAAATTTACCTTTAAATAAATTCAAAACCATCATAAAACAGAGATTATTTACCAAAGGCTATTATAAAATTTCTGACTATCTGGATGATAAGCAAGCATGGACATAGACCGCTCGGCGATATTCAGCCTAATTATACAATATAATATAATTGTAACCCAAACTTATTTAAAAGAGCAACCCTTGTGTTTCTTGCTCGTTCTTCCCTGGGGAATCTGCTTTGCGAATGAGCAATAATGTCAATAATTTTAAGATTAAGATAAAAAATGTGACGTTTTCAAGTGATAATCTTTATCCTACGAAATAAATATTTTTTGACTTTGACTTTGACTTTGACTCCAACAAGGTGATATAGATCGTGTCTACGATTATATACGTCACATAATGGTGACATAGCTCTACCCATCATATGGTAGAAGTGTTTCGTAAGTATATGGCCGGACCCCAGTCTAAACGCCACTACCAGTATTTCCCTAGGCATATTACATCCCCCAAACCAAGGCCTTCTGGGGGGGAGGGGCGATCTTGTAACGTTTTGTATATGGGGCAATAAATAAATAAGCCCATAAAAACAAAAATATGTAACATGCTTAGTTTCAATTTTATTCGAAAATTCGCTACATTAATGTTTTTACTACATGTCATTAGAACTGAGCGAGTATGAAAAAACAGGCAGTAGTTCTAATTGGACTTGCAAATTTTGAACGGACATAATTACAAATAAAAATACACTGTGGTTTTTTTTTTTATGCACAACGGGTTAGCACTTGACTTCAATCACACCTGATATTAAGTGAAGATGAGGCCGGAGGTGGAAGCATACTCACCCGGAAACCCAAATATTTGGGGAACTGGCTATCTTATCTCTGACAACCGGAACACAACAATGCTATTAACATTGCTATTTGATCTACACTATTTTATATATTATTTATTATTTTATTTATTTTATATACTATTTTAGCACACCCTGTACATGGCAATACGGGAAATAAGGGGATATAGTACGAGTACAATAGTAGATCCTTTTGTGGTCATTTGTACAGGTTTTTGGGGATCTGCAGTTGACTTTTGTCTGATAAAGGGTTTCGAGGTAGGTATACTGGCCCATAAATTGTGGGCTTGAGGTGCGTATTGCATTTGAATTGGGCAAATTAGCGGAATAAAATATTAATTGTATTAACAGGGATATTTGAAGAGGATTTGAAGTTACATATGAAATAATCATTATGGTACAATATCCTTGAACCCGCAGAATCACTCGAGAAAATCCGGTGGAATATTTACAATGGACATTTTGATGCGTCTGAAGCAATTTTTCTAAAACACTTTTTCCAGTTCGCTTCAGACTCTTCTACAGCCTTCTCGAACGCTGACAGCGCATCTTCCGTGGACGAAAACTGTATCCTTTTGAGCTGATTTTTTATTTTAGGGAACAAAAAGAAGTCACTGTTAAATCAGAGCTGTGAGGAACCGTGACCCAGGAGTTTGACCGGTGTGCTGTCCAGGAAATCCCTCATTTTGATCGCTGAGTACGCGGGCGCGTTATCAAGGTGAAGCAGCAGCCCGCGGAGTCCTGTTGCGGAAGTTTGAAGCCTATGTCTAGTGCAGTGTAGTTTCAAACCGGATAAACCATTTTGTATTTAAAAAAAACTGGTGGTAGAAAGGTATCTACCAGCCAGCATATATAAAAGTCTTTAATAAAAAAAAACTGCACTCAAATACTACGCATTACGCCGTGAAATACACAACATCTGTCGTTTTTCATCAGGGGTTTAAATCATATCAATCACGCCTCATCTCTCATTGATTTTAATTTGTATTTAGGATATTTATGCATGTAGGTCTTTGTAAAGTCAATTGACACATTTTGTCCAACCAACAACGGCTTGGGCATTCACAAATCTGTTTATCGTATTACTTAGTTACCTAACAATAGTATCATTATCGCAAGTATACTTGCCGCCATGTGAAATATACGGTACATTTTCTAAACGCCATTCCAACAGCACCCGGGCCAAATCGCCTCACTATCAGTTGCTTACTCAATTGGAGAGCGATTTGAGCAGTGCGCAGTTGGATGCACTGAGATTTACATTCACTCGTGGATCTGTGTGAAGTTGGGGACAATCGAATGTGGTGTTGTAAAGATAATGAATAAACAAATGTGATTAAGTCTTCAGCGGTTGAGATTTACCGATATCTCATACTGGTGAAAACAAATGATTAAGAATTGAAGGAAGACGACCTGTTTGGTGTAGTGATTATAAATTCAACTGCTATACCAAAAGGTCGCGGGTTCGAATCCCGCTAGGGCCATAAGTTTGTATGATGAATACAGACATGTGTTCCCGAGTTATGGAAGTTTCTCATTTATTTATGTATTTATTTACAAAAAAAAATGTATTTGTGTAGTTTATCAACCATCTGGTATCTATAATACAAGCCTAGTTGCTTAGTGTGGAACTAGATGGCACTGTGTGTATGTGCAAAGATATTTATTATTTATTATTATTATTAATTCCAATCCTGCATAAAAACTGTTATTTTGTAAATCAAAAAGTCAGATGCTAGGACAATAAGTTTAAAAAAAATAAGTCAATCTGCTTTATATAGTACATACGTTAAAAACTAGTGACGGTATGGTTCACAAATTATCGCAGGTTCGATCCCCAGCGGGGTACAAGAAATCGGTTTGGTTGGTGGTAGGCCATTTTAAATGTTCGCCTGGTTAGCTAACATCATCTTATCTAAGTCTGCCGTAATACAGATATTTGATATAAGATAGTCAGTACCCTAAATAATGAGGTGTCTGGGTCAGTATATTTCCACCTTCGGCCTCATCTTCACTTAATATCAGGTGGTGTGATTGAGGTCAAGTGCTAACTCGTACATAATTGTAAAAAGCAAATATTTACACTTACAAAATTTTACTCGAAGCATCGTACCCGTAGTCGGATTTTATAACTCGTATTATAGTTTTTAAACTTTTCTATACAAGTCTATTATAATAAAGTCTCTCAAGATATTTTTGGAATTATATATGCTTAAAAATGGCTGATCAATAATAAAATAAAAAATATTCACCACGATCATCCTCGTCTTTTATCATGGAAACAATATTTCAGCTTCACTGCTCGCTCAGCCAATTAGCCGGCACAACAAATAAAGTGTGCAAACTTTTTGCTCGCCATTGTACGCGTATGAATTCTATTTCGCTGGAGGGTTCTCGTTGCTCCGACCGAAAATGACGTAACCAAGTGACTGGAGCCTCACAATTCGCATATCTGAGGCTCAATTACGAACAAGAGAATTTCAGATTTCAATATATTCGTGAGTTAAGTAACAATGGAATTGGATTTTGGTGTGGATTTCTGAGCAGGGAAGAAAGTAGCTGACCTGCCAGTGTTCTCTACATATCATTATATCAGCCATAGGACGCTCCGTTTTCGTATAACAAATAACTGTTTTAAAAATAAAAATTATGTTATAAATAGTTTTAATATGTTGTACAGGAGAAAACCAGTTCCGAAGTGCTTGTGGTCATCAGCAGATCTGTCACAATACACAGATTGGTATCGCAATAGAATCTGAAATCAACGTGCGTATATGTATGTATTTAAATTAATTCTCGGTTGGTGGTAGCGCATTTTAAATGTCCGCCTGGCTAGCTAACCATCATCTTCCAAATCTTTGTCCGAGGCCTAGTGTCATTCTGATATCCTATTCGCCTGTATTGGCTTGATATTATATAGCAATTTCCCGAGCTACCCTATACTACGAGAGGCTGGCACCGTCTCTGTCGATAGCAAAGCCCGCGTTTCCCCGGCATATATGTCAGCCAGACCCTCAAATAAGCTGGGGTTTCCGGGTCAGTACACTTCCACCTTCGGCCTCATCTTCAGTTAACATCAGGTTTGATTGAGGTCAAGTGATAACCCGTTGTGCATAAAACATACCGCCGGTGCGTAGTCTTCACAGCCCCAACGGCCATCAGCTCTTCGAGCTATGTACCCTGTCCACTGCACTTCAACTTGTTAATCCGATGGGCTATGTAAGTGAGTTCAACTGGGCTTTAATCTACCACGCGGGCCTAGTCCGGATTGGGGTTTTATCGACTAGAGAGTCAGCGTTTTTAAGCCGCCTCTGTCCACCGACTTGGCTTAAGGAGTGTCTTCAATTGAAAACAACCTACCGACCATTTAACGTATCCTCCAAAGCATGAGAACTCGCGTATTAAAATGTCACTAGAGGCCACCCATTAACGGACTGATTTTTTGACTTTCCTCAATTTTCTTTCATTATAACGTTTGATTGACAGCCATCAGCTTGCTTGGTCTCATGTAAATCTGCCTATTGGTGGAACATCATTCTAATCAAGGTGCGGTATGTAGATAGATAGATAAAGCATTTATTTACGCCACTGCGTTCACACAACTACACAATTTTAAATTACAAAGAAATATACATACAAATAACAGTAAAGGATAGAAAATACAAAGAGCGAGTGTGTGCCGCTGTAGCACAAATGGGATATAACTCAGTGTGGCACATCACTCAAAGAGCGAAATACTAGTTTTCAGTTACAACCCCTACAAGTACGAGGGCATAAAAGTACGCGCATGTTTTTTTTTTATGCACAACAGGTTGGTACTTGACCTCAATCACACCTGATGTTAAGTGAAGATGAGGTCGAAGGTGGAAGCGTACTGACCCGGAAACCCCAACACATTTGGGGGACTGGCTATTTTATCTCTGACAACTGGAACACAACAATGCTATTGACATTGCTGCTTGGCGGCAGATTTAGATAAGATGGTGGTAGCTAGCCAGGCGGTTCCCGTCCCGTCTGCGTGTACATTTGTGGTCAATCGTGAGTGAAAAGTGTCGGTTGTTGATACAGCTAGATATCGTGTTCCTTTTCCATTGAAGATCGAGACGTACGCTTTCATGGAAGGAAACTTGCTTTCCATTAGGTATATCTGATTGGGCAGAAATGTTCCCAACAAAATTCTATCTAGGTACCCATATGAGAATCGGCATTGTCTTGTGCTCTTGTCTAAACAAACACAACGCTATTACCTCGCTCCGGGGTGGATATCACGGAATTTCAAAATGTAGAGGTTCGTTCATACGTGCTTATTATCACAAGTAAAAAAAAGACAGTTGAGAGGGTTTATTCTGTCCAGTGGCGGCCTTATTGGGTAAATTAAGATTTTTTTTAAATACAGCATAAATTAAAAATATAAATATAAATAATACCTAAATAGCTTTAATTACCGTTATTTTCCAGAATTTCAAATTATTGATAAAATTATTGATAAAAACTGCCACTTTTTTTTTTATAGTGAATTCTGGAAAATAGCTCCCATGAAAGCTCTTTAGGTATTATTTATTAAAAATTAATTTATAATTAGCGTTTAGGCTTCTCGAGTGTAGGTCAGAGCGGTTTATTTGATTTCTTCTGTCATCATCATCAACCCGTAAACATCCCCCTGCAGGGATATAGGCCTTCCCTCGTATGAGGGAGTATGGGCCATAGTCCACCACGCTGGTCCAATGCGGGTTGGTGACTTCACATGAATTTGAATTTTATTTCTCAGGCATGACAGGTTTCCTCACGATGTTTTCCTTCACCGCTTAAGAGCAGTCGTATAAATGCGCATAAGCAATTAAATTAAACTTTAAAACTCATTGGTACATGGCCTGCCTGGGAATCGAACCCGGATCTCCTAAATTTGGAGACGGCGTCTTAACCGTTGAGCCACGGATGCCGCATTTGATTTATTCTGTATTTAAAAAGAAATTTATCCAATGCGGGCACCATAGGACTTAATAAACCCTCTTAAGTCTATGGAAGCGTACGCAGTGCAGCTGCATTCGCTAATCATTATCGATTACTACTTGACGTGACGTATGAAGCTGAAAAGTGGCAGGTAGATAGTTTATAGGTAGGAGGCATCAGTGATGAACAAATTTCCCGAAATTACCACGGGAACAGAAAAAAACGGGATTTTGCAGCTTAAATTTCTATTTATTTCGCAAGGAGATCCAAACGGACATTCCCACAGGAAATGTTGGAAAATTCTCACGGGAAATGTTGGGAAATTCTCACGGGAAATATTGGGAAATTCTCACGGGAAATGTTGGAAAATTCCCACGGGAAATATTTACAAGCACGCAAAAACCGGGATTTTGGAAAATTCTCATGGGGAAAACAGGAATTTGCATTTTCAATTTTTATCACTTTGAGATCCACGCGGACAAATTCGCGTAATTTTGGTATGTAGGTTTACATAGGATATTTGTTATTTCGTCAAAGTGAGTAGTAACTATGGGATACATATCTGGGGATAAAGTTATTTTTGATAACTCGTACATCTGTCCACAGAGAAAATATATAGGGTAAGGTTGCTATAATTGGACCACTTAACTTTGAATACTTGAAAAATCGAATCTATAACAAGTAGAACAAATGTTATCAATTGACCGAATGAACCTTCTGCCCATTTACAAATAACTAACATTTCAGATTTATTTAGCGACATACAACGCCGTAAAATCGATGAAAAAAAAATTATGATAGGTTCCATGATTGAACCACCACAACCTTCATTGGACCACCGAGTTTTTATCATTGGACTAAAGATTTTTCGCCTGCTGGTCCATTCAAGGTGCCTCTGGAAATACATGATAAAATGATATTAAAAATACATAAACAAAAACATCTCTACGAGTCTTTAATGTTTTTTTGACATTAGCACTAGAATCAGTCTTAGAAGTCACTTATATAAAAATTAATACTTCTTAATTTTTGTTACGTACTAATAGCTATTATCAATTACAATTCAATCAATAAAAGTCCTAAAAGAAAACGACAACGACATTCAACATATTTAAAAAGGGGCTCTGATTAGCCTGAATCCTACAACCTTGGGATCTTCAAAAGCAGGGTGGGTGATGATAAGGCATCTACTGAGATCGCGTGCTTTATCTTTGCCACATCGTCAATTTCCATCACGTGAGATTGTGGTGAAATGTTAATAAGAAAAAAAAATACCATCAAAAAGTTTTGACTTGAGGCAGATAAAACACACTAAAACAACAATTTCACATACACTAATAATAGGTACGTAGATAAAATAATAACAAGTTTAAATCAATCAACAAAATATTAAAAAACAAATAACTTAATATTTTACACAAATAAAAAAATCTCAATAATATTCAAAATTATAGGTATGATTTTTTTTAAAACAATCTAAGAATCTTAAAATCTACAACAAAAATGAGGTACAGCTACTTCTCCAATACTAATACTAAAGCATCTCCCTTTGCTAATTAGTTTATGCCATCCAAGTCTTCTCTTAACGTGGCTCCTGGACCTCCATATATTCTGGCTGCTTCATTAAGACCGACTTCTTTTTTTTTGCAAGGCTTGCAATGCTAACTTCATGCTGGTTTCATTCTATGCGTAGTACTCTCTTCTTTTTGCCATGCTAAAACAGAAACAATATTATGAAATAAAGCAGATACGATATTAACATAATATTTATTATTTTGATATAGTATATATACTGATATGTATTCAGTTTAATCATTGTTTTTAATGATTGTCTGTACTATAAATAAGAAAAGAGACTAATTTGTTTCATAAGTGCTTAAACATATAGAAATAGTTTTTATTAAATTTTAATTTATTGTATTTGAATAAACGAAGAAGAAGAAGAAGATATAACGCAATGACTTCAAAAATATCTGATAATCATTGGAAAAATACCAATTTTTTTATATCTATCACCTATATATTATATCAAATTTGATGTATATCTAATACATTTATTAATATTGAATATTTATTTTGAATAAACATTCAATATTAATACCCGGAACATAAAAAATTGACAAGTTGCCCTGATTGGACCGGTTCAATGGTGAATCTCTGCGTCGGTCCAATGATAGCAAATTACCGTGACGTTACAAAAATAATAATAATATAATGGAATAAAATTTTATACAAGTTGTCATATAAGAATCAGCTACACTGATAAATGAACTACACGTATCAAAACATATACTCAAATATAAGTAACAGATCTCTACTTACATTTAGTAGTGTACCGCGTAAATTTTGTATCGGGAGCGCGCGAAACACTCTGGAACACAACTCTTCGCGAAAGAGCCCTCGGCAACACTGAGACTAGAGGGGCGCGTTGCGGGGTCATATGCCGTGCGCCCAACGCCTTCCGTTGATTTTTAAAACGAATACTTTCGGAAATAAGTTGGCGGTCCAATGAAAGTGCCGGTCCATTGATTGCAACCTTACCCTAAAGGTAGTCAGCGTTAAGTGTGATCGGTGCTTTATAAATGGCCGCACCACTGTAGACAAAGAAGACACAGTTTCTACTATCTTTGTTTATACTTTAGTTAGCCAATTGCACGAAAAACTTATCTAACTTGGTAGCGGAGGACAGAATTTCTTGCATCAAAAATGCATTTTCTCTATTACTTCGAGGAGGAGTATTTATAGCGATAAGTTCGTTCGAAAATAAACGCGATATCTGTTTTCTGGAAGTAGCATTAAAGTATCGATGCGCAAATTCGAAGGATACCTAATCGTCTAACTAATGTTATAAATGCGAAAGTTTGGATATTTGTTTGTTCACGGCGAAACGGATGAATGTATTTGGATGAAATTTGGTTATTTACTGGTAAACAGGAATTACGCGAATTAAATTTCACCCCGTATACAACGCAAAGTGTACAGTCCAACTGTACATTCTTCGCGTCAGCATTTTACCACGGCTTTTATTAATGCCAAAGTTAGTCGTTAGCAAGACGCCATATCATTTTGTGTGTGCCTATCAATAGATCATTTATACGTACGTGAAGTAGTGCTCAATATTATCAACCCCAAGGTGTTAGGTTAGCAGACTTAACACAAAGAATGCAATTTATAATTGATATTGGAGTGGGCACGACATGGGCATTCACAATACTTTTCGCTTTGCCCTTTTTCAAAGTTCGACTTACCTAATCTAATCGGATATCTTGTCGCAAACTTACTAGTCTACAACTTCAAAAATCTAGTGTATACCAAGTATAAACTAAAACTGCTATAGTTTTAGTAATAGATCTGTTAAAGTAGCCTTTCTATCCGGTAGTCTAACCCCTAAACTGTTGAGCTTAGGAATTTGTAGTGAGCCCAATTAAAGCAATATTGTTGGGGTTACCCGAATCCGTTATTAGGGTGTGGTGTAATCGATGAGAGAATAACTAATTGATAACTCTTTTTAATGAGGAGCATAATCGCCTCGCTTCTGTTGTGCGTCAGAAATGTTTGCTCAGGCGTGTATTGACGGTTTACGGATGAGTTTTTTTTTCCGTAAGGAAAAAAAAGGGCATATTAGGTAAGTGAAATAGAAGGTATTGTCATAGGTAGTTTTTTTTTTTTCAAAACCATCAACGTACAGATCGTTAATTGTGTCATTTAATGGTCACGTTTTTAGCCTATTACACATAATTACACTATTAAATTAATTAAATAAAGAATAGAGAAAATATGAGTTCTAAATAAATTTCGCGTCATAGGAACATTATGAATCACGCTAGTCGCATATCAATATCAGAAAGGCGCGTGCGTTTTAAAAAAAATAAAATAAACTACTTATGCCAATGCCTTCTGTTTCACTTACCTAATATGCCCCATTTTTTACATTTTATGTGTATCTCATTCATTTAAGTACTTTGATAGTTTAAGTCTATATTGTCAAAAAAAAAATATTGAGTTTATAGAAAATGCAGCTTAGGTCGCCCGTCACACGAGCAAAACGTCGACTAGTAAACTCAATAAGGGGGTCTGGTTGAAAATCAGCGCTGAGCAGCAGCCGGTCTCTGTCAGCATTATGCTGAACCAGATCCTCTTATCACAAAAGTGGTATTGTCCTATGTGTATTTACTAATGTAAGTACCTAATGTTAAGTATATTGCCCAAACAATACTGTGACAATAAACGATTTCTTTCTTTATTTCTTTTTTGTAAAAAATCTCATCCGGTATAATGAAGTTAAAAGGAATTACGACTAAAGATCTTAGCATACGTGACGTGTTTATTCTCGTGCCGGACGGAACGGGACGATTTTTTGACATATTTAAAAACATAGCAATAAAATACACGTGGCGAGAAACACGGGCGGAACGGGACGGCAATAGAAAAAACATCGTTATGGCATCTTCTTCATCTAATACTACGGCAACCATTGCTAGTTCTTCAAAAGTAAAATCGAACATTTTGTGCTGAAATATGGTTGCAGCACTAGCACGACTATCGTTGAACACCGTCACTGTACGTATGTTTTAAAACCACTTTCACGTTAGGAACTATACCTGTCCCGTCTCCGTTCCGTCCGAGAAATTACCCATCACGTATGCTAAGACCTTTAATAGGTTTAATAAGTTAATGAGTAATATTCGAAAACCTTATAAAATGTACCTTCCGTTGAAAATTATTAGTGGCCCGCCACGCAAGTGGCCTTTTTTCTTTTTGTCATAATAATGCTAAGACATGTAACGTGTAAAAGTCTTTGGGGCGAAAATAAAGATTTTATTTATTTATTCATTCTCCCCAATCTCACCTCAGGACGACGTCAACGAGAAGAGTTGCGATTGTCTCTCTTCACTCGTCACTTGTACCACATTTTAATTGCCAGCTCGACCCACGCGAAAGTCTCCTGAAGGGTTAGCGGGGTCGCAACGACCCGTCTAATGCACGACTTAGAGTTCAATTAATTGTATCGATTAATTATGTATTTAGATACTTCGAGTTTAAAACTGATAACATAATAGAATACAGAATAGATTTTATTTTTGACTAGATTTTTTTTTACCGCCTCCGTGGCTCAATGTAAACAACATTGGGTTTACGATTTGGAGGTCGCGGCTTCGATCCCCAACGGGGTACATGTATAAGTACTCGGTTTGGTTGGTGGAAGGGCATTTTAAATGTCCGCCTGGCTAGCTACCATCATTATCTAAATCTGCCGCCAAGCAGCAATGTTAAGCATTGTTGTGTTCCGGTTGTCAGAGATAAGATAGCCAGTCCCCCAAATGTGTTGGGGTTTCCGGGTCAGTACGCTTCCACCTTCGACCTCATCTTCACTTAACATCAGGTGTGAGTGTGGTCAAGTACCAACCCATTGTGCATAAATAAAAAAAGATTTCCGCCTGCGTCTTTGCCATATAAAGTACAGTCAAATTGAGTTGATTGTACATGGAATATTGTGACCACCCTTACACCCATGGATCACCCTCAGCGGAGCTAGAAGTTAACCTGAATTTCCGATATGGGGGCAACCATAGAGAAGAGGTCACATACAATGAGTTAACTATCGACAGTGAAGTCATATACACATTGTAGGTAAAAGAGATTTTGTATAATAAATAATAATAAATATTTCGGACACTTACACCAATCATTTAGTCCAAAACTAAGCAAAGCTTGTACTGTGGATACTAGATAACGGATAAACATACATAAATATTGATATAAACATCCATGACTCAGGAATAAATGTTCAGATTCATCACACAAACATTTACCCGTCGCGGGATTCGAAACCGCAACCGTTGGTTTCGCTGACAGGGTCACTATCCACTACACCAATCGGTCGTCATATGTATAATCATGTATAAATCTTATTCCTAATTCCCAAACTAGAAAAACTGTAGATTTGGGAATAGTTTATAATATTGACATAATAATAAATAAAAATAAATAAACACAGTATTGGTTAAAAATATGAATTTTTACGAGTAATAAATTATGTTTGTTATATTTATTTACTTATTTAAATAGAATCAACAGCATTATTGCAGAAATTGTATTATAGTAAAGTAATACCAAACTTATGCCAATTAGTGATTCTTATTATGTTACCGACAATGGTTATCGTTATAATTGCGTGGGTAACGTTTTAATTATATTATAAGAAAATTGGTACTTTTACATTATTATTATTATATATGTATCAATAAAACAATCCTCACTAGTCTAAATTTCATAATGTTAAAAGTCAAACTAAAGGAATTAAGTAATTTTAAGCCAAATAAAAATGTCAAAACTATGATCTATATTTAAAAGATACGCGCATGTCTTTTGTCATTTTGCTGTGGTAAGTGATGCAATTTTTTACAACGTAAATCAGTATTTGATACGACACCTAGTTCGCGAACGAAGTCGGTGTCGGTGTCGAACGAGTTCCCATTGGTTCCAAACTCCTGCTTTAACACCAATGATGTGGTGTCATTTTGATTGTTTCAACGACGCGGTCTATACGCAGTAATATATAATTCTATGAATAATACACACACACACATATATACAGACCCACACACGCACAAGCACACTCATGCATAAACGCTCGCAATATACAGGGTGTCCAGGAAATAATGGTCCAACCTATAACTATCGATAGCCCACACCATGACCTCCCTAATCACCAATTTTAGCTTTAGTAAAAATATCATGGGTTTCGATATATTCTACGTTTTTTTATTTTTGGAAATTTTACCACCATTACTCATTTAACCACCTATTAGTAGGTAAACTTCAGGCTAGTTTTTAATTATTACAACCAAGTACAAATTCATTAAAGTCATTCAAAGACTACTTTCTATTCAGGTAGCTATGATATCCAAAATAAACAGGAAACCTAGACTCATGATACCATTTTAGAATCTGCATTTATTCAGCAACTTTTTAAGATTATGGGCACCATGAGCGTGGTACAATTTTTTTACACCGCAACTAGTAGAAAATGGGTTTTTATAAGTTTCATTGCCTTTTTTGGGTTTATCCTTCTTGTAATAAATCTTTTTCGCTAGTTCGTCAATTTTTTACTATGGTGTGTGGTAGCCTAACTATACTCTGTGAATATGAAAAAAACTGCATCAATAAATGACGTCATTTGCAGAAATGGCATGAAAAAACCTATCACAGGTGGTAAAATTTCCAAAAATAAAAAAACGTAGAATATCTCGAAAACCATGATATTTTTACTAAAGCTAAAATTGGTGATTAGGGAGGTCATGGTGTGGGCTATCGATAGTTATAGGTTGGACCATTATTTCCTGGACACCCTGTATAAATACTCTTCCTCTGCTAACCGAAATTCTAAATATGAAAATTGTATTAAAATACATATTATTTCATATTTAGAATTTAGGTTAGCAATAAATTGCTTTTCATAAACTAATTTGCATATAAGTCCTAGTGACTTACGATACAGTTTTCCCTAGTTTCGGCACAAGTCTTCACATTTGTGAATATTAAATGAATAAATCTATTTTTTTCATAAAATTATACGCCAAGATGTAAAAAAAGTCACTCATCGACGTCGCCATTAAAAATCTGTCGGATCGGAGCACGAATGCACTCCAGCTTGTCGTAGCTGACTGCTGCTGGGACAATTAGCGTCACTCACGATGCAGCTTGGTCACAGCATACCGAATGTCAAGTAACTAAAATGCGCCAATGAGATACGTTTTTGGACCCTTATAATACAATACAATGCAATACCATAACACTTTATTGCACAAGCGAAAAAGAAAATTCAGTTACAGAAAGAGTTATATCTGATTTGAGATTTATATTTGTGTGGACACGCCGGATGAGTTTTTTTACCGTAAGGAAAAAATGGAGCATATGAGGTATTTGGCATAGGTAGTTTTTTTTTCAAAAGCATCATCGAATAAAGCGTCATGACATTTGACGGTCGCGTTTGTAGCCAGTTCCATATAACTACATCATTAAATTTAACCGCCTCCGGGGCTCAATGTAAACAACATTGGGTTTACGTTTCGGAGGTCGCGGGTTCGATCCCCAGCGGGGTACATTAGTACTCGGTTTGGTTGGTGGTAGGGCATATTAAATGTCCGCCTGGCTAGCTACCACCATCTTATCTAAATCTGCCGCCAAACAGCAAAGTTAATAGCATTGTACTTTGTAGATTGTAGACGACCGATTGGATCGAATCCCGCGACGGGTAAATGTTTGTGTGACGAATACGAACATTTATTCCTGAGTCATGGATGTTTATATAAATATTTATGTATGTTTATCCGTTATCTAGTATCCATAGTACAAGCTTTGCTTAGTTTGGGACTAGATGATTGGTGTAAGTGTTCGAAATATTTATTTATTTATTTGTTTATTGTTGGTTCCGGTTGCCAGAGACAAGATAGCCAGCTCCCCAAATAAGATGGGGTTTCCGGGTCACGCTTACCACCTTCGGCCTCATCTTAAAAATTAAAAAAAAGTAAGGCTATTAACTAACAATAAAATCTATCGGGAACCCTTTAAGATATATATTTGCTCATCCATTTGGAATGTAAGTCACAAGTGGAACACGAATGATTTGTCAAAATAGAGCTTTTGAATGAAGATGTATTACTGCCATTATTCGCACCAGGTCGTTCGATTCAGTGTGTCAAGTCACCTATAAAAAATAGCTATTGGGAAAAGCACTTCTTGCTTGTAAAAATATACTTCAAGTCTTCTTTTGATCGTGGAATATATTTAAACTGTTTTCTTGAACAGACTGAGGAATTGCCAGGACATCGATAGTTATTATCGGACCACGGTAGCCTGTTGCTAGATACAGACCATAGACGATGCTCCACACAGGGAGATGATTCTGTAAGTTTTACCTGCGTCTGTCTGTCTCATATCTGGTGAGATTTCCAGTCGAGGTTTCCACTCTAGAACCTGCTCTGTGCCGATTGTCATTTCAGCCTATTAACCTACAGATTGTGAGAATCTTAGTCTTAGAGGCTTAGGTCCTAATTGTAAGATAATCACGCATTCTGAGTAAGTGAGTAGATAGGTAAATGTAAAGTAAGGTTATTTAAGAGTAAATAGGAAATGTTTTATTGTTTATTTAATTTAAGTGTAAGTATAGGTCTCATTATTTTTGTTTTAGCAATTGTGTTGCCTAAGACACAAGTAAATATTTACTTAGTTTAGGTAACATAATATATAACATAACATGCGCACGGCTAAGGAGTGGAACGCATTGCCTCCGTCTGTGTTTCCAATCGCATATAACCCGCAGCTCTTTAAAGTCAGGTTAAATAGGCATCTTCTGGGAAAGCTCGTTCCATCGTAGACCTTATCTTGACATTAGACCAGATTAAGGTCAAGAGCGATCCCATTCTAATTAAAAAAAAAAAAAAAAAAAAAATAGTATTATTTGAACTTTGGTACTATAGAATAAGTCATGTATTTAGGTTAATTTTTATACTGAAATAAATTTTATCTTATCTTATCTTATCTTATCTTATCTTATCTTATCTTATCTTATCTTATCTTATCTTATCTTATCTTATCTTATCTTATCAATGACTGCTATTAAATATATGCTGTTGCTGGATTATTATACCGGATGATTTTTTTTAATTAAAGGAAAAAAAATGGGCATAGTAAGTGAAATAGAAGGTTTTGGCATAGGTAGTTTAATTTTTTTTCTCAAAACTATCATCTAATGTTGCGTTAATTGTGTCATTTGACGGTCCCATTTGTAGCCTATTCCACATAATTAGCTCATTAAATTAAATAAATAAAGAAAACTTCGAAAAAATATGAGTTCTTAATAAATTTGGCACGATACGAACTCTACAAATCCCGCCAATCGTATATCAATCTCCGGCGGGCGCGTGCGTTTTAGAAAAAAATAATAAATAACTACCTATGCCAATAACTTCTATTACACTTAACTAATATACGATACCTATATATACTATTCCGTATGTGCCGAAATTAGTAAAAAAAAACTGTGTTCATCATCTCAGCCCGTAAACATCCCACTGCAGGGATATAGGACATCCCTCGCACAATGAGGGGAGTATGGGCCATGGTCCACGATGCTGGCCCAATGCGGGTTGGGGACCTGATAAAAACTAAACTAAAACTAAATAATTAGCCCAACGTGGCTAAGAACCTATCTATTTTAGTCTTCAATAAAATCTGCACTCAAATCGGTCAACGCCTTCCTGAGATTCGTGCCGTTTTCGATTAACGAAGTTAAACAATGGTGTCGATTCGGATGTACACCAACTAAATTAAACTAAAACCAGTTTTAGAGTCTCTTTCTCCCTGGAACAGTACGATGCGACGGCACCACTCCAAAACTGCTTTTAGTTTAGTTGGTGTATATCCGAATCGACACCAATGTCAGTCCTTGGGATGGCTGACCACTAGTGGGATAGTGCTTCGGAGGGCACGTTAAACAGTTGGTCCCTGTTGGTGTCAATTGAAGGCAGTCGTTAAGCAGAAGGCAGCTTAAAAACACTGACTGTCAGGTGACCACTAGTCTGGCACAAATCCGCACTGGGCTTGCGTGGTGGATTATTGCCCCTACCCTCGCCGGGTGTGAGGAGGCTGTGCCCCAACAGTAGGGTCGTGTAAGGCTGATTATGACGAACTTCGGAACGGCTTAATCGATTTTCATTCAACATACCTACCTATGAACCTGTCCCCTCGTTTAGTCTTCAATAAAAAGTGCAAACTGTGGACGCCATTTTAAATGTAATTAAACTTTTTTATTATAGGAGCTCGTACCGTCGATATGTAAGAGGGTTCTCCCCTTCTGCTCGGGTTCCGTCGATGACGTCACGAAGTCCACTGACGTCACATTTGTCTCGAACGCTAATATGAATATATATTGTGTGGTTAAGGCACAAAGAATAGAATCAGCCATATATATAATATGGCTGATTCTATTCTACCAACCAAATTTCAATCAAATCTGTCCAGCCGTTTACAAACATACATACACACATTCATATACATTCACAAACATACACACAAACTTTCGTAATTATAATATTAGTTTGGATTTTCAATCAATAACTTATCAATGGTGACGATTCGGATGTACACCAACTAAACTAAACTAAACTAAACTAAAACCAGTTTTAAAGTAGTACTGCCTCTTTCTCCCTGGAACAGTACTGTGCGACGGCACCACTCCAAAACTGGTTTCAGTTTAGTTTTTTTTTTTTTTATTAAAATCTGGTTTCGCGGTTGACCACAATCTCACCTGATGGAAAGTGACGATGTAGCCGAAGATGTATCACGCGCGCGTATTAGTTCGTGTACATCCGAATCGACACCAATATAAACAAATAAGATTATCTCAAAAAAAGGAATTCTATTTTATTCTATTCTAGATATTCAAATCGAACCACGCATTACTGAGATACCTCTCCGTGGCTCAATGTAAACAACATTGCGTTTACGATTCGGAGGTCGCGGGTTCGATCCCCAGCGGGGTACATGTTTAAGTACTCGGTTTGGTTGGTGGTAGGGCATTTTAAATGTAAATCTGGCTAGCTACCACCATCTTATCTAAATCTGCCACCAAGCAGCAATGTTAATAGCATTGTTGTGTTCCGGTTGTCAGAGATAAGATAGCCAGTCCCCCAAATGTGCTGGGGTTTCCGGGTCAGTACGCTTCCACCTTCGACCTCATCTTCACTTAATATCAGGTGTGATTGAGGTCAAGTACGAACCTTTCGTGCATTAAAAAATATAAAAATACGTCCGGATAAAAACTGAACAAACACACACAACGCCGTCTAATACGTTACGTCGCTTGTTTTCCATCGAGGGTTGTAAGGTAAGGATTTCACAACCATCTCAGTCATTAAAGTGTTATTTAATAGAGCAAAATTTCATCTCGATTTATAGTAAAATGGCCGTTTTACAACTACCGGTTTATTACGTCATAAATGACGTAATTTCAATGTGAATGTGTGTATGTATACTTTATTGGCACTGCACTGGACGATAGCGCGCTTAAAGTGAAGTGGTGAACATTAAAATCGGATATATTTACATATGCCAATGGGAAAACATCGATGTTACGAGAAAATTGATGCACGACTTATTATACGAGATTAAAATTTTATAACTGGCAAGTCAATGTGACTTAATTTAGAATATGCCGACAATTAAGGACAAAGTTGAACCATGGATTTATATTAGGCTGTAATTTTTTTTGATTACGTATCGGAGGTCGCGGGTTCGATCCCCAGCAATGTACCCCACATTATTAGTACTCAGTTTGGTTGGTGGTGGGATTTTTAAAATATCCGCCTGGCTAGTTATCACCATCTTATCTAAGGCCCGTATTAATAAACCATTCTCAAGATTGAGAACAGTCTTGTGACCGGTTTCAAGTGAACGTGTTGATTAATAAACCTATCTTGACACCTAAAAGCACGTGCGTACTCAAGCAGTACTCACTTGAGAGGTGCGCGTGTTAATAAACGAAACTCAAGACTATTATTTTTTTTTATTTTTTTTTTTTTTTTATTAAAAACTGGATTCGCGTTTGGCCACAATCTCACCTGATGGAAAGTGACGATGTAGCCGAAGATGTATCACGCGCACCCAGTAAATGCCTATTCACTCTAGACTTGAAGATCCCAAGGTTGTAAGTGTCGGGAAAAACCGACGCGGGCAGTGAGTTCCATACCTTAGCAGTCCGCATTATAAATGACGAAGCAAAGAGCTTAGTGCGGATGTTCGGTATGTTGACAACATATGGATGGAAACCCCCCCCGCGCCTGGTTGTCCGAAGATGGAAAGGGGACGGTGGAATAAGATCATGCAATTCCATCGCACACTCCCCGAAATGTATCCTGTAAAACACTGAAAGGCAAGCGACCCTACGGCGGTGTTCAAGGCTTTGCAATTTGCCGGTGACCGTTGAGTCATCGCCTATGAGTCTTATGGCGCGTCGTTCCACAGAATCGAGTGCAGCCAGTTGGTACTTGGCTGATCCGTCCCAGAGGTGACAGCAGTATTCCATGCACGAGCGGATCTGAGCTTGGTAAAGCTCCAGCAGCTGCTTTGGTGTGAATTATTTATTCATAAAATATAAAAGGTAAAATTATTCATTCGCCGCTGAGGCGAATACTTGAAAAGTGATCTCAGCTGAGTAGACGTCAAGATTGGTTTATAAATTAGCACGGGGCTTGAGATAGCGTCAACTGCTTAAGACGCATCTCGGGTGATACAGCCTCAAGACTTGTATTGAGATTGGTTTATTAATAGGGGCCTAAGTCTGCAGCAAAACAGCAATATTATAGCATTGTTGTGTTCCAGTTGTCAGAGATAAGACAGCCAGTTCCCCCAAATAAAATGGGGTTTCTGGGTCAGTACGCTTCCACCTTCGGCCTCATCTTCACTTAACCCGACAGCATATTTTGTATTTTGTAGGCGCCATGCTTGATTTTTTATCATAAATTGTATCGACACTATAGGGATCAAGACGAATCTAGGGACACCTTGCGCTTCTAAACCAGGCAAGAAGTTTAGGCTATAGGATTTACCATCTAAATAAATACTACATCCGAAAAACATTACCATCCTTCATAGGGCAGTCAGGTAAAGAGGATGCTTATGGTATCGCCCTCGGGTGGTGCCCACGCTTCCGCAAAGTCAGTCATTTATTCAAAGGACATACGGGTTTGCATTAAGATTCCGGTTGATATATACAAAATCTTTCTTGTCTTTCTATTTGGTGTAGTGGTTAGCAACTCTGATCATTATATCAAAAGGTTGCGGGTTCGAATCCCGCTAAGGGCATATGTTTGTGTGACGAATACGGACATGTGTACCGGAGTTATCGATGTTTTCATTTATAATAAGTATTTATTTACAAAAAAAATGTATTTATGTATTATATCAACCATCTGGTATCCACAACACAAGCATATAGTTGCTTACTGTGGAACTAGATGGCGCTGTGTGTATGTCTAAGGATATTTATTTATTTATTTAATTATTATACAAAATCTCTCTTGCCTACAATGTGTATATGACTTCACAGTCGATAGTTAACTCATTGTATGTGACCTCTTCTCTATGGTCTAATAATTATTTATTTACAAAAAAATATGTATTTCTGTAGTATATCAACCATCTGGTATCCACAACACAAGCCTATAGTTGCTTACTGTGGAACTACATAGATGGCGTTGTGTGTATGTCTAAGGATATTTATTTATTATTATATATTGTCATGAGAAAGCATATTATAACATATCAGACTTTTTAGATGATAAACATCCCTGGACATAACCAGCTCGTTAGCATGCCACAATTAATAATGAAATATATATCAATAATCAAACTAATATGTATTATAAATGCGAAAGTTTGGACGTTTGTTCGTTTGTTGCTCAATCACGGTGAAACGGATGAAAGGATTTGGATATAATTTGGTATATAGGTAGAATATACCCTGCATAAAGATATAGGATATTTGTTATCCATCCGGGATAAACAAACTTCCGCGATAAAATTATTCCACGCAGGCGATGCCGCTGGCGGAAAGCTTGTGAAATATATATTTTTTTTATTATAAAAACCTGTTTTTAAAAGAGCAACCCCTTGAGATTCTTGCTTGTTCTTTTCAGGGGAAAACTGCATTTCGAACAAGCAGTAGCTTAAAAATTTTAAAGTTGACTATTCTAAGTGTACCCTGTGTACCTACAAAATAAAGCATTTTTCACTTTGACTCGCCCTGGTACATGGTCTATTATATCCATTTATCTCAGGTATATAACATAAGCTGTCGACTTGAACTTTGGCACAGTTATTGAACTTGCTTACCCACATCCATCACATTGGAAATGGGGTTTGAAATGAGGGATTCCAATTTATAAGTGAGATAGCAGGGTCGATCGGGGGTACCTATACAAAATACCAAATAATTTATTTGCGTCATATAGGATATGATAGATGATAGAATGTAGAGAAGTGTGGAAACGACTCCACCGACAAGAGCATAGCTCTTAAATATAAGAGAGAGAGAGGATATGATATGTTACGGGATTATTTTGATCATAAAAAAGAGTTTTTTAAATAATAATAATAATTACTGTTATAATTTATAAATAGATATTGTATAAGGATAGATAAAAAGAGTAAAATACCTAATATAGAAATAAGATAAATGCTTTTAATTAGTTTTAGGTTAATTAAATTTGCTACACCCTATAAGACAGGGTTCATGTAAGTACTAGTTTTAAGAACTTTGCATGTAAGCATGATCGAATAAATAAAAAATAAAAATTGTTTATTTTTTCACCACAAATGACGTTTTACAAAGTGATTTTAGGACTAGGTAATACATAGAACACATTTGTGGGAAGATTGGTGCCTGAAAAGGAAGAACCAGAATTACCGGTCACCAGGCACTCCACCATCAACTCTTGCTTACCCTCCTTTTGGCTTCGTCATAACCAGGTACAAATTGTAAAACCAGTCTCTTAAAAGAACACAACGGGTTAGCACTTCACCTCAATAACACTTGATGTTAAGTGAAAATTAGGCCGAAGGTGGAAGCCTACTGATCTGGTAATGTCCAGCTTATTTGGGGGACTGGAGATCTTAGAAAACTGGAACACAAAAATACTATCAATCAATTTATTGCTTTCACATGGGTTTTTATGGTAGTATTAGTACCCCTTAGGATCTAGCAATAGAGAGAGACCAAGGCTTTTTATTGTGTCATGGTCGACGAATAAATGTATTCTATTATTATCAATTCAATATTTATGAAATTAAATAGATATTTATCTATTTTTATTATCATTGCTATTTGGCGGCAGACTTAGATAAGGTGGTGGTAGTTTTCCAGGCGGGCATTAAGATTTATATGCAATAGATATTGTTGCGTAATCAAATCTATCGCGCTTTTCTTGCTAGATAAAACAGCGCCATCTCTTCGAATCCTCGAGAACTAATAGGACTGCTGAGAACCATAATACCTTGTGAAGCGATGTAGTTTAAAAAAAAATAACATGTTGACTTTCAATAAGTGATATTTTTGTATGCTACATTGAATAAAATATTTTTGATTTTGATTTTGATTTTGAATAAATGGCCTACAAGTGCAAGAAAAAATTACAATATTGTTTAAAAATGTTCTCGATTCCGATTACCGAAAAAAGATGTGTTCCCGAGTTATGGATGTTTTTCATTTATTTATGTATTTATTTACAAAAAAAAATGTATTTGTGTAGTTTATGAACCATCTGATATCCATAATACAAGCCTAGTTGCTTAGTGTGGAACTAGATGGTACTGTGTGTATGTGCAAAGGTATTTATTATTTATAAAATATGAGTTTTACGAGTTATACATTATGTTTGTTATACTTAAAAGATACTTGCATGTGTTTAGGTCACTTTTCTGTGGTTACTGGTACATTTTATTAAAACATAAATTAGCATTTGATTCAACAGTTCGCGAACGACGTCGATCTATGACTAAGTTCCCATTGGTTCCAAACTCCCGTTTTAACACCAATGAAGTGGTGCCATTTTGATTAGGTAATAATAAATATTTCATCTTCGATTGTTCATAGTTCTCAACAATGTAAAAACCGTTTTTAAATCGGTTGGCATTACAATAGGTACTACAAACAGACATAGGCTTGAACTTCTATCATCCCTTTTGTGATTGTTTCAACGACTCGGTCTATATACGCATTAATACACATAAGTCTTTAAAACTAAATCATTATTCTACACGCAAACCATTACAAATATAGCATTGGAGAGCTCGACTATGCCTCGCCGGGAATCTCCAATTGTAAAGCCTGGAGCAAGGATCCGGTTTAAATGTGGTACAACTGACACAAACGAAATTTATTCACTCCACTAGGTATTTTGTAGTAGCCGTGAGCAGTCCGGACAGGAGTTACATTTTCTCATAGGAAACTATGCGAATTGCCAGGCGCTAATTTTGCATTTTCCGACTTAAGGCTCAGAACTCTGGGACGGTAATTTCAGTATGAGATAAAATTTTTAATATTCAACTACATACTTCATCGGGATAAAAAATATCCTATGTTTTGGAATAGAATAGAAAAGAATAGAATTTATTTGCTAAAAATGTGGTACACAAGGTTGTTAATTATAAATAAAATATCACACATTTTACCAGGAACTGGCATGCAGAATAGAATTCATAATAAAATAATAGATTTAAATACCTAAACAATTACAATCAAATAAAAAATTACAATAATAATCCATCAATAATAATGCTAGGTTATTTGTGATTGATAATAATAAAATGTCAGTTAATTTAGTCTAATGTCACAATAATTCAGAATTTAAATATATCCGATGTCATTAAAATAATATAAAATTTAACAATAAAGCAACAACGTTTTGTCCTATAACATTTTTTTTTTATTTATTTCATTTTAATTCCGAGATCCCTTCGAATTTAGTCACAGACAGAACAGCTAGTAGCACCTTTATTGTGGCCAGCTATATCAATATACAGTGTCAGTTATTTCAGCATAGATAATAATAAATTCAAAATTAAATAAATCATTAAATCAATCAATTAAATTTAATCCAGGGTATGTTTTTTTTTATGATTGATTCGATTCGCATTTGACCACAATCGCACCTGATGGAAAGTGACGATGTGGTCGAAGATGAAGCACGCGGTTAATAGTCATGCCCATTCACTCTGCTCTTGAAGATCCCACTATGTTCTACCTTTCTTCCAAATTCGTTCATCGGTTTCGCCGTGTTTGAGCAATAAACAAACTAATACCCGAGAATTTGTATCTCGAGAAGGTACAAAGTACAAATCAAAGACTGTTCATACTAAATTGGTAAACATTATTGAAGTAGGACAAAACCCGACTGTACTGAATCATCCACTACAATGTAAAAAATAATATTATTGATCTCTCATATTTTCTGTGTTCACGTGAAGTACACATACATACGAGTATCTAGTACTCGGTTTGGTTGGTGGTAGGGCATATTAAATGTCTGCCTGGCAAACTACCACCATCTTATCTAAATCTGCCGCCAAACAGGAATGTTAATAGCATTGTTGTGTTCTGGTTGTCAGAGATAAGATAGCCAGGCCCCCGAATAAGATGGGGTTTCCGGGTCAAGCGACATAACAGTTGTACAGCATAACGTGTAATAAACTATATCGTGTGTCGTATGCTACCCATTCAGGTCTACATTTTTTTATGCACAACGGATTAGTATTTGACTTTAATATCACCTGATGTTAAGTGAACATGAGGTCGACGCTGGAAGCGTACAGACCCGGAAACCCCATCTTATTTGAGGGACTGGCTATCTAATTATGAATGTGTATCTCAAGAGCGTCCGTGATCTCACCTTAGGCTCCACTGAAAACCAGCGTTGTAGCCGTTCTTCTTCTCTCGACTACAACAAATGCTGAGATGGGGACCTGATTTGATGCCACTTTGCGACACCGATAACCAGCCAATGTATACCTACTTATATTAAGTTCCACATTTCTATGTTGTGTTATATACATATAGTACATAGGTAACAATTAAAGGTATTGTATAAGTGTCGCTAAATGGATCAAATAAAGTTTTCCCATTCTTATTATCTCTGACAATAAGGCTATTAACATATACATAACTATTAACACAGGCGGACATTTAAATTGCCCTATCACCAACCAACCCGAGTACAACTCATCGGTACGACTGTTATTTATTTATTTATTTTCGGGAAACTGACAGTCGTTACATTATAATGTAAAGTAGAACAAAATAATCATTGCATAGACAAAAATAGTCTTATATAGTTATGTAACTCCGATTAGTATACTCTATGTCGTTTACATTGACCCACGGAGGCAGTTAACTTAGGGTTTAGGACCCGATTTCGAAAGACATTAAGCGAAAGCCATTTGTGCGATGCCAGGTAATCGAAGTGCCATATGAACGACAGGCCATTTAGCCGATGGGCCATTTAATCGAAAAGACAAATATGCGAAAGCCATAAGATCGAATGTACAGTTGTGCGATGAGTTCGAAAATATTACAAATATGTCAATCTAACATCGAAGGTTATTCCCTTCTGAACCTAACCAACAGTGTCGGAGTGCCCCAACTCATATTGCTCGCTCGCTCCAGATAGGGCTCTGTACATTCGATCTTATGGCTTTCGCATATTTGTCTTTTCGATTAAATGGCACATCGGCTAAATGGCGTTTCGTTCATATGACACTTCGATTATCTGGCGTCGCACAAATGGCTTTCGCTTATATGTCTTTCGAAATCGGGTCCTAAACCTGTTAACATATAATAGCAATTGTGTTAAAACGGACCACGCATTATTGAGTTACGTCTGGACAAAGACTCGACATACACACACACACACACACACACACATGCAAAACACTGGCAAACACATAGCAACACCGTCGTTTTTGGTCGGGGATTAATACAGAAAAAAATACTTATAAAACGTAAGAAAAGTGTTGGAATAAGCGCTCCATTAGGAGATAGGTAAACTTAGTTTGAATAAAAATACACTAACCCAGTGTAGGTTAATTGCATATTTGACCATTGGGTGCAAAAAACGCTAATTTAAATTTCAAATATGGTCTCAGTTTTACTAAAAACCTCTGCCTCCAGTTTTTAGGTGCATTCCCGTTTAATCTGATTCTTATATCTCAAACTGATTTTATTTTTTTGTGGCTTATGTGCACTGAATGTGGGCGGATTTCTATGCATATACACATATAACTCTATGGCAAGTTGTAACCATTGTGCTTATTTTTTTTGTATAATTACTGTGAAATAAGCCTACATTAGCGCTACATTAGGTCCCGGTTCGATGCCCTGTCAGGCCAATGTACCAATGAGATTTTAAATTAAATTTAATTACCTGCATTTATCCAACTGCTCTTAAACGGTGAAGTAAAACGTCGAGAGGACACCAGGGGCTCTCTTACATAATTTCATCGTTATCGTCATCGGTTACGTTCTGACATGTGATTGGTTGATTCATCGCTCGCTCGGCAATTTGACGGCTTCTCATTGGTCAATGTAATCGATGTTGATACCTATGAAGTTACATAATTCGCCACGAATTGTGCCACCGGGTTCACTTATTATAGCAAATCGCGCACCATGGTAGTCATGTGATATTCGAAATTATAAATTCCATCGCTAATCTATCGCCATCCGTGACATTTATATTCTATTAGGAAAACTACAATATTACACACTTCCTTTAGTTTTCAGTTTCCAAAAAATTAGAACAATTTCTGTTAGAGGTCCACACGCGTGATTAGAAATAAAATATAAAACGGTATATAGCTCGGCCGCCATCTTTGATTTTTGATTTTACATAAACTGCCAGTTTCTTGCTTGAGAAGGTTAAACTTACAACCTCAAAAGCGGACATAATATTATGAATTTATACAGTCACAGATAATAATAATATGGCTAAGAAAATGTAGAGAGCAATAGGAGTAATCCGATATTCAATTCACTATTGCAACTAATTAAAACTTTACTGTAATCCGAGATACCCATTATACTTTCAGAAATGGCGACGGGTGAAGCAGGGAACATATATACGCAAGGTATCATATGGTATAATATAGTATAATAATACAAATAAATATCTTTTTGCATTTAAATTATTATCAAGACTGCCTGTGTGTCAAATTTTCAATCTATAAAATGTACTTATTCATTTTCATGTAAATATTTAATATTATAATATTGGTCCTTACCTATGAAATTGGCGTTTTGTATGAAGAATTTCATTAAGACTGTTTTCTCCATACAAACATTTTTGATTTTTTTTTGGGAACGGCAAATACAAATTTAGCTAAACTTTGTGTGTATTATCGGATAACATTAAGTTAAGTATAGGCAGCGTTAATTTTAAAAGTAACCGCTTTATAAAAGTTTCAGCGAATCTAAGAATTGATTATGGGAAGCACATGAAAAGAGCTCTGTTCCAATTTTTTTTATTATGTGATTTAGCCCAGATTAAGAAATATTTCATGTGAAACCTTGAAATAATATTCCATTTTCCAAATAAAAAACAAATTTGGATATAGCTTTGAAAATCGCAGGAATTGGTATACAGGGCGTCCCAAAGTTATGGGACATGAAGGGGAAGTACCTTAAATATTGTAGATAGTGAATTTTGCTCAAAGAAGACTTTATGTTATTTTTAAAAGTTAGTAATTCTGCATTCATAGATTTTCTAAAAATTACTTGCTTCGGCTGGGAATCGAACCGACTTAAATGTGAAAAAAAAAACACCCTACTTTTATGATGCCAATCGAAAGAATAGCTAAAAAATAATAACTCTGCCTAAGTAACATAGTATTTTAAAAGAAAGGAACAACATAAAATGATTGAGTCAAATTTCAAGAAAGTTATTTATTGCCGACGACGTTCGAAAAGTAGCGATATTATCATTCCAAAGATAGCATTGATTATTCGTAAATAAGTACCCACTTCATAAAATAGGTACTAACATAGTTTTACTAGAACTTAGTTTTACTAAATGAATGTTTTCCTACATGGATTGGTACAAATGGACCGATTAGATGGCCGGCCAGATCCCCGGACCTCACACCATTAGATTTCTTCTTTTGGGGATACGTGAAAGATATGCTATACAAAAAGCGATACGAGAACGTAGGCGAGTTGCAAACAGAATTGTGCCATATCACATCGAGTGTTCACCATAAAATGATTAGAAAATCAACAGGCAGCGGGCTCATTAAAAGATTGGCGATTTGCGTAAGACAAGAGGGATCACATTTTGAGCATTTAATTAATTAATTTACAAAAAAATACCTACTTAATTGACTACGGCAGTTTCATGTATGTTTTTTATTTGATTAAAATGATTAATTTCACGTTGTTCCTTTCTTTTAAAATACTATGTTACTTAGGCAGAGTTATTATTTTTTAGCTATTCTTTCGATTGGCATCATAAAAGTAGGGTGTTTTTTTTTTCACATTTGAGTCGGTTCGATTCCCAGCCGAAGCAAATAATTTTTAGAAAATCTATGAATGCAGAATTACTAACTTTTAAAAATAACATAAAGTCTTCTTTGAGCAAAATTCACTATCTACGATATTTAAGGTACTTCCCCTTCATGTCCCATAACTTTGGGACGCCCTGTATATGATTGACGAAAAAAAAAACCAATTTCATAGGTAAAGACCCAATATTTAGACGATGTAAGGTCACCCTAACCCAGTGGATTATTACAGATGTGTCAGGATCGTAGCAAGTGGAAGTCTGTGGTCTTTGCCTATACCGGAAACAGACGTGACTTTATGTATATATGTATGACGTTTCTTCACCATAAAATTTTGTGTTTTGCTTATTTAAATTTAGTTCTTATTACTTCTACGTTAACGACATTGTATATTTCCTATTAAATGTTAATCGACTTTACATTGGAATACAGAGTGGAGGTACATTATTCCAGATCTTTGCTGATACCTATTTAAACAACTTTTTTATCCTGCGTATTATATAAACAGATATTAGGGACATAAGGTCCTAAGGAAAGGTATTTTTTTTCTTTTTTTCATTGACTGGATTCCGTTTAACCACAATCTTACCTGATGGAAAGTGACGATGTGGTCGAAGATGAAGCACGCGAGCCCAGTAACTGCCTATTCACTCTGCTCTTGAAGATCCCAAGGATGTAGGATTCAGGAAAGACTGACGCCGGAAAGGAGTTCCATGCCTTGGCTGTTCGGATGATGAATGAAGAATCGAACTCTTAGTGCGAATGTTCGGTATTTTAATTATACTTATAACCTGCCTTTATTATTTTGATTATGAAATGTCCCCAAATTACTCGTCTCAGGGTTCTTAATGGAATTAAATATGGCGACTCTGAAACGATTGTTGCGCGCACATTTTCTACTATTTTAATTTAAAAGAGTTAATGACTTCCATTTTCCAAGAAGGCTGGCTTTAATTCAATGTGGAACTTACATTATTTTGCTTTCTGCTTCAAATGTTTCTGTTACGAGTATTTAAAAGACTACTTTGTTCTTCTCTGTTACAGCATTACTTATAGCAATTGTAAATGGACAGCGGCTCAATAACAGAAACATAAACCGTACACTTCTTTTTGTAACGAGGTATACAACCTCTGCTAAATTCTGTCTTCTTTTCGGTAATCTCTTTGGCGTTTTCTTTTTTGGAACATTATTCAAAATTCTGAATTCTACATTAAACTAGTCAGTCTTGACGCAGCTTGCGAACTAAACTATTCTTTCCATTCTTTCTTTATTTCTTTAAATTATTACATCATTTATAACTTTTACAAGTGCCTATACCTTCTTCCTGTCCTTCACCTTCTTCACCGTTCATCAGTGGCTGCAGTCCTGGTAGGGGCCTGAAACCTATGACCCTGAACCTCATCCTCTCTCTACGGCGCCCATTACCTACATCTACCTACAGCAGCTGAGCGCTCGCAGTACCGCGACATTTTAATCCTCTTGTTCAACAGCAGCAAATGAAACGAAGTGATTATATTATCTTTGAGCAGCAAACAAAATGACCGAACATATGCCAGACACGGCTCTTTATAGAGTTTGAGGACATTTAGCAATGTATACAATCGAATAACTTATTGTATCGTGATTATATAAAAATATCGATAAATTAATAGCGAATGAACGGATAAACGGATTTAGATGAAATTTGGAACGTAGGTAGAACATACCCTGGATTAAGACATAGGATATCTATAATCCCGTCAAAGTGAGTAGTTCCCGCGGGATAAACAAATATCGCTATAAAGTTATTCCACGCAGGAGAAGCCGCGGGCGGAAAACTAGTTAAAAATAAATTGACCACTTTTATCATTATTATCATAATATTAAACTGTATACTGTATTATCATAAATAATGCCAATTTGGAGCATCGGAGGCTCAGCGGTTAAGACGCGGTCTCTCAATTTGGGAGGTCTGGGTTCCATTCCCAGGCAGGCCATGTACCTATCAGTGAGTTTTTAAATTTAATTTAATTACTTAAAGGAAAACATTGTGAGGAACCCTACATGCCTGAGAAATAAAAATTCAATAGCAGACTACTTGTTTGGTGGCATCATCATAGGGGCATATGTTTATGTGATGAATATAGACATGTGTACCCGAGTTATGGATGTTTTCATTTATAATACGTATTTATTTACAAAAAAAAATGTATTTGTGTACTATATCAACCATCTGATAGCCACAACACAAGCCGATAGTTGCTTACTGTGGAACCAGATGGCGCTGTGTGTATACACATACAAAATACAAAAATCTTTATTTTTCAAATTACAGTCGTACATCAATTGAAATCAGAGGTTGAGACCAACCTTTTAAGTATTTAAGATACTTGTACCAGGAGGCCTCGCTCTTCCTTTGCTCGAATATACTTTAAAATTGACTGTATACAAGATAAAAATGTGAACTGAAAATTTTGAAAATGGATTTTATAAGGATATTTATTTATTATTTATTTATTTATGTTAAGTCCCCAACCCGCATTGGGGCAGCGGGGCGGACTATGGCCCATACCCCCTCATATACGAGAGAAGGCCTATGTCCCTGCAGTGGGATGTTTACGAGCTGATGATGACAATGGTGTCGATTCGGATGTACACCCACTAAACTAAACTAAATTAAAACCAGTTTTGGAGAGGTGCTGTCGCATCGTACTGTTCCAGGGAGAAAGCGACAGTACTACTTTAAAAGGTTCACATTAGTTTAGTTTTACATCGAAATCGACACCATTGAAGTCTCAATTTACTATCAGGAATGTCAAGTTACTCGTATTCGAATGCATTAAATATGAATTTTGAAATGTGAAATTTGTTGCATCGAGTATACGCTTTTAAAGGCTACAAACCCAAAAGTCTCTCTCCAGTTGGCTACATTCAATATTTTTTATAGCATCCCGGTTTTCCGAGCAACACGCTTGCAACTCTCAGTATTAACTAGTTGGAGGTCTTTCTGTTCGCATTATACGCTCAGTATCTCGTAAGGAGGAGAACATTGCGAAACTTAAGCTGTTAAACACGTACGTGACCACGTGTGGGTTTCTGTGGGGGAGAAATAGACGTGTTCCGTAGAATTAGTTTAAAAAGAAAGGAAAAGGTCAATTAAGTTTTCGAAATTCCAACTGTTTATGTAGTCTAATGAAAATACGTAATTTTTGTGGCGGTTTACTTCCTACCTGATTTTTTGTGCAAAGATAGAGTATCCATCAGTAATAGAATAAAAATGTATTCTAAACATTCTGTAGCTTGCTTTAGGTATATTATAGGTATTTAGTTATAAAGTCTACAATATTAAATTGAAGTTACCACTGTGAACTATGTACATTGCGTTGATGAAGATGTTAAGTACGAGTCGCACTCGTACCCTGATTAACATCACCATCGACAAAGGTCCTCTTTCACAGAAACGACTGGAAGTCAAAGTCAAAGTCAAAAATGCGTTATTTTGTAGGTACACAGAGTTCACTTAAAATAGTCAATTTTACATTTTTTAAGCTACTGCTTGTTTAAAATGCAATTTTCCCCTGAGAAGAATAAGCAAGAAACTCGAATGGTTGCTCTTTTAAAATCAGGCATTGATTTTACATAAATACTGCCATCTAGGTCCATAGTAAGCATCTAGGCTTGTGTTATGGAAACCAAACCAGATGGTTGATAAACTACACAAATACATACACATATCTGTATTGATCATATAAACATATGCCCCTAGCGGGATTCGAACCCGTAACCTTTTGGTAAAGCAGTCAGAGTTTCTAACAACTACACCAAACCTGTCGTCAAATTGTTATTACACAGTAATTGAGAACACTGATTTATATGTAGGTGCTCTAAATATTATACATATATAAACAAAAACATCCATAACTCGAGAACAAATTCATCTTACAAACATATGCCCCTAGCTGGATTCGAATCGGTGACCTTATGGTATAGCAGTCAGAGTTTCTAACCACTACACTGGTTACCACACCACACACAACCACAACAGGTCGCCTTATTTTATTAAGCCTAGAAATAGTAAGTTTTTCAGTAATTTCTGGGTTTAAAAAAAAACAAAAAAAAAAATACGCCCCGAATACAGAACCTCCTCCTTTTTTGAAGTCGGTTAATAAAATGTAGTCAATTTACACTCATTACATAGTTTAAGGATTAACGTATTTAAATTTACACCCTGTGGCCGGCGAACTCAAAAGGCTAACAAACGTGTTTTCAGACGTAAAAGTTTTTAAATTTTTACTCTTTATATGCACGGTGCATAACAAAATTGATTTTGCCTAAAATACTTAATAATCGGAATCCGACAGAGAAACAGTATCGGATTTATTTTTAAACATGGATGTTTGTAAAATATTTATGTTTAGGACCAAAAACGCGCGAGGATCCATTTCACCTAATGGCTGTTCACTCAAGAGATTTCTATTTAATGGTTCTCTCAAGAATTTATTAAATTTATTTATGTTTACAAAGAATAAAAGTTAATTACAGTGTAATTATTATGTTTGTATTGTACAGTAAGAAAATACAATATAATTTTTTTCTGTAAATAATTATCTTAGCATATACATACAGCGCCATCTAAGTCCACAGTAAGCATCTATTCTTGTGTTATGGAAACCAGATGGTTGATAAACTACACAAATACATACACATGTCTGTATTGATCATACAAACATATGCCCCTAGCGGGATTCGAAATCGCAACCTTTTGGTAAAGCAGTCATAGTTTCTAACTTCACCAAACAGGTCGTCAAATTACTACTGTTACACAGTAATTGAGAACACTGATTTATATGTGGGTGCTCTATCAATATACTTCTTCTAATAATTAAAAATGAAGGCTGCTAGATTATAAGAAAACATTTATTCTCAAAAATTTTAAAATCAAATAACAGTTTACTAATAACTGGTTCTTCTATCGTTTCGACAGGGTAAACCAGTTTGGCGCAGGTTAAAGCGCGACAGCTTTTGGTTAATTTCATATAGGTCCTCCATGGTGCAAGAAACAGGATAGTTCGCGTGTGCAGTTGCATACATATACGGCTGCATACATTCATTTTCAGAGGAACTCTATTTCTTACGATTTGTCCTATATATGCCTGTAGTGTCTCATGAGTGGGGTGACTCATCATGAGTGGGGTGACTCATCATGAGTGGGGTGACTCATCATGAGTGGGGTGACTCATGAGAGTGATATGAGTCGTTGTTTGAGCGAAGTTCTCAGCCCACAGATTATAATTATTCTATTTTTTTTATTTATTTTTGGAAAACTTACAGCTACAATAATGCTATGGATAACAATAATCGGTTCTGACAAAGCCAATTACAAGTTTCCGCCTGTGCACGCGTTTGTGGGCGAACACATTGCCCAAATTGTATTGCATTGCATTGCATTGTAACTAAGAGTGTTCTTTAGTTTGAAAATATAATTGATAACAATGCAAACTCATAATTCCACAGTAAAATCATAATATTGCAGAAACTAAGTTAAATTAAATTAAGCCAAATTAAATTAAATTAAGTCAATGCATGATTATTGAACAAAAATAAAATTCCAAATGAATAGAGATGTAAAGATGTAAAGAAATTGCCATTATTTGTCATTGTCGCCAAAAAAGATACTGCATATATATTATTGTGCATTCTCCCGATCCTCACCTATGGCGCTCAGACTTGGTCTTTGACAGAAGCCCAAAGGTGCAGCCTTAAGGTCTGCCAACCAGCCATAGAGCGCAGTGTACTAAATGTTAAACTGACCGATCGCGTCCGAAACACTACACTTTGCTCTAAGACCCTTGTTGCTGACATAGCCACAACGGCCGCTAAGCTGAAGTGGGACTGGGCGGGCCATGTTTGTCGCATGCCAGACGATATATGGGCCAAAATCGCCACCACCTGGAGCCCATTAGAACGAAGGCGTCACGTCAGACCGAAAAGGAGATGGCGGGATGAGTTGGATAAGTTCCTAACCAAGTGGTCGGAGGAGGCCTGGGATAGAGAGCCGTGGAGAGAGAGGAGGGAGGCCTTTGCCCAGCAGTGGGACAGTATGGGCTCCTAATAATAATAATTATTGTGCATTAATGTCGAAGGTCTTGATCAATTCAACAACTGGGCGTTATGTATATAATGTCTCTGTGATTTCTCATAAAATTAGGTATCATTTTCTAACAATACTTCTCTTTCAAAACCCGCCTTAATAACTTTCCAGATGGATTTTTTGGTAAACTATCTAAAAATATAACTTCTTTAACTTGTTTGTATTCCGCCACCCTTTCTTTTACAAATTTCTCAATATCTCCAGGGTCCACTTTCTGTCCTTCTTTCAATACCACGAAAGCTTTTGGAGCTTCTCCTGTTCTTGGATCTGGAATCCCAACTACTCCAGCATCGACAACTGCTGGATGTTCCTTCAAAACGTTTTCTAGTTCTGCAGGAGGCACTTGATATCCTTTTACCTGGAATTGTCGAAGTAAATAATTGTGTAGAGTGACATTGCAATATGATAATTCCGTACTAGAAATGGAAACATATTTCACAAAAAAATTATTCTATAAAATATAATTTGAAAATAAACATTGTGCAAGTCTTTACTTATGAAGCTTTCCCAAACATTTTTGTTTCCTATTCTTGCACAATTTTCATAAATATTGATTTAGTTTTGTTTATTATTAGTTATTTTAGTTTTTATATCCTCTCATAATTATTAAGTTATGTGTTCATATTCAAGGGCTAAATAATACTACAAAATGTGAATCATATTATTTCAGGAGAATAAAACGATCATTCATAATATTGTACTATTACGTATTTCATTGATTACCTTAATTAGCTCTTTCAATCGATCAGCAATGGTTACAGTACCATCTGTACCTAGGAATGCTAGATCTCCTGATTTAAACCATCCATCTTCGGTAATGGCCGCTTTAGTTGCTTCAGGATTGTTTCTGTAACCTTTCATGACTTGTGGCCCTCGTATTAGTAGTTCACCAACCTACGAATATAAATAAATGTTTCAGACAATTACACCAATTGTCTAGTTCTAAACTGGGCAAAGTCTATAAATGTGATTACTAGATGTCTACTGATAAACATCCATGATTCGGGAATATATATTCGTATTCAATATAAATTATAGTTTTCTTCTTTTCAGTGATATACATTTCAAAGTAAAATTCTTTCCTTTTATTAACTGCATTATTAACTTCTTTATAATTTACAAAACTTACATTTCTATAATTAGTATTAACATTAATTTCTTTTGACTCCATTTTGTGTAAGATAAGAGCACTTTCTAAATTTATATAAGTCATATTTAATGATGTAGTGTAGTTAATGGTAACTTAAAACCAAGTGAATTAATGAAACATACCTCTTTTGGGTTTACAACTTTAGAATTTGAATCAACAATTTTGAGCTCTGTATTCGACAAGGCGAATCCAGCGGACTTGTATCCTGATTGGCTAGTTCCACTTGATGCTACCGGTGATGTTTCCGTTAATCCATACATTTGTATCACTTGGGTGTTGGACTGAAAAATAATAATAATATTCAGAAAATGTTATATAGTTGAAACTAAATACTTAGTAGGTACCACTAATACAAAAGCCAGTATTTCAGCATACAATGCCCTTCCCCTGGAAATTAAACAGGATTAGCCTAGCGCTTTATTTGTTTACTTGTAATAAAGTTTACTTAATTGATTGAAATACATCAGATTTAAATATATATACATATATATGTGTGTGTGTGTGTGTATATGTGTGTGTGGGGGGGGGGGAGGGGGTGCATGTAGGGGGTGTGGAAAGTGAGTGCTGTGTGGGGGTGCATGTGTGCGTGCGTGCTTTTTGACCTCTATTTTACTATGGTAAGTAGTTTTTCAGTGAACTGAGAGTTTTTGGCCAAGAACTCAACCTGTGTTTGCATTCATATCTGTTCAGCGGATGTATATTTAACAATTTATCAATTTTGCAGTAGAGTAATGGTCCAAGAAATTTATAAAATTTTTGAGCAAACGATGTCCTAACTTGCGCTCTGCATCCAGACGCCACAACTATCCTACGCCGACCACAGGTGTATCGTTCATAATCATATGGTAAGTCGCAATGTTGTTTTAAGATAGTACTCATAATGAACATTTGTCTTACATTAAGTGATTAAGTGTTTCATTTCAAATTTGAACGTGTGTAGTTTATCTATCAAAGATACTGACAGTATTGCCCCGGTAAATAGAAATGCTCCCGTTGGACGAAATAGCTGTCCGTTTTCCCGGCTCTCGTTCTATCAATGAGGATCTTTATACCTCTTCTCTTTTAAGCTTATTTGTTGCTACTAAACCTAATGATTAACAGTGACGTAAGCTATCAAAGATACTGACAGTATTGCCCCGGTAAATAGAAACGCTCCCGTTGGACAAAATAGCTGTCTGTTTTCCCGGCTCTGGTTCTATCAATGAGGATCTTTATACCTCTTCTCTTTTAAGCTTATTTGTTGCTACTAAACCTTATTGTTATTCTCATTCCAGCAACACGCTCTACACATTTTATTTATGCTGAGGTATTTTCTTTTTCAAGAATAAATTATCACAAACAAACAAACTCGTTATTTCGTAAGAATAACACCAAGCAGAATGATTGTTGCGGTCGAATATTTTTGTATGTGTTTCTGTAATATGCAAATAAACTCTTTATCTATCTATCTAAACTGGTGTAGTTCTAAAATATTTGTGCTATCTATGCATTAATTGCCTGATGTAATACAATATTACCAATATTATAAATAAAGTTGCGTATAAATACAATAATTTGTACTATATTATTACATGATAATATGAAATGGCAATCACATTTGGAATTTATACGTGGTAAAATTTGTCAGTTTTCTTATGCTTTACGGATGCTGAATAAAGTTGTAAACCAAAAATCCGTAATTACAGCATACCATGGATATGTTGCTGCTAGGCTAAGATATGGAATTATTTTCTGGGGGAATGCTGTAAATATTGACACTGTATTTATAGCACAAAAAAGCTGTATACGATCAATCTGTGGCTTGAAAAGAATGGATAGCTGCAGACCCTTCTTCAAAAATCTCAAAATATTAACGCTGACATCATTATACATATTTGAGATAGCGCTTTACATTAGACGCCACCCTGAACTGTTCCCTAATATTTTGAGCGCACGACGTAAGGACCAGCTCCAGCATAAACCAGCCAAAACAACTCTATTTGTAAATAGTGTGTTTGCAATGGCCCCAAAAATTTATAATAAACTTTCTCCAGATTTAAAGAAATGCACCCAGTTTTCTGAATTTAGGAGAAAGTTATTTGACTTTCTTGTAGAAAAGACATTTTATTCTATTAAGGAATTTTTTGATACAGATGACAATTGACAATATACCATAATTGACACTTTTACTTGACATTCAGTTTCATCATAATAAATTATTAAATTGTTGACATAAATGTTGTACGTAGTTTATTGTACGTAATATTAATGAATGAATGCAAATGTAACGTTTCGGAATTTTATGACAGTTTTATGGATTTTTTTAATGCGCAATGTAATTACTTTATTTTATTTTACTTTAATTTATAGTTCCTAATTATTTTGACCTTGTATGCCTACGGGCGGAACACAGCGGTAATAATTTAATGTAACATCCTTAATCCTGTGATTCACAATAAATGATATTGATATTGATTGATTGATACATTTAATTCTTCACCGCAACTCTTCTTATCAATTTGTATAATGAAATTATTGAGTTTAATAAAAATAGAGTAGAGGAGTAAAAATATAAGTTGCATTGCCGTTGCACATAAAATGTTTGTACTCCACTTTCCAGTAAACAGTTATCAATATTTGTACATAAATGCCGAGTGTGCCTATAAAGTGTAAATTATCAAAGTTATGTAACCTATTCCGAATTAAGAACACTGTATAATTGTTTACCTTAGTATTCTTAAAAGCTTTAAGAACATCTTGCTCAGCCAATGGTGCTGCACCAGTCATGATCTTCTTTAAATAATCTAAATGTTCTGTTTTCACGTCAGGATGTGATCCAAGGAACAGTACTGGAAGCAATTAATTTATTAAATTTAGTGGGCGTAACTACTGTAGATGCTATCAATAAATAAGCAGTATGGGAAAAGCTATTTGTGTTTATGTTTTTATCAGACTTATCACAGAAACCTAATCAGATCGAAACAGAATATTTATTAGTTGTTCTAAGATAGTTTTAAAATGTTATAAATTCACGTTTAACTGCACGTATCGCACGGAAAATAGTTGAAATACTAAATGTATGCTAAATTACTATTGGTGGCAGATAAACAATAGAATTCTATTGTTTCCAGAATTTCTGGTAATTGTGTTTTATATTAAGGTAGACCTTTTTTATGATTAACTGGATACGCGTTTGACCACAATCTCACCTGATAGAATGTGACGATAGGGCACGCGATCTCAGTAGAGGCATATGCATCCTGCAGTTGAAGATCCCAAGGACAATTTCTAATCAAAGACTTACCCATCGGAGGTGCCGCGTACATCAGCCCAACTTTATGTTCTTTTAACGCCGTGAGAAATGTATTTGACTGGAATTTAGGCAAAGTCACCACTTTAGCTCCAACAGACAACTTGTGGAGCAGTACCACAGAAAGTCCGTAAATATGGTAAAACGGTAAAACTGCAACCACCGATTCTTGGAATGCACCTGTAAGTAAATATTGAAGAATTAAATTTTCTTTAGCCTGAACTTGTAGTAAAGATAACAAAAATCATATTAGGGTACGGAGATGACTATGTAAGAGATCTAGATAATCACTGTTTGACAGTCGACTTGCTAGATAAGTGAGTAGTAACCCTGCCTTCGAAATCAATGGTTGCAGATATCCGGCTAGGGGTAAATGTTAGCATGATGAATACAAATATGCCTACGAACACGTCTTCTTTCGACTCGGTATTCACACAAAAAGTTCCATCTAATGATACCAAATTGTGTGAGATAAACATACCAATTACTGAGGCGACCTCGAGTTACGTATAACCGAATATCACCGTACAAAACATTCATATGAGGCGACACGACGGATGTCATCATTTAGAGTGATTTAAAGAAAATTATAAACATTACTCTCTCTAGACTTCCGTCTACATCGAGAACAACATGTAACAATAATCACAAGCGACTGCAACCGGAAAAAGGCAATTTATTCACTGACAACGTTGTTTCAATGATCACATTCACCACTATAGCAAATGATATGTTAAATTTATAATTTGTCTTTAAACATATAATACTATAACTATAAATTGAAAACTTACGAAAGCCATGAGACTATCAAAGTTGAACCGATTTAAATCAGATAGGGCTGATTAACATCTCGAAAACACGAGGTTTCTAAACTTATTTTTAAATAGGCTTAAGCCTTTGGCTCTGCAATATGACAGACAGGTAAAGGCTACGAACCTTTAGCACTCTTCTTGTGTTGTGTTCAACGCTCATGACCTAGAATATAAATGCATTATTATCCCGAGGACTCAGCGACGTCAGGAGTTAGTAAGCTCTTACATCCGTATTACACAGTGACCTGCACTAAGCGAAAGCAGCTAAGCTAGCTATTCCAAAGGTCAAGATATTTGCCTAGCGTACTCATTACCAGTCATACATGGATAAGACAGTCCAAAATTGGCGCTTTCACACTCCCTCCAATTCAACTAATTTAACATCAACAGTGGCAGCGACGTCAGGGATCAGTAAGGTCTTTCATCCGAGTTACACAATGACCTGCGATAAGCGATAGCAACTAAGGTAGCTATTCCAAAGGCCAAGACGTTTGTCTAGCCCACTCATTGCCAGTAATACCTTGCCAGTCACATATGGATAAGACGGTTCAACATTGGCGCTTTTACACTCCCTCCAATGCAACTAATGGTACTTTGGACAGCATCTTCTAAAGCTAGACGGTATCCTACATGATTCTATTGCTACCTTGGGTCCCAGACAAATAAAAGAAGAGAAAGCTCTGAAGTAAGAAAGAAATTCCCACCTGCGTTCGGTAAATGGAGTTCAATTAGCTACTAAGTTCAAAGAAGACGTAAATAGCCTGATGATGTTGACGGCCAGATTTCTAATTATTTTATATGGAAACTATATCAACACTGTACCAAAAAATGCCATGCATTGGCATGGCATGGCTTTCATTGGAAAGAAATAATTGTATAGCACTATTTTCAATATTTAACTACAACATGCCTTGGGCATTAGATATATCTTGGAAACATGAGAGACTTTCTTCCGTGAGAATATTGAATACTTACCAGTAGTATCTTCATACTGCTTCATTCCCTCGACATCTTGTTGAATGCAATTTACTACAATATTTTTATTGGTCAATTCAACGCCTTTAGGCAATCCTGTGGTTCCGCTTGAATAAGGAAGCAACGCTACATCTTCTCCTTTTGTTCTAACTGTTTTTAATATACTATGATCTGCAGCACTTTCTGCTAATTCTAGCAAAGAAATAGTTCCTTCAGGTAATGCTTGACTATCATTAACTTTAGCAGTTATTATAGGTATGTCCATTTTTGCAAGGTTTAATGCTTCTTTAATCGTAGGAATTGTCTCTGGTGCTCCAATGATAATTTTTGGTTTAGACAAAACTAACTGTCTATGGACTTCATCTGAAAGGGGTAAAATATATTTTATATTTGCATAATTATTAATATGTATATCTTAGTATCCTAATTTGTGATTTTATTTATTGGAACATTTTTTATTTTTTTTAAATCACAGGTAAAAAAATCCATCTAGCGCATCTCCTCGAGGCGGCATTGTGCCCAACAGGCAAGCGGCGTTCCCGCACTGAATTCTCTGAGCCAGGAAGCCGCCCGCTCTGTGGTCACCAGAAGCCTCGATGAGACGCGCCGATAGGTCTTGGACCAGGCGTTTTGTCTCAGGGCCCCAAGGTCCCATCGTCTCGACCCCAACCGGTACGAACACGTAACCTTCCTGTAAATGTTGGTATTTACGTGACTTTTTTATTTCGGCACCCGCAGCGGCCGCGCCCGCCACCTCCGCAGTCGCACGCAGGTGGGTCGGCGCTACCGTGTCCACGCAGGTTACGTCCCATGCGAGGAACTTGCCCTCTCTCCACGCTACATGTGAAACTCCATCGGGCCTCTTACCATCCGATCGAACGACTCCGTTTGGTTCTAACGTAGCCGGAACGTTCGCCGAGGCAAGGGCCCGCCGGAGCACATCGTTCAGGTTGGCGTGGCGCGGGATGCGGCCCGCACGCTTCTTGCACGCCAGCCCGTGATGCCCCAACCCACATTCGCTCGCCTGCCCACACCTGCACAGATGTGGCTGTACAATTTTTACCCCCAGCCTCAACCCAACTATGAGTGAGAGACTGGTGTTTTCCAGTAAGGTACCAACTGCTGACGATGGCAGGGCATTGAGCCAGCACCCAGATTCCCTCTCAAAAACGGCCAAAAGCCGGGCACGGTCCGCAGAGTTCGAGCTAGAGTTCAACAGTCTCTGCTGAACTTTCAGGCATAATGGTTCATCCCACTGTCTTTGAGAGGATAAGTTGGCGGGGATAGACTGGTCCGGACACAACCGACACCACTTCTCCCGTGCCTCGCATAGGTATGCGACCTCTACCGACCCCAGAGCAGCGGTCATGATTTTTGTGAAGAGGTCCCGGCAGCCGCCCGCCGAAGCCAGAAATCCAGGCAAGGAGACCTCCGAAGCCTTCCTAATGCCCAAGCCTCAAAATCCAAAATATGTATATCTTAGGTTAATATTCCAATTTAGTATGGTTTAGTTATTGAAGGTTTAGTAGATTGAAGATTAGACTTCTGCTGATTTATTCTGCTTTTGTTTTTGGTTTATTCTTTTGTAACTTTATCTCTGCATATCCTTTCCAAATACTAGATTTCCACGGCTAGCCTTTCCATGCTTTACCAATTCATCGGTACACTTTGTGGAAGAACCACGCTGCGCTTGCTGATGCGTGGTTTATACTCTAGAATTTTTTAGCCCCAACGGTCGGAGCATAAATATGCCGATGACTTCAGTTCTTTTATAGATTTTGAATTGAAAACACCGAGCATCGCGCTCTCCTCAGCTTATTGCGTATTGAGCTTTCTTATGAGGTCTATAGTCCAAGTCAAATTGTCATACTTACGAGGAGTATAAATAGGATTTACAGTCGTCAATTCAGCTCCTGCCTGCAGCGCACCAAAGACTGCTAAAGCGTATTCAGGTGCATTAAACATCATCAAACAAACAATATCGCCGTCTGAGATTTGTAGTTTAGTGCGAAAGTTAGCTGCCAGGTTTAATGAACACTTGTAGAGCTGGTGATATGTGTAACTCCGGTTGGTGATGCCACACACCTGCAATATGAATATGAACTGGTTTAACATAATCAACAGCTTTTAATAGATCAATGTTGATTAATCTCTCCCACTACGTCTCACTTTTTATTGAAAGATTGGCAATCACAAATTTTTAGGATCAACTCCTATGGGTCGGTACTGTTGTGGTAACGACCGGTGTTGCACCAAAGTGAAGGATTCAATTATGTAGAGGTAAAGGTACACGTAGGATGGTCACAGGAGTTTTGATTGGTTCATCATTAACATATCAGTCATAGACGTCCACTGCTGAACATACTTCCGGCGACTGTTGTCTGGGTGGCGTCCCACGCTACGCTTGCCAAATTTAAGTACTCCTACGGCTATCAGTCCTTCGATTTAAGTGATCATTAGTTTTTAAAAAATGTATCCAATCTATTCTTGAACGAATGCACTAATTGGGCGGAGACAACCTCTTCCGGCAGCTTATTCCAGGCCTGAACAACACGGTTGCTCTGAAAGTGATGGGCGATATTGATACCACTTATTTACCTATATTCTTTATTGCACCAAAATATTACAATAACAGAGTACAAACAATAGGTTACGTCCAAAGGTGGACTTATCTCTTTAAGAGATCTCTTCCATTCAACCTGAGTATTGAATTGAGCACTTTCTAAAACGATACTAAATTTGATTGTCTACGTTAAACAGTTTCTGAAATAAATGGCGGTAACTGACAGATAGATCGACAGACAGACAGATAACGAGGTATTCAGTTTTGCCAGTTATGATATAGGGAATTAAAAATAAAGCTTTGAATGGATCTGCATTTGGTTAAAATAGAATAGAATAGAATATCTTTATTTGGCTTTTTTTTAATCCACCATGGGTTAGCACTTGACCTCAATCACATCTGATGTTAAGTGAAGATGAGGCCGAAGGTAGTAGCGTACTGACCCGGAAACCTCATCTTATTTGGGGGACTGGATATCTTATCTCTGACAACCGGAACACAACAATGCTAATAACATTGCTGTTTGGCGGCAGATTTAGATAAGATGGTGGTAGCCTAGCCAGGCGGAGATTTAATATGCCCTACCACCAACCAAACCGGGTACTAAATATGTACTCCGCTGGGGATCGAACCCGCGACCTCCGAAACGTAAACCCTATGTTGTTTACATTGAGCCACGGAGGCGGTTAAATTGTGCTATTGCGTTAAATGCTTTAAATTGCTTTATTGCTTTAAATGTGGTTACATTAAATGGCGGAAATATGAAGTAACTTTCTCACACTTAGTCTTTTCCAGAAATGCAGGTTCGTTAAGTAATTTCGTAAGACTTTTAACACTAATATTTGCAATTTTTATTTTCGGTTTACTATAGAGATGCTTACCACAGCTGTCTTTTCCGGCCATCTCTCCACATTTTGCCAAATATGATCTGATATACATATGTCCGGGATTTGAACGTCTCTAAAAGGTGACCGCACTATATTATCCGACGTCCAAAGATTGTCTGACTTTCTGACATTTGCCGAGTAACATCTAGAGAACGCAAATCTACAGGTTCTCGATAGCGTGTTGACTGTCGTCATTTTTGCTGAAAAAAATAAAGTTTTTTTTAAATCCTATAACTAGTTTCTAATATTATACATAACACTTATTAATTTTACAATATTGTGTGACGCAGTCACCACAGCCTCTATCCGCCCCCTGCTGATACCTAGACCTACATTACTAACGCCCTCCACTTTCTTCATCCTTGACCTTATCATAATTTATTAGTTATATCGATTAGTAAAACTCTCCACATCTCATTAAAAATTTAGTAACATACACAGAACTGGCTTCATTGCCCCTTGGTAAGGTTATTATTATTATAATAAATAATAATACAATAAGTATGTCCAACACTTACACCAATCATCCAATCCCAAAGCAAAACTTGTACTATGGATACTAGATAAGAGATAAACATACATAAATATTTATTCGGGAATAAATGTTCGTATTCATCACACGAACATTTACACTACCTCCATGGCTCAATGTAAACAACATAGGGTTTACGAAGCGGAGGTCGCGGGTTCAACCACAGCGGGGTATTTAAGTACTTCGTTTGGTTGGTGGTAGGGCTTTTTAAATGAACGCATGGCTAGCTACCACCATCTTATCTAAGTCTGCCGCCAAACAGCAATGTTGACCCGGAAACCACATCTTATTTGGGGGTCTGGCTATCTTATCTCTAACAACCGGAACACGACAACGCTATTGACATTGCTGTTTGGCGGCAGACTTAGATAAGATGGTGGTAGCTAGCCAGGCGGACATTTAAAATGCTCCACCACCAACCAAACCGAGTACTAAACGTGTACCTCGCCGGGGGATCGAACCCGCGACCTCCGAATCGTAAACTCTGTGTTGTTTATATCGAACTACGGAGGCGGTAAATATTATGTCTTTAAAATAAATAAATCATAGTAAAATAAACAATCACAAGCAATTTCGTCTTTTTAATATTCTCATTAATATGAAGCATGATGAGATTCATGATAAACATTAATTAGAGACTTACGTGAATTTTATCAGGAGAATTATCACAACACACTGTAAAATAATAAACACTTCATCGACGTAATAGATAACAGTGAACTATCACATCACTAGCTGCTATTATCAGTTTTATTTTTAATTTGTAACCCAATTGTTTACAATGTCGAAATATGAATACGTGTGTAGTACACAACGTGTTGTACATTACTGGCCGTCATACGTTCATTACATTCCAGTTCAAGGCAAACTTGGAACATTTTTTGTCTCATTGTTTATAGTTCAGTAAGCGAACGATTTTTTCTTCCAATAATTTTAAAGTTCCTAATTTTTTGCCCATGGATAGAGTACAAACAAACAAACGAAATTTTCTTTATTGTACAACAATGAGAAACATAAAAAAAATAAGAAAAAGGGGATAGTTTTTTTTTATGCACAACGGATTGGTACTTGACCTCAATCACACCTGATGTTAAGTGAAGATGAGGTCGAAGGTGGAGGATAGTACAATTTGGCGGCCTTATCACTAAAAGCGATTTCTTCCAGGCATCTTTGGGTTGGGAAGCATTACGCACATGATATGTAGTACCCGTCAGTATTAGAATAAAAATGTTTTCTAATAAATCCGTAGCTTGCTTTGGATATAGTACAGTTATATATTTAACTAATATTATAAATGGGAAAGTTTGGATGTTTGTTTATTTGTTTGTTGCTCAATCACGCTGAAACGGATGAACGGGTTTGGTTGAAATTTGATATATACCTAGAACATGCCGTGGGTTAAAACATAGGATACTATTTATCCCGATAAAGTAAATAGTTCCCGCGGGATAAACAAATTTCCGCAATAAAGTTGTCGGTGGAGTCCTTTCCACACTTCTCAACATTCCTCCTTTTCTTTGACTTTCTGATACGACACGGCAGAAAACGTAGACTATTATATTAAAATTACCATTGTGAATTTCATTGCGACGGAGAATAAACTTAACTCGTGTAACAATTTTAAAAAAATCGATCAATATTTATGAAAAATTTCACCGAGGGCAAATATCACGACTCAATAAACAATTTTTAGAAAATAGGTATAAGTAGCCGTTGATTAATAAAAAAAAAATGTTTTAAGAGATGTTAACATCTTCTACAACGCAATGAAGTTCACAGTGGTAACTTTAATTTAATGTTGTAGGATATATAACTAAATACCTATACAATAACTAAAGCAAGCTACAGAATGGTTAGAATACATTTTTATTCTATATTGATGGGTACTCTATCCTTTTGTGTCAAGAAGTTTTCTTTCTTTTTTTTTATTGATTATGACATTCTTTCTAATTCTCTATAATTTTGACATTGATTTGAAGATTTGAGATTAATTTTGTAATGTTGACAATTTTTAAACACTCCTTGCAAGTTGGGTTATTTAAAGTGTAAAATTAATTCATAATAGGTAGTTATAATTAGATATAATTCGTTAAATTTTGCATGCTCAAAAGGCAGAATGTAATGGGCCTTATTTTTAATACGAAAACATCCTTGTGTACCTATATTCTGGCAAAATAAATAATTTGAATTTGAATTCTACAAAAAATCAGGAACTTGATTGTAAGGAGTTACACCACAAATATTGCGTTTTGTCACTGGACTATTATTACGATGTCGATAAGCTCGGTCGTTGTAACGTGACGCAATGGCAATAGATAGAGTTGTGAATATATGGAATTTTGTAATCATTGAAAACTTTATTTAAATTTAAAATAATAAATAAATAAAAGGTATTTATTCTCCACAAAAGTTAATTTAACAAGTAATTAATTGATAATAAATTAGGTTAAACTGTGATGAAAAGGTAGGCATTCAGCAGATTTGCTGATTTTCAATCCCCCCCCCCCAAGTAGAATGAATGAAGGAAAGAAGAATGAAAGGAAGAACCTGGTATGGGATGCCACTTGTGTTGACGCAGTTGCGTCGCCTCATATCAGTGCTTCTACGTGTACGGGAGTGGTTGCAGCCATTGCAGAAATGGTTGCATTTCTTCGCCGTTTAGTATGGAGACTTTGGATTCGTGGGGAACCTGAAACTCGAATGCCATTTTAAGGATTTATCAACTCGCTTTATTGAGGTATCCGGCTATCGTAGAGCTGGCGCTTACCTTGGCCAACGCATCCGTATTGCCATTCAACGAGGGAATGGTTTTTTTTTATGCACAACGGGTGGGTACTTGGCCTCAATCACACCTGATGTTAAGTGAAGATGAGGTCGAAGGAAGCGTACTGACCCGGAAACCCCAACACATTTGGGGCACTGGCTATCGTATCTCTGTCAACCGGAATACTACAATGCTGCTTGGCGGCAGATTTAGATAAGATAGTGGTAGCTAGCCAGGCGGACATTTAAAATGCCCTTCCACCAACCAAACCGAGTACGTAAACATGTATCCCGTTGGGGATCGAACCCGCGACCTCCGAATCGTAAACCCAATGTTGTTAACATTGAGTTACTGAGGCGGTTAAATGGTACTACCATCCTGGGCACATATGATATGCCATATGAGATGCAATATGATGGCGATCTTGAACACGTTTTCTACCTTGCATAGATTTCGAGGCTGAGTACGGGTTATGGTTATTGGTTTCTTTCTACTTTTCTAGTTTTCAATATTCAGAATTTTGGTAAGTAGTTTAGTGTGTTTTCTTTATTATTTTATGTTTGCTGGTAGAAAACTCTATCGGAGTTCAGCTCGCCTTTGTACATTTTATATGCAATGCATATTTCTGTAACAATTTTGTGTACAATAAAGATATTAAGATAAAAGATATTAAGAAAACATAAGATACATGAATATGTATCTTATGTTTTTCAATATAATTAGATTACACAAGAAATAATTTAAAGTTTAAAGTTAAACGAACGAACGATATAACGACTCGTATATTAGTTACTCGTAGGATTGTTTTATTGATACCTATATAATAATAATGTAAAGTACGAATTATTTTGTAATATAATTAAAACGTTACCACTCAATTATAACGATAACTATTGTCAGTAACATAATAAGAATCACTAATTGGTATAAGTTTGGAATTAGTTTACTATAATATAATTTCTGTGAAAATGTTGTTTATTCTATGAAAATAAGTAAATAAATAAATTAAATTCTTTTGTACTTTCTTTTCAAACAGAGGAAAAAGGTACAAACAATTTGCATTGGACTTCGAAATCCCAAGCATTTTCCATTTATTTTGTTAATTTTAAAAGGAAATCCCGTAAAAATTTTAATTTACCTTTACCATATGATAAATACGGCTGAATTTAGCTTGCAAGAAATATCGATCTACCTACTCCAATCTGTAGATGTCATTAGCCTTTAAGAACTATTGGACATATACTTGCTATGCATGCCTATCACAGCGATTCAAATTGCTATTTTATAGCAAATGAATAAAGTTCCAAAGAAACACGTATTTACAGCCAATGCTATCTATTGTTGAAATGTCATTATTACAGATAATGTACATTTTGTCAAATCATTGTAGATTGCAACAATTTAAACGTAGGCAATTTATTACACAACATTACGATTATTATGTGATAACTGTTTTAGATTAAATCCATTTATATGTTTGAGATAATTTTAAAAATTATGAAGTAAGATTCAAATAGGTATGCTGAGATGGTTTGGATAACTAGAGGGGATAAATGAAAGAAGACTAACGAAAGAGATATACGAAGCGAATGTGGATAGTATCGTTGGTAGGGGAAGACCACTGCGAAGTCCATTGCGAACTTACCATTATCAAATCGGAGACATCTTAAAGAAAGGCCAAGTCAAGAGTACCTTTTTTTTTGCGCAGGGAAACGCATTACGCGTACCGCTCGCCTGGGGGACGGCGAGTCGGTTATGTGTGACTCCCCTCCCTATCGGGAGGGATACTCACTAAACTGCTGGTCTCATTCAAGGTCATCCATTTACGAAGCTTTAGGCAGAGAAACGCGGCCAGAGTTGTCCGTATACCCGCAATTGTCTTTTGAACAAGAAACAGCGTAAAAGTAAAGTTTAGCAGCTTCAAACGAAAGCTGTAGAGATTATTTTTGTTTAATCTCAATATTCATTAGGTTATGTTATTATTTGATTTTGGTAAGTGTTATGTACGCCGTAATTGTCACATATATTAGAAATAATTTCATCTACAAATTTTTTGAAATTGTATAAATATATGTGATGTGGTTGTACTATTATAAATAAATAAATAAATAAAGTGTAAATACTGACTATTTTAAGTGTACCCTCTGTACCTACAAAATAAAGCTTTTTATTTATTTATTCGATCATGCTTACGTGCAAAGTTCTTAAAACTAGTACATGCACCCTGTCTTATAGAGTGTAGCAAATTTAATTAACCTAAAACTAATTAAAAGCGTTTATCTTATTTCTATATTAGGTAATTTACTCTTTTTATCAATTGTTATACGATAACTATTTATAAATGTTATTAACATATCATTTATAAATTATAATTATTATTATTATACTGTACTTATAGTTATGAGATCAACGCTTATAGTCATATTAATAATGAGATCAAAGTAGTTTATTTTATTTTATCTGACATGTATTCTTCGACAGTATAATAGCATTTCTGTAAGAGGAGAGATTTTAATTTTTTACAAAAACTTGTATATTTCTTTTCATTTATAATGGTATTGGGTAGTTTATTATATATTTGTATTGACCGGTAGTATGGACTATTTCTAAATATTTCGAGTTTAGGTTCTGGAGGGACAAGTCTATTTCCCCTGCGGGCGCTTTGAACATGATCATACAGGCTTATATGCTTTCTAACGAATTTAGCAGTTTCCAGTATGTATAAACATGGAAGAGGTAGAACTTTTTCTTGGACAAAAAATGGTTTATAACTTTGTTTTCGGCGTATATTTACAATGATAGCTTTTTTGACTTTGTTTAGACTTAGTGCACATGCATGGATTTGAAATGAATGCTTCAACTCTACTACTCGTCGGTCTGGTACTTCAGTCGGCTTTACCTTTTCCTAACAATAAAATCCAGTACTACTTTAGACTAATTACTTTACTGTGTAGCCAGCCCGATTAATCTAAAACTTACTATGTATGGTTATTTGACTGATGAATAATAAATTCCTTAATACTTTGTTATATACAGACAATATAGTGACCACAAAAGCTTAGTAATACAATGAAATCGTAGGTACAATCTAATTCATTTATATAATTATTAGATCCATTACAAAATTGTCATTAGAGCCATTTCTAGCATTGACTGTTCAGATTTAAGCTGGAATAGGAGGAAGGTTAAAAATGTATTCCAAATTTATTATCGCGTTGATATTATTTTTTGTTTATAAAGTAAATCTTTTCGAAATGAAGAACAGAGACACGTATGTAAGTAAAGCATTATTAGTCCAGTCAAGATCTGCATATTTAGGGTTGTAATTTCCTATGATCTTAAAGGCCGCCTCTGCCGTTTCAACCGACTCTGTGGCTCATCGATCCCCAGCGGGTAGAGGTAGTACTCGGTTTGGTTGGTGGTAGGTCATTTTAAATGTCCGGCTGGCTAGCTACCACCATCTTATCTAAATCTATCTATCTAATGTTAATAGCATTGTTGAGTTCCGTTTGTCAAAGATAAGATAGCCAGTCCCCCAAATGTGTTGGGATTTCCGGGTCAGTACGCGTCCACCTTCGACCTCATCTTCCCTTAACCATCAGGTGTGATTGAGGTCAAGTACTAACCCGTTGTGCATAAAAAAAAGGTCCTGATTTTTTTGTACATAGAAAGAGTACCTATCAGTAATATTGTAAAAAATATTTTCTAAAGGATCAGGAGTTTGTTTTGGGTATAGTGTATGTATTTAGTTATAAAACCTACAATATTAAATTAAAGTTATCACTGTGCACTTCATTGCGTTGTAAGCATGCTAAGATCTTCTAAAACTATTTTCTAAAAAATTAATCAATAGCTACTTTATATTTTCTAAAAATCGTTTATTGAATCGTGATATTTGTGTTAGTAATAGATGCATTTCGCTATCGAATTAAATGTACGACTGAGTTTCCCTTGATTTCAAACTCCTGTTTAAACACCAATTAAGTGGCGCCATTTTAATATATGTGTAACTTAACATATATAGGGTCTAACAAAATTAACACGACAAACTTTGGCAATTGCACGTATATGACAATAAAAACAAAAAAAAACTACCTTTAAAAATTTTGTGTCCGAGTAAAAAAATTAATTGTAAGTGCAAAATGAAAATACACATTAACAGACTTACTTCATTTCGATTGTACCTTGTTTTATCAATGAGAAAAAACAGGCAACGTTCAATTTGATATGGACGACGTTAAAGGGGGTGGCGGGTGGCGGGGCACAGGGCGCAACCAATCACAGCAAGTCGCGGCGGCGCCGGGGCAAGTGCCGACGGCGGCGGCGGCGAGCGGCGAGTGGTCGCCTTTCGGCGTCTTCAAAGATACCGCGGCACGTGTTTGTGTGTTGTGGCAAAGTACTTAGATCACGCGGCCATTAATGTCCATTGCCAACTCACAATATTTACATTTCTAAATTTTATTTTTTGAATAAAATCTGTTAACTTTAATGTTTTATTTTTTTCGTAATAGGTACATCCTATACTCTGCAACGTTTGTCGGGTTAATTTTGTTTAGACCTTATATTTTTGCAGGGCCCATACCTTGTAAATTTTAATAAACACGAAAGTTGCAAAGGTCCAAAACTGAGGGATGTTGGGAATTATGAACTAACAATGAATAAAGTGGGTTCAAATTATATTGGCCGATTTAATATTACATTTTTTGAACAGTTCCCTGTTACTGAGGTAAGTATAAAAACTTCACAATGGTGTCGATTTCGACGTGTCTTATCTAAACTAAGTACTAAACTGTGTAAACATCTACACCTTAAAGTATACCTCCTCTTCCAAAGTTTCATGTTCTGACTAGTGTTGCCGCTCGATAGTCCACTATCGATAGCATATCGATTAAGCAAAAACAGTAGTATTGATAGTATCGAACCCTGATGACGAATAAACTGTGACCTTCCCAGCTCAACTATGCCCAGCTGGGTCGAGTCACGAGGTGTATATGTACAGAAGGGGCGGAATAGCTCAGGCCAGTGTCAAAACTAAACAGGGATCACCGCACCAACTTATTTATTGAGAGAAACAGGTAGTACAGAGGATCGAAAGGGCCTTAAAACTAAAAAAATAACTATAGAGATGTAAAAAAATTATAATAACAGTGCGACTGAGTTAAAAGCTGAAAATCAAGGATCCGTCAGTTCATTAGTCAATCAGTCGGTTTAAAATTTCGAATTTGAACTCCAATAACCCAAACTCACCAATGAGTATCAGCTCAAAAGAACGCCACCGTTACAAAACTATCGATAGTATCGATACTATCGATAGTATTGCTTTTCAATATTAAATAAACTATCGATACTATCGATAGTATCGATATTTTGTACAATCGACAGTGACCTTTAATTCAATAGTATCGATTGCATTTACAATTCAGGTGGGTGGAACAGAAGTAACAGATACTATTGAATTAAAGGTCACTATAGATTATACAAAACTATTGATACTATCGACAGTATCGATACTATCGATAGTTTATTCGCCATCAGGAATCGATACCATCGATAGTATTGTTGTTTACCGATAGTATTGCACCAAAAGAGATATCGATACTATCGATAGGCCTATCGATAGTTGGGCATTTTTTGATTAAATTATCGATAGCCATCGATAGTAAGGATAGTTCGGCAACACTAGTTCTGACGTTACTATACTACTATTTGATACAATGGCTTATTTTTCTTAGATACCTACTAATATTATGTGAATTTCAAGCTTTTATCTCCCTTCTTTTAAAATTATATTCTAACAGATGAACAATAATAGGTTGGTGAAACCTGCGTTTACGAAACTAAACAATTTAAATTGAAGTTCTTTACGGTTTTCTATATTTACAGATAAAAATTATGTTTTATACAACAAAGAACGGCCGTAAAAATATACTGTGGCAATACAAGGTTGCCAATGTATGTCAACATTTCGCTATAGCAGCAATAATAGATGAGTCTATGAGATGTGACAAAAGCTGCATGTGTAAAAAGGTATGTAATTTAATTGTGATCACATATAACTTGATTTATAACCTCAGGTCGACCGGATGGATATCGTTAACTGACTGACTGAAATTAAATATCATTATCATCAACATATCAATCACAGAACCTCCACTGTTGAACTTTTCTTCATTAGGCCTATCCTCACAGATTCCCAGAGCGAGCGGTTGAGAATTGCCTGCATCCAGCTTCTTCCTGCCGCCTAAAATATAACAGCACTTATTTAGAAAAACAATGATATCAATATGCAGTTTGTCTGTCAGTGAAGTTATACATTGATAAAATTTCTACCACCATCGATAGAACCAAGACAATTAAGAACAATACTGGTCCCAGTCCTGTCCCTTGAGGTACACCTATAACTTTATTAATATCAAAGGGCTTGCACCTTAATTTTTTCACATAAGTAGTTGCTACCTAAAGATCTAATGCTATTCGGATAATATTTTTCCAGTGGTGTTGGTATGGTAATACCTAGTCCGTATACTTGTCTTATATAGTGTATAGTATTGTTAAATAGCAATAAACAATAAAATCCCGCCATCCCCGTTCTTACATCGAAATTCAAGACGTACCGCAGGATATCACCCGCACTTAGTTGACGTGCCATTTATAAGGACCAAGCGTTTTAGGTCTTCGTTTCTCATGCGCACGGCTAAGGAGTGGAACGCATTGCCTCCGTCTGTGTTTCCAATCGCATATAACCCGCAGCTCTTTAAAGTCAGGTTAAATAGGCATCTTCTGGGAAAGCTCGTTCCATCGTAGAGCTTATCTCGACATTAGTCCAGATTAAGGTCAAGAGCGATCCCATTCTAATAAAAAAAAAAAAAAAAGAAAATTGTTTAAATTCCATGTTTGATCAAAGGACAAAGAATTACGGCACAGATTAATAATGAATTGAGTTGTCGCCTTGAAAACCCTTCACCCTGTGGTCTGAGGCAACAAGCCATATGTTATACACTTTCGTCTAACAACGTGGTTATTGAGGACTTTGTGGTACGACGACTGCATACTTTTATCTCATCCGGTCCCAATTTCGCTGTGTTCATTGGTTATTTTCACATTTATAAATTTATACGTGTCACTAAATGGGTCAAATAAATGATTCTTATATTCACTATTTTTCATGTGTTTCGTCGATTTTTATTAAGTTCTGATTGATGTCTTTTGCGAAAAATTTATATAATACAATCCAAGAAATTATTCAACTGACATTGCTTATTAACATTTATGAGTAGCAATTTTGTTTGATGATGTTCTACGATGAGGAATTAGAGAGGTGTACGGGATATTTAGTTCTTTTCTGCCAGCTGCCCGTTTACACTTGTGTATTGTTTTAAACTTGACTTTTTGTTACAGGGCGTTTATATATTCGATCTCAATTTTACGCAATTCACAAGAAATTTCTTCGGACAATCGTTTTTCTACGGAGAGTACAATATTAAGACAATGGTTCTTTCATCGAAAGGGAATGCGTTATGCCTTATCAATACTGTCATTTTCTCAAAGGATAAGACAAGGGTTTCTTAAAATTTAAATCATGTTGTTTATATTTCAATCAGTTATTCAGGTTTGAAAAACAGTAAGTATATCGATAGGTCTATCGATGGTATATCGATTTTAGAGATATCCAATAGTTTGCGATCTTTCTCTCTCTTCATTTTAAGAGCCACAGTTCTCAAAGTAGTTTCTACGATACTATTGATGAATTCAAAACAATCCAGATTATCGATATTATTCAATGTAAATATTATCGGTATTATCGATAGTTTTTAAGGAATACTATAGTTCTGTACCTTACCTTCTAAGTTCTTTTTTAGAAGTACTCTGATAACTTTATGTATGTGTGTGACTGTAGTAACAAATAAATGATTTATCTGTGTCTATCTTCGTAATTACATCATTGATGGAGAGTATGAGAGTGAATGAAGCCAAAGAGGTGGGTCAGGATCGTAGCAACTGGAAGTCTGTGGTCTCTGCCTACCCATATGGGAAACTGGCGTGACTTTATGTATGTATATTATTATATGGATAGTATACAGCATTGTCTCTGACATCATAGAGGTCCTGTAGCGTACACGTGTCAAGTATGTTGTGTGAAAATGCTGTACGTGATGACACATTGACGTTTTGCCATCGACTCGCTAAGAAGAAAAAGAATAAAAGGTAAGCGGCCATGGGCCAGCCACCTACGGCCCGTCTTTCTGCGACGCACTTCCACTCTCACCCGCTCCACCTCCTCTCTCCGCGTCATAATTCGACCACAGAAAGCGGCCATCACCTCAAACGATCTCTCGCTGCCGACCATCGATCTGACAACAGCCGGCACAGAGAGATTGCACCACAGACACCAATTGCGCCCGATCTGCCGCTCCGTTTGGACATCCGTCAACGCGTGTTGCGCCGTGTCTTCGGCGCAACTGCACTGGTGGCATTCCACCGTGGGCTCTCTCCCCATCCTGAACAAGTACCTCCCGAAGCATCCATGCCCCGTGAGGACCTGAATAAAATGGAAAGAGAGCACGCCGTGTACCCGTTTGATCCAGTCGATTAGAACCGGTCTGAACGCCTCTATGGTCCGATGGCCGGATTGGGGCTCCTCCAGTTCGTTAGCCCAAATCCGGAGGAGATGGGTGCGGGAGATCTCCCTCACTCGTTGGATTTCCTCTGGCAATTTAAGCTGTACCATCCCTATCTACAAAATCTAAAATAACTGGAGAAGAGAGTCATACTAGAGGACTACGGATGGTATACCTTCAATAAGTATCATCATCGTCATCATATTAGCCGAAGGACGTCCACTGCTGAACATTCTCCCATACAATTCCAGAGTGACCGGTTGGAAGCGGCCTGCAATCAATCAATCAAAAAAATATTTATTTCGTAGGATAAAAATTATCACTTGAAAGCGTCACATTTTTTAGTTAGTTAGTAGGGTAAGTAGACGCTTGAGCTCAACGATTAAGAAGCGGTCTCCCAATTTGGGAGGTCCGGGTTCGATTCCCAGGCAGGCCATGTACCAATGAGTTTTTAAATTAAATTTAATTACTTGTGTGCATTTATCCGACTCCTCTTGAACGGTGAAGGAAAACATCGAGAGAACCTGAATGCCTGAGAAATATAAATTCAAAGGCATATGAAGTCCTCAACCAACATTGAGCCAGCGTGGTGGACTATGGCCCATACTCCCTCATTATACGAGGGAAGGCCTATATCCCTACAGTTGGTTGTTTACGGGCTGATGATGATGATTAAGTAGGAAAGACTAAAGGTTATTAGTCATGTTTATCGAAGATCTGTTAAACCATTTCTAACACAGTTTATTTTATTTGGATAATATCATAGTTCAATCAATCAATGAATCAATCAAGTACTCTTTATTGCACAATTAACAAAAGCTACATGAAGAATACAGCGTACATCATTAATCGCACAAAAACAGCAATCTCTTCCAGGCATATCTTAGGGTAAAGATACAAGCTACCAGTAGATGAGGTTTGCACTAATAGTAGCAATACGGAGGTATTTTTATAGTTGGTAATTAATGTTTCGGGGTTTTCAAAATTTTCCATCTAAGGTATCTCCAAGGTGCTTTCATAAAGACCAGATAGAAATGAGTTTCGAATTAGGAACGTAAATATTGTTCGTAGTGTTCTGCGACTTAAAAGAGCATATGAAAATATGGTATCAAAAAAGTTACTGGCCGGTTAGTTGCACCGCTCGCCGGCTGTAAAAAAAAATAAAATGAAAAACGTGCGAACTCCAACTCCGTTATTTCAATTTTAATTGTTTATTTCTTTATTCAAAAATAAGGTTAACCCTGGGAATATACGTCAGGTTTTTTCATCAGATAGTTATTCGAGCAGGTTATTCGAGCCATTATTTTGTCTGAAAATTCAATACACATCCGATCCGATAGTTGGATCGGACATCCGATTCGGAAACAGCGCCGAGGCGTTTACGACTTTATTACCGGATTTTTTCTTCTTTCGCGTGCAAATATTTTCAATTTTATTTTGCAATAAGTACCTAAATGCAATAAGTAACAGTAATTCATCGTCCATTTTTCTTTCTGCTCTGTAGCTCGAGAACGACTGAGTTCAGAAAAAGTCGGATGTGACAATCGGACGCGTATCGAGTAAATACGGTGAAGTTAAATACTTTTTTGTTGGCAATTTTGACGAACACCTAAATGAAATGTAATTCATCATGTAATGAACTGACGAATTTAGGTCGTTTATAACACATGGGCACCTCGCGTATCACACCTGTTGTTCAGTGATCGAAAATAGCCGTACTTAAAGCTATTTATATATTTGTCGTAGATAGCGATAAATTGGCGATGGAATTAAGTTGGAAGATGGAGTTATGGATGTTTTCATTTATAATAAGTATTTATTTACAAAAAAACTGTATTTAAGTATTATATCAACCATCTGGCATCCACAACACAAGCCTATAGTTGCTTACTGTGGAACTAGATGGCGCTGTGTGTATGTCTAAGGAAATTTATTTATTTATTTAATTAATTATTCGAACGGTCCACTGACTATCATAATACGCGGTTTGCTATGGGAAGTAAACCTGGTGACGCCGTATACATTTGTATTAGGTCTGCACATCGAAAATCGGATTGACTTTGCTACCGGCCTTCAAGGGGGTCGGGGCTCCACTGGACGCATCAACGACTGTGAGTGATTCTGGTTGCCTACTGTCACCGGCGCTTGGAGGAGTCCGGGTAGTCGTAGCTCAGTGGGAGGTTGATCATAGAATTTGAGTAAGGAGGAGTTGTGGACGGCGTGAGGGGCATGCAAGTGTTTTCTGTTCACCGATAAGCATTTCATGAGCATAATTTAATTGTGCGCGAGTAAATGGTATGTAATTGCCTGCCTATACGATTTAAGGTAATCAGGCCCGTGTTCCATCAGTGGCAGACCATTACCTCGTGCTATAAATCCATAGTGTCATTCTGATATTCTACTCGCCTATAGTAGCATGCAATAATATCGCCATTGCCCGAGCTACCCTTTACCACGCGACTGGCGCCGTCCCGGTCGCCAGCAAAGCCCAATCTCCGACATAATATTATTTATAATTAGCTTTTAGGCTTTTAAGTGCAGGTCAGAGCGATTTTTTTGATTTTTTCTGTAAATATTCGAAAAGAAATCTTAAATTATAAAGAAATTGATAAAATATGTTCGATTGTGATTTCCATTTTCTCATTGACTTTGAATTGCAGAGTATTTGTGAAATTATACAATTTAGTTGCCAGGGCACACAAAAGTACCCATATCAGGAGTTGGGTACATACGAGTATCTCAATGGTTCTGGCAGAATGAACAGCGCTGCGGATTTCTACCCACATCACATGCTGAGTCTGGGCCATATATCGATACCCTGATAAAAGCCACGTCTCCTCTTATATTTTTAATGAATGTTGTATACCAATTTACTGTTTTATATTGTATGTGTTATAATGTAGGCTAAGTGACTTGTACCATGGCCGACGAATAAATTTATTCTATTTTATTATTGAATTGTTTTTGTATCGAAATGTTGAATTAATGGTTTATTGAGTTGAATTTAATAGAATTATGTAAAATTGAATCGCCTGAACGTTAAATATAGTGATGGGCTCACAAACTCCAACTACCAAACTATTTTAACCTGTTTTCGGCATATAAAAAGAACAGAACCAACTCTTCCCGTTATCGTAAAAGGCGACTAAGGGACTTTCCACCAAAAGACATCTAATTAGCACGTTTTAACGGCGATGGGTTCACCCCGTCTCGAGTGTTCCTCAGTATATTTCAATATGTTGGTAACACCCAACCGCTAATGTTTGGGATACCCCTGACCACCCCATTTGAGATAAATGTCATGATGTTATGTATGTAGGTATGTATATGTTTATAAAATATTGAATAATATGACGATTGACATTGTAAGACTATTTTACTAACATGTTTTTTGTGTGTTTGCTTGTTTATTTCTCAATCACGGGGAAACTGATAAACGGATTTGGATAAAATTTGGCGATTACGTAGAACATACCCTGGATAAATATACGATATTTTTTATTCCGATAAAGTGGGTAGTTCCCGCGGGATAGAGAAATTAAATTTCGAAAAATTTAATTAAAAGAATACTTAGAAAAGATAAATTCGTCATAGAGAGGGAGAGGGCGTGTGTTAGACACATTCAGATTTATTTTTATTGCAGATTACTTATTTTTATATTATTGAGTTATTTGAGTCGATCGATAAACCACGAGATATCAAGGTCGATAAAATATATAAAAATCGATTTAAGCGCGCTCTTTTAGTTTTAAATTACCTTTACAATACAATACAATACAATACAAATACTCTTTATTGCGCAAAATAATTTACAATAATTTTTGATGATAACAATAGAACACAATTAGGCGGTCTTATCACTAAAAGCGATCTCTTCCAGACAATCCACTATGGGCCCTTTAGTGTCCGATCGGCGTCCGTGTTTTCACCTTAGGCTCCACTGAAAACAGGCGTTGTAGTTTACTTCTAGATTGCAACTTATGGCTGTCGCAAAGTGGTGTCAAAGTAGGTCTTACTTTGACACCACTTTGCGACACCGAAAATTAATTCTAAGTACTTTAGCCTATAAGTGAAACATTTTATTTATGCACTTGACCGCAATCACACCTGATGTTAAGTGCAGATGAGGCCGACGGTGGAAGCTTAAACCCGGAAATCCCGCCCTATATCGGGGGACTGTCTATCTTATCTCTGACATCCGGAACACAACAATGCTATTAACATTGCTGTTTGACGGCAGCCTTAGATAAGATGGTGGTAGCTTACCAGGCGGACATTTTTAAATACCCAATCACCAACCACATCGTGTACTAAATATATGCTCTGCTGGGATCGAACCCGCGAAATCCGATGTTGTTTACATTGAGCCACGGTTCATCGCAACTCATCATAGCTAGGGTTGCCATACGTCCCGTATATACGGGACTGTCACCGTATTTTACCATCCCGTCCCGTATTACTATATGTCCTGTATTTTTTCGACAAAATACGGAAATAGAATAGAGAGGTGAGGGGCGCGAGCGCGATAGCCACTTCTGTGGAGATAATCTCATCAAATCAATACCCATGTGTTTGATATTTCCGAAGAGACCCCCACAATGAAATACTAAAAATAACATACATTAGATACAGAAACCATTGTAATAATCTCATAAAAAAACTCAAAAGAAAATATGAAAGGGACCTATTAGCTAATTCAGTAACTAACAATAAAAGACTTTGGAAAAATATTAAAAATATAACCTTTTCATCTAAAAACACAGCTCAAAATACAGAATTATTAAATGTCCGATCAACCCCAATTGAATCAGCAAACTTCATTAATGATTACTTTGTGAACATTGGTAAAGACCTCGCTCAACAAATACAACAAAATTTAAACACTGTGACAAAAAATTCCCCTTTTAAATCAACTACGCCACTCAATTCCTTTGTACTTTTGGAAACGGACCCTGAGGAAGTGGACAGAGTTTTGATGAGCCTAAAGACGAGTAGTGCGCCTGGCTGGGATAATATTTCTTTCTACAGCATACCTCAAATATATAAAAAAAGAAGTTGTCCCCATTTTAACCCACCTTGCAAATCTGTGTTTTGGTAAGGGCATTTTTCCAGATCCACTAAAAAAAGCAGTTGTTACCCCAGTTCACAAGGGTGGGGACAGAGACGACGTCAATAATTATAGGCCTATATCTGTTTTACCAGCCATATCTAAAATACTGGAAAAATTGCTGAATACTAGGCTACTAAAGTATCTCGATACCTCTAATATATTGTCCTCCTCGCAATTTGGCTTTAGACATGGTAAATCTACAGAAGATGCAATTACTGCCCTTAGCTCGTTAGTTGCAGAACAACTGGACGAAGGAAATAAGTGTTTGACAGTATTTTTGGACCTTAAAAAGGCATTTGACACCGTCTCTGTCCCGATTCTTGTGAATAAACTGGAAATAGCGGGGATAAGAGGAATCCAATTAAACCTATTCAAGGATTATCTATATAATAGGAAACAAAGGGTTAAGTTAGATCAATACACCAGTGAGGACGCAGACGTATTGTACGGCGTACCTCAAGGTAGCGTGTTGGGTCCTACACTATTCTTATTATATATAAATGATCTCTGTAATATGAAAATTAAAAATGCAAAAATCTTCTCTTACGCTGATGATACAGCTGTTGTACTCTTTGGAAAGTCCTGGAAGGATGTTTGTGATATTGCGGAAATAGGAATGGCCCAAGTAGCAAGTTGGTTAAAAAACAGCTTACTGACGCTAAATACCTCTAAAACCAACTACATTTGTTTTAGCATCTCAAATCGAACTCAACCAACTGAAGATCTTAACATAAAGATACATATATGTGACGATTTAAATAATAAAAATTGTAACTGCCCCGCGATAAACAAGGTTGCACAAACTAAATACTTAGGCATTTTAATGGATCAGAGATTATCATGGCACCCCCATCTTGAATTAGTTTCCAACAGAGTTAGGAAACTTATTTGGATTTTCAGAACGTTGAGGCATGTTGTTCCGATGAATGTAATGTGTAAAAAAGATTACAGCAGGAATCTCCTGAACGACATATACATCGCGTTGGTTCAGTCGGTTCTGGCGTACTGTATTCCTATATGGGGTGGAGCTGCTAAAACAAAATTCATTGAACTAGAGCGAGCGCAACGCGCTTTAATAAAAATAATGTATTTTAAAAGTATGAGATACCCTACTGAAAACCTCTACCTCACCAGCAACTTACATTCAGTTAGAAAGCTATACGTAATACAAACCGTACTAAAAAAGCATAAAGCCCTGCCCTATGACTTAGGCATTGTATCAAAAAGGAGGAAGGATTTAATAGCAGTAGTTCCAAATACTAAAACTATGATTGCTAGCATACAATTTAAGAAACGCTCATCTCAGTTGTACAACAGAATAAATAAAGAAATATATATATATACTAAGCAATATTATGAATGCAAATGTATGTTAAATAAATGGATCAAGTCACTTAGTTATGAGGAAACAGAGTCACTCTTGCAACACCTAAAATAGTATTAACCATACAAATATATATATATATATATATATGTATGTATGTATAGGTATATCTTCTCACACATCTACTCACAAAAACACACACACACACTGTTTACTAGCGGTTTTCCGATCCCAAGGCGCTGGCCGTAGGGCTAGTAAATTTTATCTGGGTATACACAATATTTTTATATATTTTACATTATTTACAACACTACAATAAAACTGCACTAATAAATATGATATCATGTCTCTATTATGTATTATGTATATATAATTTCAATGGATACTTAGGCATAAGATTAAATAAATTGTAAAAAAATTCAGTTCATTATATTTTTGTACCAACTATGGAGGAGCGGAGTCTCCTAATACAGGCATTATTATGCTTAAAAGGAGGCTCCTGCCACAATATTGTAAAAGAATGCATTAAAAGAAATAAATGAATTATGAATTATGAATTATGATAACTCATACTACGTGCACATGCGTGCAAAAGTAGTTAAATATGATAAAAGAAGTTCAAAAGCCGCGTGTTTTAGGCATCAGAAAAAGAAAATGTCCCGTGTTGACTTCTAGAAGTTATGGCAACCCTAATTATAGCACATTATACCCTCTCCTAATAAAATAGTGGGAACGTAAGGCCCTTGTTGATGATGAACGCCTTGTTTTTTTTTTTATGATTAACTGGATTCGCGTTTGACCACAATCTCACCTGATGGAAAGTAACGATGTGCATGGTCGGAGATGAAGTACGCGTTCCCAGTAAATGCCTATTCACTCTGCTCTTGAAGATCCCAAGGTTATTGTTCTTTTTTATGTCCCGTGATTTCATATACAGACAGACAGTTGTACCATTAGTATAGTTTAGTAATAGTTGGATCTAACAGTAATCAATCACGCAATAATAATGGAAGTTAATCCATTAAATATTTGAAAGCAATTTGGATTTACTTATTATTTATGGAAATAATGTAACATTATGAGTAGGACCAACGTTTGAAATAATACAGATTATAAAATGATTTCCAAGATTGTTTTTGTCTTGGCTGTGTTGTTTATAAACAGGGCGGAGCTAGAGTTCAAAGATATCGATCACTATGTAAGTCAACTTGAATTTAAGAGGGTCTATTCCGTCAAGTTTTAATAACGGTTATTTGCGAGAATTTCAAATTATTGGTATTGGTAATTTATAATCGTGAATTATGGAAAATGACCGCCATCAAAGCTATTTATATATTATTTATAATTTGTTTTTAGTCCTTTATTTATTGTGTATTTAAAAACAAATCTTAATTTATCCAATGCTGGTGCTGGACGGAATAAACTCTCTTAAGAGTGGGAGTGACAGTAGAATTAAAGGGTGACACTCTGGTACGTTAGTACTATATTAATTCTGTGACTCTGGTACACTTTTTTTTCTCTTTATTGATTATATAATATTTTTAATCATTAATTTATAATTAGTTATAACGCTCACCATCTATAAAATAGTTACTGATTTAAAAAAAGACTTCTTTTTTTTCTTTTTTTTTTTTTATGCATAAGACTCTTGGTAAAGTCTTTTTTTTATGATACCTATTTAAGTGAATCGATCGATTGCATACGTATTGGTTATCTTAGGTTGGTTGGATAGGTTTGAGAATAATAATATTATGTAGAAATAAAATAGTTTTTTTTTGTTAATAATATTAATTAATTATAAATTATTTCCAAATAAGCCGCGCGCTCTAAGTACTTCGCATATGATAGATAGATAGATAAGCATTTATTTGTATATATGTACACACACATAACAAATTTTACATACGACAAATACAACTAAAACAATAAAACACAACATAAACAACAAATATTATGTGTTTGACGCAGTATACAAAAAGGCTACAGCTCAGTGTATGAATTTGCCCGAGGCGGGCAAAACACTGGTATTCTGCTGAAACCTGAGGGTTGGTCGTGGGACAAATGGAATTTTGAAATGTGTTTGGTGTTATCAAATTAAAACTAACGTTATTGGTAAATGAATATTGTGTAAGATTATTCCCGTAACATATTGGATTCAATTAATAAAATATACCAAATTAAGTTATTGAACCAAATTTATTATTATTATAGAGTTAATTGATAATTAATGAAAAATTAAGAAATTATTGCAATTTTCGATTCCATATTCTATACACGTTATAATTATAATAAACTATTTCGATTTGTGATGCCCAAGCTATGGGCACATGGGCATGGGAACATGGATATGACAAATCAAGTAAATTTGTTTACAGGGGCCGTACATTGTAAATTTTACACGTCATTATCCCTGCAAGGGTCCGAAGTCCAGAGATGTGGGTGCTTATGAAGTGATGGTGCACAATATTGGCGTATCACACATAATACGATTTAATTTGACCATCTTTGAAAATATCACAATTACCGAGGTATGTAAGTCTAATCAAATCAAATCAAAATATTTTACCTATTTCATAGGATAAAATTATCACTTGAAAACGTCACTATTATTACATATAAATTTACGGCTCATTCATAAAGCTGACTCCCCAGATAAGAACGAGCAAGAAACTCCAGGGTTGCTCTTTTAAACAGATTATGGGTTACAATTTGTGATTTCGTAATTATATGAATCATAAGACAGCTATGTCCATGCTTGCTTATCATTCAAATAGTCAATGATTTTATAATAGCCTTTTGCTAATAATTTCTGTTTTATGATTACTTTAAATTTATTTAAAGGCAAATTTTGAGTGTCTACTAGAACCTTATTATAAAAGCGTATACATTGGCCTTTGAACGATTTACTAACTTTGTGAAGTCGGCTAACATAAACAGATAACTGGTTCTTATTCCTTGTATTAATATCACTATTTTGTATTGAGAAGTCATTGTTAAGATATTAATTTCCTTAAACTTATCTCTAAGAGACACTCTAGGTCTTAATTCATAAATGGCACGAATAGCACGCTTCTGCAGTACAAAAATGATATTTATGTCAGCAGCGTTTACCCACAACAATATGCCATATGACATCAAGCTGTGGAAATAGCTAAAGTAAACCAGTCTTGCGGTATGAACGTCTGTTAAATTTCTGATTTTTTTGACTGCATACGCTGCAGAAGCAAGCTTTTTCGCTAAAAACTTCCTATCAAAAAAAAGTGAATTTATTTGACACTAGTACCCTGGAATATGGGGCGCACCGTCGTCTGGGATGCGACCTGTGTAGACACAATTGCTTCGTCTCATCTTACAGGGACGTCACATGTAGTTGGTTCTCTAGAGATGTAGAGACCCTAGGTCCGTGAGGACCAGGCGCTCATAGCCTCTTTCATATTTTTTTTTGTTTATTCACTCCTTTCGGAGAAGGCAAAGGGATCTAAGCGCATAACAGCCATGTCTTATTTTTTCTTATTTCTTCAGTTTATAAATCAGTCTCAGTCAAAACTACTAATTAGTCGTATACTTGGCGTATACAGAGTCTAGTCATAGTCAAGTCATTCTTCAGTAAAGTGGCAGAATGCTTTACAAAAGATTTTGGCTGCTTCTTGTGGGAATACCCGAAAGCTTCGTTACGCACTTTCATTTACCCTTCCCTTCACTTGTACACCATCACTAACGTTTGCTGCATAATATTCTGCCATTATTAAGCTTCAAAAGTTAGAATGCACAAATTATAAGAATTATAAAGAAAAATGCAACTTTACTCGCCGAGATCCCGCCAAAAAGCCCTTCTTCCATCAATTATCGGAGGGTTTGGTCGAAGGCTCGCACGATCCGAAGGCTGGTCTCTATTTAGGGCAAAGGGTGAACCTTGCTATCAACGAGGCAATGCTGCTCGGGACCCTTCCGGCCATGGGACTTGAAAGTTTGTATGGAATATCGTGCGGGATGAGCCCTTTTAAAACTTAGAACAACACCCACGACTCTCCTTTATGTCAAAATACAGAAATGACAATGTGAATGTCTAAAGATGTTTTTTTGGTGAAAACTGGGGGACTGGCTGTCTTATCTATGACAACCGGAACACAACAATGCTATTAACATTGTTATTTCGCGGCAGACTTGGATAAGATGATGGTAGCTAGCCGGGCGGGCATTAGACCTACCGCCAATCAAACCGAGTACCCCGCTGGGGATCGAACTCACGGCCTCCGATGCAAAACCCAATGTTGTTGGCATTGAGCTATAGAGGGGGTTAAAACCTACACCCACGGGAAGAGACGGATTGGTTCTGTTTACGTACCAAACCCACACACTTCCCAAAATGGTGGTTTTCACTTCGGCCTTCGTACATCTACAAATTCGACTGTATTATTTATATTTTTAGGAATCTTTGTGAGCTGATTTAAATAATCCTTTGTTATTTCGCAGTATCTCCTTCTTCAGGGGTGATTTCACATAATTTTTTTTTGAAAATCTGAAAATGCACCCCGGAGTTAAATATCGGGTGTTTCGCAACGTTATATCTGAATTATTTGTTTAATTACGGTGTACATTTTATTTTCAGATAAAAACTGTGGTATACAATGTAAAGCATGGCCGTAAAAATATAATCTGGCAAGCCAAGGTATCTAATATGTGTCAACATTTCGCCATATCAATGCTTCTTAAACATTATGTCCCTTGTGATAAAACCTGCGTCTGCAAAAAGGTGATCTGACTTCTCTAATAATTTCCTTATGTTTTAATTTGACGCCCACAGAGCACCACTTTGATGCTCCAGATAGAAGATCAATAGATTTTTTATTAAAATCTATTATTTCATAATTATTATTTAAAGCGAATTGATCAAAGATAATATATGAGTTTAATACGTTTTTATATAAGGTCCTAATTTATAACACGGCGTCTAAAGTAATGCCAAAAATACAGTACAATTTACGATAGTCAAGTAAGGATACACTTTTAACTTCGTATTATTTTTAAGGGCCGTGATTTTTTGCACTTGGATAGAGTACCTGTTAGCTTGCTTTAGATAGTATAAGTATTTAGTAATAATACATACACAAGTAAATTAAAATTGCTACTGTGATCTTCATTGCGTCGTAGAATTTGTATAGTCCGTATTCCTGTAACCATAGAGGAATAACACTACCCGAACTGTAACTATTTTCACAAAAAATCGACCAATAACTTGTTTATATTTTTGAAAAATTTCACCGAGTGCAAAAATCTCTACTCATTAAACGATTTTTAGACAATAGAAGCCAATGATTAATTTTTTGGAAAATTTTGGAATCTTAGCATCTTCTACAATGCAATGAAATTTTTTTTTTTTTTTTTTTTTATGATCGCGATCTCAGTAAATGCCTATTCACTCCGCTTTTGAAGATCCCAAGGTTGTAGGATTCGGGAAAGACTGACGCCGGAAGGGAGTTCCATGCCTTGGCTGTTCGGATGAGAATGAAGAATCGAACTTCTTAGTGCGAATGTTCGGTATATTAACTATATACGGGTGGAATCCCTCCCCACGCCTAGTTGTCCGAAGATGGAAGGGTGACGGTGGAATAAGATTATGTAATTCCAATTGTAATTGTAATGTAATAATTGTAAATGTAATTTATTATTATTTTACAACTACCTAAAACAAGCTACAAAATTGTTAGAAAATATTTTTATTCTGTTACTGAAGGGTAATCTTTATCCTTCTACAAAAAATCAGGAACTTTAACATTATAGGAAAATACATCACAAAAATTACGTATTTTTACTTGACTTCGACTACAGAGTAACATACGTGAAAAATGTATTGCGCCAAATCATCTTTGTATGGTCCGTAGGCTTCGATAATCGACCGTTGAAATTTAAATAAAAAACAAGTATGTATGTAAAAATGGAGTATCCAACTACCTATTAAAAAGGGTATTTAACTGAGGTAGTCTGGAAGAAATCGCTGTCACACCTGTGTAGACTTTTATCATTTATGTTAGATATTCTTTGAATTTTATTTTGTGTGCAATAAAGGATTTAATAATAATATGCTGAGAAAAAGAAACATAAAACAACAAATTTATAATAATAATGGATTTTCAATAACTTTTACTCCAATTAAACAATTTTACAGTGATTTTGATTGATTTTCATAGTACGTTACTATAAATATTATGTTAAAAATGTCACTCGTAAGTTTCAATGTATGTTTACCCGACTGCCCAAGGAAGAAGGGTAATGTTTTTCGAGTGTATATATGTAGATTTCTATGTTACCTCCTGTAGTCTAAACGGCTTAACCGATTTCAACGTGCACAGTGTCGATAGATTCGTCTTGATCCCTGGAATGTCATACGATACATTTTATGGTAAAAAATCCAAAATGGCGCCCGCGTAAAACAAAATATGCTGTCGTTTTTTGATTTTTAAATTCATATTTTGCATTAATGTGACGCCAAATTGCAAGATACAAAATGTACCAGCGGCTTTATTGGGCATATGTAATCTACTTAATAATAAAGACTATAATAAATTACAACACGCAATTTTCATGTTGAAATAATTTTATAATTAAGAATATGCATATTCTTACTTCATAAGTATCTATCTTTATTCATAAGTATTAATTATAATATTATTTCAGTCATTAGTTTAATATGAAAACGGGTGTATACTTACCCGTCATAGGTAATATAAATAAATCAGTAAATAATACAAGACTGAATATAATGAACAATATAAGTCCAAAAGTCGATCCTTGCGGTACGCTGCCATTATTTCTTCTCCGTCAAGTGACATTGTGGATTTGTATTCTTGTAATTGGGGTATAAACAATAATTCTTGATTTTGTTACAGGGTAATTACTTAATGGACTTAAACCTGACGGATCTTACAGCTAAATTCTTCGGCATGTCGTTTTTTTACGGAGAATTCAGTATTAAATCTGTTGTGATAACAGCAAAGGGAAATCTTGTGTGCATGGTCAGCGACGTTGTGTCATCAAAGAAGATATGAAAAGTTTATTTAAATTCACCCAGTTTCATACAAACTGTAATCGAGCACGTTAAAAAATGTGCAATATTTTCTGTATTCTATACGAATAATAATAAAATAATAATAAAAAAAATAATTTTAACACGCAAACTAGACCCTACTTACTTAATAAATATTGCGAACACTTACACCAATCATCTAGTCCCAAACTAAGCAAAGCTTGTGCTATGAGTTCAACGCATAAACATACATAAATATTTATATAAACATCCACGACTCTGGAATAAATGTTCGATTTATCACACAAACATTTACCCCTCGCGGGATTCGCACCCGCAACCGATGGTTTCGCTGACTGGGTCACTGTCCACTACACCAAACGGTCGTCAATATTTGAACTGTTATTACTACAATAATCGCTTAATTAGGGTTCCGTAGTCGACCAGGTAGTTTAGTTTTAGTTTAGCTCAGAGGCTCGTAGTTCTTGAAAGCTGTATTTAGGCATGGGTATACATATTAAATTTTTTTTTTTGAGTATCTCCCCTTCACGTAATGTGGGGATGATTTTTTTTGTGTAATATAATAATGTTTTTCTGAAAGCCTACTTACAAGTACAATGTGTTAAAAATAATTTACAATGTATGTAATTAATAATCAAAATCAAAATCATAAATTTTTTATTTCGTAAGTTATAAGAATAACATTTGAAATCGTCATGACATACAGTTATCGCTCATTCACTAGGCAGTTTCCCCAGAAAAGAACGAGCAAGAAACTCCGGGGTTGCTCTTTTTAAATAAGTCAATACAAATACAATCTTATCTAAATCTGCCGCCAAGCAGCAATGTTAATAACATTGTTGTGTTCCAGTTGTCAGAGATAAGATAGCCAGTCCCCCAAGTGCGTTGGGGTTTCCGGGTCAGTACGCTTCCACCTTTGACCTCATCAGGTGTGATTGAGGTCAAGTACGAACCCATCGTGCATAAAAAAAACAATTTGGAATAATAATTGTTAAATGTATGATTCGACAAAGAAAATTAAGATTAAAATATACTGGATATTGTCGAGCGGTTCATGTCCACGCATTCTTGTCATCCAGATAGTCAGAAATTTTATAATTGCCTTTGGCACATAGTTTCCGTTTAATTTTAGTGATCATCACAATAATAAAATGTGCAATGAATAAAGCTACCGCTGACTACCTGGCATATGTGTGTATTATGATTTGAGTGGTGTACGTGGGTACCCAGCCCTACGATAAAATTTTGGGATTAGTTATCATCATGCGTGATGCATTCGGAAAAACTATTGAGCAGAGTGTGTATTGGATGAATGTGTGGGAATGTGTGGGAATGTGTGTAAATGAATATATTAAGTGATTGGATACAAGAGATCTTCGGACTCAGAATAAGAGATTTTGAGGCCACCGTGTGACTATTTTCTTAAAGTCATGCTTATTTAGGGAGCATATAGATAAGGTGTTATGGAATTTTTTGTAGATAAAGGGACCGAGAAAGATGAAGAATCTATGGCTAAAGGATGTGGTAGTCATATTGACAGAGTGAATAGCCATGCGATTCCTTTTAAGAATTGAGGGCTCCGAGGTATATTTCGATATGGAATGCTGTTTAAGGACTATATAAAGGAGAAAAATCTGCCGGACAGTGAGGACGTTGCAATAGGAATATTGATCTTCGGTAGGAAAACGGAAAGGTTTAGCTGTTGCAACCTTTAGAATGATTCTTTGCGCACGTTCTATTTTAGTAGGTAATGCAATAAATCAGGAGAGATTGGCAGAGAACGAGATAAACCATTTTGACAACATTTTCTTTAGCTTTGGAACGTAGGTTTGAATATACGGGTGAGTTTCCGGATCCGTGACGAAACAAGCTTTATATGGGGTTTAAACGAAAGATTGCAACCGATTTGTACACCTAGATACTTGCTGGTATTTATTTTTGCGATGGTAGGGCATTGACACGAAAGATTTACCCGGGCTAAGCAGGTGTGGGCATATATTTGCCACTCAGAGAGACTTTACGAGATAAACCTGTTACGTATGGAAAAGCCATAACTTTGATCCTGTTCACATTCAAAGTCAAGATATTATCACTGAGCCATTGAAGTATGTGGTCAAAGACCAATTGTGCAGCACTGTATACATCCCGCCAACTATCCCCTGTAAATATTAGAGCAGTATCATCTGCAAACAAAACAGTGATCTCTCCCTCTAGCTCCCATTTTAATGCTCAGGTTGACTAAAAGAGATCTCTTAAAGAGATAGCCACCTTTGTACGTGATCTATTGTTTGTACTCTGTTATATGTAATATTTTGGTGCAATAAAGAATATAATATTGATATACGTAAGGAAAAGCGTGGGGCCTAAGATACTTCCTTGTGGCACGCCATCATTGATGGGAAGGTCTGAGCTTAGTATATCATCAATTTTGCCTATCTTATATTATATTATTGTACCTTCTCTTATATAGTTTAAATGAAAATGTAAAATCTGATACCCTCTGTATCTACAACATAAAGAATTTCATAATTTACTTTCAATATACAGGGCGTCCCACGGCTATGCCACATGGAGGGAAAGTACCTTGAATTTTGTAGATGGAACATTTTACTGAAAGAAGACATTATTTTAATTTAAAAAACAATTTAAACTGCATTCATAGATTTTTAAATAAGTACATGGTTGAACCGGGAATCGAACCCTTTATTTATAAAAAAAAAATTACCATGTAGCTTTATCATACCGATCGAAAGGCTTCATCATAAGGATTATTTTTTGCTAAATAACATAGTGTCAGAAATAAAAGGAAGACCATGAATTTTAACATTTTTAATACAAAATTAATCAATTTATCAAATGCTCAAAATGAGCCCCTTCCTATTCAATACAAAGTCGCACTCTTTTGATTATTTCGCTCCCTGTCGATTTTTTGATCATGTTGTGGTAGATATTTAGAATAATACGTCGAAGTTCTGTTTGTAGCTCGTGGACACTTTGATACTGGTTCTTGTAAACTAAATTTTTTACAGAACCCCATAAAAAAAAATCTAATCAGCCAGCCGCATTGCGATGGAGAAAATCATTTACGCGTCTTTTGGCAGATTCAGGATACGGCATACAACCAGGTACCTACTTACTAATTACGTATCTCTTTATCATTTTATCATGAACTTAAATTATAATAGGGAAATGATGCATACTTCTCGAGTGGGTAATTAGTATTAGTAATGATAATGTCAGTTGTATGTCCTTACGGCAATGTCAGCATTTCATTTTTCTGAACACAATTGCACATCTAATGTTAAAATTCATGGTCTTCCTTTTATTTCTGACACTATGTTATTTAGCAAAGAATAATCCTTATGATGAAGCCTTTCGATCGGTATGATAAAGCTACATGGTAATTTTTTTTTATAAATAAAGGGTTCGATTCCCGGTTCAACCATGTACTTATTTAAAAATCTATGAATGCAGTTTAAATTGTTTTTTAAATTAAAATAATGTCTTCTTTCAGTAAAATGTTCCATCTACAAAATTCAAGGTACTTTCCCTCCATGTGGCATAGCCGTGGGACGCCCTGTATAATTATTAGTGCGTCAGCGTAGCTCTAATGCTAATGCCCGTGAAAACAGACTGTTAGTATTATATCACTTTATACATCCAGATATTAAATAGGTAGGGCATTCTGCATTAACATCATTAACACTATCATACATTCAATCTACAGCTGATACTTACTCATTTAAATAATATAATAGTCCACCATTATTGGAATCCATTTTCATAATCATTTAGCCTCTAAGCTGGTCTGGTGAACGTGTATAGAGAATGGTGTTTAAAATAATTTTTGTACTGGTAGTAGCAGCTGTAGCAATTGTGGAGCTTCTTGAAATAATGAATACAGAGAATTATGTGAGTATTCACTGTTCAAATGGTAGGTCTTCACTTGATTGAATTTAGAAAACCCCCGAGAAAGTAATTCTGCCTATTCACCCTGCTCTTGAAACTCTCAAGGCTTGCCGCGGACTTAGGTAGGATTGTGGTAGCTGACTAGACGGACATTTAAAAATGACCTACCACCTATCAAGTCGAGCACCGCTGGGAATCAAACCCGCGACCTCCATATTGTAAACAAGAAAACGCTCTACTGAGCCACCGACGCTGATAATCATATCATCATCAACCCGTAATCTTACTGCAGGGATATAGGCCTTCCCTCGTATACGACGGAGTATGGCCCATAGTCCACCATGCTGGCCTAAAGCGGGATGGGGACGTAATTCATAACTAAGGTTGGTTATAGCTGATTTTGAATTTAAATCTTTATACTGTCGATAGTACAAAATATGTTTTTAATTCACAGGGTCCATACAATGTGAAGTTGACCAGGCTGGAACATTGTAAAGGTCCCAAATTGAAAGAAGTTGGTATTTATGAAGTCAATTTGACTACAGTTGGTTCGTATCAATTAGCTCGTTATAATGTGACATTTCTTGAAGAACTGAGTTATACTGAAGTAAGTACTATTTTTATATACGCTGGTATAATAAAATTTATGACTATTTGAATGATAACTAAGAATGGATATCGGTCGCTCGGCAATATTCAGTCTAATTATGTAATAAGGTCTAACAAAATTAACCCGACAAACGTTGGCAATTGCACGTACATACAATAAAATAATATATTCATTAAAAAAGCTAGCCTTAAAAATTTTGTTTCGGAGTAAAAAAATTAAGTGTAAGTGCCAATGAAAATACAAATTAATAGACTTATTTCATTTCGATTGTACCTTGTTTTATCAATGAGAAAACAGGCAACGTTTCATTCATAATTGGGAAACGCCAAAGGGGGTGGCGGGGCACAGGGCGCAACCAATCACAGCAAGTCGCGGCGCCAGGACACAGTATAACCATATTTGAAAACGGTTAAACTGTGGCCGGGGTAAGCGCCGACGGTGAGCGGCTTGTAGTCGCCTTTCGGTGTCTTCAAAGATACCGCGGCACGTGTTTGTGTGTTATGGCAAAGCACTTAGAGCGCGCGGCCATTAATGTCCAACTCACAAAATTTACATTTCTAAATTTTATTTTTTGAATAAAATCTGTTAACTTTAATGTTTTATTTTTTTCGTAATAGGTACATCCTATACATCTGCAACGTTTGTCGGGTTAATCTTGTTAGACCTTCATATATATTTTTTTATGCACAACGGGTTAGCACTTGGCCTCAATCACACCTGATGTTAAGTGAAGATGAGGCCGAAGTGGATGCGTACTGACCCGGAAACCCCATCTTATTTGGGGGGGGGGGGGGGGGGTATAAAAAGTATAGATGTCATAAAAAGCATCAAAAGAATTCTACAATTTATCTGCTAAAAACTCATTAATTGCATAGTAGCACTTGTGAGTTAAGATTGCCTTGATTCTGGTTTTAAATTCCTTTATCGTTATTCATTAATGTATACTTAATTACGTTCCATTATATTTATATTTAAAATAAATGTACATATGGGAGGTTTATGTTTTTGTCTTATATGTGTATTATATTTAATTAACGTATTGATTTTAGTGAAATTAGTTTGTCGCGCACCGGGTAGGTAGGTAGCATAAGTAGGTATATATGCTTCCTATCCCAAAGCTTGTCTGCCTTTTGGTGATATGGCCGCGAAATTGTATCGTTCTCTTATACGTTTTTAATTATGTTATCTTTTTCGAAGGTCATTGTGAAGGTGTGCAAAAAAGCATATAGAAATTTGGGGTTTATAATGCGGAAAGCAAAAGGATTTTTACAAAGGTTATTGAAGGTTACAAATGTTTACCAGATATTTATACCTAATTTTGTACGGAGTATATCCGTTTTATCCCTTGATGTATCCCATCTTACTTGTTCTCGGGATGAAGGGATATAATAAACTGGAAGTTAGAAGGGAACTAGCGATGGTATTATACCAGTGAAAGGTATTTCGTGGTAAAATTTGTAATCCGACAATTCTACAGCAATTAAAATTGTGCGTACCTGATGGGTATATAGATAAGAGAAGGATGCCTCGCCTATTTAAAGTACCAAGAGGCAATACAAATCTTTTAAATGAAGGGCCAATGACACGAGCACTACACACACTCAATGAGATAGCAGACAGAACAGAAATTGTCAAATGCAGTATGAGCGAATTTCAAAAAGTCGCGTTATTTGTACTATGTTATTTAGTATGGTATACATCATTGTCATTAGTTAACTATCGCATTGGAGTAATCTGTAATGATAGTTATAAACTTGGTAAATAAATAATTAAATGTTATGTTCATTAGTTTTATGCATTAAGGAATATTTTGTTTGTTTGTTTGTTATATAAGCGTTAAATTTATTTTCAGATCAGAATGACACTATACAGTGTAAAAAAGGGCCGCAAAAATATACTGTGGCAGTATAAGATGATGAATCCATGTAAACATTTCGCTGTATCATTTTTTATAAATCAACATCTCAAATGTGACAAGAAATGTATTTGTCCAAAGGTTGGTTATTAATAACTATGCCTATTTAGTACATGCATATGCAACAATATACCTATATATAAGTATTATGAGTTTGTTGTCGACATTTTTACTATTTTCTTTTATATATAAAGAAATAAATATTTCGGACACTTACACCAATCATCTAGTCCCAAACTAAGGAAAGCTTATGCTATGGATATTAGATAACGGATAAACATACATAAATATTAATATAAACATCCATGACTCGGGAATAAATGTTCGTATTCATCACACAAACATTTACCCCTCGCGGGATTCGAACCCACAACCGTTGGTTTCGCTGATAAGGTCACTGCCACTATCCACTACACCAATCGGTCGTCATATATCAGTTTATAACTTCGCTAAGCTTCTGTTTTTGTAAGTATACTCTGTCTACTTTTAAATTACCTACTCCTCAATTGTCTCCTTACTGAGGTTTGATGGAAGAGATCTCTTATAGAGATAGGCTCCCCTTTTGTATATTTCTAATATTGTTTCGGTTTTTTGTTTTGTCTGATGTGTATGCTTATATGCAATATAGTGTTAAATAAATAAATAAATGCTACTAGTGGTCATCCATCCAAGGACTGACCGAGCCAGATATTGCTTAACTTCGCCAATCGAAAACTAATAGCGAATGCGACTACGCTACGAGTGCATCCATGGTTAGGAGTTAAATAGCCGGCCTCAGTTGTTATCAATTGAAGGCAGAATTTGTTTTATATTTACATTGTAAACTTTTATTCGAACAGTTTCATGTAAAATGTAAGGAATAAATAATAAATATCCTTGGACATGCACACAGTGCCATCTAGTTCCACTTTAAGCAACTATAGGATTGTGTTGTGGCCACCAGATGGTTGATATACTACATAAATACATTTTTTGTTGTAAATAAATACTTATTATAAATGAAAACATCCATAACTCAGGTACAGACATGGTTGATATACTACATAAATACATTTTTTGTTGTAAATAAATACTTATTATAAATGAAAACATCCATAACTCAGGTACACATGTCTGTATTCATCATACAAACATATGCCCCTAGCGGGATTCGAGCCCGCGACCTTTTGGTATAGTGGTCAGAGAAGCAAGTCGGTGGCCAACAGGGACAAATCTACCAATCAGTACTGGGATCGTGTGGTGATTTATGGCCCATACCCTCTCCCTGAAGGCTGTGCCCCAACAGTGGGGATGTGTAATGTTGTTATGATAATGATGATTTAGTACATAAAATTTAGGTGTCCTCAGTAGAGCGGCTCGTTACTTCATGCCGGCTCACCGCCTCCAACTTTATAAGGCGCAAGTTCGGCCGCACGTGGAGTATTGTTCTCACCTATGGGCTGGGACACCTCAGTACCAGCTTCTTCCTTTTGACCGCGTTCAACGTCGCGCAGTCCGAATTGTCGGCCAAGAGAGTCTCACTGACCGACTGGATCCCCTGGCGTTGCGAAGAGACGTCGCGTCCCTCTGTATTCTCTATCGCATATTTCATGGGGAGTGTTCTGATGAACTGTTCGAGCTAATACTCACTGCTCAATTTAACCGATACACTTCTCGCCGAAAATTAAATTTCCATCCACATCACCTGGATGAGTAGAAGTCTACCACTGTACGTTTCTCAAGAAACTTCTTACCACGTACGACCACCCTGTGGAACGGACTTCCGGCAGCGGTATTCCCGAACGAGTACGACATTGGAACCTTCAAGAAACGAGCCTACACGTTCCTCAAAGGCCGGCAACGCATCTGTGACCCTTTTGGTGTTGCGGGTGTCCATGGGCGGCGGTGATTGCTTTCCTTCAGGTGACCCGCATGCTCGTTTGCCGCCCTCACATATAAAAAAAAACATAGGCGTTGTTGTAATAAACTTGTCGTATTATCTCGACTTCACGGAAGAATGTCTTTCGAGTGTACTGTACGTATGTAGATTTCTCAGTTACGTCCTTAACTTATACGGCCGTACCTATTATGCAAGGTGGTTCAATTCGGCATGATCCCCAGATAGGCAGAATAAATTTTATCCAATTTGGCGCCTGTAAAATACAAAATAGGCCTATAGTACAAGATCTCATGTATACAACATAAATGCAATAATTTGAATTTGTAGCCAACAAACAGTCTTAAGGTAGTATTAATAAGTCGATCTTGAGAAAGGCAACGATTTTTTATGGTTTTCTAATACCTAAAATGCATTTTATGGTAAAAAATCTGACATTTTTGTGTCTGTCTCCTCTTCATATTAGCACCGTGGTGTAAAATAAACGAGTTATCATCATAATCATCATCTCAGCCTGTAAACATCCCACTGCAGGGATATAGCCCTCGTATATGAGGTAGTATGGGCCATACCTAGTCCACCACGCTGGCCCAATGCGGGTTGGGGACTTCACATACCTTTGAATTTTTATATCTCATTCATGCAGGTTTCCTTACGATGTTTTCCTTCACCATTTTAGAGCAGTCGGATAAATGCACATAAGTAAATAAATGAAATTTAAAAACTCATTAGTACAGTCGAATCTCCCTAAAAGTATTATATGGACCGTATGGACCGAAGCACTCTAGCACCATCTATTAAAAAGTATTTATACAATATCAACACTCAAACCAAATCAATAATAATATGCCACATATGAATGAGTAACAAAATTTCGTCAGCTCTGCTGCAGCATCTACTGAGGTTTGAACTTGCACAACTTTGTTTTAATGACTGATGCTACTGTCCACTATACTACGACGTCTATTAACAATGTGGACGAAATTTTGCTACACATCTCAGTAGCGGATGTTTATGGATGGTATCTATACTCCTATATGTGTAAACACTTTGCTCTGTGAGTAGCTAGTGTAGTTGGTTTCGTGGTTGTTGTAATGCGAATAGTTTCTAATAGATGTCGATGCCGCGGCACTTTAGCCCATGTGATACTTTTAGGATGATTGGATTGTACATGGCCTGCCTGGGTATCGAACCCAGACATCTCAAATTGGGAGACCATGTCTTAACCGCTGAACCACTGACGCTCTGTTCGAACCCGGACCTCCCAAATTGGGAGACCGAGGATACTCTTTTAATTTCCTATAATTTTAAAGGCCGTGATATTTTGCACATATATAGAGTATGTCAGTGATAGAATGAAAATGTTTTCTAAAAAAATGGGTAGCATGCTTTAGATATAGTATAGGTATTTAGTAATAAAACATAGACTGTCAGCGAGCGTTTAAAAGCAGTCGGATCGGCACATAAGTAAATAAATGAAATTTAAAAACTCATTGGTACATAACCTGCCTGGGAATCGAACCCGTACCACCCTAATTGGGAGACCGCGTCTTAACCGCTGAGCTACCGATGCTCCCTACCCTAAATGCCCTACCACCAACCAAACCGAGTACCAAACATGTACTGTTTGGTGCTGAATATCGAACCCGCGACCTCCGATTCGTAAACCCTATGGTGTTTACATTGAGCCGCGGCGGCGGGGATTGATAGATATTGGGGCCCTATGTCTCTATATTTTATTATCTTGACCTTTTCAGTCGCCTCAGCTTTGTGTTACATTTGGTTACAGGGGAGCCACATCTTTACCAACAACGTCACAGATACTATAATACATTTATTGGGAACATCATCTTTCTTCTACGGAGAGTACATTGCTAGATCCATATCTCTTTCACCGAATGGAAATATTATGTGTTTCAATTGCAGTATACTATTTACAAAGAAGTAAACGAAGTTATATGAGTTTTTTTACTGTAAGGAAAAAAATAGGGCATATTAGGTAAGTGAAATAGAAGGTATTGGCATAGGCAGTTTTTTTTTCCAAAACCATGGAATAAAGAGGTAATTTTGTCATTTGACGGTCGCGTTTTTAGCCTATTCCACATAATTACATCATTAAATTAAATAAATAAAGAAAACTTCGAGAAAATATGAGTTCCAAATAATTTTTTTCCTTACGGAAAAAAAAAAACTCATCCGGTATTTACATGTATGTACCTATATAGTTGGCGCTGTTTTATTTTTATTTTTTTTATGCACTTGACCTCAATCACACATGATGTTAAGTGAAGATGAGGCCGAAGGTAGTAGCGTACCGACCCGGTGTTGGTCCATTTAAAACTACCACTAAATGTTCCAGATTTTATTTCAAAAATAAAAAAAGCAAAGTATACAGATCAGCTACTACTTTATCATATTTAGACCACTTGAATACTATCATAAGAGTAATGGCGTGCACAGCTTTTTGTCTTAAGATAGGCAGAATTTTAAAATTTGCTATTAAATGACAAAAAATACAACTACAAAATAATAAGTTACAATTATACCAATCCTCGATACCGTTTAGAATATGTCTGTTTACATCTGTATGGATCAGCTATCTTGACAATGCATTTCGAGGAAAGGTTAGTTTCCTAGTGTAGGCACTGACTTACTGCCTAGATGGAGGGCATGCCGTTTTTAATGTTTCTCTAAAAGTACATACATACATACATAATGTCACGCTTGTTTCCCGTAGGGGTAGGTAGAGACCACATACTTCCACTTGCTACGATCCTGACACACCTCTTCTGCTTCATTCACTCTCATAAGGTTGTTGTTCACTCTAAAAGTAGTGTTAAATAATATACAAAAGCGCCTGTTTCTGTACTTTTAAATACTTATGTTTAAATTATAATAAATGTTAGCTTAAATGAAGTGTAAATCTTATGTTTTTCCTTAATGATAGATAACTTTACTTAGTTGGATTAAATTTAACTTCAGCTAAAAATTTCGTTTTAATTATTTCAGATTCTGCTTTCCTTATTTAATCAGGTTTATAATGATATTTTTTTGTTGATTTCATTATAGTAGTCATCTCAGATATAGGCCTTCCCTCGTATAATGAGGGAGTATGGGCCATAGTCCACCACGCTGGCCCCATGCGGAGTGGGGACTACACATGCCTTAGAATTTTTATTTCTCAGGCATTCAAGTTTCCTCACGATGTTTTCCTTCACCGTTTAAGAGCAGTCAGATAAATGTACATAGGTAATTAAATTAAATTTAAAAACTCATTGGTACATGGCCTGCCTGGGAATCGAACCCGGATCTATCAAATTGGGAGACCGCTTCTTAACCGCTGAGCCACCGACACTCCTAGTATATAAAATAAAAGTGAGTGAGTGAGTGAAAATTAAATTTTGACAAGACGTAACGATTGGACCGGTTCATTTAAAAAGTCACGCGCCCCTGAATTTCGTAGAAATGTTCCAGTAAATAATGAATCGGGATCGAAATACTGATATTGCATAGGTACTTCATCTTTGACGCAAATTCTGTCCAGTCACCGTCTCCGTGACTCAATGTAAACAACACAGGGTTTACGAATTGGCGGTCCTAGTTCGATCCCAAGTGGGGTACATATTTAGTACTCGGTTTAGTTGGTGTTAGGGCATTTTAAATTTCCGCCTGGCTAGCTACCACCATAATATATAAGTCTGCCGCCAAAACAGCAATGTTAATAGCATTGTTATGTTCCGGTTGTCAAGGGTAAGATAGCCCCAAATAAGATGGGGTTTCCGGATCACGCTTCCACCATCAGCCTCATCCTTTTAATATTTAATCTCGATGAAAAAATATGACCACATCATGACTATCTTATGTAACTAATAGGTATTATAAATAACATGGGATATTTTTATCCCGATAAAGTGAGTAGTTCCCGCGGATAAACAAATTAAAGTTTCTCCACGCAGGCGAAGCCGTGGTGGTAAGCTAGTATCCTTTAATAAAATAAGAATCACGCAAATTGGTCACGGAATATCAGAGCAATTAATTTTAGTAAGTCGATTAAAAATAGTAAAGGGTATGCCAATACTTAGGAATACGGCAATACGTCTTACATTAGGATTATTACGCAAACATTATACACACTTGTTTCGACAAACGCACACACACACACACACAATACACGCACCGACAAAATACACCTCGGGGCTTTTTGGCGGGATCTCGGCGAGTGAAGTTGCATTTTTCTTTATAATTCTTATAATTTGTGCATTCTAACTTTTGAACCTTAATAATGGCAGAATATTGTGCAGCAAACGTTAGTGATGGTGTACAGGTGGAAGGAAGTGTAAATTAAAGTACGTAACGGAGCTTTCGGGTTCCCACAAGAAGCCGCCAAAATCTTTTGTAAAGCATTTTGCCACTTTACTGAAGAATGACTTGACCATGACTAGACTCTGTATACGCCAAGTATACGACGAATTACTTGATTTGACTGAGACTGACTTATAACTGACTGAAGAAATAAGAGAAATAAAATTTTTCACTTGAAACTGGCAGTAATGTCCCTCGACAGTGAGGTTGACTGGTTGCCATCCTCAAAAATAAGAAGAAGACATACACCTCCAACCACCCCCATGCACACACACACACGCACACATATGTACACCTTCTCACACTACATACATACATCCTAATTAAAGTTTTTGGCCACATACTGTCTCACAATGAGAGAGCCACTCCAGAGGCTGAGAGGCTGGTGATCTCTCACACAGGTTTCCTAGTACGGATACCAGTCTTTCTCAAAATGTTTATATACGTTATAATTTAAGCACCCATTGTTAAGTAATGTACCTATATTTTTGTGAGAGAAAATAAAAACTTTTTGTGTTGTATTGTATTAACTATGATATCAAAAATTCAATCTATAAGTTCGGAGAAGCGGTCCAAGATAGTGATTATACCACTTTGAAATGCTACTCTACAATTTTGTATATACCACGGATAGCGATAAATTAGCGACGGAATTTATAATTTAAAAGTCACATGACTACCATGGTGCGCGGTTTACAAGAAGTGAACCTGGTGACGCTGGTATCACCGGAAATAGCAACTATAGGCTTGTGTTGTGGATACCAGATGGTTGATATACTACATAAATACATTTTTTTTGTAAATAAATACTTATTATAAATGAAAACATCCATAACTCGGGTACACATGTCCGTATTCATCACACAAACAATATGCCCCTAACGGGATTCGAACCCGCAACCTTTTGGTATAGTGGTCAAGTTGCTAACCACTACACCAAACAGGTCGTCAATGATACTTTGACGATAAATGAGGGGATACTTTGCTACCAGCCGTAAAAGGGGTCGGAGCTCCACTTAACACATCAACGACCGTGAGTGACTTTGATTACCTACTATCACCGACGACGCTTGGAAAATCCCGTAGGTCGTTATTTAATAAGAAGTTGATCACGGAATTCGAGCAAGGAGGAATTGTTGACTACTCCGGTTGAATTCCACAGACTGCACGAGAGGGCCAAGTCGTATGGCATGAGGGGCGTGCATAGGTTTACTTTTCACTAGTAAGCATCTCGGGTTCCATGATCAAAATTTAATATTAAGATTTATGTGAGGGTGAGTGGTCTGTAATTATCACCTTACTTAAATATTTAAGGTTATCGGGCCTCGTGTCATTCTGATATCCTATTCGCCTATATAGGCTTGATATTTTATTGCAATTTCCCGAGCTACCCTATACCACGAGAGGCTGGCACCGTCCCTGTCGCTAGCAACGCCCGCGTTTCCCCGACATTTATTATTCCTAAAATACATAAATAAAGTTTGATTGTAATGAACCAATGACGTCCCATATCAGGATCATTAACTGTATCATAAATCCAATCTATGACTAATAGAATATTATTTCCATGATTGGATCCTATTTAGAAGTCAATTTGTTACAAACACACCTAAGTATTATAACCAATTCTTATTCAGCTTTATGCGGTGAAAGTATACAAGGAAGGAAATGCTGTTCAAAATTATTCTTGTATTGGTGTTGGTGGCACTTGCTGTAACAAGCGTGGAACTTTTGGAATCAAGGAACATAGAAAACTATGTAAGTCTTGGGAGACTCCTTCACTTTTGTTGTTTCGAAAAAAATTATCTAACGCTTAAGGGTGGGCAGATACCATAGACTTCCACTTGCTACGATCCTGACACACCTCTTTTGCTTCATTCACTCTCATAAGGTTGTTCATATGTGCTCGTCGGTTTAGGGTACTCTTGACTTGGCCTTTCTTTAAGACGTCCCCGATTTGATCATGGTACGTTCGTCGTGGTCTTCCCCTACCAACACTCCATCGACATTCGCATCGTGTATCTCTTTCGTAAGTCTTTTTTCATTCATCCTCTCCACATGTACACATTTAATAAACACTACTTTTCCGTCCGCTGCTTCGCCTGCGTTGAATGACTTTATCGCGGAAATTTGTTTATTCCACGGGATCTATTCCCTTTATCGGGATAAAAAGTATCCTACGTTTTATTCCAGGATATGCTCTACTTATATACCAAATTTCATCCAAATCCGTTCATCCGTTTCGCCGTGATTGAGCAACAAACCAACAAATATCCAGACTTTCGTATTTATAATATTAGTTAGATTTATATTATACAATTTATTTATTTATTCATTAATAAATTTATTTATTGATTTATTTATTCAGTCTTTCACATACAGCATTACAGTAAAATTACCAATGCACTGTACGGTTACTTAGGTAGTACAAATTAGTTACCAGAATTTATATCTCACAGCACTGCAGACACGCCTTTCTAACACTCGGCCAACTCCCAGCGAACACATCACACTCCTTGTTACTGATAAATGCCAATAACAGATTCTTACTTTGCTAATTCGTTAGATGTTGTCAATCCACAGGGACCATATAATATAAGTTTTAGCAGACTAGAACATTGCAAAGGTCCTAAATTGAAAGAAGTCGGCAGTTACGATGTTACTTTAAATACAACTGGTTCATATCAGATAGGACGATATAATATGACATTGTTTGAACAAGTCACTCTTGCCGAGGTAAGACATTTGTTTTGATTAATACAGACTTACAATAAATTTAATTATAATAATTAAGTATTTTCTCACTTTGACTTTAGGAATATTCAATCTACAATTACAAGGACTTTAGTAATTTTTGAATATCTTTCACTTTTTCAGTTTTCAAATTCATTTTCAGGTGAGGATCATGGTATACAGTGTAAAAAATGGCCACAGTAATATTCTGTGGCAGTACAAGATAACCAATCCATGTCAACACTTTGTCTTCTCATTTGTTCTAAATCAACATCTCAATTGTGATAAAAAATGCTTTTGTCAAAAGGTTTGTTACTTTAATATACTTAATTTTTTATTATGCCCAGAGATAAAGCCTATTTATTTAGATACCGGAGTCGCGATACGTTGTGACCCATAGAGCTATAAGATGGAATATCTCTTTCACTAGCTTATTTCTTCATTCGAGATTATAACAATGTTTGATGTTTCGTGCATAAAATTCATTAGAGGGTGTGCATTCATTTGGCCTCCTGGCAACGAGAATGCGGCCTATTTTATTATTTATTTATTTTATGCAAGACGGGTTCGTACTTGACCTCAATCACACCTGATGTTAAGTGAAGATGAGGTTGAAGGTGGAAGCGTACTGACCTGGAAACCCCAACACATTTGGGGGACTGACTATCTTATCTCTGACAACCGGAACACAACAATGCCATTAACATTGCTGCTTGGCGGCAGATTGAGATAAGATGGTAGTAGCTAGCCAGTCGGACATTTATAATGCCGTACCACCAACCAAACCGAGTACTTAAATATGTACCCCGCTGGGGACCGAACCCGCGACCTCCGAATCGTAAACCCAATGTTGTTTACATTGAGCCACGGAGGCGGTTATATATATACGGTTAATACGGAGCCTACACATCAACGGCCTCACATTAGAACCCTAGTCTTATAAAGTTCATAAAAGCGGAGAGTACTGGGAGGCTCTGAATGACCTGATTCAGCAGGCGATGTGAGTGTGGCAATGAACTGAATGGCGACGGGCAGCGCGGTGGTGGTGACGGCGACCATGTATGGGAGATGATAGATTGATAGATATATAAATCGTTTATTTGTTACTCCAATCACACACATACATAAAGTTTAAATAGTATTTCTTAAAAAGAACTTAAGAGGCAAGTACTAGGTACAGGACGACTAAAGCATATGTGTGCTGCAGTAGGACAAATGGGTCACAGCTCAGTGTGTGAGATTGTCCAAAGAACAAAACACTGATTTTCAGCTAATACCCGAGGAGAATCATAGGTACAAGTGCAACATAAATTAAAAAAAACAATGCTGGATTAGTGTAAATGATAATACGAGTACAATATAGAAATAAAGAAATGTGTTGTATGTATGAGTTGTTGAGTGATAGAAACCTACATCAAATATAAATTATAGATTTTTTTGCCTTGATGATGATAGGCACTGCAGCCCGCTGTCGTCCTGTTCCCGTCTGAGATTGGTTTGACCGTTGTATGTAGAGCTGGTGAGTCCTTTACTGTGGTGGTCAACGAGGAATTAAACTCAAACTATAATCATCATATCAGCCACAAGATATCCACTCACAAGGTCCCATCCATTCCACCCCAATAATAAAATTGGTTATGTCGTTATATATTTAATCTCATTATTGGTTATGTTTGTTACAGAGTACCTACACATTTAATCTCATTACTGGATATTGTTACAGGACAGTTTTACATTTAATCTCATTGCTGAATATGCTTGTAACAGGGTAGGAACACATTAATCTTATTATTGGTAATGTTTGTTACAGGGCAGCTACACATTTAATCTCAACTACACGGATATCACAAACAAATTCGTCGGGTCGTCGTTTTTCTACGGAGAATATATTTCTAAAACTTTTATTCTCTCACGTAACGGAAATATTATGTGTATTAATTGCAATATATTGATTACAAAAAAATAAATATAAATGTGATTTCTTTGTTTGGATTACACTTAAGTCAATTTATCATCGAGTAATGAAGTTAAGTGAAATAAATTTATTAGGGAGGAGTTCGAAAAGGATGTCAATCGTCGAATCCAACTCGGCTGGGCAAATGCTCGTCCCAAATACCGCAATGTCTAAAGACGAAAATCCTTGATCAGTTTGTATTTCCAGTGATGACATAATATGGAGCTGAAACAAGGTCGCTCACTATTTTTTTTTTTTTTAAATTTTATTTTTATTTATTAAAGAAACCAACAGCGTTACAGATTTCGTTCTGGGGCCGGTGGGGGGGATGAGGATGGGCCTCATAAGAGGATTCAAGGTCACCCGAAAGGCAATGGAGAGAGCTATGCTCGACTTCTCCCTGCGGGATCGAATCAGAAATGAGGAGCTCCGCAGGACAGCCAAGGTGACCGATATAGCCCTAAGAATTGCGACACTTACTTATTGTAAGTTTGATCAACGAATCATTTACTAAAAACATATACAAGATGAGATTTAATTCGGGCAATTCCTGTTTACTGGTGACTATACTCCTCATTACGAATAACTTTTAACTAGGTTTCATAGACTATTTCACAGAATCCACCTTTTTCTTTTATTTTTTATGCACAACGGGTCAGCACTTGACCTCAATCTCACCTGATGTTAAGTGAATGTGAGGCCGAAGGTGGAAGCGTACTGTCCTGGAAACCTCATCTTATTTGGGGGACTGGCTATTTTATCTCTGACAACCGGAACACAACAATGCTATTGCTATTTTGGCGACGGACATAGATAAGTTAGTGGTAGCTAACCAGACGGACATTTAAAATAGAATCCGCGACCTCCGATTCGTAAACCATATCTAGTTTACATTCAACCACGGAGACAGTTGAAGTTCCCCCAAAGTTTTGGTTATTACCTGCACTATTTTGGACGTACTTGAAGCCTTGTTGTTTGCCAAAGCATTGTTGTTGCATACGAGAAATAGTATAGGTCCTAGAATTGAGCCTTGTGAAACACCTACACAAACTAGAGATTCTGACAACCTTTCACAATTGACGTTAGCTTTCCAAAAAGTTATGGGCGCAGCCCGTGATCACTATATAATCACAGAATAAACCTATAATAGTTTTGCCTATAGGGGCGTAAGATCCTGACTAATCTATCATGATGTTTGCAATCAAAAGCCTTCCATAGGTGCCAAAAAATGCTTATCGTAGCTTGTGAAAATTCTCTTAAAGACTAAAAATATAACCCAAATGGTTTTGAAATTATTAACAAAAAATACACATTATTGCTCAAGCACCCTTATTGGGACGAACTATACATTTATTAGAAAATATTTAGTTGTTTGTATAAAGAGGGTAGTGTGCATGGTCTCCACTCAAGAACTTTAATACCCAGTCGGTCACCAGTTCTTCGAGCCATGAGGCTTGTTGCCACTTTAACTTACTAGTTCGCTGGGCTATGTCGGTGACACTCGTTCTTCTACGGATTTCTTAGTTCCTGATTCGGGCATGTAGTGAAACGCCGAGTATCGCCCTCTCCATAGCTTGTTTCATATTATGAGGCTCAAAGTGAGCGACCACGTTTCAATGCCTCTTCTCACTGCAAACGTATCCAGTTAAAGATAAAAAAACACACATTGATTAAATATTTTCGTCTTTAAGCATTAAGTTATTTTGGACGAGAAGATTACGCAATTTACCGAACGCTGCCTGAGTCGGAGTCTGCAGATTATTGACATTTTGTTAATATTATATTCCAATAAACTAATAATTATAATAAAATGTGTAAATTATTCAATATTATCAAATATTGTGACAAATATTATTACTATTAGAACAACCGCGGATATTCCTACGTAGTTCGATACTATTACTGAGCCGACGGCAAGATGCCGAAACATTTTTGCCCTGGGACAAATTTTGATTTGAGATGTCAGATGCGTTACATCCCCATAAACTGCACTGATGACCAGTACTGCGGCTGAGGGAGGTCAGCTACTTAACACGATTCGGGACACATCACCAGCCACAACAGAAATTTTATTGTTATAATGTCGTGAGGCGGGTTGCATCCCGGTGTATTAAGCGCCGCAAATACTCATCGTTACTCGGGAACCATGCGTTTGTGGGGCTTGCTGTAGATACTGAGACCCGAGGTCTACGGAGAAGCCGAAGTTAATCATATGCAAAAACGATGGTCTGGATGACGTTTTCGCCTTAAGTTTAGCTTTAATTTGAATTATTTTTGCTTTTATTTCTTAACATTGTGTGTAAATTTACCAACAAATTATACTGTGTCGTAAATTCTGTGTGGACTTATGAACTATAATTATTGATAACAATACAAGAAACAAATAACAATGTATTACGAAAGCGTCGTTTACACAACAGTGGAACGTATATAATACCTATATACTGATGATGATTTACGATGTGTACTTTGTAAAGTTTGATGACGAAGGTAAAGGTAAATAGAGACATCTGGCATTAGGATCATTAACAGTATCATGTATTTTATCTAAAGTATAATCTTTTTAATAATAGAATAGCTGCCCATTACTGGAATCAATTTAGACCTAAGTTACTTATTGTAATATTCCATTTATTCTTCAGCTTTATGTGGCGAAAGTAGAAGGAAAAAAATGGTCTTCAAGATTGTTTTTGCATTTGTTGCATTTGCTATAATAAGTGTAGAGTTTTTGGAATTAAGGAACGCAGAGAACTATGTAGGTATTATAACAGTCTCCACTATAGAGCTGTAGAATGACCAGTTGGAATCGGCCTGCATCCTGCTCCCCATGACCATTATCAGATCATCCGTCCATCTTGTTGATGGACGACTCACGCTGCGCTTGCCTTTGGGTATTCTCTACTTTCGAATTGTTATGTCCTAACGGCCCTGATCAACATGTGCTCAGTCGATGGCACTTCAACTAACTAAGCTGAATTATGTCGGTGTTGTTTTCGACGGATTTCTTCATTGCTGATTCGATCACGTATCTTCGACTTTCATAGCTGAAAACTTGAGATTTATGTTGAGTCCCACAGTCCGAGACCGCTTGTCCAGGCTTGGCTCAATGGTTTGTCAAGAAGGCACATGGTATCCATCTTCATTTATTTCTGTCGTCAGGCATCAAGCATGGGAAATAATACTGGAAAAAGTAAATAGAAACAGGATCAATCAAATCTCTTAATCGCCTATAAATGGCATGATTTTATGGTCTGACAACATCATCTGTGAAGTTATCTTGTCAAGAATTGTCTACTCTACTTTGTTTTGATCTATTTTACTCGGGTTTTCAATCTCTAAAACTTTGATCTCTGATCTTTTGGATCGATATTGTAGTTTAGATCGACCTAGAGATCGTTACCAAACGACCAGAACGAAGATCCGTCCAACGTCGAGCCTTACTTAGCTTAGCTGTTCATTTAAACGTATTCAATTGATTTACGGAAGATAAAGCAAAAGGCTATTATAAAATCACTGTCTATTTGAATGAAAAGCAAGTATGGACATAGCTGCGTTATTATTCATATAATTATCAAATCACAAATTGTAACCCACAACCTGTTTAAAAGAGCAACCCTAGAGTTTGTTGCTCGTTCTTCTCAGGGGGGTCAGCTTTGTGAATGAGCAGTAAATTTAATTTAAAAGTAATATCAACATTAATAGTGACGCTTTCAAGTGATAATTTTATCCTATGAAATAAAATATTTTGATTTGATTTGATTTGATAGACCCAAAGATCTGGCTGCACGCAATAAATTTACCCGGTGACTATTTAAAAATTTGGATCGGTCGATCTGATTTTTATCCTAGATTGATCTCGGACTTCTCGGTTTGATTCGATCCGTGATGAATCCCTATGTACTATATGTTTTCCATTCCACAGGGACCATATAATGTAAATATGAGCAAACCACAACATTGTAAAGGGCCTAAAGTGAAAGACATCGGCGATTATCAAGTTGTCGTAATTACTGTTGGTTCTTCTCAGATAGGACATTATAATATTACATTTTTTGAAGACTGTGCTATTGCCGAGGTAAGTGATTTATTTTGTTAATTTTAGTTTGTTCTTCCAATAAATATCGTCGTTTTCCATCATTGTATGCTTTTAACCCCGAGTTAAGGCGTATTTCCTTACATTTTGACCATATAATTTTCATGATTAAGAATGTACATGAAACAACAAATTTATAAAACACAATTAAAAGTACCTATATCTTATAGAAAAAATACGCCGTCCAACTCGCTTCCGTGAGGCATAGTACCTAGTACGCTAGCGCTATTGCCCCGCTGAATGCATAAGCTCAGCTACTGAGCAAGTTAGGCACCAGCTCTCACGTCTACAGAGGCGTGGACCAGTCTAACGTATAACGTATATAACGTATAAATCTCTTACAAATTTAATTAAAAAAGCATATAATTTGTAGTTTTGATTTGTACTTAGAATGTACTTAGAATTAGAATATGTTTGGTATTATACGTAATATTATTGTATATAAATTATTTATCAACCGGTGTATTGTAGGTATATTTATATAATCACTATTTATGTTGATTTTTTTATGCACAACGGTTTAGCAATTGACCTCAATCACACCTGATATTAAGTGAAGATGAGGCCGAAGGTGGTAACGTACTGACCCGGAAACCCCAGCTTATTTGGGGGACTGGCCATCTTATCTCTGATAACCGGAACACAACAATGCTATTAACATTGTTGTTTTGGCAGCAGATTTAGATAAGATGGTGGTAGCTATCCAGGCGGACATTTAAATTTTTTATGTGAACATCACTTAATATTATCGATCTCATCTTCACTAATATCAGGTGTGATTGAGGTCAAGTGCTAACCCGTTATGCATAAAAAAACATATATAATAGGAGGTATGTATGTTTATTAATATTATACTTTTTTGTTTTTTCTTGTGGAACTCCTTAAATTATATTGTTTAATTTGTTACACACTAACACACACACACACACACACACACACACACACACACACACACACACGCACACACACGCACACACACACGCACACACACACACACACACACACACACACACACACACACACACTTTCGCTTGCATCGTAGATTTAGTAGTATGTAAATCTTGTATTTAGATTAATAGCTATTGTTGTGTCTGTCATCATGAAAGAGCGAGGACTCCTGGTACAGGTATTTATTTACTTAATAGGGGTCCTCAGCAATGAAATACGGTTCTGTAAACTATGGTTACACAATAAATCAATTTTTTTTTTTTAATTTGTACCTATCTCGTATTTATCTGTCTTATTATGGTGCACATTACCTGTTTATTCTTTATCCACTTCTCTCCACTATTAATTCGCTCCACTATAAATTATTGACCAAAATATCTGCGTAGTACCTACATACGTAACGGCACGACTTTTATCTCAAATGAGGTGGTCAGAGATATCCCAAACATTGAGTTTAAACTTGAAACAATATCCACGGGTCACCTTTCGCAATATATGAAAATGCACACGTGACAGGGCATGTGCCCATAACCGTTAAAACGTACAATTCTATATATTTTAGTCGCTCTTTACGATGCTCACGGGAAGAGATGGGTTGGCATCATAGTATTACAGTATTATTATTTAATAACACATTTATCGATTAATTTTGACGACCTGTTTGGTGTAGCAACTCTGACCACTATACCAAAATTTTGTGGGTTTGAATCCCGTTAGGGGCATATGTTTGTATGATGAATACGGACATGTGCACTTGAGTTATGGATGTTTTTATTTATAATAAGTATTTAGTTACCAAAAAAATATATATTTATGTAGTATATCAACCATCTGGTGTCCACAATACCAGCCTATAGTTGCTTACTGTGGAACTAGATGGCGCTGTGTGCATGTCTAAGGATATTTATTTATTTATTTTCAGGTGAGAATTATAGTATACAATATAAAAAAGGACCGCAAAAATGTGTTATGGCAATATAAGATCAGTGATCCGTGTAAACATTTTGCTATATCATTACTTATGAATGAGCACTTAAAATGTGACAAGCGATGTGTTTGTCAAAAGGTTTGTTAAAATCATTTTTTTTACTGCACAAGGAGTTGGTTTTTGACCTCAATCACACCTGATGTGAAGTGAAGATGAGGTCGAAGGTGGATGCGTACTGACCCGGAAACCCCAACACATTTGGGGGACTGGCTATCGTATCTTTGACAACCGGAACACAACAATGCTATTGACATTGCTGCTTGGCGGCAGATTTAGATAAGAGTGGTAGCTAGCCAGGCGGACATTTAAAATGCCCTTCCAACAACCAAACCGAGTACTTAAACATATACACTGTTGGGGATCGAACCCGCGACCTCCGAATCGTAAACCCAATGTTGTTTACATTGAGCCACGGAGGCGGTTAAATTATTACTTATATACTTCTCTCATATGAATGTGGAGGATACAGAGGTAGAGGAAGACCGAAGAAGGTGTGGATAGAATGCGTGAGGAATGATATGTGTGTGAAAGGGATGAGTACGGAGATGACGGCTGATAGAGGAGAGTGGAAGAGGATGACATCAACATGTCATCCTCTTCCACTACTGCCGACCCCACCTAGAGTGGGATAAGGGCAGGAAAATGATTTATTTAGGCTATTAATACATTTATTTATTGCAGGGCAGCTACTTATTTAATATAAACTACACCGAAATCGCGACTAAGTTAATTGGATCATCGTTTTTCTACGGAAGCTACAGCGTTAAAACCTACACCCTTTCGCGAAATGCAAATATTTTATGTAGCAATTGGAATATGAGGTTTATCAAGAAGTAAAAATGATATCAATAAGTTGATTAGTATTCTTGGCAAAGTTGCAATGCAATAAAGGCATTTCTAAAATAAAAAAAAATGTGCAGATATTGTCAAAATCAAAGACAAAAATCTGGTTTGTTGTGCTATTCACTTAATAAATCAAATAGTTTTATCTTTTTAGTTTAATGATTGATAAACTGATGTAGATTATAAACCCAGTGCTTTTGAAATGAAATGAAAATCATTTATTCATGTAGGCAATACAATATGCACTTATGAACGTCACTTGTTTTTTAAACTACCACTAGCTCGGAACGTGACCACTACTGAGAAGAGCTAGCGAGAAACTCAGAGGGTTTGTCTCTTTTCAATCAGTCATTTACAATCTAGAAAGGTTACAACAATTTTTATATATCGTGTAGAGGAGCCGTTTAATCCCATTGATGCTTCATTCATTACAACGCCATCTGTTATAATCTTATAAAACTTCGTTTCTTTTCTTTTAACTGTTGCCCAGAAATCCCTTCATTATAAATTATCAAAATTATTCATAGTTTTATTTCAGACATTTTGAGAACACAGTACAAATTATCGACGAAAAAGGTGCATTTTTACTACTATTTAAATAAATAAAATTATTTAACAATATGTAATAAGATTACATTATTCAATATTGTGCGGTAAGAAAGTTTTTAAAAAGAAATTTGGAATGGCTGCAACTGGAAAAAATGCATGTAACTTTATATTTTTTCTTTAGTTCCGAAGATTAAATTAAAATTTGGGAAAATCATTCCTCATAAATTATCTACTATTTTCAACGGAAGACAATTCTTAATGTTATTTAAATAAATGTCAATTATAATAAGTTCATTTATTAGCGTAAATTCTTAAATTAAGTATGTACATGAAACAACAAATTTATAAAACACAATTAAAAATACCTATATCTTATAGAAAAAATACGCCGTCCAACTCGCTTCCGTGAGGCATAGTACGTAGTACGCTAGCGCTATTGCCCCGCTGAATGCATAAGCTCAGCTGCTGAGCAAAGTAGGTACCAGCTCTCACATCTCCAGAGGCGTGGACCAGTCTAACGGATAAATCCTGTACAAAATGTTTCATGTCAGAAGACCACGGGCCCAAAGTCTCCACTGCAAGCGCCGCAAACTCGTGGTTTATCGAGATTGACGCATATTTACGGCGCTTGTTACTTTGAGCTTCTTCAGCCGCGGTTCCAGCTCGTTGCGCAGTTCCTTGTATATGGGACGGTGGCAAAGTGTCCGCACAAGTTGCGTCCCATACCAAGGTGCGCCCCAAGCATCAGGGTACCAATGTCAATAGATGGCGTTATTTTTAGTTCGTATTTAAAAAAATTCAAGAAGAAGCATTTAGTAATGACAATCATTTTGCTAAGTCAAACTAATCACATTTTAGAATTTTTTTACGGGTCGAAATCGAGGCCATATTTACCTAGTCAGTTATAAAGTTTGATATTGGTGATGTTGGACAGCTACGCAACCCTCGGGTCTTGGGTCTTATCTGGCCGGATTTTATTGCTTACTTGCCATATCTTCCCGACATTCTTACTTGGATTTCTATGTAAAATTAGTCATTTTTACTTCTACAAGATAATCACAAATAATAGTACATGTATTGTTAGCACTATTTTCTATTTATACCTAATTATTATTATTAAATTTTAATTTCAGAAACTTATTGATTTTCAACCGATGTTCCTTCCTTCGAAACATTTAGTCCCATTAATGGATGTTTATATAAATATTTTTGTGTATGTTTAACCATTATACCATTTAGTTATCTATACATCGGTGATTTTTTGACATTTGGGACTAGAGAATTGGTGTGCCTACGTGTCCGAAATAATTAAGTATATCATTTAATTTTTGTATTATCAAATCAATATTCAAATGCTCAAGTAATTTAGCTATTCAAGTGCAATTACATTTCGTAATAGGATACATTAGAAAATAAATAAATATATATGCCTAATAATATTCTGTATCAATGCAAAATTAATGTATTGCCTTTTTGTACAATAAAGCGTTTACAAACAAACAAACAAGATTCTTCCATCTCTATGAGCGCCAGTGTCAGCTCTAGGCGGTGTTCATATTGCGTTTCAGAAACTTTGCTAAAATAGTTTCGCGGGTTCAAATCCCGCTAGGGGCACATGTTTGTATGATGAATACAGACATGTGTTCCCCAGTTATGGATGTTTTTTTTTATATATGTATTGATTTACAAAAAAAATGTATTTATGTAGGTTATCAACCATCTGGTATCCATAACACAAACCTAGATGCTTACTGTGGACCTAGATGGCGCAGTGTGTATGTGTAAAGATATATTTAAAAAAAATCTTTTATACAATTTATCTACACCTAAACTTATTTAAACTCGGGTTTAGTGATAACAAGAATAGTAAATAAACGACCATAGTTTTAAAGATGCTGTTTTATTTTACCCAAATTTACAGATTTACAGATTGATTGCTGTTTGTGTTCGGGAACTGCGTGAAGTCTTCTCGCCCAAAATACCTCAGTGCGTACAAGTAATTTCAATGAGGATAAGTAAAAAGGTTAGGGTTATATTAAAGAAAAAAGATGAGATAATATTTAGAAGAAAGAAGAAAAATTCTTTATTGTACGCAATTTAAAAATATACGCAATGGCAAAATTATTAACATGTGTACAAAGGCAGTCTTATTGCTTGTAGCGATCTCTTCCAGACAACTGTGGCAAAGGAGCTTGATACATAATATATACACTACTGATGTGTAGCGTAAATCAAAATTACAAACAAAATATACAGATGTCAATCCCTGTACTAAATATGAATAATAAATATTAGGTCCTTACCTATGAAATTGGCGTTTTGTATGAAGAATTTCATTAAGAATGTTTTCTCCATATAAACATTTTTGTAATTTTTTTTGGGAATGACCAATCCGTACCAGGCCAATTTTAAGCGGTGATTTCAAGATCGAGTCTAGTATTCATAAAAAAACCATTGTAAGTTTTAGGTAAAAAAATATTTAAAAAAATGCTAATATTTATACAATATAATCGACATTACGACGCAGTTTTAATTTAATCAATGATTGGTTAAGAAAACATAATGTAAATCATTAGTATTTTCCATTATTTTTTAAATATTTTTTTTACCTTATGTAAAGAAAATTATTTACAGTGGATTTTTTTTTATTTTTCCTGTATACCAGACGCCATCTTGAATCACTGCTTAAAATTTGCCTTGTACCTCTTTTAACACTCTGTATTGTTATGATTAGTTTTTTTCCGTCACGTTTCATTCAAATTACTTTTCATAAAGAACAAAAAAGACAAAACACAGATTAACTTATTCGTGGCTTACATATTTTTAAAGCAAACCCCACATCGTTAGATATCAGTTTTATCCAATCTAGTCGATTAGCATTATAACCATAATGTCATATACATGCTAATAGCAACTTATACTTATTTGAATATATTATTATTTTTGTGAGACTAGAAAGTTGTCTCGGGTTCGCTTCAAAATAAAAATAAAATATTTATTTCTGACTTCAAACATGTCAATCATTATCATATTATGAGCTATATGTGCTGAACATAGAACTCCACAGATTTCCAAAGCATCCAGCGGGCTCGCATCCAGCATCTTCCGCGGGTATCAGGTTTATTCGCTTGCCTATGCGTGGTCTCCCCTCTAGAACTGTTATGAACCCACGGCTATTACTTAATAAATAAATAATAATAAGTGATGCCTCACGGCATTGAAAGTCTCTCACTATGGCCTCATAAAGAAAGCTCAAGGTCACGCAAGAGCGATGAATTATGCTCCTAACGCCGAGTGGGTCGCTACGGCGAGGCTCGTTGCGGTGCGGGGCTTCAGAGCGATTAGCGCCTTATGCGTTTTTAATGCGTAACCGATTAGGACTTGACCTCAATCACTCCTGATGTTAAGTGAAGATGAGGCCGAAGGTGGAAAGGTAAGTTGAAGTTATAGTGGGCAGGGTAAGTCTATATTAGAAAGCATAGATTAAATACTTCTATTTCAATGTCGCATACCAAATGTCCGCATAATTAAGAATCCGTATAATCTTAATTTCTATAAATGAATACGCTTAATGCTAATGTGCATAATATATAATATTCATAACAATAACAAAGCATAAATTAAATAAATATAACGCTAATTTCCATACACATGAAAAATTATAAATAACTAAGAATTACACGGCCAAATTTCATTTCTCTATGCATAGGTACATGTCAACCTAAAATGGAACTATTGTAATCATTTTAATAATAGAATAGACATCAATTATTCAAATCAATTTGATGTCGGATTGTTCATGTGTAGGATTAACTATCTATTCTAAATAAATTCGGGATTATGCGGTGAGAGCAGACATCAAAATGGTTACCAAGGTTATTCTTATGTTGGTAATGTTTGTTGTAATAAATGTTGAGTTGCTGGAATTGAAGAATATAGATAACTATGTAAGTTGCATCAAGAACATCTCATATTTCTACTACTAGAAATACGCCTTTTTATAATCTTCTTCTCATTATAATTATTTCGTCAGTTATATGAAGGAACTTGCACTGGTGATCACGCTTTGCAGCGCTGGGATCTATTGGTAACGCTGCTACCCATATATTTACTGAGCAGCAGTTGAAAAGATGCGTAATACCTTTTCGTTATCGATATCACAAAACCTAAAGACGAAGGTCATCAATCAGGGTATCTACCAGTAGGTAATAACTAAACAGCCCATATAACCACCAGCTCATAGTTGCTCAGCGAGTTATTTAAAGAGCTATGCTCAGAATTTATCTCATAAGCTCAGAAATGTGATGAATCGTCAGCGAACGAGAGTTGCTGACATAATTAACTAAATTGGTAAGAGACGCCTTCTGCTACATGCTGTTACGATCTGTGCAAGGCTGCTAAAAGTGACTGGAAACGAAGAACTGTGAATCGCGTGCAATGGCTCTGGGAGAGGTATATCTGGCAGTGGGTTGGAATAAACTGATGATAATGTGTTCGAATACTTCTGAGATTTTATATACCACAAGCCTTTAAGATTTATTGTGCTCATAATATTTTTTAATTTTTATAGGGTCCGTATAATGTAAAATATACTAAAGTTGAAACTTGTAAAGGATTTAAATGGAGTAGATTGGCTAGATGTGAACTTACTTTAACAACAATTGGATCGAATCAGATATTACGAAACAATGTGACAATTTTGGAACCAATCACTCTTGCTGTAAGTAATTAATTTTATTTTTAATTCCGATACAAAAGTGTGCTATAAAGGACAACGAAGTATGGAGAAAAGTTGTGTCCAAAATTAATAAAATACATAGAGTAGAAAAAACGGGTTTTATATTATTTAGAGGTTTAGACGAATTCTGATAACCGTGCATTTGCTAAAATTATATACAGAGTATATAAATCTGTCGACTTGTAATAAATATATTTTCAAAAAGAATTTTTAAAAATCATGACAGGAATTGAATGAGCATAATATTTTATTAACAAATACGACGTAGTTTCAACGCGATTTTCGAGTCGAGACAGGTTTCAAATTTTATTGGACCAAAACTCGTAGAAAAGAATTAAAGATATTCAACGTGTATACTGAATAATTATTTAATTAATTCGTGTTATATACCTAAGTAAATGTATAACAATATTTTTATAATTTTATAATACTTGCTGCTATGAACTTGCCTCTTAGTCCAGTGAGCGAACGATTTATATTTTTTGGACATGATTTTTTATTTTTTTTTAATGAGAGGGCGGCAAACGAGCTTGCGGGTGGTGACCGGTGATGGAAAGCAATCACCGCCGCCCATGGACACCCGCAACACCAAAAGGGTCACAGATGCGTTGCCGGCCTTTGAGGAAGGTGTAGGCTCGTTTCTTGAAGGTTCCAATGTCGTACTCGTTCGGGAATACCGCTGCCGGAAGTCCGTTCCACAGGGTGGTCTATTTACTCTATTCATGTGCAAAAACAATAATATTTTCAATCAAGTACACTTTTATGCACATAAAAATTAAGAAGTTTTCAAATTGTAGGTTTTACAACAAAATTTATACACTTTTGTTAGAAAACACTTTTATTCTATCACTGACTGGTACTCTGGCTCCGTGCAAAAAATTAGGAACTTTATGTTTACAGATAGGAAGTTTCACGACAAAATGTACATATTTTCACTGGGCTATCCGTCGCGTCACAGCTCATAACGTCACCTTTTATTCTCACTCTTGAATTACTCAACTCATCGACTTTTATTCATATTCTTTATTTGCATATTACATGGTACTAACAAAAGATGTGACAAACAATTTGAGCTATAATTAACTAAATACACACAACGCGAACGAATCAAGATGTCTTGCTTATTCTTCTCAGTGTAAAAGCGTTAGCTTCAAAAATGAATTTAGTATACGCTGTGTGAATGCGCCATTAGTGTTACTGATTTTTGTTATGTATATGTGTAAGGTATACATGTTGTTTATGACTTGTTAAATTTATTATTAACTTTTTTTTTTGTTTTTTTTTTTATTTGAGAGGGCGGCAGACGAGCATGTGTGTCACCTGATGGAAAGCAATCACCGCCGCCCATGGACACCGGTGCGGACTACGGAGGCGTTGCCTGCGTAGCCTATAAAATACACAATCTAATGAAAGTAATCAGTAATAACTTAATTAATTGAATATTTAAATTGTATGAAAATTCCTTTGTTAACCGACTTCAAAAAAGGAGGTTCTGTATTCGGGGCGTGTTTTTACTGTTTTGTTGATAGTGTATTTTATAGGCTAGGCAGGCACCGCCTTCAAAAAGTACCTATTGTATATATTTTTAATATCATTATTATACCTAACTATTATTGTATAGCATATAAATTGTATATTCTTATTATATATATAATAGTGTATATATAACATTTTGCTCTGGTTTAATATTTTATACATTTCAGTTATTATTATTGCAGTAGTTTAATTAAATTATTTTTTCCGGGTTTATTGAAGTCGTTTTTTTTTATTTTTTTTTTATTTATTTATCTTACAAACAATTTGAGCTATACATGTTGTTTATGACTTGTTAAATTTATTTTCAGGGAAGGATGGTGGTATATAGCGTAAAAAAGGGACGCAGGGTTGTACTATGGCGATACAAGATCGAACCGTGCCATCATTTTGCTGTGTCATTTGTTATAAATGAGCATCTAAAGTGTGACAAAAAATGTCTCTGTCAAAAGGTTAGTTACTGACTATTATACAAAGTCAAAGTCAAAGTCAAAAAATATTTATTTCGTAGGATAAAGATTATCACTTGAAAACGTCACATTTTTTATCTTAATATTAAAATTATTGACATTTTTGCTCATTCGCAAAGCAGATTCCCCAGAGAAGAACGAGCAAGAAACTCAAGGGTTGCTCTTTTAAATAAGTTTGGGTTACAATTATATTATATTGTATAATTAGGCTGAATATCGCCGAGCGGCCTATGTCCATGCTTGCTTATCATCCAGATAGTCAGAAATTTTATAATAGCCTTTGGTAAATAATGTCTGTTTTATGATGGTTTTGAATTTATTTAAAGGTAAATTTTGAATGTCCACTGGAACCTTATTATAAAAGCGTATACATTGCCCCTTAAATGACTTAGTGACTTTGTGTAAACGGCTGGCATGAACAGCAAGTTTATTTTTATATCTGGTATTAACATTATGTATATCACTATTTTTCTTAAACGATTCTATATTTTTTCTTACATACATTAAGTTTTCGTAAATATATTGCGATGCTAATGTTAATATATTAATTTCTTTAAATTTATTCCTAAGAGACACTCTGGGGCCCAGTTTGTAAATCGCGCGAACCGCTCGTTTCTGCAGAACAAAGATACAATTTATGTCCGCGGCATTTCCCCACAACAGAATGCCGTAGGTCAGTATACTATGGAAATAACTGAAATAGACCAACCTCGCGGTATCCACATCGGTTAAATAACGTATTTTTTTAATCGCAAACACTGCAGAACTGAGGCGCTTCGCTAACTTATCGATGTGTGGACCCCACTGCAGTCCTTTATCCAATGTAATACCTAGGAATAAAGTAGTGTCCACAAGCTCCAACTCTTCGTTTTTTACTAACACTTTAGTGGCTACCTGTTTGACATTTGGTAGTGAAAACTTTATACATTTGGTTTTTTTCTCATTAAGGAGTAGATTATTTGTTGTGAACCACTCAACCACCTTAGAGATAGCATTATTTACGTCGTCAAGAGATGTCTGTTTTCTTTTAACTTTGAATAGTAAAGAAGTGTCATCAGCAAATATTGTTATCTCATGGTTGCCGTCTATGCAATTTGGTAAGTCATTAATATAAACAAGAAACAGGAACGGCCCGAGAATTGAGCCCTGTGGAACACCTATGCAAACGGCAGACCCTGACGATCTCTCACCATTCACATCCACCCTCTGAACTCGATTACACAAGTACGATTCTAAGAGTTCGAGGGCACGGCCCGCAATACCATAATGGCGTAATTTCCTGACCAGACCATCATGATGTACACAATCAAAAGCCTTTGACAGGTCACAGAAAATACCAATCGCATCTTGAGAATCTTCCCATGCTTCAAAGATATGCTCAATAAGCTCAACACCAGCATCGGTTGTTGAGAGACCCCGTGTGAATCCAAATTGCTTTGAAGTCATTAAGTTATTGATATTGAAATAAGACAGCAATTGATTTAGAATTAGTTTTTCGAAAATTTTACTAAAAGTCGGTAGGATTGATATGGGTCTAAAATTAGTGGGGTCTGATGTACTACCGGCTTTGAATAATGGAATTACTTTACTCTGTTTCATCAGGTCAGGAAACACACCACTTTCCACACATTTATTAAAAATACAGGCTAAATGTGGTGCAACGCAATCAATGATAGAGCTAACTATTTTAACAGAAAGACCATAGAGGTCAGCGGTTTTTTTAATTTGCAAAGATTTAAATGCTTTCATAATATCACTGGGACTAACGTGTCTAAATATATTTAATTCCACACTTGGAGTATCGCTTCGCATTTTAAGTAAAGATTCAGCTACGGTGGGAGATGAATTAAGTGATTTGGTGGTTAAAATTGGAATCTCTGTGAAAAATTTTTCAAATGCCTCTGCAACTTCTAAGTCCGTATTAAGAACATAATTATTAATTTTTAATTGAATATTAGGATTACAAGCCTTGATTTTTCCAGCTTCGCTGTTTATAACTTTCCATGTAGTTTTCACAATATTTGCACTATTTTTAATTTTAATTTTAATAAAATTTGCCTTCGCTACGGCACAAACACGTTTAAATATTTTTGAATAATTTCGAACATAATCAACAAAACCCGGATTAGAGTTATATGTTCTTTCGTTATAAAGTTCATATAACTTTCGGCGACTTCTATGAATTCCCACAGTCGCCCAATCAGTGAACATCAGACAACTGTTTATTTTTATACTTTTTGCTTTGAAAACATTCTCGCACTCCTTTCTTACCAATGTGAACAATGAATTATACATCTCATCGGGATTGTCACAAATAATATGTGTCAATTTATATAATTTTTCTTTAACATTATTTCGAAATTGGTCTAACCGAGCGTCATTTACAGGTACACATGTAATATTTTTTACCAATGTCTTGCTAAAGGGAACTTTAATCGTAACTAACTGTCCACAGTGATCTGAGGGTAATTTATTTATAATTGATTTTCCACTGGGATCGAAGTTTGCGAAAATATTATCAATGCAAGTGGCCGTAGTCGATGTTATTCTGGTAGGAGCCGAAAAATTGTGAACAAGATTGTAACTTAGAAACAAAGATTTAAGTCTACTGCTTAGACTACTGCCTTCTAATAAATTAATATTAAAGTCACCGCAAACTACAATAAGTTTGTTATTATTACTAATTTTATGCAACGCTTCATCCATAATTTCTTCAAATAATTCATAAGATGAAGAAGGGGGTTTGTATACGCTTATTACAATAAGCCGCTCAAGCTCTATACAGGCCAATTCAGTTGTTCGCTCAACAGAAAGACTCACAATATCTAAGCGCTCTTTGTACTTTAATTTATTATTTGCAATAATTAAAGAACCGCCACGTATTGCTTTTTTCCTACTGTATGAACTCGCAACCTGGTGATTTTTGAAGCTAAACATGAATTGATTCTGTTTTAACCAGTGTTCAGTAATACATAAAATATCAACATTGTGACAATTCATGAATAGCTCAACCTCCAGCTCTTTGCCCATTATGCCCTGAATATTTTGATGTACTAGGTTTATATTAGAAAACTTACATTGAATTGAGGGCTCAATTTTTTTAACTGAGGGGCAGTTATTATTTTTAAATTCTTTATGTAATTTTAACAAAGTGCCAGAGTTACCCTCTGTTGTCTTATATATTAATTTAAATTACTTGGAAATGATTCCAAGGATTGCTCAATGTCAATTGACTGTTCAATAAAAACAGTTGTCGTGTTTGCCAATGACTTGGCAGAATTAACTATATAATATGATAGCAACTTGGCTATTTGTCGCATGCAATATTTAGACAGATAATAATAATTATCTTTAGTCAAGCTATGACAATTTTTAATAAATTTATTTGTGTCTATTATATGAAATTTATCGTCATGACATGTCATATTATGCAATAGCATATTTAAATTATGTCTAATAACATTTTCATTCTCTGTCAGACCTTGGATAAAAGGCAGCGCAAACAAAATAATTTTGGTAACATTGTTCAAATTATTAAATTTTGAAAATAATTGTATAATTTTTTTCCTGCTGGCATTTCCCCTTCTGCCAATGAGTACAACAAGAGTTGTGTTTTCCTTAAAATTGTAAGATAATATCTTGTCTAATATGTCAATATAGGTGGCACCGGGCATACAAATATTAATTATTGACTGCTCCAGGTTACGGGTAAGTTGCAAACCCATACCTTTACCAATTTCATCGCTGAACATTACTATATCATGCATATTATTTGAAACGGATGGAGAGGAGGAATTGGAATTGGACCGAGCAGCAACACAAGGCACCTGCATCGTTGGCAAGGACGGGGGGATGTCACATACAGATGGCACGGATGGAACACAATGCAATGAGGTTTGAGCACAATTACACTGTAAATTGTTTGTCAACGATTCAAACCTATCATTATTATATTTAGATAATTGTAATAGCTCATCCATTGCCGCCGCATGCTCCCCTAACTCCTTACAAGCTGTCTCATATTTGCAAGAAAGTTGTTCAAGTGAGGTCTGTAAATTAAGGATTTCTGTATGCAGGCTCCGTGTGTCACGCTCATATGTATTCCTATTATCATCTAAATTTTTTTTACATAAACAAATTTGTTTTATGAGGTCACTTCGCTCTTTGTGTAAATATTTATTTCTTGAAAATACATTATTCTTTTTTATAAGTTTCTTAGTACGCCTAATGATTCTATTTATTTTTGCATACTTCTTTAACCTATTCCTACTAAGGTCAAAGTTCTGTGCTGTTGTATTTACAGTGTTATCACAGGTGAGATCAACAGTCACAGTAGGTACCTGGTTTTTTGGTGAGATTTCAGACAGCATATCTGGAGCTTTGCAGACCAATTCATCGAATAATGAGACACGGGCTTGAGATCGGGATGCCGACTTAAGGTCGTCTATTTCACATTCTAAGTAATCTATTCTTTTATGTGCGTCCCGTAACTCACTCTCCAGTTCAGCACTGCGTCCCAGGGTTTCCTCAAACGCAGCACTGTCCCGGTCGAGTGTGTCTACCACTCGCTGAAGTTGGTCCCTCTGACTTAGTACCTCTAATAACTGACTATGCATGTTTGCCATCTCACCCTTTAGATATTTATTTTTGTCAAGAATGGTCACCATTTCCTTCTCACTGTCGTCTCTCTCAGACAGTAGCTGCTCACACATAGCCTTAGATGTTTTTAATTCTATTAAGGCCAGTTCGAGTTTTTCCTCTAGTTGACGAGAGGCGACAGCTGCGGCTCTTCTAGTTGTCATTTTTGTAATTTAGGTAAGTACTTACTCGTAAAGCTATATTATGAACAACAACCGCTGATACAGGTTAAGTTGATTAATCTGTGTTTTAAATTAGTTTTCACCAAAGATATATGGATAAATAAGCTTTAGTCTTTCTAGGATCACTTTTTGATACCCACCAAGAAGATGTAGGTAGGTATTATCACGTCACTTGGTTCACAACAGTTCTTATCGCTATTTAACAAGTAAAATTATATATTTCGTTTATATACACAGTGATGAAATTGGTGTAAAGGCTTTTTGGATAGAAATTAACGTAAATAACACAAAATTAACAAAATAATTTAAACAGCTGATCAGTTTGCAACCTATCCGTGGGGTTGCCAGCAAAAGCAAAAAAAAAAAGCCAATACCATTATCTCAGGAACTATTAACATGTAAAGTCCTTGGCCGATTACGTCCCCCGATTGGATCCCCAGACCCCGTGCGTACTCAAAGGGATCAAATTACACGGACTCAGATAAACACATCTGGTTCACGTTCTATTGCGTCTAATCTCTTTCTGTAAACTGTTTTGGCCTTTTGAATAACAGAGCCGCATAACTATAAACAAATAAGGTCAGGTATTATATTACTAAACAAATAATAACCTGTTGATTACAGAGTACCTACCTGAGAGCGGCACGAGTTGAAAATTCAAAGTTGGGTCGGGTCGACTGGTACCGATCGGTACCGATCGGTACCAGCGGGACTATTTCGGTTAAAACGTCAGCTTCGATCATTGGCATATTGTGTGATGAATATGCATCTCATTGTCTGTGTAAAATAGTATATATGTCCAATAGTTAGTGAGTTAGAGAGGGTGCAAAGTAGCTTCAATTGATTCGTGTAGATAGTATACGACTTTCGAACGGTCATTTTCTTTTTTGAGTTTAGCCTATTTGGGGGACTGGCTATCTGATATCACATAGCCTCCGCTCTTAGTGAACAATACTGCGAATAATGAATTTTTTTTTATATGAGAGGGCGGCAAACGAGCATGCGGGTCCACTCCAGAATAAGTAGGGCAGCCTGAGCGATGAGGGATTCTCCAGCAGTGCTAGTACCCTCCTGGGGTACTAACTCTTTAAATACCGCTACCATTCTGGAGAGAGACTGGAAGGTGGGCCTCTGGCGCCCTCGCTCACCGGACGAAGCGCAGTGGCAAAATGCCACTACTCAGACTTATTTCACACACACAGACAGACAGACAGATTTAGTAATTTCAATATAAATCTACACTAATTTTACTCTGAAATGATACCAAGATGTTTGTATTTAGTTAAAAACCTGCGGAACCTGTTCAAACTTATAGCATTGCAACGATACAACCATAACACTAAATTGAAATTGGTTTATAGCATCCCTTATCAAAGTCTATGTATTTCCATCAGAAAAGTATATGAATATGCTGATTAATGACATATATTTTGTGTTCACCATTATAATTTGTTAGGCAAAACGTAAAATTATCAGCAAAACGCTAAAACTGGTTATTGCTACGCCATGAAAAAAGTTTGAGGCCTATCTCACTATGATATCGTCGAGCTCAGCAGTGTATTACTAATTTATAATTATGTTTTATTACAGGGCAACTTCGTATTTGATTTCAACCTCACAGATTTAACAACAAAATTCTTTGGCCCATCATTTTTCTATGGAGAGTACAATATGAAATTGTTCGTTCTTTCACAAAACAAGAATGTCATGTGTATCGAATATAATGTAGAGTTTACAAAAAAGTAATTATTTCTAGCCTCGGGGGTTTTATTGGGCAAGTATTGGTACACTTACCTATTAATAGATTGTATGTGGATACTGAAGTATCCAACTATAAACGACCTGAGGGCGGAGTGTGAGTTTTGTTTCGACTTAACTTTACTACCGCGTTCACGTTTACGTGACGATTTGTATGGAGAAATGTACAGCGCCTCTAGCGGATAGATTGCAAAGCGATTTCTTTCATAGGGACTTTTTTCGTAAACTCGAACGCGATGGTTAAGTTAAAAACGACACAAAACTCACACTGCGCACACAGAGCAACTCTGACCACTATACCAAAAGGTTGCGGGTTCGAATCCCGCCAGGGGCATATGTTTGTGTGATGAATACGGACATATGTACCCGAGTTATGGATGTTTTCATTTATAATAAGTATTTATTTAAAAAAAATGTATTTATGTATTATATCAACCATCTGGTATCCACAACACAAGCATATAGTTGCTTACTGTGGAACTAGATGGCGCTGTGTGTATGTCTAAGGATATTTATTTATTATTATTATTTATTTATAAAAGCTCTTTTCAGTAGTTTTACACAAACTGGAAAAGCAAAATAATTTATGTCTATTTCATTTATTGTAAATTACTACACTACTACGAATACTACTGTAAATTATTTGTATAACTTGAATATATCATACGACTTATAGATGTTTTTATAAGCTTTTATTTAACCAATAATGAAAGAAAGAAAGAAAGAAAAAATCTTTATTGTACACAGCTTAAAAATATACACAGTGGTATTATTTTAACAGGTGTACAAAGGCGGTCTTATCGCTTATGTTCATATATGTAAGTAGTTCGTTCAAAATTTGCAAATAATTTTCAACCACTTGCTAATATCTGATTGAGTTAAAATTTGGCATATTTAAGTAAGGTGGGTGACAATGCAATGCTATGGTACCATCGAGCTGATCGATGACGGAGCCGCGATGTATGGACTGGAGTACAAGGAGAAGCATGCCGAAACCACACAACACTTCACCTAGTCAGTTATAAAGATTGTCATTGGTGGTGGTGGGCAGGTCCGGAACCCTCGAGTCTTGAGTCCTACCTGGCCGGTTTTTATTCAGTAATAGTAATTACTTATTAGTCTTTTCTTTTATGAAGTAATGTCACAGATTGTTTCTTTGATATTTTTTGTTGAGTTTGTGGCATTCTTACTTGGATTTCTATGTATCGCAGTCACTTTTTTCTTATAATTGACTCATGTTAGGTCCTTACCTATGAAATTGGCGTTTTGTATGAAGAGTTTCATTATGACTGTTTTCTCCATACAAACATTTTTTTTGGGAACGGTAAATCCAAATTTAGCTGAACTTTATGTGTATTATCGGATAACATTAATTTAAGTATAGGCAGCGTTAATTTTTAAAAGTAACCGCTTTATAAAAGGTTCAGCGAATCTAAGAAATGATTATGGGAAGCATATGAAAAGAGCTCTGTTAATTTTTTTTTATTATGTGATTTAGCCCAGAAATTAAAAAATATTTCATGTGAAACCTTGAAATAATATTCCATTTTCCAAATAAAAAACAAACTTGGATATAGCTTTGAAAATCGCAGGAATTGTTACATATGATTAGCGAAGAAAAAAATCTCCAATTTCATAGGTATTCTTCTTCTACTACGATGTCTTCTACAATGTTAAATACATAATAGTTATGACTTCCATCATCTTGTAATTCCTGTAATACTATTTCCAACAAGTCCTGATTACTTAGATGATCTGCAAAGTTTTGGTGGAAAATGATGTCGTTATCTGCTTGTTTATGTACGAAAAAATGAATTCTTATCAGATTTATTCTTTTGTATTTTTGTTCTGTCTTCATCAGTTTGTGCTGTACTTTTGGGGATAATTGTTGAATTTATGTCTTTTATAGTTGGAAAATAGTAAGTTATTGTACCCTTTTTTGGCGCTTCGGCACTGAGGTTTTTTGAAGTTCTATTGTGGTAATTAAGGGTTTTTTTGTCAGTAATGGTATGTTGCGATAGGTCAAAAATGTTGATTTATATGCCGAATAATCTTATTGCACCAACTCTTTAGGAGAACTGTGTGGGGAACAGTCAACTTATCAATATCAATATACGTGCAATTATATCATAAATTTTAGCGGCCTTTTTCTATTTATTGTTCAACATTTTTTCACTTAAACAGTTATTAATTATAACTGGTAAAATAAATACATTTGTTTTACTTAATTTATATAAGATTATACACATATTGGAAAATGTTATGTTTGGGTCAGTGTCATTATTTTTCGTACATAATATAACAGTCTGACTCTGACATTGACCCTTCAATATTATCACAATAACTCAATACCTCTGAAGAAGAAGCACGGGACTTGATTAAAGCGAATGTTTTATATCTGTCATTTCATATATTCAACCTTGAATCTTAAACGTTACAACCATCCCTTCCCCGTTTCCCTTGGTTCGAGAAATGTGAGATGGGAAGACTCAATATTATCAGAGGACTGAGACTTCGTTCCGGGTATTGACCACTTAATAAATTTGGATTTATGATGGGAAAAGTGAATTCCCCAAATTGTGACCTGTGTGGGGTAGATGACGTCTATCATATTTTGGTGGAATATGCACGGAACGAGGCTCAGAGAAGACAATATATCCACCACCACCACATCCAAAGAAAACAAATATATCCACCTCTGACAAATAGTACCATAGGATATGTAAATAGTATCCTGGCCTCTCCCTTGTCGGGAGAGGCCAGGTTACTATATCACCTACTAGAACTCGCAATGAGTGGAAGGAATTGACTCCACTGGTATATTAAGAACTGTTGCTTTTATGAGGGTGGCATATCGTTTTCTTACGATAAAACCCTCGATAAAAAAAAAGAAAAAAAAAAGCTTGAAATCTTGTAATTTTAGCTCCAAGGCGGCTGCCTGTTCATCGCCCATTATAATAAAATCTTAATAAGGTAAATTAAAAAAAAAAAAAACTAAATAATAGGTAAGTCTCCTCCATCTCTTTGAGCGGCACTGTCAGTATGCGCTCCTTGTGTCAGTATGTCAGTAGGCGGTGTCCATATTCAGAAACATTTCGTAATAGTTATCCCATCAAAAACAATACTTGTCAAAAAAACCAAGTCTCGCAACTCAGTTGTTCTGCGGTAAAAAGTTGTGAGATCCATGTAATACCAAGTCGGTTGTTAATTTATTCAGTCTCTACTTAAGCGACTTTCTGTCTTAATACGTCCAGTCTCTAAGACCACGATCGTGGTCCATAACAATTGAAAATCAATTGTGTCTGGAATCTCCGTACTCGAAGCATTAAGTTGTTACGTAATAATTAACAGCATCTTATAGTGACGCATATCAATATTAAAATTCTTTAATGTTTTATATAAATATATCGAGACTTGGCCATCGCACTAAATAATTGAATTTACATCTGTTTTCAGGCGATTGAATTTACACGTCTTTTCAGGCGATGGCCAAGTCTCAATATATTTATATAAAACATTAAAGAATTTTAATATTGATACAATAGTTACTGAAAATTTCAGTCTTCTATTTTTATCCATAACGAAGTTATAGGGGGTCGAAAATGGTCTGAATTGCTTCGAGAAAAGGATGGTACGGCCGTGACGCTTTTTTGCTCGACTTGGTGGGGGCACGGCCGTGCCCCCAGATATTCCTAAGCTACTGTTTGAAATGTGTTATACAATAATTTATCTACACCTTAATTTATTTAAACTGGTATTTTTTTATGCACAACGGGTTAGTACTTGACCTCAATCTCACCTAATGTTAAGTGAAGATGAGGTCGAAGGTGGAAGCGTACTGCCCCGGAAACCCCAACACATTTGGGGGGACTGGCTAACTAATCTCTGACAACCGGAACACAACAATGCTATTAACAGATTGTGATAAGATGGTGGTAGCTAGCCAGGAGGACATTTAAAATACCCTAACCACCAACCAAACCGAGTCCTTAAACATGTACTCCGCTGGGGATCGAACCCGCGACCTCCGAATCGTAAACCCAATGTTGTTTACATTGAGCCACGGAGGCGGTGTCTAGTGATAACAAGAATAGTAAATGAATCACATTAGTGTAAAAACTGCTTGTTTTATTTAAGCTCCTGCCACTGAATTAATCTAGTACGTAGGTACAGCTGCTTTACAAATTGATTGGTGCCTGCGCTCGGGCTGCGTAACGTATTCTCATCCAAAATACCCCGCAGTGCTTAAAGATGCTTAATCAACGTGTGTTACCAAGAGGGTTGCGAATTTTTCTGAATGTAATTTCAAAATGGATGAGTAAAATGTATAGGGTTATATTAAAGAAAAAAGTTAAGATAATATTTAGAAATTCTAACCGACTACGCCTTTTTTACCGCCTCCGTGGCTCAATGTAAACGACAAAGGGTTTACGAGTCGTACGTCGCGGTTTCGATCCCCAGCGGGGTAAATGTATAGTGCTCGGTTGACCTCAATCACACTTGATGTTAAGTGAAGATGACGCCGAAGGTGGAAGCGTACTGACCCGGAAATCCCATCTTATTTGGGAGACTGGCTATCTTATATTGAGGTCAGTCGAAATGAAATGCGGATTATAATTATAATTTTCAGGATATATTGTCACCAATACTATAGTAATAATCAACACTGTTAACACTCGTGCGCCACACCTCAACCCGAGCATCGTGAACAGAATGCCGCCCCCTCTTAGTAGTCGCGCCACCTAGCGGTTCGTAGCCAATCATCAAACGAATATCTCATTAATTAAAATATGGGTTATGGGTTATCCTTAACCACAATGGGATTAACCTAAAATCATAGAATTAATAAAGTTATAAAGTAGTGTATAAAGTTATATAACATTAAAATAAATAGTATAAATTAGACTGCTACGTGGCGCGACCTAGTGGTAGAACCTCGATCACATGTGTACTGCTATATCCAAACGAGTTTCCAATTTAAATAATGAAGTAGTAAAATAGCTTAATGTATTTATTACGTCTTACACTTATCTGTGGCATCCGGAACACAATACTGTTATTAACATGGCTATATGGCGGCTGACTTGTGGCTACACTATCTTATGGCTAGCTAGCCAAGCCAACCAAACCAAGTACTAAACATGTACAGACTGAAACACATATGGTCCACCTTCATTCTTCAAATTTTTTCTGTGTTTATCGTTCATTATTGCATTTGCAAATAGTGACATTTGAAGTCCCTATGACCAAGCAGCAAGCTAAGAAAGAATGTAAATCTAAATTTAATCGATATAACGGCGCAGTTTTAATTGAGTCAATGAATGGTTAAAAATATGTTTTCGAATCATTAATTCAGCGCTCAATCTAGTAAGGCATGCCGTTGCACGGTTGATTCCTACAGTGTCTGCATTTATATTACATAATTTTTTTATTCATTCATTGTTTGAATTAGAACTGCTTTGTAATGTCGTTTAAACTGCATTCTTTGTCATATTTTCTTTACCTGAGAACTTACAATAGATTTTTAAATATTTTGCCTATATACTAGAAGCCATCCTGAATAGCCACTTCAAATTTACCTGGTACCTTTTTTAACACCCTGTATTGTTATTATTAAGCAGTTTAGCCGTCACTTTCTATCAAATTACCTTTTATAGAGAACGAAATTTATTCTTTGATTATATTTTTAAAGCCAGCCGCATATCATTAGATATCAGTTTTATCCAATCTAGTCGATTAGCATTATGATCATAATGTCATATGCATGCTTATAGCAACTTATACTTATTTACATATACAATAATTTTTGTGAGACTAGAAGATGTCTCGGGTTTACTTCAAATAAAAATAAAACATTTATTTTTCACTTCAAACACCGCGATCGTTATCATATCAGCTATAGGACGTCCAGTGCTGAACATAGACCTCCTCCATAGATTTCCAAAGCAGTTCGAAGTGGGCCCGCATCCAGCAGCTTCAGTCTTTATCAAGTATATTCGCTTGCCTGTGCGTGGACTCCCCTCTAGAACTTTTATGAACCAACGGCTATCAGTTATTAAAGAAATAATAATGATGCCTCATGGCACTGAATGTCTCTCACTATGGGCTTCACAAAAATGCTTAATGTGACGCTCTTGCGTGACATTTATTATGCTGCTATCGGCTCGTTAAGGTGCGGGGCTTTACAGCGTTTAGCGCCTTATGCCTTTTTTATGCATAACTGTTTAGAACTTGACCTCAATCACAGTGAAGATGAGACCGAAGGTGGAACCCGGTGTTATTTGGGGGACTGGCTATCTTATCTCTGACAACAGGAACACAACAATGCTATTAACATTGCTTGGCGGCAGATTTAGCTAAATGGTGATAATTAGCCAGGTGGACATTTAAAATGCCCTACCACCAACCAATCGACCCATCTTTAAGGTGAGCCATGATGTATTGGTGTACATTTGCAGAGGATGATGCTCGTCATTTGCCTGCAAGATCGAATCACGCATGAAAAGATCCGTAGTGGAATAGGTCATCGACGTCAGTAAGTTGAAGTGATAGCTCGATGAACTGACGACAGTTGGGGCATTAAGGTGAACTTCTTTCTATTTATCTTTGTTCTTCAAAGGAAATTTATATACATATATATATATATCAGTTTTATGTCACATAACAAGTATCGTTATGTATTTATTTAATTTACATAGCACATTTTTATTCCTTTGACAGGAATGTCCTGTCTTTATGCAACTAGCGACGGTAACTCGTCTGCTCCGGGTGCGACAGTAAACCAGCGCTGAGCTCTTATAAGCTCAGCATATAGCTGAGTCGTTTCCCTTTCGCTGCTGCGACACTTATCTGAGTGTTCTGTTATTTTACTTGCCTACCAATTGTTGTATATGTGTCGAAGTGGCGAATAAATAGTTTCTTTCTTTCTTTCTTTCTAAAGTTCTATAATAAAGCCCACGCACCGGCAAACGCAGCATAGAACATCCACCCACAAGGTTCAGTCTTCCGATCGGTAGCGGCCTAATCTTTATTGGTAGTCCCATGTTCAGCAGTGGAAGTACTGTAGCTAATTCGATGGAGAAGTATGTGGGGAGTCATGTTTTATAAATGTACAATGCGCTAGGTGACTCTGAAGGAACAAGTCTTGCGGACCGACGAGAGTCAAAATCGTTTGACCGTCTTCCCCAGTTCTGTGGAGCTGGTGAATTTGTTGCCCGGGGTGGATAACCAGGAACTTAACTTCGACTAATTCCTATACCCATTGAATATTAATTCGTATTCATAGGCGGACTTACATACACTTTCAAGAAGCTGAGTAATTTCTAGATCTTGGTAGCAAGAGAAGCAAACCAGAACTTCGGATATGAACAGCCTGATATCTAGCCCGGTGCGCTCCTGAATCACATGTTGTACTGAATCATCGGCCCAAAAGTGCTCGTCTGTGACACTTATAGTAAACAAATGCTAGTTACAATACGCCTGTGTGGCCTTTTAGTGTAGGTGCTCGTGATAAAACGCAATTGCGCTTTGGAATGATGCGTCAATTAGGGGCACAGGTGCTGCATGTATTTACAGGTGTAACCTAGTTTTCTGAACGGACAGACATTTCTCGCATGAGGACAATATGCGTTTCATAAAATGGATCTATTGTAATCATTTTAATATCAGAATAGACATCAATTATTCAAATCCATTTGAGTCGGATTGTACAGGTAGGATTTACAACCAATATTATAACTTCGGGATTATGCGACGAGAGCAGATATCAAAATGGTTACCAAGGTTCTTATGTTGGTAATGTTTGCTGTAATAAAGACTGAGTTGCTGGAATTGAAGAATATGGATAACTATGTAAGTTGCACCAAGAACATTTCATATTTCTATTAATAGATATACGCCTCTTTATTATAATCTTAGTGAAATAAAACTTCTCATTATAATTCTTTTGTGTCAGTTACATGAGGGAACCAGCACTGGTGATCACGCTTTGCAGCGTTGGGATCTGTTGGTAACGCTGCTACCCATAAATTTGTATGTGATGTGACTAAGCAGCAATTGAAAAGATGCGTAAAACCCTCTCGCCATCAATATCACAAAAACTATCGAAGGTTTTCAATCAGAGCGTCTTACCAGTAATAACCCAAAGGACTAACCACAAGCACATAGTCGCTCAGCGAGTTATTGAAAGAGCTAGAAAGATTTTCTCTCATAAGTGCTACGGTGTGTGCAAGGCAGCTAAAAGTGACTGGTCATGGAGAACCAAGAATCGGGTTCAATGGCACGCTCTGGGAGAGGTCTATCTAGCAGTAGGCTAGGATGAACTGATGATGATGTGTTCGAATACTTATATCGTTTATATACACAAGTCTTTAGGAGTAATGCATTGCATCATATCAGCCGATAGACGTCTTGGATACTGCTGGACAAAGGCCTCCCCCAAAGATCTCCACAACGATTGGTTCTGCGCTGCCCGTATCCAGCGGTTTCCAGCTTCGCTTATTAGTAACGCATGTGTGATCATAATATTTTTAAATTTTACAGGGTCCGTATAACGTGAAGTATACTAAAGTGGAAACTTGTAAGGGTTTTAAGTCGAGTAAATTAGGCAATTTTGAAATTAACTTAACAACGATTGGATTGAATCAAATAACACGAAATAATGTAACATTTTTGGAACCCATCACTCTTGCTGAGGTAAGTAATTAATTTTATTTTTAATTCCTACAAAAGGGCGGTGCCATAAAGGACGCGAAGTTCTTTCAAAAACATCATAAAATATATAGACTGGAAAAAACAGTCTATTTAGAACAACTAAACGCACACACTGACATACACGGAAACCGTATTTGTTTTGAGATTAAAAGCAACGATGAACTCTGGTAACCGTTTATTTGTGAAATTATATACGGAATATACTGGTTAAATTTTTTACCGTAAGGAAAAAAATAGGGCATCTTAGATAAGTGAAATAGAAGTTATTGCCATAGGCAGTTTTATTTTCAAAACCATAATCGAATAAAGCATTAATTGTGTCATTTGACGGTCGCGTTTGTAGCTTATTCCACATAATTACATAATTAAATAAAATAAATAAAGAAAGTTTGGAGAAAATATGCGTTTCAAATAAATTTCGCAGGATAGAAACACCAAGAATTCCGCCAGCCGCTAATCAATAAAAGGCTGGCGCGTGTTTTTGAAAAATAAATATTAAGCTACCTATGCCAATAACTTCTATTTCACTTACCTAATATGCCCTATTTTTTTTCTTACGGTAAAAAAACTCATCCGGTATAAGTGTTTCGACTTGATATAAATATTTTGAAAAGAAATAAAAATACTAAACGTATTTGTTGAAAAACGTCCCAAAACATTTGGTCACTTCACAATTTTATGATCTTCGGATATTTTTGTATTATACATTAGACTGAAATTAGACAATATTTTTTTATAATTTTTGACAGCGCTACTTTTTCCATACCTGCTTAAACTAACTTACATCTTAGTCCAGTGAGCAAACGATTTATATTTCTGATGATATTCAAGTTCTTCATTTTTTGCACCTGAATAAATTACCTAACTGTCAGTGTGGAAAAATAATGTATTCTACCAAATCGATAGCTTCAATATTTTTGAAATAATTCCCCAAGAGCAAATTATTTTTATTAAATGTAAAGTACCTACACACATACAAACAATGAAATGATCAGAGATATATTAGCATTTGGGTCGTTCAAACATTAAAAGTTTAGTACTTGAAACAACATCCACGGTTCACTTTTTGATATATAGGATCTAACAAAATTAACCCGACAAACTTTGGAAATTGTACGTACATGACGATATTCATTAAAAAAACTAGCCTTAAAAATTTTGTTTCCGAGTAAAAAAATTAAATGTCAGTGCAAATGAAAATACACATTAACAGACTTACTTCCATTCGATTGTACCTTGTTTTATCAATGAGAAAAAACAGGCAAGTTCCATTGATATGGAAGATGCCAAAGGGGATGGCGGGTGGCGGTGCACAAGGCGCAACCAATCACAGCAAGTCGCGGCGGCGCCGGGGCAAGCGCTGGCGGCGAGCGGAGAGTGGTCGCCTTTCGGCGTCTTCAAAGATACCGCGGCACGTGTTCGTGTGTTGTGGCTAAGTACTTAGAGCGCGCGGCCATTAAGGTCCAACTCACAAAATTTACATTTCTAAATTTTATTTTTTGAATAAAATCTGTTAACTTTAATGTTTTATTATTTTCGTAATAGGTACATCCTATACATACACTCTGCAACGTTTGTCGGGTTAATTTTGTTAGACCCTATATACCGGCTGAATTTTTTATGTAGGCCTAGATGGCCAAATCCTAAACTATGAGGAATAGCGAAAAGTACTCAAAGGAGCCGCGGGCCCGATTTTGATGAAAACTAAAACTGCAGCATTGGCTTTTTGAAAAATTAATATTCCTAGCCAGGAATTGAACCCGTTGATTTAAGATTATAGGAAGTTACACCCCTAATATGCATATCTTGACTGGACTATATCGGTGTGTCGCATCGTACTTATAAAAGATATTACAAACAATTTCAGCTATGTATGTTATTTATGACTTGTTAAATTCATTTTCAGGGAAGGATGGTTATATATAGTGTAAAACAGGGACGCAGAGTTGTACTATTGCGATACAAGACCGACCCGTGTCAACATTTTGCTCTGTCATTTGTTATAAATCAGCATCTAAAGTGTGACAAAAAATGTCTCTGTCAAAAGGTTAGTTTTTTTTTCTTATGCACAACGGGTTAGCACTTGACCTTAATCACACCTGATCTTAAGTGAAGATGAGGCTGAAGGTGGAAGCGTACTCACCAGGAAACCCCAATATATTTGGGGGACTGGTTATTTTATCTCTGACAAGCAGAATCCAATAATGTTATTAGCATTGCTGTTTTGGCGGCATATTTAGATAAGATGGTGGAAGCTAGCCAGGCGGACATTTATAATGCCCTGCCAACAACCAAACCGAGCACTAAACATGTACTCGGCTGGGGATCGAGCCCACGACCTCCGATTCGTAAACCCTATGTTGTTTACATTGAGCCACGGAGGCGGTTACTTACTGCCTATTACACAGGGTAACCTATCATACTTTCGAAACTTTCTTGCTCGAATTTCAATTGTTCGAAAACGGTAATTAGAAATTTCAATTGCCAGAGTGATTATTTTATATAACTTTTTTCTCATAAACTTTTTTTATGTATGTTTCATATAGTAGAAAAACGGTTAACCGATTATCTGAACTACTTTTTGATGTTTAACAGATGTTTTACTTACCATAATTTAAATTACTACAATTACTTTACGTCGAAGTTACTTTTTCTAGACAATTTTTGACCCAGATTCACATTTTATTATACACATATATATTACTTTTGTGTTTTTATAATATTGTTAATCATATTCTGAAAACCGAAACGTCTGCCAATAGATTCTTCGGCTAAACATTTGGCTGAATATCTAAATTAAAAAAAAATACATTTGAATGTCGTACATTTGAACATCTGTAAAATGCATTTTCGGTGAAATAAAACATATAGAAAACAAAAATATGGGAAACGTTTTCGAACAATTAAAATTCGAAATAAAAAATGGCATTCGTGATAGGTAACCATTACACCGATATCTGAGAAACTAATAAAGCGTCATGTTTGAAGCCTGGTATATTGATATTTAATTATCCAAGGTAGTACTGTTGTGCGTCTGTTTGCGGGGAGACACCGCACTCACATCGGTTCTTTGTAGTGAACTGATTTTATAGGAAAGTTCTGAGGATAATTACAGATATTTACAGACATTTACAGATATTTACAGATATTTACAGATGTTTACAGATATTTTCAGATATCTACAGATATTTACAGATGTTTACAGATGTTTACAGATAATTACAGATAATTCCTGTATTGTTCTCTCCTTCTGTCTTATTTTTATGACGACCTGTTTGGTGTATACCAAAAGGTTGCGGGTTCGAATCCCGCTAGGGGCATATGTTTGTGTGATGAATACGGACATGTGTAGCCGAGTTATGGTAGTTTTCATTTGTAATAAGTATTTATTTCCAAAAAAAAATGTATGTAGTATATCAACCATCTGGTAACCACAACACAAGCCTATAGTTGCTTACTGTGGAACTAGATGGCGCTGTGTGTATGTCTAAGGATATTTATTTATTTATTATTATTTATGTATTAGAGCGTCGATGGCTCAGCGGTTAAAACGCGGTCTCCCAATTTAGGGGGTCTGGGTTCGATTCCCAGACAGGCCATGTACTAATGAGTTATTAAATTTAATTTAGGCTACAGGATGCGCCAAAGCAACGGACATACATTAGGTACATACATACACTCGAAAAATATTACCCTCCTTCCTTAGGCAGTTATTGTGTGTCTCGACTGTGTAATACTTGTACCTGATTGTTTGTGTATGTGAGATAGATTTAAATATTTTTTTCCTTTTTTCTTTCTAATTGTAATTATGTTTTATTACAGGGCAACTACACATTTGATTTCAACCTCACCGATTTGACAACAAAATTCTTCGGATCGTCATTTTTCTATGGCGAGTATGATATGAAATCGTTCCTTCTTTCACGAAACAAGAATGTTATGTGTCTCGAATGCAATGTAGTGTTTACTAAGAAATAATTATTTGTCGGATGTTTTATTATTAAATAAACTTAAAATTACTTGAACAAAGTATTCTCAAAAGTTACAAAAAATCGGAATGGTAACTTTAATTAATAACTTTACATTACAATTTTATTTTTGAACATTTAGTTGTTATAGGTTAAAAATTGCGTCTAGCGCATCTTCTCAAGGCAAGAAGCATTCCCGCGCTGAATAGCGAGACATATTCTCATTTTACATTAGACTTTTTTACTGACATTACACTATTTTACATTAGAAATTTGTTAAGTAAAGGATAATTTATTGGAACTATTTAGGTATTTTGTAAATGCACAATTGAAAATATATCTTATAGTGAAAATACGCCGTCAACCTTGCTTCCGTGAGGCAAAGTACCTAGTACGTTGGCGCTATTGCCCCACTGAATGCATAAGCTCGGCTGCTGAGCAAAGTAGCCACCAGCTCTCATATCTCCAGAGGCGTGGGCCAGTCTAATGGATAAATCCATTACAATTTTATTTCGTGTCAGAAGACCAAGGTTTGCAGTGATTGACGAATATTTACGGAGCTTTGTTATTGTTAAGTATTTTTGTTTTCAGATAAATTATGTGATGGATAATTAGAGTAGTAATAAAAGGAATTATTTAGAAATGCAGTTTTAATCAATTGAACCGCTGTTCTTTTCAATTGTTCGTATTAACAATATTAAAGTGTTAAGTAAATAATAAGTAAGTATATAGGGTCTAACAAAATTAACCCGACAAACTTTGACAATTGCACGTACATGACAATAAAATAATATATTCATTCAGAAAACTAGCCTTAAACATTTTGTTTCCGCGTAAAAAAATTCAATGTAAGTGCAAATGAAAATACAAATTAACAGACTTACTTCATTTCGATTGTACCTTATTTTATCGATGAGAAAAAACAGGCAACATTCATATGGAAGACGCCAACAGGGCACAGGGCGCAACCAATCACAGCAAGCGATACCGCGGCACGTGTTTGTTTGTTGTGGCAAAGTACTTAGAGCGCGCGGCCATTAAGGTCCAACTCACAAAATTTACATTTCTAAATTTTATTTTTTGAATAAAATCTGTTAACTTTAATGTTTTATTTTTTCTTTTTTTCGTAATAGGTACATCCTATATATACACTCTGCAACGTTTGTCGGGTTAATTTTGTTATTATATATCTTTGTACATAACCACAATGCCATCTACACACTTAGAAACTAGGTTTGTATTATGGATACCAGATGGTTGATAAACTACACAAATACATTAGTCTGATATACAGTGTGTAACGGATAGGATATACTAAGCCGAAACGTACGAACTCCGTTAATGGTTTTAAAGTATATGAAGCACTTTTTAGTTGACTACGTACTTACACTATACCACCTAATAATAAAAAAAAATATTACTCAACGAACTGTCCGCCCGCGGCTTCGCCTGCGTGGAGTAACTTTATCGTAAAAATTTGTTTATCCCGCGGGAATTGCTCACTTTATCGGGATAAAAGATATCCTTTGTTTTAATACTGGGTATGGTCTACCTTTATACCAAATTTCATCAAAATTAGTTAGATTACTTTTAATAATAACTAATTTGGATTAATGAATATTCTATAAAAAATAATAAGTTTTATATTAATAATAATAAATATTTGGGACACTTACACCAATCATCAAGTCCCAAACTAAGCAAAGCTTGTACTATGGATACTAGATAACGGATAAACATACATAAATATTTATGTAAACATCCATTCCTCATTTACCCCTCGCGGCATTAGAACCTGCAACTTGGTTTCGCTGACAGGGTCACTATCCACTACACCAATCGGTCGTCAAATTATTTCAATAACCCTTTCGGCTTGATATATTCTTTCAGTTACACGTTATATAAATTCATTCTATTAAAACTATTTCTCTCCGTGCCAAGCTTGTTAACAAAATTTTAACAGGTCACCATGATTGGACTGGTCCAATCAAAGTCTTACATTGGTCCATAGAGGAGAATATGCCGCTGAATAATTATGAATATTTAACAATCTAAAATCAAATTACCAATCTATAAAATGTATTTATTCATTTCCATATAAATATTTAATATATTAGGTCCTTACCTATGAATTTGGTGTTTTGTATGAAGAATTTCATTAAGACTGTCTTCTCGACACAAACATTTTGCAAATCTTTTTGGGAACGGCAAATCCAAATTTAGTTAAACTTTGTGTGTATTATCGGATAACATTAAGTTAAGTATAGGCTGTGTTAATTTTTAAAAGTAACCGCTTTATAAAAGTTTCAGCGAATCTAAGAAATATGGGAAGCACATGAATGGAACTGGGTTTTTTATTATGCGATTTAGCACAGATATTAAGAAATATTTCATGTGAAACCTTGAAAATATATTCCATTTTCCAATTAAAAAACAAATTTGGAAATAGCTATAGAATCGCAGAAGTTGGTACATATGATTAACGAAGAAAAAAATCTCCAATTTCATAGGTAAAAACTGTCTGTGTATCAAGGCCCTTATTCTCAAAAAAGGTTGGAGGTATCAAATTAAAACAATATCCAATACTAAGATCTGCGGCCTCATATTGCTGTAAAAAAATCAAGCATGTAGTGTAATGCAGAAAAATGATACGGCCTTGCAAAGCATATTTTCATAGATTAAATATACGCACTCACTGACGGACATTGCGTAAAACTGAAACATTTAAAACAGTACCGCAGACCGTAGTATTCGATATTAACTTCTATTTGATACCTCCAGTCGTTTCCAGCAGGGCTTTCAATAGTTTGTCGATGGTAATGTTATGTACGACACCCTCAGGGTATGAGTCCTACTCGCACTTGACCCTCTTCTTCGAATACAATAAACAAATAACAAAAACCAAAAGCCCGACAGCATATTTGGTATTTCACGGGCGCCATTTTGGATTTTTCACCATAAAATGTATCCTATGACACTCCAAGGATTAAAACAAATCTAACGACACCACGCAGTTCGAAATCGTTCAAGCCGTTTAGACTACAGGAGGTAACACAGAAATCTACATACATACACTGGAAAAACATAACCCACCGTGTTCGTCTGTCACAATGTAACTTCAAACTATATCAACAATTCCTATTGGTTATGGACAGTCCAGGCTGCTTGCGACTATGGTCAGGATCCTGTTGGTGCTGGGCCGCAGCCTGTGTAACATCGTGCGCAAGACGACGTGGAACGAGTGACATCAGTCAATAACTCAATGAAATAATTTTATTGTGATACATAGGTAACATGCAGGTGGTTACAGGTGTTTCTTGATCTCTTCTATATAGCACGCCCATTAGATTACATACAAGTTAAAAATCTATGTACGATATCGTGTTTACTCTGACTTCCAATATCCTACTTCCCATAGACAGTTTTTTATATTTAACTGGATAGAAGGTGACGATGTGGTCGAAGATGAAGCACGCGATATCAGTAGATATCTATTCACGCGTACCGTTCGCCTGGGGGACGGCGAGATGGTTATGCAGGACTCCCCTCTCGAACGGGAGGGATACCGACTAAAACCCTTCGGCAGTAGGAAGGACCTGGGAACGCATAAGCGGCTCCAGTCCCCCCCACCCTCACAAGGGGAGGCCCATTCCCGGAGGGCGCCTATCTATTCACCCTGCTCTTGAAGATCCCAAGGTTGTAGGAATCCGGAAAGAGTGACCCCGGAAGGAAGTTCATTTATGACCAAAATCACATGGAATAAAAATAGTTTTTATCCACATGACGATAACGAGTTTCCTAAATTGGATCAAATCGTTTGAATAATAGACTTACACATCTATTATTCAAATCAATTTCAAGCCGTATTGTATAGGTATGGCTTATAACTATTATCATAACTTGGGGATTATCTGGTGGGAGTAGATATCAAAATGGTTACCAAGATTATTCTTATATTGGTAGTGGTTGCTATAATGAGTGTGGAGTTGCTGGAATTAAAGATTACAGATAACTATGTAAGTTGCATACGATAATCAAACTTCACCTACTACTTGACGTGCGTCTTTAAAATTCTTCTCACTGTAGTTAAAGGTAATTAGTTTTTTTTAATACACAACGAGTTGATACTTGACCTTAATCACACCTGATGTTAAGTGAAGATGAGGTCGGACGTGGAAGCGTACTGACCCGGAAACCCCTACACATTTGGGGTTCTACATTTAAACCCCAACACATTTGGGGTTCGACGTTTAAACCTCAACACATTTGGGGTTCTACATTTAAACCCCAACACATTTGGGGTTCTACATTTTATAATACTTTTAAAAACAAGCTTTTATTACTCTTTCATGATTATCACATATTATTCTAGTAAAGACGAGTAACATAAAGTCCATCAAGGAGCTCCAGTGCCAATTTTCTGGCTCCATCGTCAGAGGGCGTGTAATGGAAAATGCTCATGGCAACAAAACAAACTATCCAAATTCGACCATCTTACCATTTGCCATCAGGGAGTTACCGGTACTGCTCCATCATCAGATCAGATTGATGGTATCATAATATTGCATTGTCACCGAACTTACATGAATGTGCCAAATTTCAGCTCAATCAGATACCAACAAGTGGTTGAAAAATCCTTTGCAAATTTTGAAATGGACAACTTTATTTACTTACATACTCGTATGAACATTGCAAAGTAAATAAAAGCTTGTAAAAATAAATGAATTAATCTTTTATTGCCACAATTGCACCAAACTACAAGGACAATAAGCAAGTTTAATCATCATCATTCTACGTCATTTTGATTCATCATTTTGACGACCTGTTTGGTGTAGTGGTTAGCAACTCTGACCGCTATACCAAAAGGTTGCGGGTTCGAAGCTCGCTAGGGGCATATGTTTGTGTGATGAATACGGGCATGTGTACCTGAGTTATGTTATGGATGTTTTTCATTTAAATAAGTATTAATTTACAAAAAAAAAATGTATTTATGTAGTATATCAACCATCTAGTATTCACAACACAAGCCTATAGTTGCTTAAAGTGGAACTAGATGGCGCTGTGTGTATGTGTAAGGATATTTATTTATTTATTATTATCATCATATCAGCCACAAGACGTTCACTGCTGAAAATAGGCCTCGCCCCATAGAATTCCAGAGTGGCTGGTTGGTCGGCCTGCATCCAGCGATTACCCGCGGCCTTAATCAGATCGTTTGTCCACCTTGTAAGTGGATGTCCTACGCTGCAATTGCCTGTGCGTGATCGCCATTAAAGAACTTTAATGCCCTACCGGCCACCAGTTCTTAGAGCTATGTGGCCTGCCCACTGCCACTTCAACTTGCTAATCCGCGGAGCTATGATAGTTACCATCGTTCGCCTACGGATATCTTCATTCTTGATTCGATCATGCGTTTCAGTAAACGCCGAGCATCGCCTTCTCCGTAGCTCATTGCGTGCCCTTTCTTATAGTTAGAGATCACGTTTCAGTGCTATAAGGCATCACTGATTGAATACTCTTCGTATCCGTATAAGCCGGTGGGCAATATGGGTGACTATGAGCTATCTTATGAGGCCCATGTTGAGAGACCAAGCAAGGAAATTTGTTATTCTGTTAAGTCTGTGTGGTTTAGGCTTAGGCTTTTTCGGTGAGGTCGTAAAAGGCGACTACGGCACTTTCCACCAAAAACATATAATAGTTTTGCACGTTTTAACTGCGAAGGGCTCACACCCTGTCACATGTGCAGTTCTGTAGATTTGGAAAGGTGAGCCGTGAACATTTTCATTTTTTTTTTATTTAAAAAGCATGCATTCATCCGGGTTCGAATCCCGCGAGGGGTAATTTCTTTTTTTTTTAATAATAAATAAATCAATATTTCTGACACTTACACCAATTATCTAGTCACCAAACTAAGCAAAGCTTGTACTATGGAAACTAGATAATGGATAAACATATATAAATATTTACATAAACATCCATGACTCGGGAATAAATGTTTGTATTCTACACACAAACATTTACCCCTCGCGGGATTCGAACCCGCAACCGTTGGTTTCGCTGACAGGGTCACTATATACTACACCAATCGGTCGTCAACTTTACAACTTTAAAGTTTGCGATATCACTAACCACCTCATTTGGGATAAAGATCGTGACGTTATGTATGTATGTTACTCTGTGTTTTGAATGAATTTCCTGTAAGAACCATTCTCCAGACGTCTCATCTACTACTCATCAATAAGCATATTATGGAACGATTAACCTTTAGACGGACGCAGGCACCGATCGGTGGCAAAAAAATTTTTATACCGACAACACTCGCGGACACCGATCGGTGCCCACGGACACCCGACTTTCAACTCTCAATTGTAATGATTATAGAGTTCCAATTCCTTTGGACTGTGTTTGAACTTGTTCTCTATTAAATTCCGCATCCAATAATGTGCGCCATGTTCCAAATCAAATTTGGATATAGCGTTGAAAATCGCAGGAATTGGTACATATGGATAACAAAGAAAAAAAACTCCAATTTCATAGGTAAAGACCCAATATTAAGCCACATATTCAGCCATTTGTTAAGACATTTACTAAGCCATTTATTAAGGTTGTGTTTAGTATAACTTCAGTCATTTAGCAACAGGCGCGATCAGTGGAATACTACATAAATAGTCAATAGTGAAAAGATCATAGGATAAAAATATCAATTGAAATCGTCACATTTTTTAACTTAAAATTTTATTACTGTTCATTCACAAAGAGGATTCCTCAGAGAAGAACGAGCAAGAAACTCAAGCGTCTTTTAAAGAGGTTTTTGGTATACAATTTGTGATTCCGAACCTGCGGCTTATACAGGGCGTTCCAAGACTATGCGACATGGAGGGAGCACCTTAAATATTGTAGATAGGATATTAAGTACAATCCATTGCATTGCTCTGGTACACACAATGTGTTGTTTTAGGAGTTACATTTTTATTTTCACAGGGTCCATATAATGTAAATTTTACCAGAGTGGAAACTTGCAAAGGTCCTAAAATGAAGAGTTCGGGCAGTTTTACAGTTAATTTAACAACGATTGGATCGTATCAAACGGCACGAAATAATATAACATTTTTCGAGCAACTAACCCTTACTGAGGTAAGTAACTTATAATGTTTTTTTTTATGCGCAACGGGTTGGTAGGTACTTGACCTCATTCACACTTGATGTTAAGTGAAGATGAGGTCGAAGGTGGAAGCGTACTGACCCGGAAACCCCAACACATTTGGGGGACTGGCATGTTATCTCTGACAACCGGAACACAACAATGCTATTAACATTGTTGCTTGGCGGCAGATTTAGATAAGATGGTGGTAGCTAACCAGGCGGACATTTAAAATGCCCTACCACCAACCAAACCGAGTACATAAACATTCGTAAATCCTATGTTGTTTACATTGAACCACGGAGGCGGTTAAAACGTGTAAATGACGTTAAATGTCAAGTAAACTTGGGCATTCCAAGTAATTGGGATGGTGCCATTCCGTCTGTAGTATTCAACAATAAGATAGTGTCATAGTGGGTAACCTATCATACTTTCGAAACTTTCTTGCTCGAATTTGAATTCGAAAATCTAGATGAAAATGCATGTTTCGTTCCTGCGTTGTTAGGGCAAGCTATATCGTTTCGTCTTTTGTTAGTAATTTACACCTTCCTATTTCCTCATTAGATTTCTCACAAATAGAATAATGTAGTTCTACCTTCACGGACTTCAGTACTCATGGTTCGTGCCGGCACATGTAACGACTTGTTAAATTTATTTTCAGGGAAAGATGATGGTGTTCGCTGTAAAGAAGGGACGCAGAAATTTACTGTGGCGTTACAACATTGACCCATGTAAACACTTTCTTATGACATTAATTATAAATCAGAATCTAAAATGTGATACAAATTGTCATTGTCAAAAGGTTGGTTACAATTCTAGATTTATTTCGTCATCAACAGCCTTACATGTCCCCACAGTTGGGTAATAGCTTCCTCTCATTATGAGAGTGTATTGGCTGGGCCAGTGGGGATTGGTAGATTGGTGTGAGACTAGCGGTCACTTAGACTTTGACGACCTGTTTGGTGTAGTGGTTAGCAACTCTGGCCACTCTTTCAAAAGGTTGCAGGTTCGAATCCCGCTAAGGGCATATGTTTATGTGATGAATATGGACATTTATTCCCGAGTCTTGGATGTTTATATAAATATTTATGTATGTTTATCCGTTATCTAGTATTCATAGCACAAGCTTTGCTTAGTTTGGGACTAGATGATTGGTGTAAGTGTCCGAAATATTTATTTATTATTTATTATTATACGGTGCTTTGAGTAATTTTACAGTCACACTGTAAGTGTAAAACTGAATGAAAAAATTATTTCCAATAGATTTCAATTGATATGAATGCTTGAAGTTAACAGTGACTTTATGTACTTACAATTATGTTTTATTACAGGGCAGCTATATATTTGATTACAACCTTACGGAGTTAGCAACAAGTTTCTTCGGGACATCATTTTTCTACGGAGAGTACGTTGTTAAAAGCTTTAGTCTATCGGGGAACAAAAATATCATGTGTGTTGATTGCACTATGGTATTTACAAAGAAGTAACATTAATTTTTATCACACAGACTCAGCTTTATCTTGCAATAGATGTTGTCCGCGACTTCGCGTGGACCATTTCATCAAAATCGGTTTAGCAAAAAAAATTGGCTAAAGGTCCTATATCTGTCTACAAACCAAATTTCATCTAAATCCGTCCAGCCGTTTAAGTGTGAAGAGGTAACAAACATACATACATACACACATGCAAACTTTTGCATTTGTAATACTACTTGGAATTAGGAATTACACACTTTTCGTCGTTTTCTGTGGCCGATTGGCTTAGTTTAGGTGCTTCAGTTTTGAGTGTGATACGATAGAAAAAGTAGGGTCACCGTGATCGCATAAATACATAAATATCACTCATCAAAAGATTGAATGAATGCCATCATACAAAATAGTTTAAAAAATAATGTTTGTTCTTATATGGTACGAGTATGTCAAGATTCGGCCATATAGAGTCCTCCGAGATTGGTTCAATCCATCTTTTTATATTTATATGATTAAATATTAATATTGGGGTCTGTGAGACTCCACGTACAAAGTAATGTTAAAATTAATCACGTTCACACAAATTAACGTTAAAATTAGTTGAGTATTGTTCCACTTAACTCGTGTGTCGTGTGAGAAAACTAAAGTCTAAAGTAGATAATGAAATAAAAATTATTTTACACAAACATGGCCACTTCTAGTTAGACCCGTTATGCATAAAAAAAAAAAAAAAAAAGACCACTACATATTATTTAGACTACAATGGCACTAAGTCCTCTGGGCCTGAGGTCCATATGGGCGTGCCACAAGGTTCAATTCTCGGACCATTTTTGTTTCTTGTGTACATTAATGACTTGCCTCATCTTGCCAGGAATTGATGTGAAATAGTATTGTTTGCAGATGACACATCTGTGCTATTTAAAAGTTAAGAGATATCAATCATCTTGTGACGATATAAACACTGCTATTTTTGAACTTATTAACTGGTTTACAGTAAATAATCTTCTTTTGAATGAAAAAAACTAAATGTATAAAATTTACTTTACCAAATGCTAAACAACTGCCTACTGACATATTTGTACGAGGTAATAAATTGGATCTTGTAAATACTACTGTCTTTTTAGGACTGACATTGGATGCTAAGCTTCAGTGGGGGCCTCATATTGAGAAACTAGCGAAAAAGCTCGCTTCTGCAGCGTATGCAGTCAAAAAAATCAGAAATTTAACAGACGTTCATACCGCAAGACTGGTTTACTTTAGCTATTTCCACAGCTTGATTTTTTTTCTTAGTTAATCATATGTACCAATTCCTGCGATTTTCGAAGCTATATCTAAATTTGTGTTTTATTTGTAAAATGGAATATTATTTGAAGGTTTCACATGAAATATTTTTTAATTTCTGGGCTAAATACATAATAAGAAAAATTTGAACAGAGCTCTTTTCATGTGCTTCCCATAATCATTTCTCAGATTCGCTGAAACTTTTATTAAGCGGTTACTTTTAAAAATTAACGCTGCCTATACTTAACTTAATGTTTTCCGATAATACACACAAAGTTTAGCTAAATTTGGATTTGCCGCTCCCAAAAAAAAAACAAAAATGTTTGTATGGACCTTTTTGACATTAATTTAATTTGACATTTATATTCTATTTAACATTTAATTTGAATTGACATTTTTTATATTTGATTTGGCAAATTAAGGTTTGTTTGGACGATGCAATATATAAACATTTAACTTATTATTATTACATTTGTTTTTGAATGTGTGTAACTAGTTTGTAGTATTTATGGCCGAAATTAAAAAAATTAAATTAAATTAAAAAAAAAATTAAAAAAAATTAAAAAAGTCTGAATTTTTTTAATTTTTTTTTTTTACTTTTGACTTTTATATTTAATTTGTTTTTAATTTCATTATTTAATTTAATCTAAATTTTCTAAATTTTAATAATTATTGCACGCCATAAAGGCAAATCATGGTTGTTCATTGTTTATAATAGTTTACATCTGTTTCTCTGTACCTATGATTAGGCAAATAAATGAATTATGATTATGATTATGGAGAAATCAGTCTTAATGAAATTCCTCATACAAAACACCAATTTCATAGGAAAGGACCATAAAAAAAAAAAATCATAAAAGAGTCTGAGTCCATTTGGTCCAACTTACAAACATGTATATAGCGTACAACTATTGTATACATAAGTCAGAAAATTCAACTTATGAACAGATTTTTGTAAAACCGGGTAACTATTGAATATCATTACGAATTTTTCACAAAAAATACATAATTCTTCACATTATACAAAAACAATTTTGATATTAAATGCAGCTGTTCCGTATGTACTCTTACCTTTAAAACGTGATATTTTGTGTTTTAATACAATTTGAACTGTTATTTAAAAGTTTAATGTTGTTTATTAAATTTTTCTATCAATATGTAAAATAATATTATCTGTATGATAGGAATCAAGGTTAAGTTCCTGTAGATGTATTGTATAGTCAACATTTTAAATCAATTAATATAATATATAGAATTATAACTTAAGTGTAATAAAAGGAAATGAAGTATATACTGTAAATGCAGTTTTAATCAACTAACATCGAAACGCTGTAGCTAGTAGTGTAAGTTTCATGTATATCCCTGTATCAAGAAAATGTTGATAAAGAAAAATTTTACAGATTCCTTAAATTTTAGCAGTTGATTGCGCATTCGAAAATTACAAATTCTAAAGTTGAATCTGTAATTTTCGTATTCGATTTAAAACTGCGAACATCTCAATCGTTTAGCACGTTACTTACCTTGCTAAGACGGACTGTATTAAAAGCCTGAAACGACAGATTTCAATAAATTCGTCCCATATATCTATACAAAAAATAAAAATACAATAGTACATTGTTATTCTAGGGTTGAAAGTAACTTGCCCCCTCGCTACGCTTGGGTGCCAAACTCCGTCTTGGGACTAAATAAGTCGTTAACCCGAGGTAAACACTGTGCTTTTCATTACGAATACAAGGAAATCAAAAATAAAAACAGGAGTTAATACAAATATAAGTATAAACATAACTCTACAACCCGAAAAATCAAATGAAGATCGGATTGCCGCTTTCCCGCCTATTTTGTTTTGTTTTTCTTTCTGTGGCCAGCCAGCTAATTATTTTACATTTTCATCATTGAAAAAATGGTAAATATTTTGCCCAAATCTATGTTATTTTAAAGAAATAGTTTAAACTAAAGTCATTTAAAAAAATATATTCTTCAATTTAATACTGAACCGTAAATTATTTCAATTTTACATCGCGATATAGGTAATTTAGTGACTATAGAGAAAATTGGAAGTAAAATTAGTTTTTTTTAATTGACAGTGGTCAATTGAAAACGATTCTCCCTCGTGCTGAAAAGTAATACTTTCAATCCGCTCCTCAGGCAACTTCAGACCTACTTTCAGAGTATGAGTAATGAAAAATAATTTCTTTTGCACTAATATATTTTTTTACATAATATCACGACTTTGATACCGAAAGGGGTGGCCAGAGACATTGTTTTAGTGTTTCAAAAATTAAGAATTTAATGCTGGAAGCAACTGCCACGAATTATACAGAAATTTGAAGGGGCTGAGCCCATCGCCGTTAAAATGTGCAAGTCTATAAATGAATTTTGGTGTTAAGTCCCATTTCTAAACGTTCATGAGGTTATTACTTTTGATGAGATAAGGAATACGAGTACCATTTTAACACACATACTTATAGTTGGCATGTGTGCTCGCATAATTTTCCATTATCATTACTGAAAAGTGAGACAAAATACAATACAACAAATGACGTCTACGTCTAATATGAAATCTATTGTGAATTCAATCTATTGTAATAGGAAAGGATATCCATTATTCGGATTCATTTAAAACCAGATTAGGTATAAGCATAATTCGAAACAAATTATTATAACCTCATGTATATGTGGTGAAAGTAGAAGTCAAAATGGTGATTAAAACCATTCTCTTATTGATAGGATTTGCCTCGGTAACAGTGAAGTTGACAGAGTTGAAGACTGCAGAAAACTATGTAAGTTGGACAGCATTGCAGAAATCGCTACATAGGCGAGTCGCAGACTTACTGCAATCTATCGGACTACTAGGCGCGGGGAGGGATTCCACCCGTATATAGTTAACATACAGAACATTCGCACTAAGAAGTTCGATTCTTCATTCATCATCCGAACAGCCAAGGCATGGAACTCCCTTCCGGCGTCAGTCTTTCCTGAATCCTACAACCTTGAGATCTTCAAGAGCAGAGTGAATAGGCATTTACTGGGATCGCGTGCTTCATCTTCGACCGCATCGTCACTTTCCATCAGGTGAGATTGTGGTCAAACGCGAATCCAGTCAATCATAAAAAAAAATGGTCGTGCCTAATACGTAACTTGAAATAATTAGTGGTCGACCTGCTCCCAGGGCCCTTTCTTATTGTATACAACTGTGTAATTACTTAATATAAATGTTACTTGTACTACTTTCTTATATATTTAATTCCATTTTTATATTATTATAAATTACCTGTAAAAATATTATGTACCTATATAAGGTAATAAATATAAGGTCTATCAAAATTAACCCGACAAATGTTGCAGAATGTATGTATAGGATGTATCTATTAGGAAAAAAATAAAACATTAAAGTTAACAGATTTTATTCAAAAAATAAAATATAGAAGTATAAATTTTGTGAGTTTGACCTTAATGGCGGCGCGTTCTAAGTACTTTGCCACAACATACAAACACGTGCTGCGGTATCTTTGAAGACGCCGAAAGGCGACCACTCGCCGCTCGCCGCCGGCGCTTGCCCCGGCGCCGCCGCCGCTTGCCCCGGCGCCGCCGCCGCGATTTGCTGTAATTGGTTGCGCCCTGTGCCCCGCCCCTCCCTTTGGCGTCTTCCATATGACCATTGCCTGTTTTTTGTCATTGATGAAATAAGGTACAATAGAAATTAAGTAAGTCTGTTAATATGTATTTTCATTTGCACTTACATTTATTTTTTTTACTTGGAATCAAAATTTTGAGGGCTAGTTATTTTAATGAATTTGTCGGGTTAATTGTTAGACCTTATATTGTTTAATTGTTTTCTTATTTGTAACTGTCATATTTAGATATATTATATGTACGAGTATCTATTTGCACAACTTGTACAACAGTCCGAATCATATCGGAGGCTCTTCACGTTGGAGTCCTCTGAAAACTAACGCTGCCACATATGCTGATATGGAGACCATTTATAACATCACACTGTACTTATTCCATTTTAAAATCTACCTGTTTTCTATATTTTTTTGCGATGTCAAATAAATATATTAGGTCTTTACCTATGAAATTGGAGTTTTTTTCTTCGTTAATCATATGTACCAATTCCTGCGATTTTCAAAGCTATATCCAAATTTGTTTTTTATTTGGAAAATGGAATATTATTTCAAGGTTTCACATGAAATATTTTTTAATTTCTGGGCTAAATCACATAATAAAAAAATTGAACAGAGCTCTTTTCATGTGCTTCCCATAATCTTTTCTTAGATTCGCTGAAACTTTTATAAAGCGGTTACTTTTAAAAATTAACGCTGCCTATACTTAAATTAATGTTATCCGATAATACACACAAAGTTTAGCTAAATTTGGATTTGCCGTTCCCAAAAAAAATATCAAAAATGTTTGTATTAATGAAATTCTTCATACAAAACGCCAATTTACAGGATACAAACTACTGTTTAAATATGTACTTAACATTTATTTCACAGGGTCCGTACAATGTTAATTTTACCAGAATGGAACTTTGCAAAGGTCCTAAAATAAAAGAAGTGGGTAGTTACGAAATCATCGTAAACAATATTGGCTCTTATCAAATAGGACGCTATAATATGACATTTTTTGGACAACTCATTATTGACGAGGTAAGTACCTAATTATTATCTAATCTAGCCTAATTTCTTTGTATTTTGAACACTTATAGTAATTACAATACAATACGATAGAATACAAATACACTTTATTGCACAACAGAAGAGAAAATACAGTTTCAGAAAAAAAGAAAAAAGTTTCAGAAATTACCTAGTAGCCAGTCCCCCAAATGTGTTGGAGTTTCCGGGTCAGTACGCTTCCATCTTCGACCTCATCCTTCACTTTACATCAGGTGTGATTGAGGACAAGTATCAACCCGTTGTGCATAAAAAAAATATATACGTCTATGTTCATACATAAATATAAACATCTATGACTCGAGAAGAAATGTACCGGTATGAGGTTAGCAGTTAAAATCCAGCAACCTCTATAAACCGACCAAATTAAGAAGACCAAATAAGGTAAAGTGGTAAGAGATGGAAAGTATGGAGAGGGGAGGGAGGGGGCAATAAAATACACCAATCGGATGTCATTATAATTCTCCCGTCACAAAAATTTATCTGTTGGTTAAACTTTGCAGTGTGATAAGTGATAATATAGGCTACTATGAACAATGTGTGAGACTAGCCATTGCCCGTGACTTCGTTCGGATGGAAAATTTCATCAAAATATCTAAATAATTAATCCAGGTTCTAACCGGACCCCGATATGTTTTCAGATAAGGTTGGTGGTATACACTATTAAGAAGGGCTTAAAGAATATACTGTGGCAATACAAAATAATCAATCCGTGTCAACATTTTGCCTTTTCATTCGTGACAAATCAGATTCTCAAATGCGACAAAAGATGCATTTGCCAAAAGGTATACTAATATTTTTAATCCCATAATTATTTAATCTATAAGCATATTTTACAGCCTTAGTTTCCATTACACACTTGAGTTTTATCTGCCCCTATAGCATGACAGGCGTGATAAACGCTTATGTCCCGCGAGATATTTGATTGGTGGTAGGGCATTTTAAATGTCCGCCTGGCTAGCTACCACCATATTATCTAAATCTGCCGCCAACAGCAATGTTAATAGCATTGTTGTGTTCCGGTTGTCAGAGATAAGATAGCCTGTCCCCCAAATGTGTTGGGGTTTCCGGGTCAGTACGCTTCCACCTTCGACCTCATCTTTACCTAACATCAGGTGTGATTGAGGTCAAGTACTAAACCGTTATGATTAAAAGTATTTGACCAGCTCATTCGCTTGGACGAAATGTAATACTATCCCACTCTCACCCCTATGTCGCGCGCGGCAAACGATATCATGCTACGCAAGCTGGAGAGCAGAACCTCCGTAATAAATGTTTGAGTAGCAACCTACTGCCGATCAGTTCCAGCATCTTCGACATTTTTTATGATATAAAAGGGCAAACAGGCCAACGGCCCCCTTGATCAACTGGCTTTGAAAAGAACATGCCTTGTTCTGTAATTTATTTTAAAGCGGGATAAACTCAGTGATTTTAAAATAGCACGTTCAGGGGATCCATGACAATCAATTTGGTCTTTTCTTATGGAGTTCGGTTGAGGTGGTGAATCCATTGCCCGGTGGATGGGGAATGCCTTCCTAAATGTGACACCTCATTCATCTTCAACAGCCTTACACGTCCCCACTGTGGGGCACAGCGTTCTTCTACTGGCAGAGGGTATGGGCCATACTCCACCATGCGGACCCAGTGCGGGTTGATGGATTTACGTCGGCCCTGCCAGTGGCCACCTAACAGGTGTATACTACAGGCTAGAAAACAAACGGGACCGACAATTTAACGTGCCCTCTGAGGCACAGAAAAAATTGTATTAAAACCCTGTCCAAGGATTTACCGCGCCCGACATTACTTGACTTCGCTAATCGAAAACGAATAGTGAATGCGACTTTGCCACGAGTGAATCCTCATTATCGTGGCCAAAGTAATCAAACTGCACTAGGCCCTAATGTTAAGAGATCGTACCCTGCAGCAGTAGCGTGCACAGGTTTTTTCACAGGGTATTAATTGAGACAAAATACAACAACAAAATAATAACTTACTCAAGCAATCTTCGCAACTGTTTAGAATATTTTTCTGTTCATATAGTATGGATCAGCTGTCTTGATAATGCATTTCGAGGAAGGCTTACTATTTGCTAGGGTAGGCATTACCTTTCTGCGTGTTGTGTGAAGTCGTGAGTCCACAAAAGAGGCAGAAAGGCAGCCCTACCGTTGGGATAAGGCATTTAAGTTTGAGACGAACGCTCTCAGAATCGTTATTCAAATTTAGCAGACATTATTATATAATAAAGTTTTGTTTCAGGGCAGCTACGTATTTAATCTCAATCTCACAGATATCACAACAAAGTTCTTCGGGCCGTCATTTTTTTACGGAGAGTTCGCTACTAAAGCCTACGGTCTTTCACGCAACGCGAAGGTCATGTGTACTAATAGCATTGTAGTGATTGAAAAGAAGTAACATGTATATATTTTAGAAAATCCGACTCGGAGATCCAAAGATCACTGCTACGTAATGTAGACATCGCATGCTCGTAATATTTAAAAATAGAAAGAACAATATGTATACGAGTAGTACACTAAATTTAAAAATTTTGTTGGCCCATTCGAGTGTTTCAAAAAATTTAAAATAGGAACCATAATATAAATAATATAATGGAATACCAATAAATATCACTACGTACTGTTTCTATTATTGATAATTTTAAGTGTAGAATTAGATTTTTTTCTTAATTAGGTTTAAATTTTGAAATCTGTGTTATTTTAATAAGAATATCTAAAGTAGTAATAATATAAAGTTTGAAGAAGAACACTGTTTCTTTATTGTCCAAGATTTGTGATGTCACACAATAATGATTTCATTTCAGAAGCCCCTTTAAAGTTTTCGTATTCAAATTAGGAACCCTTATATCGCGTGTTAATGTGACCAGCGGTCTTGAAAAGGCAGCAATCTGACGTCCACTGCTGAATATAGGCCTCCCCCATAAATTTCAGGGAGACCGGTTGGAAGTGGCCTATATCCAGCGATTTCCTGTGACTTTTGTCAGGTTGGCTGTTCACCTTGTGAGTGGACGTCCTACGCTGCGCTAGCCGGTGCATGTTCTTCATTCAAGAACTTTAATGCCCCACCGGCCATCAATTCTTCGAGCTATGTGCCTTGTTCACTGACACTTCAACTGTGGAAGCCGCTGGGCTAGGTTTCGTTCGCCTAAGGATTTCGTCGAAACGTCGAGCACCACCCTCACCATGGCTCGTTACGTGACCTTCAGTTTTCTTATGACACCCTAAGTGAGAGACCACGTTTCAGTGCCATAAGTGATTACTGGTAACACACATTGATTAAAGACTTAGATTGAGGTATTTGGACGAGAAGACGTTGAGCAGTTTCCCGAACAATGTCCATATAAGTTGGGTAAGAAAATTTGAATATGATAAATTATCACCACGAAATTAACATCAAAAATCATACGGTTAGCAACCCTAGGCTATCAGCTGAGTTGTCAATTACAAGTTGAAACCGCGATATTTCGTAAGTTTTTCACTTTCGTAACACTTTCAAATGTTGGTTAACATTTTACATAAAATAAAACTACTTAGGTCCTATATCTGCTTCTGAATTATCTATTTCACTGTGGCACCAGAAATTTCACTATATGGCTCTATTATCACAGTTTTTCTCCTCTAGTACTATTTAGAAACTGAAATTTGGCATGGATGTTATTTTATTATGCCTGCAAAGTTAGGAAAACATATTTACAAAACTACTTCCACCGTGTGTAGAGTCTTCCCATTTTAAACATCCCAGCTATACCACCTAACAATTTTTGCGTCCGATCGTTAAATTTAGTAGTCAACGTATAAGGGCCCTAGAAGTAAATGATAACTCCATCTTTCTTTGTCATCTAAGTAAGCGACATCCCGAACCTAGTGACTACATGCACCAACCACCAAGCATACGCTTTGTATGACAGAAGACTAACGAAAGTGATATAAGATGCGAATGTGGATGGTAGTATTGGTAGGGGAAGACCATGGCGAACGTACAATGATCACATCGGGGACAGCTTAAATAAAGGCCAAGTCAAGAGTACCCTAAACCGAAGAGCATGTATGAACAATCATATTAGAGTAAATGAAGCAAATGAGGTGTGTGAGGATCGCAGGAAGTATAAGACTGTATATGCAGTCTGTAAGTTGACAGTAGGAGAAGGTGAAAGCAGGGGAAATGCCTAAAAGATCCCGGTTGGGTTGAAGTGCCTTGGACATATGCCCAAAACCCATGGCAAAGATAGGACTAGAATAAAATATCCATTAGGCAACCCTTATCCTTTCTAGGGCGGTTACGTGCCATATTTAGTATCGAACGCGAGCTTAATGGAAAATTCTTAGCGAACTGTTATATCCCGGCTCTGTAAACGTTAGTGCTGCCCTGGCAGTTCACTCTGTCAGCTCAGCGTTTAGATGTTTGGGAAGATGGGTCTGACCTGAACAAACCTCCTAACAGCGCGGTTGCCTAAGGATAATATAACCAAGTTCTCTCGTGATAAATAATTCCTTATCCAATATAAATATTATACATTGTGAAAGCGTTTTTTTTTAAAACCCATTTCCCTAAAGCCATATAACAGAACTACCTCAAAAAATTTTATATGGTACGACGTAGGACGATATTTCAAGACCGTGCCAAATTTATAATACGGCACTTAAAAATTATGTAACTTAAGCCTTTACGATGGTGGTAGAGCATTTTAAAAGTCCGCCTGGCTAGCTACCACCGTCTTATCTAAATCAGCCGCCAAACAACAATGTTAACAGCAATGTGTGTTCCGGTTGTCAAAGATAAGATAGCCAGTCCCTCAAATATGTTGGGGTTTCCGGGTCAGTACGCTTCCACCTTCGGCCTCATCTTCACTTAACATCAGGTGTGATTGAGGTCAAGTGTTAACCCGTTGTGCATAAAAAAAAGCTCTTTAAGATTGTCATACAACTTTGTTCCATTTACACATTAGTGTAATGTAAAAAAAAATGTGATTTAGGTAACTTTTATCCTGAAACACACCACAAAGGAACTACATGCAAGCGAAGCCGCAGGCGGAAAGCTAACGTCTCTATAAACAGACAAGACATTTTTTACATTTGAAACCGAGTTTCATTAATAAGTAATAGTAATAATCATTTCAATGATAGAATAGATCCATTAATCGAATCCATTTATAAACAGATTGTTACATTTAGGCTTATGATTTATTTATCCATTATTGATATAGTTTCTGCAGTGAGAGTGGGTTATTACAATGCTCTTCAAGATTATTCTTACGGGTCTATGGGTGGTATTTGTAGGGACAACTGTGGAGTTGCTGGAACTAAAGAATATAGATAACTATGTAAGTGATAATTTTATACATATTTGCAAAAACGAAATAGTAAATACACATTTACAAAATAAAGAATATATAAAACACACGTTTACAAATAAAAAATTTGTATCAGATCTTCTTGAAACGGAAGGGTGCCTAAGAGGCTAAGTGCGTTTCCTCTTTGGACAGCCAGACTTAGCCTCTGAGCGAAATAGAAGCCAGCCTTCCGATCATTTGAAGCTTCGATCAGACGCTCAGATATCTCTCGAAAATGACAATGAGCGCCTCCATGGCCCAAGGGTTTCCACTCCAAACGGAGCAAAAATGTAATCTCCACTGAGACCAGCATATTTGCGCCGTTAAGTGATAATAACTACATTGTGTAAATAATTCCCATTTTTATTGATTTTTTTTATGCATAACGGGTTAGAACTTCATCTCAATCACACTTGAAGTTAAGTGAAGATGAGGCCGACGGTGAAAGCGTACTGATCCGGAAACCCAAATATTTGGGGAACTGGCTAGCCTATCTAACTAACATTTCTGTCGGGCGGCAGATTTAGATAAGATGGTGGTAGCAGCCAGGCAGACATTTAAAATTCCCTACCACCAACCAAACCGAGTACTAAACATGTACCCGCTGGCGATCGAACCCGCGATCTCCGATTCGTAAACCCTATGTTGTTTACACTGAGCCAAGGAGGCGGTTAAATTGATATTCATGTTAAGGAATAGGAATACGAAAGTTCATACACTTACACATTTTTTCCTACTTCACACCTTTAACACTTCTGTAATTAGCCTGAGGCCGAAGGTAGCAATATAGATAGATAGATAGATAGATAGATAGATAGATAGATAGATAGATAGATAGACATATAGATAGATAGATAAAAAGTTTATTGCACACATACAAGGGAGAAACATGAACAAATAAGAAAACAAGAGACATACAATTTTTAACAAATACAAACAGATATAAACAAGTATACCATAACATTAAAAATACCTTCAAGACTTACTGCCGATTCATTATATGTGGGCATGTGTGCAACAGTCATGCAACAAGGCCATAGCTCAGCGCATTAAAAATGCTCAATGAATGAGCAAGCACTGATTTTCAGCTATCACCCAGGAGGCGCGCGGGAACAAGCATAACGACGAAAAAAGAAAAGAAAAGTATGCAAAAGGACAATGTGTAGTGTAGTGGTGCGCTGAGGTGAATGAAACCGTATTATTCCGTCTATGAGTAGTGCTTAGGAATACCCAGTTTTTGTTTATCTAGTGGGTACGATATATATTGTTTTCTAAACGTACATTTTGATATACATATAGTCACGTAGAGCACCGTCTATCTTCAGTAGGCGCCGTGCAGAGTACCACTGTTGATCCTGACTTACAGGAGTTGCAGTGGGAGGAGTGTGGAGGCGAGTAATTACCTTTAAATTAGGAAAAAATAACAATTTTGCATTGGACTAGCCAATCCTGCAATATCTTTTATTTTCTCAATTTAAAAAGAGCGTAATCGCATAGAGATTTGAATAACTGTGATCAGGGGAGCGTCGGTGGCTCAGCGGTTAAAACGCGGTCTCCCAATTTGGGAGCTCCGGACCAATGAGTTTTTAAATTTAATTTAATTACTAATATGTGTATTTATCCGACTGCTCTTAAACGGTGAAGGAAAACATGGCGAGTTAAATATGCAGACTGAGATATAAAAATTCTAAGGCATGTGAAATCCCCAACCCACATTGCGCCAGAGTGGTGGACTACGGCCCATACTCCCTCATATATGAGGGAAGGCCTATATCCCTGCAGTGGGATGTTAACGGGCTGGTGATGATGATCGTTACCACATACCAATAAATACGACTGAATTTAGTTTATTATGAAACCATTAGGTTATATGTTTTATTTCACAGGGTCCGTACAATACAAATTTTGTGAAGCAACAAGTTTGCAAAGGTCCGAAATTGAAGGATATTGGAAATTATGTACTTACTTCACATAAAGTTGGTTCGTCTTTTATTGGAAATTACAATTTAACATTCTTTGAGGATCTTTCTCTTTCGGAGGTAAGTTACGAAGGAGATGTCCTAATGAACGTAACACGTTCAAATACTCAAATCTGTTGACTTAAGTTCTTAATTTTTAAAATTTGCGAGTTTTAGTAATACTTTGTCTTTGACATATTACATTTTCAGTTAAAAATGGTGGTGTACAATATAAAACATGGCCGTAAAAATAACCTATGGCAATATAAGGAATCCAACGTGTGTCAACATTTCGCTATGTCACTGGTTATAAATCAGCATCTCAATTGCGACAAAAGATGCTTTTGCAAAAAGGTTAGTTGGTAATATCATTACAGCAATAAGCAGTGTCGGTGGCTCAGCGGTTAAGACGCGGTCTCCCACTTTAGTAGGTCCGGGTTCGATTCCCAGGCAGGTCATGTACCAATGAGTTTTAAAATTTAATTTAATTACCCGACTGCTCTTAAATGGTGAAGGAAAACATCGTGAGGAAACCTGTATGCCTGTGAAATAAAAATTCAAAGGCATGTGAAGTCCCCAACCCGCATTGGGCCAGCGTGGTGGACTATGGCCCATACGGGAAGAGGGAAGGCCTATATCCCTGCAGTGGGATGTTTACGGGCTGATGATGATGATGAATAAGGAGTATTTCTATACCTTCCTCTATGAAACGCTTTTCATCAAGTATTCATTCTTTCGCTATTTAGGTTAACAGTGGTATTGACATGATATCTTTCATTAAATTTATTCAAAAAACACCTTAGGGCACATTTAATGGAAAAACAAAAAATTGGAATTCCAAAGCGTTACTTGTAGTTTTTTTTTAGCATTTGACCTCAATCACACCTGATGTTAAGTGAAGATGAGGCCGAATGTGCTAGCGTACTGACCCGGAAACCCTCTTTTTGGGGGACTGGCTATCTTATCTCTGACAACCGGAACACAACAATGCTATTAACATTGCTGTTTGGCAGCAAATTTAGATAAGATGGTGGTAGCTAGCCATGGCGGACATTTAAAATGTCCTACCACCAACCAATGTAGTGGAACTTCCTATGCACTTTTCTTTTTCCTTTTGTCACATCACATCATATAATTCGTTTAACTTGTTATCACAATTACTACTCAACACTAGCTGTATCAACAACCGACACTTTTCACTCACGATTGACCACAAATGTACACGCAGACGGGAACATGCACGTACTTTTATGCAATCGTACTTATAGGGCTTGTAACTGAAAACCAGTGTTTCGCTCTTTGAGTGATGTGTCACACTATTTGTGCTACTGCGGCACACACTCTCTCTTTGTATTTTCTTTCTGATTCTTTATTTGTATGTATATTTCTATCAATCAATCAATCAAATACGCTTCATTGTTTAAATAAGGAATGTACATTTAAATACCTAATAGAAACTACAAATTAAGCAGCCTTATCGTTAACAGCGATCTCTTCCATGCAAACCTATAATTACCGAATTAAATACGAGTAATTAAGTGGGTTAGCACAAATATATTTCGTTGTAATTGAAATAAAAATGTTTATGTGTGTGAACGCAGTGGCTTAAATAAATGGTTTATCTAACTATCTATCTAACATATCCAATAGGATAAAAATCCCTAAATGAAGCCTTATTAAAAAAAATGTCTGTTCCACTTTTTATAGTTAGGTATTGTATTTTTTTTCCTACTTATTGATTATTGTTTCGTTCCAGGGCAGCTACGTGTTTAATCTCAACTTCACGGATATCACCACAAAATTCTTTGGGAGTTCGTTCTTCTACGGAGAGTTCACGACTAAAGCTGTTGCTCTTTCACCGAAAGGGAACATCATGTGTATCATCAGTACCGTAGAATTCACTAAGAAATAGTTTGTTTATGCAATACAATACAATACAAATACAATACAAATACAAAAATTTTTATTTGCAAATAAACAATTTTACATAAACGGCATTGCACGTTGATAACCGCATTAGTCATAAGACTGAGTCGCAGGTATCAGCGCCCAAACTCCGATACTTAAGGATCAGTTGCTACAAATAATGAAATGAATTTAAATCTATGTAGGAATATGTGTGCGTGAAAATGAGTGAGTGAGTGTGTTTGAGTACGTGTATGTGTTAGTGTGAATGTGAAGTGTGAATGCGTACGCAGTGAGCGTGTTAACAATAATAATAATTTAAATTTCAAATTTAAGTTCAAATAATTTAAATTCTGATCAATTACAATTTAATTAATTTTTCAACGTCATCGTAAGTAAGAGTGTGAAGCCATACTGTCAGTTTAAGTTTGCATTCTTGGTATGACAAGGGATATATGTTGATTTCTTTGCAAATTCTATTATAGACACGTGGACTAAGATAGTCAAAATGCCGACCAAGTAAAGCCAATCTAAATCGTTTTACTTCACAAACCCCGTCCATTCTCCTTTTGTTTTTGAATAAAAACGGATCATATGGTGTTTCTAAATACAAATACACTTTATTGCACAACAGAAAAGAAAATACAGTTTGAGAAAAGTTGCAAGAATGCAATGTACAATTTGGCGACCTTATCACTAATAGCGAATTTATCATTAAAATCATAATGCCTGTGTATTATTTGCTATAATGGTTTAAAAAACATTTTTAAATCATTATTTATATTTTTCGTTAGATATCTTCATGTGGATAGTTACAAAAATCTACGCTAACTATTTCTTGGTTAAATTTCATTTATTAGAATTAATGAAAAAAAAATATAAATTATATGAGCATCTTAACACTGTTTGAACATTATACCGTTTTTTATCGTAAGGAAAAAAATAGGGCAGATTAGGTAAGTGAAATAGAAGTTATTGGCATAGGTAGATTAATTCGACCGGATGGTGTAGTGGATAGTGACCCTGTCGGTTGCGGGTTCGAATCCCGCGAGGGGTAAATGTTTGTGTGATGAATACGAAAATTTATTACCGAGTCATGGATGTTTATATAAATATTTATGTATGTTTATCCGTTATCTAGTATCCATAGCACAAGCTTTGCTTAGTTTGGGACTAGATGATTGGTGTAAGTGTCCGAAATATTTATTTATTTATTATTATAATTTGTTTTTTCAAACCATCATCGAATAAAGTGTTAATTGTGTCATTATGACGTCGCGTTTGAAGCCTATTCCACATAATTATATCATTAAATTAAATAAATAAAAACAATATGAATTCCATATAAATTTCGCATGATATGATACCTGCGAATCACGCCAGTCGCATATCAATAAACGCCCCGCGTGGGATTTTGAACAAAAAAACAAATTAAACTACCTATGCCAATACCTTCTATTTCACTTACCTAATATGCCCTATTTTTTTCCTTATGGTAAAAAAGCTCACCAGTATAATAATAATAATAAATTTATTTTCAATAAACAGCTACATCGTCATTTTATATAGTTCCATTCAGCATTTTATACAGATCTACAGAGAAAAAAAGAAATCTATTGGATACATCCTTTAACAAGTGGCAAGGTTGGACTGCTGAGCTCTAAACTAGGTAGTAATTACCTGTACCTTAGAGGTCAGTAGGTTCACCCAAAAAGAAATCTATTGGATACATCCTTTAACAAGTGGCAAGGTTGGACTGCTGAGCTCTAAACTAGGTAGTAATTACCTGTATCTTAGAGGTCAGTAGGTTCAACCAAAAAGAAATCTATTGGATACATCCTTTAACAAGTGGCAAGGTTGGACTGCTGAGCTCTAAACTAGGTAGTAATTACCTGTATCTTAGAGGTCAGTAGGTTCACCCAAAAAGAAATCTATTGGATACATCCTTTAACAAGTGGCAAGGTTGGACTGCTGAGCTCTAAACTAGGTAGTAATTACCTGTATCTTAGAGGTCAGTAGGTTCACCCAAAAAGAAATCTATTGGATACGTCCTTTAACAAGTGGCAAGGTTGGACTGCTGAGCTCTAAACTAGGTAGTAATTACCTGTACCTTAGAGGTCAGTAGGTTCACCCAAAATATAGTGATGTTAGTTAAGACAGGTGTATCACATCACTTTCGTACTATGTTCTTTCTTTAACGATTTGCGTTAGCTTATATATATATATATATATATATATGTGTGTGTTAGTTAGTTATATAGATATATATACATATGATATACGTCCATATAAATTTGCCTAGAGATCGCTTATGTATGTGTGGAAGTTTGTATTTATGGTAGTGTATGTGTTTGTGTCTGAGTATATAGAAGAACATAATACAACGATTCATATTGGAATTACGGAAATGAGATTCCATTTTTGAAAATTCATTGTCAACCAATAAAGACTGATTAATCATTACACGAAGCACTCGTGGCGCAGTCGCATTCGCTATTCGCTTTTGATTACCGCAGTTAAGCAATGTCTGGCGCGGTCAGTTTTTAGACGGGTGGTTTTTTCAATTGAAGACCAATTCACAGACGTTTGGTGTAGTGGTTAGAAACTCTGACCACTATACCAAAGGTTGCGGCTTCGAATCCCGCTAGGGGCATATGTTTGTATGATGAATACGGACATGTGTACCCGAGTTATGGATGTTTGATGTTTTCATTTACAATAAGTATTTATTTACAAAAAAAATGTATTTATGTAGTATATCAACCATCTGGTATCAACAACACAAGCCTATAGTTGCTTAAAGTGGAACTAGATGGCATTGTGTGCATGTCCAAGGATATTATTATTATTCAACCATGTCGGTGGCCAACAGTGGTGGCTTAAAACATTGACTGTCAGGTGGCCACTAAGCTGCCACAAATCCGCACTGGGCCCGCTTGATGGATTATACCTTCTCCCAGTGAGAGGAGTCTGTGCCCCAACAGTGGGGATGGTGATGCAAAAGTTTCCAAGTTATTTACCCACAAACTTAAGTTAGATTTTTTTTTCATTCATTTATTAGGACCACTAACAAGTTCACAATATATTGTCATATACATAAATGGTCTAACAAAATTACCCGACCAACGTTGCAGAGTGTATGTATAGGATGTACCTATTACGAAAAAAATAAAAAATAAAACATTAAAGTTAAGAAATTTCATTAAAAAAATAAAATTTAGAAATGTAAATTTTGTGAGTTGGGCCTTGATGGCCGCGCGCTCTAAGTACTGTGCCACAACACACAAACACGTGCTGCAGTATCTTTGAAGACGCCGAAAGGTGACCCCAAGCCGCTCGCCGCGCCGCCGCAACTTGCTGTGATTGGTTGCGCCCTGTGCCCCGCCACCCCCATTATTGGCGTCTTCCATATGAACGTTGCCTTTTTTTTCTCATTGATAAAATAAGGTACAATCGAAACGAAGTAAGTCGGTTAATTTGTATTTTCATTTGCACTTACATTTAATTTTTTTACTCGAAAACTATATTTTTGAGACTAGTTTTTTTTAATGAATATATCTATTATTTTATTGTCATGTACGTCCAATTGCCAAAGTTTGTCGGATTAATTTTGTTAGACCCTATATAAACAACATAAACTAAACAGACATTTGTAATTGTGAACCCAACATCATTGGTCACAACGTAATTATCATTGTAATAATGTGAGGCCTAATACAGCAGACTGACAACCAACTACAGAAATACAGAAATAACTTAAAGATCTAAACTCTAAAACTATAGAAAGATATAATCCATGAAATACATTTATGTATTAATTTTTTGTTTTGTTTTGAGTTGTGTCACTTGTGTATTCTTATAAGTCTGTGAAATGTAAATTTGTTATATTTGACGTAAAATAATATGGTTTGTGTGCAATTATTTACTTTGATAAGATAGACTGGGTATCCGATAATATACCTAAACGGTATGTAATAGATTATTGATACCTGTATATATATATTTTTTTTTTATTAAAAACTGGTTTCGCGTTTGACCACAATCTCAACTGATGGAAAGTGACGATGTAGCCGAAGATGTATCACGCGCACCCAGTAAATGCCTATCCACTCTAGACTTGAAGATCCCAAGGTTGTAAGTGTCGGGAAACTTATATGAACTGAAATCTAAATTTTTATAACAGGGACGTCACTGAACGATTCAACCTAAAGAAGTCTAAATCATATAGTTAGTAGCCTTTTGCAATACTAAAGAGGCACATCAATAACACAAACTAAGAAGACTCAATATATCCATTAACGAAATGATTTCGCCAAAACAGAGGTCGTCGACCCACAACAAAAGCCGTCTGATTACGTAGCGGATTAGTCAGGTGTAGTGAATTAATTTGGAACGTGCCAATGATTTACTACCCCTGGCTTGGACGCTTGTACGCGTTGTAATTAGGATGGGGTTAAATACGCATTATTGCGGTGTCATGACTGTTTTCAGTTTTATTATCTTTAGGTATTCAGAAAATACATAATTTCATGTACATCACGATCTTTATCCCAAATGGCGTGGTCAGAGATATTACAAGAGTAAGGATTCATGATCCTTACTTCATACCAAGTTTCAAGATATTAGATCAAATATATGGGAATGTATTTAAAACCATAATATTTTTATAGAATTGAGATAGGAATTTATTTTACAGGAATGCAAGGCCATTGACTTTAAAAAAATAAAGTCAATGGCCTAAATCTAATAACTGCTGGAAGATTTAAATCTACACTCATCATCAGCCAGTAAACATCCCACTGCAGGGATATAGGCCTTCCCTCGTATAATATGAAGGAGTATGGGCCGTAGTCCACCACGCTGCCCCAAATTTTTATTTCTCAGGCATGCAGGTTTCCTCACGATGTTTCCTTCACCGTTTCGGATAAATGCACATAAGAAATTAAATTAAATTTAAAAACTCACTTGTACACTGGCCTCCCTAGAAATCGAATCCGGACCTGAGCCACCGACGATTTGCCTCTACATTTTAAATCTACACTATAAAATATACCTATATACCGCTTGAGTTTTTTTTACCGTAATGAAAATAAAAAGGATTTAAAAAAAAACGACTTCAAAAAACCCGGAAAAAATAATTTAATTAAACTACTGCAATAATAATAACTGAAAAGTATAAAATAATAAACCAGAGCAGAATGTTCTTTATAGATAGATATACACTATTATATATAATGAGAATACAATACAAGTTATATGCTATACAATAATAGTTAGGTATAATAATGAAATTAAAAATATATACAATGGGTACTTTTTGAAGTCGGTGCCTGCCTAGTCTATAAAATACACAAACAACAAAACAGTAAAAATACGCCCCGAATACAGAACCTCCTCCTTTTTTGAAGTCGTTTAAAAATAGGGCGTATTAGGTAAGTGAAATAGAAGTTATTGGCATAGGTAGTTTATTTTTTTCAAATTTTAAACCATCTTCGACGCACGCACGGGCAGCAGATTGATATGCGACTGGCGGGATTCGTAGGGTTCCTATCGTGCGAAATTTATATGGACCTCATATTTATACCTATTATAGTATACAACATGTAACAGAATTAACGCAAAACCAGAAATTAGTTTGTTCAGAATCGGCAGTAGAGCCGATTGCACTATGTTAACATATCGAAAGTCGAAACAAGTCGAAACAAAATTCACACTCCGCCCCAGACTGCTGCCGCCTGCTCCAGTAGTTTGACCAACGGAAAATCTATACCCATATACATACATAGTACATAGACTGTTAAAATTATAACACTTCCTTTTCGGCTTGGCGTAGTTGAGTAGAAATAGATTTTAGATATTGGTAATATAATATAATAAATAAATAAATATTTCGGACACTTACACCAATCATCTAGTCCCAAACTAAGCAAAGCTTGTGCTATGGATACTAGATAACGGATAAACATACATAAATATTTATATAAACATCCAAGACTCGGGAGTAAATGTTCATATTCATCACACAAACATTTACCCGTGATTCGAACCCGCAACCGTTGGTTTCGCTGATAGGGTCACTATCCACTACACCAATCGGTCGTCAATTTCAAATCGGTCGTCAAATATAGGTAATAATTTCAAAAATTTTAATTAAATTGAGATCAATTCTAGAGTTGTTCTAAAGTCTGTGTGATACGACCACGCCCTTATTATTTTAAATAAATTGCTTTTGCTACCAATCTTCTTTCTTCGTTTTTCTTTTGCAACTGTTTTCCCGCCAATAACTGTATGGTGACAGATGGTTTTTCCACGAGTGGGTAACTGACAACTGGTAGTAAACTTTGTAGACTTATTAATCGAATGATGTGGACACGATAACTTAAAATGCTAGTAACTTTTAAGATACCTCTCTGTCGCCCGTTCCCACGCAAAAAGTCTAAGGGTCATGTATCTCGGCGCGTCTGTCATATTTTCGAAAATACCTGCGGTGTCAAAAACGTTTATAGATACTCTTCTACTGGGTGTATTTGTAATCTGTGAAAAGCAATAGCTACGGGAATATATTATCTATGGATATAATGAATGAACACTACTACAGCTATAATACAAAAAATCAGAAAAATGTTACGAGTTGTAATATGTAGGTATCCTTATATCCACAATATAATTGGTATTTTTACGGAAAGTACAGATTTATTTCATGTTTTTAGGTAATTCAATAAATTGTTATGAGAATTGGAAGCTCTATGGCAGGTTTCTAAGCCCGTTCTAATAAAAAACAGTAGTTGGAATTCTATGCCTATACTCCCACCCAAAGAGAAAAAAATTATTTTCGCAAATACAGACTAAATATCATAGCTAACATAACATGGCGCACTTTATTAGATACGGAATTTAATAGAGAACAAGTTCAAACACAGTCCAAAGGAATTGGAACTCTATAATTATTGCAATTGAGAGTTGAAAGTCGGGTGTCTATGGGCACCGATCGGTGTCCGCGAGTGTTGTTGGTATAAAAATTTTTTTGGCACTGATCGGTGTCTGCGTCCGTCTAAAGGTTCATGATGTAATATTATGTAATGTGTTACAAACGCCACCATCAAAGGACACAAAGCTTTTTTTATATATAAAAGGGCGGCAAACGAGCATGCGGGTCACCTGATGGAAAGCAATCACCGCCGCCCATGGACACCCGCAACACCAAAAGGGTCACAGATGCGTTGCCGGCCTTTGAGGTAGGTGTAGGCTCGTTTCTTCCAATGTCGTACTCGTTCGGGAATACCGCTGCAGGAAGTCCGTTCCACAGGGTGGTCGTACGTGGTAGGAAGTCTCTTGAGAAACGTACAGTGGTAGACTTCCATTCATCATCACCATCTTTATTAGATAATGGTTTTGAATAAAAAAAATAACTCCCTATGCCAATACCTTCCATTTCACTTACCTAATATGCCCTATTTTTTTCCTTACGGTAAAAAAACTCATCCATTTTTTTAGCGAGAGATACAAAATCCAATCGGAAATCTAAACTGTCTTCCAACATACAGCTTTCTCAAAAACAAAACACTAAGACAATTTAGTTTTACGAGACTCACGGTGTCTGTGCTAAAAGTCGTCTCTCTAAAATACTAAGTCTAAAACCACATGGCTTCATTATGTCATATACACAGGGTGTCCTATATTGCGTAATCTAATTAAGTAAAATGTGGCTTTGACGCAAAACACCAAAACTTTGGTCCTTCCAACGCAAGCCACATGGCGGAAGGTAAAGAAGAGACGTAATACTGACGTTGATGTTGGCGTCATGGAAGTGTTAGCATATGAGATTAATAATAGTCAATAACAAGGTAAGTTTAAAAATCCAAAAACCCGATAGCATATTTAACCATAAAATATTACATCCTTTCTGGGGCAGACACTTGAAAACCTTAAATTTTTCAACTTAACCCTTAATTGGTCGCCCATTAAAAGTTATGTAAGTGCTCGCGTGGGGGTGTGTAGCACCCCAAATTAGTTCATTCAAATAAAATACGTGCAAAATCAGACTTTAGTAGTTTTCTTCCTCAGAAATTTATCAGACAATAATCATGTGGTTATTGCAGACATATTCATAGCATTTGGAACATTCAGTCTTCATTTTCCTGTCCTTAATGCGCAACGGGCGGCGCGCCACAGAGGGGCCGCTCGCGCCTGAATCGTTAACATCAGTCATGTATACGAAGCTACCTAGAGGACAAGCGCGGTTAATTCGAATTTAAAGAAATTTTGAGCGGTGAAACGTGAACCGGGGTGTGTGACACACCACGCGCCTAATCAAGGGTTAATATTAAAATTATTGAAACTAATTCTCATTCAGACGAAGGGGGCAAAAATGGATAAACAAATATAAAACTTTTTGTTTTCAAACCTGATGCTTTTTGAAACAATTCTTAGGCTTGTAATAATAAAACGATCACAAGATTGACACTTGGTCGAACTTAGTTTGACAGTTGAGATATTGTTGTAGATACCTATTTAAGCAGTATCGAAAAAAAAAATAGTTTTGAGAACAAGATTGGATCTTGCTCTTCAGGTTGCTTTATTAATACGCCTCCTAGCCATGTTTGATGGAGACTGGTTTAGCCGTTTTGATGACATTAAGCATATCCTTGGGTGGTGTTTATCTAGATATTTAAATCTTTCCATGGAGCTTATCGCTTTCCATTGGAGGATTTGTTCTAATCGTCACGCTGGGCGCCTGCCCAACCAACTCTTTTCTTGATGCTCGAAATGCGGGACACGGAACTTGTGCAGCTAGTTTATGTTGTCTCTACATGGGCCAGTTAAAATAGGCTTGGGGTTCAGTGGGACAAGAGCTGATGTTAAGCTGAGGCTGGAAGTGGAAGCACGCTTGCCCAGAATCCCCATGTTCACATCATCATCACATCAACTGGCTATAAAAGTCCACTACCTACTAAACATAATTCCTACTACCCATGGCGCGATTTGCATCGCTTTCCGTCAGAAGATCCCTAATCGTCACGCTGGACAGGCGGATTTACAATCACAGATGTTTTTGGAGATCTGCACCAGTGACGCTACTGCCCATCACTGGGATTACCCAGTGAGTGAGCCGATAGTGCTGTAGTTTTACAACATCCACGGTACGATACGGATTGGTCCGGTAACCAGCACAGGCACTACACATACATAAATAAATACTGTATATATGTTCAGTATGTGGTGGTTGTTAGTGCTACTGTCCTGGCTTCGATTGAAATGTATCCGAAATAACTACTACGTCTGTATTTACGAACTACGCTCAATGTCATTTCCAGTGCCAGTTGGCTCTTAATAAAACAAAGCCACTACAACAATGTACGAGGAAAGCACTTTCCTTAAAGCAAATTACCGGGCGCCTGTAAAGGGTTCATCTATTTTTATTGTATGTCACCCTCTTAGATGGTAGCGCGTGGTGAATGCGTAAGGATCTCCGAAATTCCTAAGCTTACGGTAGAACTAAAAATTTGGATGTAATTTTTGTTATAATGATAGGCATTTTCGTTTTATTTGACCACTTACAGGCACGTAATAGAGCTTTGGAATCTGGAATAGGAATTGGAATATTTGGAGCATACGATGTCGAATTTATATAGCATGATAATAGCGAAGTACTTGTTAAAGTGGATTTCCAAACAGAGAACCGCCTCCGTGGCTCAATGTAACCAATGTAGGGTTTATGAAACGAAGGTGGTTGTAAGTAACATGTTTAGTACTCGGTTTGGTTGTTGGTAGGGCATATTAAATGTCCGCCTATATAGCTAGCTACCACCATCTTATCTAAGTCTGCCGCCAAACAGCAATGTTAATAGCATTGTTGTGTTCCGGTTGTCACAGATAAGATAGCCAGTCGCCCCAATTAAGATGGGGTTTCCGGGTCAGTACGCTACCACCTTCGGCCTCGTCTTCACTTAACATCAAGTGTGATTGAGGTCAAGTGCTAACGTGTGCTCCAGGGCGGTTTCCGATCGATCTATTTTATAAATATTACTATGTGATCCGTTATAAAAGAGTTAATAAACAGAATTGATATGTGCAGCTCGGCCTTATCATTGACACGCATGTTACAGTACCTAATATTCGAAATGGCTTTACCGATTTTTATCAATTATGGTTAAGAACTGCACTCAAGTCGTACCACGCATTACTGAAACGTCCCGACTAAGACTGGACACACACACACGCACACACAACGCCATCAATTTTTTTACCGCTTTTTTACCGTAAAGAAAAAAAGGTAAGCGAAATAGAAGGTATTGGCATTGGTAGTTTCTTTTTTTTTCAAAACCATTATCGAATATATCGTTGTCCTTTGAAGTCAAAGTCAAAGATATTTATTGCAAAACTATAGGTATTTGACAAGTTGGTAACATTACAATAATAGGTTCAGCTATAGCATACCAGTAAAGGCGTACAATAATAAAATTAAATAATTAATACCAAAGAATTAATCAATAAATTACCAAATTCACTAAATGCTAAATAATTAAATGTCATCGTCAGATCAAGAAGTCAATTAAAATTTACAGATTATCACAAATTAGTCAATAAGTATTAAGCCATTATATTTAAAGTTTATTACATACATTATATCTAATTTAGTCATAACTTCAAATTTTGCCTTTGTTGTCAAAGAATTCCTGAATAATAATAATAATAAATAATAAATATTTCGGACACTTACACCAATCATCTAGTCCCAAACTAAGCAAAGCTTGTACTATGGATACTAGATAACGGATAAACATACATAAATATTTATATAAACATCCATGACTCAGGAATAAATGTTCATATTCATCACACAAACATTTACCCGTCGCGGTATTCGAACCCGAAACCGTTGGTTTCGCTGATAGGGTCACTATCCACTATACCAATCGGTCGTCAATACTATAAAATACTTTTGAGATCAGCCCATATTGTTTACTGCTGTTTTAAAATTCCTGATATTCAGGGATTTGTATGTATCAGGAATATTATTGTATATTTTTATACACATAAAATATAGACCGTCGCAAGGTCGCCTGTCTCTCGGTCTTTTACATGATACATTTCGGGGAGTGTGCGTTGGAATTACACAATCCTATTCCACCATCGCCATTCCATCTTCGGACTACTAGGCGCGGGGAGGGATTCCAACCGTATGTAGTTAACATACCGAACATTCGCACTAAGCGGTTCGATTCTTCATTCATAATGCGAACAGCCAAGGCATGGAACTCCCTTCCGGCGTCAGTCTTTCCTGAATCCTACAACCTTGGGATCTTCAAGAGCAGGGTGAATAGGCATCTACTGAGATCGCGTGCTTCATCTTCGGCCACATCATCACTTCCCATCAGGTGAGATTGTGGTCAAATGCGTATCCAGTTAACCATAAAAAAAAAAAAAAAAAAGACTTTTATGATATAATGTTGTCCTGTGCCCATAAGTATATATTAGTTTGTTGTCACGCCTAAAATTTCTATTAAACATATCTGCGGATTCAATTGACGATGGCCTTTGTAGCCTATTATTCCACACAATTACATCATTAAATTGAATAAATTAAAAAAACTTGGACAAAATATGGTTTCCAAATAAAAAAGGTAGGTGAAATAGAAGGCATTGGTAGTTTTTTTTTTCAAAACCATAATCGAATATATCGTTGTGTCATTTGACTGTTGCCTTTGTAGCCTATTCCACACAATTACATCATTAAATTGAATAAATAATAAAAACTTGGACAAAATATGGTTTCCAAATAAAAAAAGGTAAGTGAAATAGACGGCATTGGTAGTTTTTTTTTCAAAACCATAATCGAATATATCGTTGTGTCATTTGACCGTTGCCTTTGTAGCCTATCCCACACATTTACATCATTAAATTGAATAAATTAAAAAAAAATTGGACAAAATATGGTTTCCAAATAAAAAAAGGTAGGTGAAATAGAAGGCATTGGTAGTTTTTTTTTCAAAACCATAATCGAATAGGTATATCGTTGTGTCATTTGACTGTTGCCTTTGTAGCCTATTCCACACAATTACATCATTAAATTGAATAAATAAAAAAAACTTGGACAAAATATGGTTTCCAAATAAAAAAAGGTAAGTGAAATAGAGGGCATTGGTAATTTTTTTTTTTCAAAACCATAATCGAATATATCGTTGTGTCATTTGACTGTTGCCTTTGTAGCCTATCCCACACATTTACATCATTAAATTGAATAAATTAAAAAAAAATTGGACAAAATATGGTTTCCAAATAAATTTCGCATGATCCCGCCAGTCGCATATCAATCTTCGTGCGGCGCGTGCGTCGATGATGGTTTGATAAAGAAATAATTACACTACCTATGCCAATAACTTCTATTTCACTTAACTAATATGCCCTATTTTTTCTGTTATGGTAAAAAAAATCATCCGGTATAACACACATCCTTTGTTGTGGGTTAAAATTATGAATGCCTAAATATCGCATCTACTTTATGAGCGAGTTGTTAGTGAAATATTAAAATTCATCCACATACCGCATTAAGAGTATTTGAAAACTTTCCCGCAAATGCATTTTGGTTTTATTAAAAACTCAACTTCGGCTCGCAGTTTTAAATACTGTACGTTTCTATTTGTATAATGTGCTGAGAAGTTTTTAAATCTACTAATGTGAAATGCGAAGAGGTAGTAAGGTTTTGACATTTTCTCTACAAATACATTTTATTGCACAACGGAAAAGTAAATATATTTTGTAGAAAGTACAATTTGGCAACCTTTATCAGTAAAAGCGTCTTTACCGTTGAGCCACCGACGCTCCATGCTTTATATCATCATCATCATCTCAGCACGTAAACATCCCACTGCAGGGATATATGCCTTCCCTCGTATAATGAAGGAGTATGGGCTATAGTCAACCACGCTGGTCCAATGCGGGTTGCAGTTGCATGCAGGTTTCCTTACGATGTTTTCCTTCACTGTTTAATTTTGTTAGACCTTCACGAAGCACGAACAAGGTCGTGCAACATCACTATAGACAATAGACAAGAATATAGTCTTATTTACGGAACCCCCCGTCGACCAACCACCATCTTTAAACAAACAAACAAACAAAATATTCTTTATTGTACAACAATAAGAAGCATAAAAAGAAATAAGAAAAAGGGGATAGTATAATTTGGCGGCCTTATCACTAAAAGCGATCTCTTCCAGGCAACCTTTGAGTTAGGAAGCATTATGCACATGACATGTAGGTAGCGTGCACGGTAAACTAATTTTAATAAAATAAATAAATCACCCATATCAATACATACGTTAATTGAATACATACAAACACACATACATAATATATGCATAATAATACATACATAATATATATATATATAAAATAATACATATAATATATACCAATTTAATACCACATGGCGACCACTTACTTTATCATATGGTGACCCTGCCAGGATGATGGTAGCTACCTAGATGGGGCTCTGTTTGCGATTTAACAATGTCGGGAAGCTATACAAAATGGTATTAAACTCTCTCAACTCAATCCTGTTAGTTTTCAACTTGTTTCCAACTAATTTTGCTACCAGTTGTAGATGTGCATTTTAATTTTGAGTGCAAAATATTCGTTAACAGTCATTGTTGCGAGTCCATATTACATTTTTATGGTTTTTGGAACTGCCTCCGTGGCTCAATGTAAACAACATTGGGTTTACGATTCGGTGTCGCGGGTTCGATCCCCAGTGGGGTACATGTTTAAGTACCCGGTTTGGTTGGTGGTAGGGCATTTTAAATGTCCGCCTGGCTAGCTACCACCATCTTATCTAAATCTGCCGCCAAGCAGCAATGTTAATAACATTGTTGTGTTCCGGTTGTCAAAGATAAGATAGCCAGTGATTGAGGTCAAGTACGAACGGACGTAAAGGCAAATTTTCTAGCTGAAACGATTTTGATGAAATCGTCCACGCGAACGAAGTCGCGGGCAACAGCTAGTTATTAAATAGTTATTCGAAAATGTTCTCCAATAATTAGATCCATGTACCTACGTGCTTCATGCAGGGTATCTGTTTATTCATTTCGATTTGTATGGCATACTGTGCGAGATAATCCCTCTTTAAAGCCATGTCTGGGGGTCTACTCTTTAACGAAAATAGCATCGGACGGCCGTAACTTAGGACTATTTATTTTGCTAGGAGTCCTTTATTTGCATAACTTCAGACGTTCCTTGCGTCCCATACTAACATGTGATGTCCAACTTTATACAACAAAAGTAAAATAATGACGATTGGTTTATAATTGACACATCAAACTGCAAAAGAAAAAGTCCGAAGTTACGGCCGTCCGCAGTTTTTTTCTTTAGAGAGTAGACCCCCTGTTGCGGGTCGATTTGATCGCTTGGAAATTTACAGGTTAATCTTATTTCTTTATATTAGTATAACCCATAAGACGTCGACTGCTGAATATATGCCTGCCATACATTACCAGAGGGGCCAGCATCCCGCAACACTCGTTGGACGTTCATAAGTGCGCTTGCCAATGCCCTGTTTCTACGCTGGAACGTCTGCCCCTTCAATCTACTAGGCTGGGATTTGTCGCTGACTTTCGTTCTTTTTTTTTTTAATCACACCTGATGTTAAGTGAAGATGAGGTCGAAGGTGGAAGGTTCTTCTGCAGATTTCTTAATTAGAATAATATTATCTGATTAGAATAATAATAACATTCACTCTGCTCTTGAAGAACTCAAGGTTGTAGGATTCAGGAAAGACTGAGGTCGGAAGGGGGTTCCATGCCTTGGCTGTTCGTATGACGAATGAAGAGTTGAACCAATTAGGTGGCATTAGTTCAGGCGGTTAGAAGTATTTATTTATTTATTTTATTATTAATAATGATTTTATTTTTAAGTATTAATAAGAATAAGAATTGTTTATTTAACCCATTTAGCGACACACCTGAATGTACAAATTCGGTCTCGTTTTCTGTGGGTTATAGTATATTTAATTCACTTTCAGGTAAATGCTTAAAACAAACCTTTGAACATTAAGATCTTTCATCTAAACACCGCAAATGAAATCAAAATTCTCAGCGGAAATATGAAATCAAATTTTATCCTATAAAAATCTGCTACAGCCGAGAGCTCTTGGGTTATCAAATAAATAAAGTTAAACTCGATAAGTTTCAGTGGAAATATCCCACGGGATTGGAGCAAAACAACGGGAACTTGGGGAAAATATGGGGGTCTGTTTTGGGGGGATTGAGCGTGACAAAACGTTAAACAGTCGAATTCCCAATGGTTTACCCGTTTTTGTTTACCTGTTGTTTGGAAGAAAAAGTATACACGTGCGTAAACTTACTACTTATGACCTCACTATTCTGTTTTAGACAGAGATAAGGGTATCAATGGGTAAGCTATCATACTTTCGAAACTTTCTTGCTCGAATTTCAATTGTTCGAAAATGGTAATAAGAAATTTCAATTGCCAGAGTGATTATTTTATATATTTTTTTTTCTCATAAACTTATTTTATATATGTTTCATATACTAGAAAAACGGTTAACCGATTATCAGAACTACTTTTTTATGTTTGACAGATGTTTTACTTACCATAATTTAAATTACTAGAATTATTTTACGTAGAAGTTATAAAATAATCAAAATTCTGAGGGAGGTTTAGTTAAGGTTAGGTTAACTTTGTTTGTTAATTAGGTTAGGTTAGGTTAGAAACATGCGGGGTGTCGACGCCGTCGCGTCGCTCTCAACCAATCACGATGCAGAAAAATCCTTCGGACCAATGAGATGGCCCCACGCATCGCGACCGGTCTCGGACCCGCGCCATTACTTTACTCGCCCTTCGGTGTAACGCATCTTTTTCCAAAATATCCAAATGTAATAATTAGAAAGTGAAATTAAATAAGTTTAATTCAACTCTTTCTTTCTTTGTTCGCATCGCGAACAAAAAGTGGCGACCGTGACAGGACCTGCAAACTAAGCGGAGATTCAACAGCCAACGAGTGAAAGCGGAGGCTCGACAAAGGTCACGCCACGTCAGCGTCGAGTGTTTCGAGCAGCGCCTAATCTTTTCCTCTGGTAGAATACGCCAGAGAGGAGCTGTCTACTAGGAGCACCGCCGCCGTCATCGTGCAGCCAGACCGCCCGTCCTTCGCCGCGCAGTACTTTCCCGGAGAGGTCATACCAAGGACACTCACGCCTATCTTGCCGTCGACATCCCGGAGCCGGAGCTACGCCAGCTTCTACACGCTTCGCTTTGCCTACCTGCCAAACTGTGAGCCCGTTCCTATTATTTTCCTAGTTCTCTCCACTTCTATCTGTGCTAATATCGAGTAATTTTCTTGAAACGTGTGGTGATTCTATCCAAATTGAGCCTAAATACCTAAGTCTAGCTCACCACAGGCTAATTTGCTATCTTCCCTGCATAGTAAACTATTTCCAAAATTCGTGTTGACTACCTCCATATTGCAAGTCCGAAATAAAAATATCCATAATTATTTGCTAAAGCACTACAAGCACTATAAAGTAATTCTATACCTAATTACAATAACGTCGTCTATATTTCTTAATCACCAGTACCTAAATTAATTATCTATCCCAAACATTTAGCTAAATCTTTCAACCACCATTAGATCTCCATCTCCCCGCTTAACACGCATCTTTACTAGTTGCTTAGCAGAATTTATAACGGTGTTTCCAGTGCAATCCTGCGCTGCATACCTACCTAACCTCCGAGTGCATCGGCCGGCCGGGCGATCGACCGCGTGACGTCACCTATTGTCTCCGTGCCTGCCAGCCAGCTGTTCGGAAGTTACCTACGAGGCCACACCGGTTCTGCTCAGCGCTGGATTACGAAGCGAGGAGCGTATCGTATTCTTTCTCACTATTTATTTAATTTATTTTCGATAACTAATCGCAATGACTGCCGAATTAAAACTAAAGGAACTTAATCTAAAGCGCGGTTCCATTAAGGGACGCGTTACTAGATTCAAGTGTTATTTAGACACAATATTAACCTTGGAAGAATCTGTTTCTCCAGTCGAGGTTAGCAAGCTTGCGATGAAATTATCCCGTATTGAAGCGTTATTCATTGAATTCGACGAGTTGCAGAACCAAATAGAGGTACTAAATGAACTGAATCAAGCTAATGAATTAATTACGCGCGATTTAATTGAACAAGAATTTGATAATTGTATTTCTATTGCTCAGGACTTTCTCCAATCGCATAGCTCCTCCTCCAAACTAAAGAATGAACCTGAGTCCAGCTGTTCTCATTCCAATTGTCATCATCACTCTCACGACCATAACGGTTGTGATAATTTGGGTTTTAAATTGCCTATTATTAAAATACCTAACTTTGACGGTTCATACTACAAATGGCTGGAATTTAAAGAAACCTACTGTTCTCTGATTCATGACAATCCTAAAATTAAAAACATTCACAAATTTCACTATCTCAGTTCTTATTTGGAGGGCGAAGCTGCGCGCGTTCTTAGCAATCTAGAAGTTTCAGACAAAAACTATAGTGAGGCTTGGTCACTCCTCTGCAACCGTTATGATAACAAAAGACAACTTATTAACAATCATTTAAAATCTTTATTTAATATCGAGTCCGTTCGGGAGACAGATAAGTCTCTTCGATTTATTATCGACCATGTAACTAAAAACCTACGTGCTCTCAGCACACTAGGACTACCTACAGATAAGTGGGATGTTCTAATCATTCATATTCTTTCTAGCAAACTGGACAACAGCACAATTTTCAAATGGGAAGAACACAGAAACTTCATTTCTGAAATACCTACACTTAACGAGTTCTTCTCATTCCTAAAAAATCGTGCTGATGTACTTGAGACGGTGAATCGCAACAAGCTAGACTATCAATCCAAGAACAAACAAGCACCTATTCCTACACCCCAGTCTAGGACGCAAACGAAAGCCTTTATTGCTACTTCCAAGGCGACTACTCCTCTTCCTAAGTCATACTTTGAATGCATAGTGTGCAAGTGTAATCATCGCCTGTATGAATGCCCTTCATTTAAATCAAAAACTCCGGAAGATAGGAACACCATAGCATCAAAATTAAATTTGTGTCTTAACTGTCTAAGATCTGGCCACAATGTACAAAGCTGTAAGCTACCAGGCTCTTGTCGCTTATGTAAACAAAAACATAATTCTTTATTACATGTTATGCCTAATACAACCGATTCACTCACTCCCCGTAATGAGACTATTTCTATGTCTGTGTTGTCCTCTTCTGAAATTCTATTATGCACTGCAAAGGTGCAACTATCCATCCCCCAAACCCAAAAAACTATGACCGTACGAGCTCTACTTGACAGCGGGAGTCAGTCTTCGTTCATCACTGAAAATGTGAAACTAAGCTTGAACCTGTCTCCTCAGCCATCAAATGTCAGTATAGTTGGTATAGGTAACAATCAATTAAATTCGAACCCAGAGCGCTGTGCTCTCCACCTACAATCTAAAACCACTTCCTTTAACGTATCTATGTTTTGTCTAGTTTTGAAAACAATAACAAATAATATACCTAAAGTTGCTTTCGATATTAGGCATTTCAACCTACCTAGTAACTTCGAATTAGCGGACCCTAACTTCAACGAACCATCCCCTATAGACATGCTCATTGGTGCTGACCTATTCTGGGAGTTAATAGGTGCTAATCAGCACTCTTTAGGGACTACTTACCCTTTTCTTCGGAGCTCCAAACTAGGATGGCTCGTCGCAGGTCCACTGCCTATCTTTCCAAGTTCTCAATCTCCAACCCCTAAACCTATTTTGTGCAATTTCCTAATTAAAGAGGATTACTTACCTAACCTCGACGAACAATTAACCAAGTTTTGGGAACTGGAAAATGTACCCCAAATTCACCCCTATACAGAGGAAGAAAAGCTCTGTGAAAAACATTTCCTCGCTAATACTAGACGTGAAAGTGACGGCCGTTTTTGTGTAGCCCTGCCTCTACGGGACGAGCCAGATTGTCTCGGCGACTCCTACTACACTGCTAAAAAACGACTATTCGGTTTAGAAGCTCGCTTTAAAAAACATCCCGAGCTTAAAAGTCTATACTCTCAATTTATACATGAGTATGAAGACTTGGGCCACCTTTCAGAGTCTACAGCAAAAATACCTACCAATTCTTATTTTCTTCCTCACCACCCAGTTATAAGGGAGAAGAGCGAGTCGACGAAGCTTCGAGTCGTCTATAACGCTTCTGAGCCCACTACTTCTGGCCTATCGGTCAATGACCTCCAAATGGTAGGACCCACTATTCAAGATTCTTTATTTAATATTTTATTACGTTTTCGTCAACATAAATATGTTTTGTCAGCTGACATAGAGAAAATGTACAGACAGGTACTTGTAAGAGAGTCTGATAGAAACCTCCAGCTCATACTATGGCGAGACAATGAAAATGAACCTATTCGTACACTACGGTTAAACACCGTCACCTATGGGTTTGCTAGTGCAAGCTTCCTTAGCACTAGGTGTATTTGGCAGCTAGGGGAGGAATGTGATGACCCTAAAATCAAAAATATAATCCAAAAGGATTTTTACTGTGATGATATACTAACAGGGTCGGATTCGAAAGATGAATTACGTCACATTCAGCGATCCGTGTCAGATGCATTAGCTAAGGGAGGCTTCCCTCTTAGAAAATACAGATCTAATATGCCTGAACTTCTATCTATCGATTCCACCAGTCCTGAAGTATCTAACCTAATAATCAGCAATGCCACTAGTACCTTAGGCATTGGCTGGTCCCCTTCTACTGACGACGTCCACTTTTCTATTGAATATACACCTAATTTACCTATAACTAAAAGATCAATTTTATCATCCACATTTAAAATTTTTGACCCCCTTGGATTACTCTCATTATGCACTATTAAAGCTAAAATTTTATTACAAAAACTATGGGTCAACAAATTAAACTGGGACGAGCCAGTTCCTCAGCCTATTCAAACTTCATGGCTAAAGTTCACCCAACAAATTAATTTACTCTCAACCCTAAAAATACCTAGACATGTTTTAGCAATTGAACCTACCTCTATAGAACTTCACTGTTTCTGCGACGCATCACAGCTGGCCATAGGCAGCTGTGTCTATTTAAGGTCCGTAGACAGAGAGGGCACAGTTCATGTCAACCTACTGTGCGCTAAAGCTCGCGTCGCACCTATTAAATTTTGCACCATTCCACGTCTGGAACTTTGTGGTGCTCTACTGGGGGCCCAATTGGCTACCGCTGCCAGTCAAGCACTGCGATGCAAAATTGATCGCCATGTCTACTGGTCTGATTCTTGCGTGGTGCTAGGTTGGTTGAAATCGCCTAATAAAACTAAAACTTTTGTTGCTAACAGGGTCGGGGCCATATGTGAACTTACTGACACTGCTTCCTGGCGTTACGTGCCTACCGCAAAAAATCCAGCCGATCTCGCGTCGCGTGGTGTAGACCCACAAGATGTCATGCTCTCCAACCTATGGTGGCACGGGCCAGCCTTCCTCAAACAAACACAGTCAACTTGGCCTGTTATCTCCCTAAAAAATATTGAGTTGCCTGAAATGAAAGCAGTGCCCGCTTTGGTGGCGGAGGCCATACCTACGGTACCTAATATTAATTTTGAAAGATTCTCCAAGCTATCTACTCTACAGAGAGTCTATGCTTGGGTCTATAGATTTTTTCATAATTGTAAAAATGCTAAGTCCAAAATATCGGGAGCACTACTGGTTCAGGAGCTTAACACAGCTCTAACTGTTCTCACTAAAATAGCTCAATATGAATCCTTTCCCAACGAAATTAAATCTATAGAGTCTAACAAACCTCTCAAAGCTAAAGCTACTCTAACTTCATTGAACCCTTTCCTCGATGAAGCACACCTACTTCGCGTCGGAGGACGCATCGATAACTCTACCTATACCTACGATAAAAGGCACCCTATTGTTTTAAAAAGTGATCACCACTTAACTAAATTACTTTTTCAAAGTGAACACACGCGTCTCTTGCATGCTGGTCCTCAGCATCTACTCGCCTCTATACGAGAGCGCTACTGGCCTATAGGAGGCCGCAAATTAGCGAGAGATATCGTACGACATTGCTTTGTATGTCGGCGTTTCAAAGGAGGGACTATGTCTAATATAATGGGCAACTTACCTACTGATCGCATAGAGCCTGATTTCCCCTTTTGTACTGTTGGCACAGATTTCGCCGGACCATTTCTAATAACCGACCGAAAGGGTCGCGGATGCAAAATAACAAAATGTTATCTTTGCATTTTTGTATGCTTTCGATATAAGTGTCTGCACCTAGAAGTGGTAAGTGACCTAACCAAAGATGCCTTTATACTAACATTAAAGCGATTTATTTCTCGGAGAGGAATGCCTAAAACCATCTACTGTGATAACGGTGGAAATTTTGTATCAGCTGCTAAAGAAATTAGCAACTTTCTACAGTCTAATAGTGACTCTATCTGTGACTTTGCTGCTCGCCGGGGCATTGAATTTCGGTTCTCTCCCGCGTACGCTCCTCACTTCAACGGTCTAGCCGAGGCCGGTGTCAAATCGGCCAAATTTCACATGAACCGAATACTAGGGCATTCTCACCTAACATTTGAAGAGCTGAGCTCTGTATTTGCACAGATAGAAGCTATCCTAAACAGCCGTCCCCTATGTCCCTTGAGCCCTTCACCCAACGACTTCCAGCCTCTTACCCCTGCTCACTTTTTGATCGGTAGATCACTGACGTCTCTACCTTCGCCGAGCTACGTGGACGCCAACGTGCATCGCCTCGACCGGTTCCAGCGTCTAGAGCAAATTAAGCAACACTTCTGGAAGCGGTGGTCCACGGAGTACGTCTCTGAGCTTCAGCAGAGGACTAAGTGGCAAGTCAAATGCAAGGAGCTAAAATTGGAAGACTTAGTGCTAATTAAAGATGATAATAACCCACCACTTCGCTGGCGACTTGGACGCGTAAGCGCTCTATTTCCTGGCTCCGACGGGGTTCCACGTGTAGCCGATGTTACGACTGCCAGTGGCACTATGAGACGAGCCCTAAATCGACTATGCCTTCTGCCTAATTAATTTTGAAAGCTACAGCTTTCAACGGCCGGGAGGATGTCGACGCCGTCGCGTCGCTCTCAACCAATCACGATGCAGAAAAATCCTTCGGACCAATGAGATGGCCCCACGCATCGCGACCGGTCTCGGACCCGCGCCATTACTTTACTCGCCCTTCGGTGTAACGCATCTTTTTCCAAAATATCCAAATGTAATAATTAGAAAGTGAAATTAAATAAGTTTAATTCAACTCTTTCTTTCTTTGTTCGCATCGCGAACACGGGGTGCGATGTCAGACAACCTCCTCGTGTGCTTGATGGCTACTTGTCCCCTTGGATGCGTCTGGGGGGAACGGTAGTCGTTGGGCCGGTGCACCCTGGGCATCGGTCAACAACTTCCCTTTTAAGGGTTCTTGTTGGCCGATGGCGAATAGTCTGACACCGGGGGGCTCCTCCGCGTGTCCCTCTGGTTTAGCAGAGGGCACTGCGGATGGAGCAGGAGACGCTCCCCTCCTGGTGGGGGAGTAAGGGTGGGCTCGGTGTGCACTCGCACTGCCGCCGAGCAGGCGTGGGGAGGAGGAACCTCCTGGTGGGGAACTTCCTACCCCTTGCCACCGCCGGGCTCGTAATCCGGGACCGCGGCTTTCAGCTGCAGTCCGGGACCGAGGGTCTTGGCTTAACCGCCCGGACCGCGAGGAAGGAAAACCTCTATAAAAAACCAGCCCAAGTCTCGGCTCCGAGGCCCGCCTCGGCGCCGAGATGCCCTCGTCGTCCCACTCCCGAAAATTCGTTTTCGGGAGTGGAGCGACGAGGGATGGTGGAGGGCGAATTCCACCACAGCGGGCTGCGGCGAGGAAGCGGCGCTCCCTGAGGAATGCCCATATGTCCATATGGGCAGGGGACGCCGTGGAATCGTCTGCAGCACTTGGGCGACCTCTCCTTGACGACTGCAGCTAAGGCTGCGGCCGTCGACGAGAGGTCGTGGTAAGCGGCCCTCTCCCTCTGCTCGCAGGGGGAGACGGCGGGAGGGTTGGGGGGGCGGTTTTCCCCCGCCTCCTCTCCGGGCCTCCCGCTGTTGCAGGCCGCTATGGTAGGGGACGACCTCTCTGCTGAGAGGTCGTAGCCGTGCGGGACGGCCACTCTTTGCCGGCCGCAGCCAGGTTCGAGCTGCGGACGCCAAGGAGAGGCCGTGGAAAGCGGTCCTCTCTCTTTGCGAGGTCACTCGCAGAGCGAGGGGAGATGCAGCCGCATGGGGGGCACGGAGGAGAGCTTATCTTTAATGATAGGCGATCCTCTGCCCCCCTACCCTGCGGGGCCGTGGGTGGCGATCCGGGGGGATCACCGCCCCACATAGGCTCCGCGAGAAGGCGCGCGCGGTGTTTTCCGCGCGCCTTCTAGAGGTGGCTGGACCAGGCGATTCCTCCCTGCTCCAGCCCAGAGGTGGGCCTGCCGCCGCTTTTGTCCTGGCGGCGGGCACCGCGCTGGCGTGGCTGCGGACGAATACCAGATGGTACCCGCGGCCACGCCGTCAACGGCGCGCGCGAGGGAACACCCAGGAGTTTTTAGTCGGTAGGCCGGCACCTTCTGTGCCGGAGTCCGACATAATCCGCCCCCCTCCCCCGAGGAGGGCGGATAAGCATGAGCGTTTCTCCTGGTAAAAAAAAAAAAAAAAAAAAAGGTTAGAAACATGAGAAACAACGTACGAGCCGAGCTAGCGAAGCGAACGTGCCATGGCAGCGGCCTGCGAAGTGCCAGAACCGAATCGCTCCGTTTTAGAAATCTATTCATTAAGTTCACTCTGTCACATAAGTATTATTACCTTTAAAGCTCTGGAGCAGTTTATTAATTCATTGTTAGTTTTGTGTTTGTATAATATTGTTAATAATATTCTGAAAACCAAAACGTCTGGCAATAGATGCTTCGGCTAAACATTCGGTTGAACTTTAAAACATATGTAAATAAAAAAAAATTACATTTGAATATCGTACATTCGAATTTCTGTAAAGTCCATTTTCGGTGAAATGAAACATATAGAAAACAAAAATATGGGAAAAGTTTTCGAACAATTAAAATTCGAAAAAAAAAAAATATTTGAAGGTACAGAAATAAACATTTTTTCATTTTCTTATTTACTACAGAACCCTAAAATCATCAATATCTGTTAACAATTAACGAAAATATGGGTGAACAAACATAAACATACAGACGAACTTAGAACTATTATTTATGGGATGGAATGCTATACATATAGTTTCACTTATAACACTGCATTATAAGGCCTTCCATTGTTTGCCCTTGTTTCATTTCTATTTGCCCCAAGTATTTTGCGATCAAATGGCGGATTCACAATCGGTGCCAAATACCCTCGGGCTATGTGCCCTGTCATCGGTTGTGTGGCCATCGAGTTGGGATTCAATTTTCGTTACGTCTGGAAAAGTCGATTTAACTCTGACTTGAAGAAAATTTTAAATCGAATCGATATTAGATGACTTTGTAGGTTTTGTTTCGGTTTGTATAATATTACATTACATTTAAATGTACCTTCCTTTTTTAAACAATAAAGCGTATTTGATTTGATTTGATTACAATTTTGGTGAATTTTTTTTTTATGCATAACGGGTTGGTACTTGACCTCAATCACACCTGATCTTACGTAGTTCACTCTAAAAGTTTTGCGTAACTTAAAAAAACAATATGTTATAACCAAAATATTATGTTTATTGCTTTTCAAAATACTCTCCTTTATATTTTAAACATTTATTTTTTCATGCGATCGAACCATTTTTTAAAACAGGAGGACCACAGATCTGAAGGCATGTTTTCTATGTGCTGATTGAACGCTATCACTGCCTCTTCGGAGTTGGTAAAAGTGAAACCTCTCATCAAATCTTTGATTTTGGGGAAAATTCAGAAATGACAGGGTGCTAGGTCGGGGCTATGTGCAGGATGGGTGACGAGTTGTACTTTTTCCGAAACTAAAAATGACTTTGTTTTGTTGGCCGTGTGTGAAGAAGCGTTGTCATGATGTAGGTGAACGCGGCTCTTTGGTCGTCTTTCGCGAACTTTTTCTAACACCCTGGGTAAATAAATGGTAGAATACGGCATTAATACTCTTTTGATCTTCAAGAGGAATTGTGCAGATGGGACCCGTAGCTGAGTCAAAAACGCGATCATTTTTTTGCCAACGTTCTGCCTCACTTTTGTTGGCCTGTTTTCATTTTCAAACACCCATTCACAAGATTGCTGTATTTTTTCGGGTACAAAACAATAAATCCACCTTTCGTCTCCTGTGACAATGTCAAAAACAGCATTAGAATGTCCGTGGTCGTATTTCAGTAGCATCTGTGAGCACCATTCCACGCGAGCCCGCTTCTGCTCCGCTGTCAGTTCATGGGGGATCCAACGACAACAAAGTTTCCGAACTTTTAATTCTTCGTGAAAAATTTTCTGTATTTGGCTCATAGCAATCCCTAATAGTCCTCGAATTGTCTTATAGGTAATCCGCGGGTTTTCTTCAATTAGCCGCTTAACAGTAGCCACATTATTTGCCACAAAAAACTTAAAATATATTTATTGTACGCAAAAATATTACATAATATATCAATGCAGTCCTGGCTCCTGAACTAGGTAAGACCTGTATATCAAAAGACAATTCCTTTCCACACAGAGTGACAATTATAAAGTACTAATGTCTTTAGAGTATTAACTTAATTATGAAATAATATGTAATGCTTACCTTCCCTCATTATACGAAGGATGGTCTATATCCCTGAAGTGGGATGTTTATGGGCTGATGATGATATAGTGCTTAAAATAATATTACACTTTAATAAGCTGATTCTATTAAGTTCTGTGGCAGACTAGGAACTTTAATCTAAGTTACTAGCAACAGATAATCTAAGCTACTAAAAAGAAGAGATGTTAAAAAATCCAATATCAATTACCTATTATGAAAAATGTCGGTAATATTTAATATTGGCAACTTGTAAATATATCTTATAGTAAAAATACGCCACCCAACTCACTTCCCTGAGGCATAGTAGCTAGTGCCCTAGTGCCATTGCCTCGCTGAATGCATAAACTTAGCTGCTGTGTAAAGTAGGCACCAGCTCTCACATCTCCAGCGGCGTGGACCAGTCTAATGGATAAATGCTTTACATTTTTTTTGTGTCAGAAGAATTGGCCCAGTGTCTCCACTGCAAGCATTCCAAACTCGCGGTTTAATGAGTGACACAAAAAAAATGAAAATGTCAACTGACAAAGTACTGGTCTTCGATTGATAGAGAATGCAATACAGTACGAGGCTAAGTACCCACTGTTTCACACTATAAAAACATTGATCGTTCAGCCATTTCTTTATTTCATTTATTTTTAATTTCTGTGTAGAATAGCTACACACACACACACACACCGGCCTGTGGTTCCGTAACGATATATTCTGCCGACTCTTTCTCTTCTTTTTTTAGGGCGAAGTAAAGTCAAAGTTTAGTTCGCATAAAAAAGTACAATCTCCAGGTATTAGAGTTAAAACAAGCGACATTTGAAGTGATCCCAAAACCTATAAAAGGTAAGGAGGCACTAACTCGATGTACCTAACTTTTATTAGAATTCTTAGCAGGCCAATAAGCTCACACTTGACTTGCGATGGGGGAACGGAAAAGGGAAAAAAGTCGGTGGACTGATCAAGTGGAAAATTACTTGAACGCAGCACGCCTTGTTCTTACATACAGTTGTTGCGGATGGCTAGCTTTTTGTTTTGAAATTTCCGCTTAAGTCCCTAGCAATACAATTTAGAGGCAAGTTTCAAATTTTATTGGACCAAAACTTAGCCACTCTAACAGCACTCTCTGTGGTGTTAAGGAGGTCATCAAAGGTGCAGCTGTCAGGACACGCGGAGCAAGACAAAAGGTGATCCATTGTCTGCGGGGAGACTCCGCACTCGCATCGATCACTACCGCCATCGGAGAAGCCCCACCTGCACAGATTATCTTTGCTGCGGCCAACCTGAGTCCGAAGCCGATTTAAGTATTACCATGTTGGCCATGGCTCCATATACCTTCTTATCATCGACAATACAATGTAAACAACATAGAGTTTAAGAATCGGAGGTCGCGGGTTTTATCTCACCAGCGGGGAATATGTTTAGTACTCGGTTTGGTTGGTGGTATGGATTTTAAATTTCCGTCTGGAGCTACCACCTTCTTATCCAAGTCTGCCGCCAAACAGTAATTTTAATACCATTGTTATTTTGCGCTTGTCAGAGAGTCCCCCAAATAAGATGCGGGTTTCTGGGTCAGTACGTTTCCACCTTCGGCCTTATCTTCACTTAACATCAGGTATGATTGAGGTCAAGTGCTAAACCATTGTCCAAAAAAAAATCTCAGCCCATAGACTTCTAATAACAGGCGAATCTTTTTTTTTTATTCACAACGGAATAGCACTAGACCTCAATCACACCTGATCTATCTTATCTCTGACAACCGGGACACAACAATGCTATTAACATTAACAATATAAAGGATAATAAAGCAAAAAGGTTACATATTATTCACTGATTGGAATATTTAAATTATTCTACTTAAGAGTAACTATGATATTCTAAATTGAAAAATACTGTAATGTCTTTATTTCCTTAAGTTTGCATTATAATTGAAATATATGGTTTTATGGCATGACATAACTTACGTAATGTGTGCACATTACGTAATGTGTGTATGTGTGTGTGTACACACACACACATACACACACACACACACACATACACACACATACACACACATACACACATACACACATACACACATACACACATACACACATACACACATACACACATACACACATACACACATACACACATACACACATACACACATACACACATACACACATACACACATACACACATACACACATCCACACATACACACATACACACATACACACACACATAAAAACATCTATTTTTTTAACCTAACATTATTTTCAATGTAACATTTAGACATGGAAGAGCGGGCCCTCCTGGCACAAGTATACTTGTATACTTAATAGGAGATCCCAACCTTAGTTTATAGTTTATACCTACTAAAGTCGAAAATAATCTTTTTTCATTTTCATTTTCATTTTTTCATATATAGATAAAACATTTATTCACTGCACGTACATGTAACCAAAATAGTAAATAACACAAAAAAATAAAAACATTAAATTCAATGGTAGTACACCAATCAAGATTTACTTAGCTGCTACATTGGTTCATCATCATTATCATCATATCTGCTACAGGACGTCCATTGTTAAACATAAGCCTCCGTCATGGAATTCCATTGGAAGCGGCCTGCAACCAGCGATTTTCCGCGACCTTTATCAGTTCGTCTGTCCACAGACGTCCTCCGAAGTTCTTCGAGCTACGTGCCCTGCCTACTGCCACTTCAACTTGCTAATCCACTGGGCTCTGTCCATGACCTTCGTGTGCCTACGGATCACTTCATTCCTGATTCAATCACGTAGTGAAACGCCGAGTATCGCCTTCGCCGTAGCTCGTTGCGTGACCTTAAGTTTTCTTACGAAACTAATAGTGAGAGACCAATTTTCATCTTCAAACGCTGAGGTATTTTGGACGAGAAGACGTTGCTACTTACTACTACTTAGGTTACTAGAAAATAAAAATAATGTAAATACGAAAGGCTTGAGGTGATTGAGCTTTATATACTGTCGCAGGTCGCAAATCTAGTTCAGTTTCATAGAATATTTTCGGTGAGATTCATTACCTCACAGATCTGGTTGACAATACGTAAGATACGTTGATTATACACATTTTATTTCGGTAATTACTAATTTCATTCTTCTTCTTCAATTTAAGAGCTATGCTCTTGTCGGTGGAGTAATGACCACGTCTCTCTACTTTCCTCTTGGTACGACACGGCATTCACCTTTTCTTTCACTTGGTCAAAGTAATTACTCCTAGGTCTTCCCCTTCCTAATTTCATTAATCACAACTAATTCCTAGGAGGTGTGAGCGTGGTAATCTGCATTACGCGTTTATAATTCAATTCAGACTCCACACTTTGACAAATAAGTAAGCACTATTAGTATTGATTTCAAAGAAGCTTTATTCTAAAATTGTTGTTGATGTAGTCTTTAACTCTTTGGAGTACACTTTTATATTTAATCGTCGTCCTCCGCAACAGTATGTCACAAGAAGGCTTAGCAGCATTATGGCATGAGACGTTTTTCTTAGCTCATTCAATTGATACCAACTTCACGGGGCAGAAAACACGTCTCAATTGTATGTGACTTATTGTATGGATGATTTGACGGTAGTGTAAGGGATTTACTCTTTTCCACGACGGCTTTTACGCCTCCGAGTTGAGCGTTTGAGCTCTTAATATTATTATGTTATATTTTTTCGAGGAATTGTTTCCTGAATTTTTACAAAATCTCATCATGAATAGCTTCTATTTCTAAAACCTCCGAGGAAACAAATGATTACATCATAGTAAGAGACTTTTAACTGCGTTTTTTATCTTTTTTTTAAGGAGAGTAGTCGAAAGCGTCTATGCCGTTCCCTTGGGCATTTCCATTAAGTAAGTGTAATGTTGTAGCAATGACTGAATTTGTTCATCTGGAGGTAAACCCCCAAAACATAATTCATAATCACCCTCATATTACATCATTCCCCTTAAAACAACAAAGTAACATGCTGGTATGACTTATTCAAATAGGACATTATGTAATTGTAAAAATTCGTGTACGATTCGGAGGTCGCGGGTTCGATCCCCAGCAGGGTACATGTTTAAGTACTCGGTTTGGTTGGTGGTAGGGCATTTTAAATGCCCGCCTGGCTAGCTACCACCATCTTATCTAAATCTGCCGCCAAGCAGCAATGTTAATAGCATTGTTGTGTTCCGGTTGTCAGAGATAAGATAGCCAGTCCCCCAAATGTATTGGGGTTTCCCGGTCAGTACGCTTCCACCTTCGACCTCATCTTCACTTAACATCAGGTGTGATTGAGGTCAAGTACCAACCCGTTGTGCATAAAAAAAAAACCATTTTTACACTGATTGCCATAGAATATAAAAATAATAACAATAAAAAATATATCTCTAACATTACATGCCATCAACATTACAGTTCATAATACTTATTTATGAAAAAATTGTTTGTTATCATTATTTTATTAATGAGTAAATCAAATATTGTAAATAAATTATTTCGGTTTCATGATGAAACTAAGTACCTATGGAGATACCTGGTCTATGTATATAATTATACTTATATCTAAGTAATGTAATATCTATTATTGTTCAAATCTCATTTGTGCCTTAATTGTGTTTGTTATCCGTACCTAATGTACCTAAGTATATTTTAAAATAACTCTACTGACATTCAAATACTACATTTCAACAATACCTACAACATTCAATTCCAACAATTACATTTTATTTAATTGCGAGCAATATCTATAACTTCAAGAAGCAGGAAAATTCGTTCAGTCCGTCTGCGTGTAGATGTAGGACGGTGGAATCAAACTTAAATTAAAATTAATGTATTGTAACAATTAAACCGCTGTCAAATGAAAAAATGTTATTGACATCTGTTAACAAAATGTCGGAGATAATGTGTAGCATTCAATCAAAGAGCGACCCTTCAAGGTTCTTACATGTCCTTCTCAGCTTACAAAAATCTGAAAAAATCTGACTATTTGAACTGTGCCCAGTGTATCTACAAAACAAGATTTTTTTAAATTTCCCTTTGTCAGTTTGACATCTGTTAACAAAATGTCGGAGATAATGTGTATCATACATTCAAAGAGCGACCCTTCAAGGTTCTTACTTGTCCTTCTCAGCTTACAAAAATCTGAAAAATCTGACTATTTGAACTGTGCCCAGTGTATCTACAAAACATGTTTTTTTTATTTCCCTTTGTCTCTATTTGACTGTAACATATACTCACAATGTACTGTATCCAGAAGCATGTCCATAATAATATTATCCAAATACTGACCTTCTTTACACTTTCTGACAAATATCACCGTATTGCAAAGGTCACCGTATATATTTCCTTCTTCCTTGTTTTGCAAACATATGTGTGTGTTTACAAAATGTATAAATAAATAATATATCAATAAATTTTAAATTGCTATCATCTACACGATGCTGTCATCAACTATTTCTACATATTATATTCCTTATATTTAAACTGTAGCTTCTACGACTACATCTGATACTACTTCATGTATATAACAGGCAGATTGCGTTGTTTATGTTAGTTTTAGTTTAGTTATTCCTTTAGTTTTATACTTAGTACTGAGTTGTTAGTAATTTGTGGATAATGCTGCCGTTTTTGCAATCATCTATACTTGTTTGTTAACAATGTTGTAAGTTATACACATTGTAAAACTGTTTATTGTCCCTAATAAATCAAAAAGAAAAAAATATCATCGCTCCAAAAATAAGTGGAACGTCTCTAAAAATCCTCAATGCCGAAATAAATAAACCGATTCCCAATACCAAAACAAAACCACTATATCATAATATTTCTATTCCCAAACCCTCATCACTTCAAGTCTCCAAGTTGCCAGGAAAAAATATAAATTACTCAATAATAAATGAAAAATATATTTCGCGAGTGATCTGGCGGGATCCGTCCGGAAACTTCGAACAAAACTTATTAGAAAGTTGCCCGAAGTATATTTTAGGCTGCGGACTTGGGTGTGTTAACTTGTTGCTCGAATTAAGGCTTTTGGGTGAATGGATTAAAGTTTTATATGAATTCTGATGTTGGAATATTTAGATAATGTAACGGCACGTGCCATTTGCCAATTACTTTTTCCCTGTTTGCAAGATATGGACTATATTTATGAATACTCAGTGTTGCAAATACCACTAGATTGACGTAAATCAATATGTCCGAAATCAGAAGATCATCGCTAATTTTAATCCTCAGAGAAATTTTTAAATTTGGAATCAGTAAGTAATAGATTAGAAATTGCATTTCATATCTGTTGTTTGAATTTGGAACTATCTGTGTCTGTGACCGCGACAATTTTACTTAATTTTTAAAAATACTGTGTTGAGGTTTTGCATTTTTTTTTTGAATTCAGATTTCAGACTCTGTTAAATTTAAGATAACCCTTTTTAATGCCAGACGCAAAATGAGCGATGTGTAGCGCCAAATCCGCTGAAGCGATTTCAAAACAGTTTTTATTTTCGACAGCAGTTTTCGTCTCCTTAGTCATGTTTGGTGGAAAATGCAGACCATGTAATATTAGGTCCTTACCTATGAAATTGGCGTTTTGTATGAAGAATTTCATTAAGACTGTTTTCTCCATACAAAACATTTATAATTTTTTTTGGGAACGCCAAATCCAAATTTAGCTAAACTTTGTGTATATTATCGGATAACATTAAGTAAATATAGGCAGCGTTAATTTTAAAAAATAACCGCTTTATAAATGTTTCAACGAATCTAAGATATGCTTATGGGAAGCACATGAAAAGAGCTCTGTTTAAATTTATTTTATTAACCCAGAATTTAAAAAATATTTCATATGAAACCTTGAAATAATATTCCATTTTCCAAATAAAAAACAAAATCGCAGGAATTGGTACACATGATTAACGAAGAAAAAAAACTCCAATTTCATAGGTAAAGACCCAATACTATAGGGTATTGAAATTTGGCATGAAGGGAGGCGATGTGGCATAATTGAAGGAATAAACACGAAAGTCATTAATTTCAAATCCCGTGTGACATACGAGGCAAATATTATATCCGGTTAGTTTGCATAGATCGTCTATATTACATACTTCAATTTGTCAGCTGAAAAACATTGTCAATTGGGATGTTACGTTCTAATCCCTCAGGGCATTCGTCCTACTCGCAGTTCATTAAGGTAAATATACACATGCTAGTAAGTAGCAAGAAAGCATGCTATTAATGAGCAAGTGCTACCGAGTGGCATGTGTGAAACCATTGCTAGTTACGAGCATGCTTATGTGAGCATGCTTACAAATTCCCCGCATAAAAAAAAGAAGGGGCGTGCTTTAAGCACACCCGAACATTGCTTATGAGCATGCTAGAATCGTCAGTTATTCGTTTGTGCAAGTCTTCGCACCAAAAATGGCCCAATTTCGGGCCCAAGGCACCAAAAAGGTCTTGCTTTTTTTTCTATCATTCTTTCTTGATGGCAAGACTTTTTGGATTTATAGATCATTGGTGTAAGTGTCCGAATTAAATTATTTTCACTATAGTCGATTTTAATAGTTATCTGCCCTTCATCCGCGTGGATTTACAATAATTACGTGGAAGTACAATCTAATTTTATCACGGTACAAAAATAGCAAAAGGAAAAGAAAAACATCTTTAGTTTGTATTAAAATACCTATTTATAAGTTGTGCTATAGCTATATCGATCACAATTCCCGGGTGTACCTTGACGCAGCGGTATTTTAAGAAACCGGCCAAGTGAGTGTCGGGCCATGCGCTGTGTTGGGTTCCGTACATTCCCTATATATGCGGATTTAGAAGGGTCTTTTAGTTGTCTAATCAATATTATAAATGCGAAAGTTTGGATGTTTTTTATTTGTTCGTTTGTTTGTTGCTCAATCACGGCGACACTGTTGAACGGATTTGGATGAAATTTGGCATACAGGTAGAATATACCCTGGATTAAGACATAGAATACTTTTTATCCCTATTCATTAATTTGTAAAATCTACTTACAAGTATTAACGAGTTGAATGTAAAAAAATGGTAGTCATTTCGAACACCTACTAAAATAAATGAAAGGATATGAAAACAATGCATTTTATTAATTTTAGACATCATGTTTCATAGTAACATGCGAATGTGTAGATTGGTTGGTGTAGTGGATAGTGACCCTATCAGCGAAACCAACGGTTGCGGGTACGAAACCCGCGAGAGGTAAATGTTTGTGTGATGAATACGAACATTTATTCCCGAGTCTTGGATGTTTATATAAATATGTATGTATTATATTATGTTATCTAGTATCCATAGCACAAGCGTTGCTTTGTTTGGGACTAGATGATAGGTGTAAGTGTCCGAAAAGAAAAAGTGAGAGTGGTGGGTATTAAAGAAGTAGCGGTACTGGAATTTATAAAAAAAAAGAAAAAAACATTTACTGCTTAGATATCTATTAACTACGCAATAGATATCTATTTTATGTTCCATAACGTCTGGGTTCATTTCCAGAGGTGAGTACAAGTTTGAATGCAGTTTTTCTTGTTACTAAAATTGATGCAAAGAGTATAGTAACTATTTACCGAGAAAGAGTGGCAACTCCGTGGTTAAATTTGCATGTATAGACAGTGCTGCTGCCAGCGATTGGTTGAGGAATTAAATCTATCTATACATACCTACGTACACTGATTATATAGGTAGAAACTGGGTTTAGAAATAGGTATTGTTGTTTATGAGGAAATTTTTATTTCTCATAACTAATTTCTTTAAATTAGCTATGAAAAACAAGTATAACAAAAACAAATTAACAAAAATCTGAACTTTTACAAAAACTTTCAAAAGGAAATCGACGTTGACTGAGAGCTCGACATGACATCACCCACCGGTAAGATGGCGGCTGCTGCCACAGAACACTAATAACGGTTAGTTCGTCAACCGCAGTTCAGAGGTCGCAGTCTGCTATGAAAATTGATGACATTTGAAGTGTGCCCCCCCTGAATTGATGACAGAGTTCCTGAGAAAAAATTTTGAAGTATATGAAAAAGACAGACAATATAATCATCGTCTTAGGGAATGGTCGTATCATTTCACCGCTCCTGATCACACCTCGTGGCGACCTTGATCGCTCGCGCGTCTCGAATGCGCATAACGTTGTCCAAATTGGGAATCATCTGTGCGCCTTAGCAACTACTTAACAACCATAGTGACCGATATGGAAAAGTGTGGACTTTAAAGAAGAAGTACTAGTGCTAACTACACCATGGACAAAACTCAGTTAAAGGAGGAAATAATAATGGCCCAAAATTCTGCAGGAGGCAACAACCAGGCACCAACCAACTTTTTTTTTTTTTTTTTTAATTAAAAACTGGTTTCGCGTTTGACTACAATCTCACCTGATGGAAAGTGACGATGTAGCCGAAGATGTATCACGCGCACCTAGTTATTGTATCGGGAGCAAAGGAAAAACGCTGCTTTCAGTTCACTGGCTTTATTCGCAAGAAGGTCTATCTATTAAATTACCTGATGCTATTGATGCTATTGATACGGCTTTTTTATATGTTAATTGTTCTTCCGCGAATAATCTTTGCTTTATAATGTCACTACGCAGTCCGCATACCAATTGATCTCGTAAATTGTCTTCTAACACTTCTCCAAATTCACAAAATCTGGTTAATTTTTTTAATGCCGCCACGTAGTCGCTGATGGACTCACTATCCCCCTGACGTCTCTACCTGAACAGGTACCGTTCCGCCATTTGTGATGGCGTCGGTTGTAAGTGCTTACGTAGCAACTCCACTGCCTCAGAATACGACAAATCCGCCGGTTTCTTGGGACTCCCCAGAGTTGCTAAGAGCTCATATGCACTTTCACCAATTACTGCAATTAGTGTCGGCAATTGTAGTTGCGGCTTAACCCCGTTAACCAGAAAGTACATTTCCAACCGCTCCACGTACGCTGTCCAGTTCCCGGACTTTACGTCAAATTCCCGTATCTGGCCCACTGACATTTTGTATCCGCACTGTAGATCTTCAGTTTCAGAAACAACTTCAATTTTAACTCCTGGCACACTTTTTACATCCATTAAAATCCTTGTCGCCACTATTGTATCGGGAGCAAAGGAAAAACGCTGCTTTCAGTTTACTGGCTTTATTCGCAAGAAGGTCTATCTATTAAATTACCTACTAACTTATATTATAATAATAAAAACGAGTTACCCACATTACACTAGTAAATGCCTATTCACTCTAGACTTGAAGATCCCAAGGTTGTAAGTGTCGGGAAAAACCGACGCGGGCAGTGAGTTCCATACCTTGGAAAATTTACAATACCATTTTAAGTATCACAAACATTATACTGGCTGTAGTGTTGATAATTTTTTGCTGCGGAGGCTGCTATATATTGGCAAAACTATATAGAAGATGCCATGTAAATCTCAACCGGAGGGAGATCAATCAGCAGGCTATTCGACGCTCATTTTTACGTCGTAGAGAAAATCGCGGAAAGGAGAAGAAAGGACGCGCAAAAGTTTAAGCAGGTTAGCGTTGTCTTAGAGAATAGTCGGATCATTCCACCGCTCCTGACCCCACCTCATCTTCGTATATCTTATAGTTTCAGACTTCCCATACTAACCGATCTAAACGCTGTATATACTACTGCCGTGAAATTTTTCACGTATCCGAAACCAGCCACTTAGCTTTCAGGGACGACGACGACGACACTATCGACACTAAAATGAGCACACGATGGGGTACAAAAAAAAAATCATCCCCAAATGGGGATGATAACGTACGGAAGGACCTAAATACGTCCCCTACACGTAAATGGGGATGATGGTACCCTAAACAAATATTTGTCAACATTTTAGGGTGTTACCAGACCAATCGATCGATTGTCGATCGACGGCATCGGTCAACGTCGATCGACTGGTCTGGTAGCTTTAATTGATCGACAGATACCGTTCGACTAACCAATCGATCGCTTGCCGTTCGATGGCACCGGTCGACGTGAGCGTTCGCAGGTGAGCGTTCGGCGCGCGGCGCGGCTGATCAAGCAGCTCGATCGACGTCGACTATTCCATTCTACCATCGATCGCTGTCATCGATCGATTAACGATCGATTGGTCTGGTAAAAACTATCGATCCACGTCAACAATTCCATTCGACCATCCATCGCTGTCGTCGATCGACTAACGATCGATTGGTCTGGTAGAAACTATCGATCGACGTCGACAATTCCATTCTACCATCGATCGATTGGTCTGGTAACACCCTTAGTTTACCACTTTGTCGGTGTGATTAATATGTATACCCATACGAAATTACAGCTTTTTAGAACTAAGATACTCTAAGCTAATCCTCGGACAGACAGCGGAACCTTGAAAAACTGCGTATTTCTTTCAACACTGCTAAACCACTTTCTTGGGCAATGACGTCACCTATAGCGAGTTTCCAAGTTTGTAAGAAACATTTAACAAGTGGAATCGCGCAATTGTTAAATGTAGTGCACGGAATCGAACCGACTTACGTCATAATCGAGCCAGCCAGCTGAACGCAAAATAGATATACTTGCCGTCGAAGTTTAATGTTCTTAGAGATGTTGGAGTTCCATTATGGGGTGTGGCCTTTTATTTTGTCCACAGAAAAATTGTGCTAGGTGCGATATTGTAGAAGATGTGTATCATGCCCTCACTAAATGTATTGGGTCTTTACCTATGAAATTGGAGTTTTTTTCCTTCGTTAATAATATGTACCTTACTCCTGCGATTTTCAAAGCTATATCCAAATTTGTTTCTTATTTGGAAAATGGAATATTATTTCAAGGTTTCACATGAAATATTTTTTAATATCTGGGCTAAATCACATAATAAAAAAAATTTGAATAGAGCTCTTTTCATGTGCTTCTCATAATCATTTCTTAGATTCGCTGAAACTTTTATAAAGCGGTTACTTTTAAAAATTAACGCTGCCTGTACTTAACTTAATGATATCCGATAATACACACAAAGTTTAGCTAAATTTGGATTTGCCGTTCCCAAAAAAAAATCAAAAATGTTTGTATGGAGAAAATAGTCTTAATGAAATTCTTCATGCAAAATGCCAATTTCATAGGTAAGGACCTAATATATGGAATGAGGAACAAATACGCCAAATGATGGAGCTGGGATGTAGGGTCCGAATTACGGAACGCCTCAAGCTTTTAAAATTTATATAAATTATAATTTTGCAACTGCAACAATACAGGGTGAACTTGAATTCGTGTAATTCCCATTAACTAGTGACGTCACTCTTGATTACGAACAACTTTCCCCAAGGAACAAAGTCAAAGTCAAAGTCAAAAATGCTTTATTTTGTAATAATAATAATAATAATTTATTTCCAAGAATATGGTACATTATAAGGTGACACATTTAGATCCATCAGCATATTCTGCCATGATTTGGCGTAGAAATATTTTATAGTTAAATTACATTACAATGTCAAATTACATAAAATTAAAAGAATAACAAAATTTAAATTTAGTAAATAATAGATAAAAATTTCACATGTCAATAAAATTACATTATAACATTTTACAATTTTCAAGTTGTCATTAGGTTATTTTTGTTGCAAATATTCAGTTACAGAATAAAAACACTTATCGAGTAGCCATTGGAACATTATTTTAGAAAATTTATTTTGGGGAAGTGACTTAATGTCGTTTGGTACTTTATTATACAATTTAATAGCCATACAGTATACATTATTACTATAGAGTTGTAATCTTTGCTTAGGTACAAACAATTTCTCAGGATATCTACTATTACTTTTTTTTAAAATGTGATCATTCAATGGAAATAAATTTGGGAATTGTTTGACAAATTTGGTTGTCTCGAATATATATTGACAAGGCAGAGGCAATATTTTAAGTTCCTTAAAAAGAGGCTTACAGTGATCCAGATATTTAGCTCCATACAGTACCCTGACACATTTCTTTTGTATTATAAATGCTCTCTGTAGAACCACTGAGTTACCCCAAATAATTAAACCATAGCGTAATATCGAGGAAACATAGCCATGATACGCGGACAATGCAGTTTCTGTGGAAGTTATATTTCTGAGTCTTCGCAAAGCAAATACGAAGCGGTCAAGTCTAGTACAAATTTTGTCAATATGAAGTTTCCAATTCAGATGGCAGTCAATGGTAAGGCCGAGAAAGACAGTTGAGTCTACATGTGGTATGATTATGTCATTGTAATTAATGTTTATGTTTGATTTAGTCGAATTATAAGTTTGAAAGTGTACAATTTTTGTCTTGTCTATTTACCTTTACCTTTACCTTTAAGCCATTATCGGCTAACCACTTCATTACGATACACAATTCATTATTAGTATCACTTTGTAATTGTTGAAGATTATTACATTTTATAACTAAAGTAGTATCGTCAGCGAATAGGATGCATTCATGTTTTAGCGTTTCAGGCAAGTCATTAATAAATAATAAAAACAACAAGGGTCCGAGAACACTGCCTTGAGGGACACCACGGGTAACAGTTCTTGGTGAAGAATTGAAACATAGTTTTTTATTGTTAATTAGTTTTGTGACTTCTGTATACTGCGTTCGCTCAGTTAGGTAACTAAGAAGCCATTTATATGCATTTCCTCTAATGCCGTAGTTTTCAAGTTTTTTCAGCAATCGATCATGGCAGACATAATCAAAAGCCTTACTTAGATCTAGAAATACTGATACTGCATATTGTTTGTCATTAAGTGTTTGCGTAATAAGTTTAACTAAAGTCAAGCATGCCAATGATGTTGAACTTTTCTTTCTAAAGCCAAATTGTCTTGTGCTTAGTGCACTTATATTTTGAAGGAAACTATCTAATTTGCCATACATCGCTTTTTCAAAAACTTTTGATAGTATAGGTATTAATGCTATGGGCCTATAATTATTTAATAAAAAGCTATCACCTGCTTTAAAAAGTGGTCTTATTATTGACAGTTTGAGACGATCAGGGAAGCATCCTTGTGTGAATGATAAATTTATGATATAACACAGCGGTGCTGCTATTAAATTTGCACACAACTTTAGTATTTTTGTATTTAGTTCATCATAACCTGTTGAATTAGTATTCTTCAAGGATTTTATTATTTTAACAATATCGTAGTGGTCTAAAGGAGACAGAAAGATAGAATTTACACTACGTTTTATGTTTAAATTAGTATTATGTGGTGCGTCATGTATTCTTGTCAGGTTTATAAAAAAGTCATTGAAAAGTTCACAAATGTCATCAGGGTTATTAATAGTCAAATTGTTAATTTTAATATGGTCTATTGACTTGTCATTGGTGTTGAAGTTTAAATTATTTTTTATAACGTTCCACGTGGCTTTACCTTTATTGTTGAGTTTACTAATATATGTCATATTATTGATTTGTTGTGATTTAAGTATGCATCGTTTTAATGTTTTAGTATAAATTTGATATTTGTATTTGTTGAAACGTTTGTTTTCAGATTCGTTTTGATATTTATAATAAAGCGAACGTTTCATGAAGCAAGATTTTTTAATTCCTTTTGTAATCCATTTATTTTTTATGGGTTTATTATTCATTTTTACTTTTATCAACGGGAAACACAACCTATAGAGCAAAATAAGTAGATCATGGAATATCTCAAATGATTTATTACAGTCTTTTTCATCGTACACTTCATTAAAAGTAGGACTAGATAGATGTCTTTGAAACTTCTCAATATTTTCTTGGTTATAATCTCGCCTTTCTTCGAACCAAAAGGAGTTATTAGCTCTACGTTTACAATTATTAACTGCCTTAGAGACAGCAACCGACATCAATTGACCAGTGTCATGATCTGAGAGACCCAGATTATGTACTTCACAACTTAGATTAGAATTGTTAAAATTTGAAGCTATTAGATCAATACAAGATTTTTTTCTCGTTGGTACGTCAATATGTATAGTTAAGTTATAGTTCGTCAAAAGTGATTTAAGATCGTTTGTTTCTGTGTTATGTTTTAAGATGTCAATATTCCAGTCTCCGCAAATTATAATGTTTTTGTTATTATTGTACGTTATGTTGTCAAGTAATAATTTTAGTTTGTGAAAAAATAATTTCACACTGGATTTAGGAACTCTGTATATGCATACGACTATTAGTTTATAATCACTGATTTCAATACCACAGCATTCAAAATAATAGGGAGCACTTAATTTACTAGTGATAGGAAGTGGCGCAAATTCCAAATCGTGATTTAGCAATATACAGGTCCCACCACGTCGTTGATTATTTCTCGAGAAAAATGCTGCTATTTTATAATTAGACATTTTTAAATTGTATTGTGAACCAAGTTTCATAAATGTTTCGCTAAGACAAATGACATTTATCAGTCCAATTTTTTCATTAAGTTCGGTAATTGTTGATTCAAATATCTCGTTTTTACTTAGTATTCCAGCAATATTTTGATGAAACAGTTTGATATGCAATGTGACATGACCTTTCATATTAGGGTCGAAAAAAAACATTTTCGGGTACAGTGTCATTAATGTCATTATTATCACTAGACAGATGTTTTGATAATTGAGATATAGTTCTGGTTTCTATTGGAGAGATAGTGGTTGTTGAATTGTCTTGGTCAGTTTGCATCTGTTTAATCAATTGGGAGAGACCCAAAAATACACTTCTAATACCTGATCTATTTATTTTTCCTGTAAAGTTAGAAAACATATCCAATGTTAAATCTCTGTTAGAATCAAAGACTATGGCATAATTATTAGTTTGTAGGTCCATAAGCAATAGATTACCAAAAATTTCTACTTTACAATTATATATGAGAGCGCCACAAATATAAGTTGGAAGGCATATTATTACATTTGTATGTGTAATTTTTTCAAGAGATTCTCTGAGATGGTTAACTAATAGAATATAGTTTTTACAATTTTTTATGTCTGTTTCACTCAAAAATATCAAACAAAAATCATTTATATTAAAGTTCTGTAATTTGTTATCTATGTTGTTTAAAAGTTCATTGATGCTACCATTAGGCATAGTATATCGGCAGTAAGTGACATTGTGTTCAAATGCACTTTCTATATCCCTTAAAGTACCGTTATTGTTCTCATTACTCAAGATGCATAATTTAACAGCCTGGTTGCTGGGTAGTTTAGAGACAACAGTCTCACGATTTTTTTGGGTGTTAATGATGCGCTGAGTTGTGTTGGCACCCGAAATGCTGCGAATCCGTACGACGTCATCCTGACTGGCATTATCTGATTCTGCTCTCGCATTACTGGCGCTTGATTTTCCATGGTTACTTGATGTTTGTTCTGACATAATAAAATCCAGTTGTGGTCTATCAATACTTTTCCGACGCTTGATAGGTGTAGATTTCTTTTTGGTTGAAGTGCAAATATGAGTCAGTGCGCCGATTACCCGTTCCTTATCTGCCAGTTGTTTCTTTAATGCACTATTTTCTAAAATCAGGTTTTCAATTTCCTGATCTGCCGATTGTAGTCTCTTTTCCAATGTACTAATTTTACTTATATATTTTTCCGTGAGTTCGTCTGTGACGGTACCCAAGTCTAAGTCGGGACAACTTGTATTTTGATGAAATATTGCATCATTAGTTTCCGTGTCATCGCATTGTAGGGATTCAAACGAATTGTCTGTGGAAATATTAATTCTGTAACTATTGTGACTATCATTATTTTGTGATGCCGATAACGATGTTGTAGGGGTTAATATATTATTTTCGTTATTGCATTGGTCTTGTTTACTCGTTGAAGCTAATTCCTTCTTTTTTCTAGTAGTTATATTGTGAGGTTGTAATCCCCTGTTTTTATTTGGCATTTCAGGTCTTCCATGAATGCAAACCTTACATTTCCACATTTTTTTCCTGTCTGCTGACATTAGTCGATACAACTTTTCGGATATTCCAGAGCAATTAAAATGATATCCATTGTTGCAAGTGTAGCATAAAATATATTTTTTAAATTCAAGTGGCGATTCACATATTTTACAATTGTTCGAAGACATTGTCACACGTATGAATTATAAAGTAAATAAAAAAATAATAAAAAAAAATAAAAAAAAAGTCACAGCTACACCAGGATAGAAGTCAGGACCGTCCAGAGCAATGATGCTACTTTGAACGTTTGTCCAAAGGAACTGTTAAGCGGTTTGGCGAATTTAGTAGTCTCTTAAAATCACTGTACATAGTTATGAACAGTCGATGAAGATGAATTGTTGATATTCGAAGGTAAACACAATTTAATGTTATGGTCGAGAAAAAAAAAGTCAATTTACGTACGATTGAATTAATTATCACTTAATGCACTAATCACTGTCCGTTAAATATGTAATCATAGTATTAGATAGTTGTTTATTAGGTAACTGGGGAATTGGCGAATCAATCAGTCAACATCGATCACGTAAACCGTTTCTTCATAAATCACTGTGTTTTAGCATAGTTTAAAGTTTATAACATTGTCACTATTTAATTATGTTGTTTATCAGTCATTGTTAACTTTTTCATTAGTAATTTTCACTGATTACAAATTAAAATGAATTTAAAACACAAGCTTAATGTTTACTCGACGGCAGCGCCATCTAATCCGAATCAACACCACTGACTTCACTAAACTGAAGAACTGAACTGTAGGTACACAGAGTACACTTAAAATAGTCAATTTTACATTTTTTAAGCCACTTCTTGTTCAAAATGCAATTTTCCCCTGAGAAGAACAAGCAAGAAACTCGAAGGGTTGCTCTTTTAAAATCAGGCTTTGATTTTACATAAAGGTTTTTATATTACAAAAAGGTTTTTTTATTTCATTATTTCATTATACCATAGTCGAATTCCATCAAAAGTGTGGAGCTTCAACAATTTTCGGCTGGTGATTCCACTCCTGATTAAGAACAGCTATGTACTACCATGAACCATAGCCGAATTCAGCCGAAAATTGTTGGGCTTCCATACTAAAGGTGGTTTCAGAATGGATTACTTTGTATGGATAATTGAAAATGTTTTGCTCGAATTCGACTATGGTTCCTTGGGGAAAGCTTTTTGTAATTAAGAGTAGCGTCACCAGTTAATTGGAATTACACGAATTCAAATTCACCCTGTATAGTGAGATTTATACACGCTGGCTGTAAATCCTAAGAACTAAAAAAAGCATCCAAATCGGTTAACAATTGACGAAGTTATCGCGTAACAAACAAAAAAAAAACTGTCGAATTATTCTTTTTTGAAGGCGGTTACGAAAGGAATCGATTTGATCCTCCACACAGCCAGGTCTTCTATTTCGCTTTTTTTTATGACCGAACTGAAATCGGTCAAAGGCTACCTACATCCAAACTAATATCTCCGACATGTCTATTTATATTGTTTATTTATAAATTTCTTAGAGATTTTATGATGCTCTCCAGACATTGACAAAGAAACATTACTGAAATCGAATACTATGCCAATTATTGCCCAGTCAATTACGTTCCCCGTCGATCCCTTTTGTATTCTTTTCTTTTATTATCGACGCTGACGAAGTCGCGATCGGAACGCGCTGGTTTTAAATAAATCAGTAGAAGGAAAGGCCGTACTAGCCTAGGGCAGAAACAAGGGCTTGTTAATATTTAAGTTTACAAACGGTGGACGGATAAATGGAAATATATTGGGATCTTGTGACATGTGTGCTAGGTGCGATAAATACTAGTTTGAAAAATACTTGAAAGAGAACTTAACTGTACTATGAATCAACTACCAAAAGAAGTGCAAGAAAGGTAAGAAATCAAAGTGAATTAACAAAATATAGCCAGCTTCACTAGTTAGGTATGTGAAAGGCGCGGTTGTACATTCTGACACCTTTATTGATTTCTGTAATCTATACATAACGACATCTGGTGTAAGATTTTGGAATCCTGAGTTTATTTGGTACAACGTAGGTTTTAGTTTTTGTTTATTAAATAAGTAATTGATTATGTAAGTATTTCATATCTGCATTCGTATTTGGCACAACCTGCCTGTTCTATAAAGTTATACTGCTATACCCAAGGTTGCCTGTAAGAGATCGCTTTTAGTGATAAGGCCGCCTAATTGTACTCTTTCCAGTATTGTGCTTTGTAAAATGTATGTTCTCCTTTTGTAAAATAACGTGTATTTGATTGTATTGTATGCCTAAGTGAAAGAATTTTAAAAAAATTCTAGTCTATTTAATAAACATTTACATAATTATCAGCTTTTTAACAGCTTTTACATTTAATTAATTACTATAACAGAAGCTATTTACTTTGATCTGATATTGAGAAAGAAGAGCATGTATCGCTTGGCTATATTTACCTAAATTTTCCTGGTAACTCATTAACAAACAATTGGTAACAACTCTTGATTTTCTTGCAATTTTTCATGAAATAAACTTTTTGACTTGACTCTGTAATAACTGATCTGATTGGCATTAATGTAGGACTCTGAGTTTTCGTAGCGTTGACAGCGTAAAATGTTCTTGCTATGACGGACCCAAACGCAGGCCAAAAAAATAAAGTGCTTCTTCCAATGTTTCTTTCTTTTCAGCTTTACAAGAAAGAATTACGAACGAAAAACAAAACGGGACACATCCTTTCTCCATTCTCTTAAGGTTCGACCAAAGTCTCAACTAGTAGAATTGGGTATTCTGAGAAAAGCCGGATAGACAATCACACACATCACATTCCCCTTTGGCGACAGAACTATCGCCTTTAATTCGTACTCTCCATAGAAGAATGATGTCCCGAAGAAGGTCTTCGCGAATTCGTTGAAGTTCAATTTGAAAACATATATGCCCTAGAATAGAAAAAGAATATAATTTTTAATATGGAGAAAGTAAACATTTGTTACCACTTCCATCTAGTTTCTTTGTGTCGAAGAAAATAACATTTACGGTATGGGACATATTTACATCCAATCGAAACTATAAGTCTGCATAAAGAAATACATATAGTTATACATGAAGTCACACCTGTTTTGCAGAGACCACAGATTTCCACTGACTACGATCATGACACACATCTCTTGCTTAATTTACTCTCATAAAGTTTTTTATACATGCTCTTCGGTATAAGGTACTTGACCTTTCTTTAAGACGTCCCCGATTTGACTGTTGAAATCAAATCAAATCAAATATGCTTTATTTAGCAGGTACACAGGGTACACTTAAAATAGTCAGATTTTACATTTTTAAAGCTACTGCTTGTTCAAAAGGCAATTTTCCCCTGAGAAGAACAAGCAAGAAACTCGAGAGGCCTCTTTGTAAAAAAAGGTTTTTATATTACAAAATTATTAATTATAATTTTGTATTATAATATTTCATTATTAATTGTGAAATAGCCTGGTTATGGAAACGGGCTGGTTATGTCCATGAATGTTTATCATCTAAATAATCTGATATTTTATAATATGCTTTCTTAATAAGTGTCTGTTTTATAGTATCTTTAAATTTATTGAAAAGAAGATTAAAAAGAAGGAAGAAAGCGTATACATAGCCCTGAATGAATTACTGACTTTGCGGAGGCGACTTATGTGACCTGCAAGTTTATCTTTATTTCTTGTATTGACATCATGTTTATCACTAGTTTTCCTAAATGATGCTATATTTTTTTGACAAATATTAGATTTTCAATACAAATAATAAATGAAAGGAGATATTGTCCAGATGATCGCATTGAAATTTTAATACAATCGGTTTAGTAGTTTATTTAAAATTAAGGTTAAATAGCAGAGTCGCAAGTTTTTGTAAAAGTTACATGACGTGAAAGTACGGCATGGTCTTCCCCTATCAACACTACCTTCGCATCGTAATCTCTTTCGTTAGTTTTCTATCACTCATCGTCTCCTGCATGCATGGAGACTATAAATTAGGATTTAGTTCTGAAAGCGAGCCATCGGATCACACAGACCATGTTTGATTTTATGTTAGTTTAGCATGCAGCATACATACACACACATTACACAGAGTTTATATATTATTTGGTATTTATGTCCCTCTCATTTAGCATCGGGGTTAATTTTGGGATCTATCAACGCACCGCGGAATGCCAAGATTCCAAGGCCGAAAATTAAAAAAACGATTGGAGAAGCCCTCCAGATTTAGTGTCATTCATTACGGTTGCCGCGCTTTTCGGAGGTGAAAAACTAACTAGTTACATAAAAACTATAAGAACTATATTGTGAAGCTGGGAAAACCACTTTCCAGAGTTTAGCGGTGTGTGCTCGGTGCAAATCGGTGTGTCTCCCAACGGGTGGGGTAAGCCTAGGCACTATTAATATTTATTTTCTTTATTTATACTGTGCGATTCATCTAGCCCTTTGAAGGCTGCAGCTGCGTGGAGAAATCTTGCTATTTACATCGGCAATTTACCAGCGACCTAAAATTCGGGATCTAAAGTATCGGAATACTTAACATTTGATCACTTCGAGCCGGATTTTTTCCTTGTTAGTTGTTGTTTGCGAGGGGCTATACATGTCACACTTATCGGTTCTTAGTTGGCGTTGTTTGTCGTGAATGCTTTGGCGGTTCATAAGTATACACGACAACAACAAATTCGGTAAACTTTTAACACGGCACATAACATTCAAATGTATTGATATATCCACACATATTTATCTGTCCCATATAATTTGTAGGTATTTATTGCAAACATAAACTTCATGCACTACAAACAATCGGTTAGTTTAGTGGTGGTCTTGTTCTGACACCCAGCGGTAAGGGTGACAGCAAGATTGTTGAGTTTTGTTTTTTGGGGATCGGCTTTCATCGGATCGGATTACATTTTTCATATACAGGTTCACAATATAGCGGTGTGGGATAGCGGTTACCTAACTAATTTTCCAATTAGTTTTAACAGTTTAGGAAGCCTTTTGAACTTATATACTATTTACCTATTTGTACCATAATTCTGGTGTACTTTGCTATTTTTGTTTAATTGGAGAAAATACATTTTAATATTTTGTAAAAATGGCCCCTAAGATTGCTCAATCTAAACGGCTTAACAAGGTCAGATATAATGTGGCCTTATTAAATATAGACTTAATATATGATCTTTCCCAGACAGACCTCTCTTCAGTAACAGACAAAAATGAGTTCAAAGTTAGGTACTCAGATTTGGAAAGTAATTATCAAGAGTTTTTGTCTATGCACCTTGAAATTCAGTCTCAGGGTGATGATACTGACTCGGATTCGGAGTGTTTTACTGATAAATATAAGTCATACAATAAAAAATACTATGATATTAAACGGAAATATTTGGAAGTGTTCCCAAGTTGTAGCGGCCAGTCATCAGATTATAGTACAGCAGTCTCGGATAATTCTAGTTCAAAACTACAACGGGTAGTCTTGCCTAGAATACAGTTGCCTACATTTTCAGGTAAACTTGAGGAGTTTGTTTCATTTATAGAATTGTTTGAATCTCTTGTAGGACAAGATTCTGCCCTCTCAAGCACAGAAAAGTTTTATTATTTAATGGGTTCTTTAGTCGGTGAACCAAAAACTTTGGTTCAACATCTGTCAATCACAGGGGATAATTATTCAGTGGCTCTAGAATTGCTTAAGGCCCGATATAATAATAAAAGATTGCTTGCGGACAAGCTCTTACATAATTTGCTCAATATTTCACATGTAAATAGAAACTTAAGTTCTTTAAAAACTTTTTTAAATACCCTGTTGGAAAACACCAAGGCCTTGGAAAAGATGAATTTTCCTGTGGCTGAATGGTCATATTTATTGTTTTTCATAAATTTTCAAAAACTTGATATTAATTTAAAGAAACAGTTTGAGGAACGGTTGATTGATAAAGATTTTCCAACTTTTGCGGATTTGATTAAATTCTTGGAAAATGAGGTGCGGATATTAGAAGCGAGTGCAGACCCACACTTGCACATGGGTAAATCTTCCAGTGGTCCTGCAAATAGGGCACATGCTAGTTTTCAAGGTAATTTTAATATGGGTTGTAAACTATGTAAAAAAGGGAACCACCATCTTTCTAAATGCGATAAGTTTTTGTCTATGAAACTTAAGTTTAGGAAGGAATTTGTTAAGATAAATAGACTGTGTTTTAGATGCTTATGTGCCCATAACATTAATCTGTGTACATCTACAGACACTTGTGGGAAATGTAGTTCTCCTAAGCATCACCAATTGATACATTTTGACTTGCCACAGCAGTCATCACCATCAAATTCTACAGGTGGGGTAAATTCGGTTCCTACCTCAAATTCGGACAGTAGGATAAATGTACCTGTTATGGACCACCGTGTTGCACCTAAAGTAAATTTTGGTGGGGTACCTTCACCAAATTCACACCCAACCAAGGGAAATATTCCTGTTGCTAATAATAGGGTACACGAGCCTGATTCCGGAAACAGCGATACGGTGTTGACATCTCGTGCGGTATTCCCAAGTACGTTTCAACGGACAGTTTTACTCTCAACGGCCATAGTGCGTATCATTGATAGGTTCGGTAACTATCAAGAAGTACGTGCACTATTGGACGGCGGCAGTCAAAGCACATTTATCTCGGAGGACTGTGTTAATAGATTAGGCTTGCGGCGTTTTAGAACGGATATGGTGACAGTTACGGGATTAAGTGGCATACCGATTAGTGGCTGCAGAGGAGGAGTCAACGTGACTATTAGCCCTCGTGAGGCAGATCAACCAGTACTAGCCACTACGGCTACGGTGCTTAATAAAATCACACATAACTTACCAAGTTATAACTTGCCGGAAAATTTAACGGATTATTATCGGGGTTTATATCTTGCTGATGAGCAGTTTTACCTCAGTCGGGAGGTGGATATTTTGATCGGTGCAGATTTGATGGGTGAGATAATGATCGGCGGCAATATAAAAATAAATAACAACTTGCCTAATGCAATGAACACTATTTTCGGCTTTGTTTTGATTGGTCCGGTTACTTACGGAGTTTCTCATCATAGAGATAATGCGACTTATTTATCGCAAACGTTTTTTACCAGTGCTACAGATAGAATTTTGGAGAAATTCTGGGAGGTAGAGGACATTCCGGACACTGTAAGGAATCCTAAGGATTTGGAATGTGAATCTCTCTTTCGAGAATCTTACTCGAGAGACGAGATCGGCAGGTATGTCGTACGTTTGCCTTTTTTATCGGATAGGCCGATGCTAGGCGATTCGGTTCCATTGGCTCGGAAGCGGTTCTTGGCCATGGAAAAACGTCTTACGGTTAACGACGTGTTACGGGAAAAGTACGTCAAATTTATGCGGGAGTATATCGAGATGGGGCATATGACTGTCTGCGACGACCAGTCAGAGATCTATACAGCGGGTGATGGTTATATCATACCCCATCACGGAATTTTTAAAGCAGACTCGGATAAAATCCGAGTAGTATTTGACGCTAGTGGTGCTACTACTACGGGAGTTTCGCTTAACGATTGCTTACATGCAGGTCCGAAGTTGCAACGAGACATCATGGAAATCGTCTGTCGGTTTAGGATGTTTCCATACGTCTTTACAACTGACATCAGGATGATGTTCAGGCAAATTATAATTTCGGAGCAAGATCGCAAATACCAACTTATATTTTGGAGGGAGTCACCGGATGAGCCCTTACAACTTTATCAGTTGAACACTGTGACTTACGGCATGAAGTCCAGCCCTTACCTGGCAATTCGGACGCTGAAGCAATTGGCTGACGACGGTGAGACTCAGTTTTCAGCAGCTGCGGAGTTGCTACGATCGTCGGTATTCATGGACGATATTTTGGGAGGAGCTGACTCAGTGGAGGAAGCTAAACAGCTGAAGAGTGATCTGAGGGATTTGGCTCATTCTGGCGGATTTGAACTGAGTAAATGGGTCTCCAACAGTAACTATTTATTAGAAGACATACCCGAGGATGATTTGGAAAAGCCAAGAATTTTTGATAACATGGACGGAGCCGAGTTTTTCAAAATATTGGGTGTCGAATGGGACCCCAATGGGGATAACTTTTCATACCATACTAAGTTGGATAGTAACGACGAGTGCACAAAACGACGGATTTTGTCAACCTTGGCTAGGACATTTGATCCTTTAGGATGGATCGCACCGGTGATATTTCAGGGCAAGGTGCTCATGCAACGGCTTTGGATGTTGACCTTGTCATGGGACGAAACGCCTCCGGCGGACATTGTGGCAGAGTGGAAAGCTATTGTGTCACAGCTGCCATTGATAGAAAACATTAAATTGGAGCGTTTTGCCTTGAAAGACAAAAGAACTTGCTCTTTACATGGTTTTTCTGATGCGTCAGAACTCGGTTATGGCGCATCGGTGTATTTGCGAACAGCGGACAATACTGGTGACGTCAAGGTGACTTTGATGATGGGTAAGTCGCGAGTGGCACCAGTAAAATCAAAACTTACGGTTCCCAAATTGGAATTGGCGGGCGCGGCTCTGTTGACGCGTCTTATCAAATATGTTGTAGAATCCTTAAAGAACGTCGTGGATATTGTTGACATTGTGTGCTGGTCGGACAGCACGATAGTTCTTTGTTGGTTACGGATTCCTCCACATAACCTACAGACTTTTGAGAGCAATCGGGTTGCACAAATCAATAATTGCGGATTAAATATTACGTGGCGGCACGTACCTTCGGAGATGAACCCTGCGGACGTAGCGAGCCGAGGTTGTCGAGCAGCGGAGATTCTCGTACATACCTTGTGGTGGGGACCGCAGTGGCTTTGTGGTCATACGGATACGTGGCCTCCTAATATTATAAAGAAATCGGAAAAGGACTTACCTGGTCTTCGGAAAACTGCAATCAAGGCGCACGTTGGTGTTGCGGAATCAGATCCCGCACTATTTAGTCGATTCAGCTCTTTTGTCATGCTACAATCGGTAGTAGCTTATTGTTTACGGTTTCTTAATAATACGAGACATCCTTCAAGTAAAGTCGTAGGTGTTCTGACGGTAACAGAGCGGAATGCGGCTACGGATCGGTTGGTAAGGATGGTGCAATCAGCGGAATTTACTGCGGACATGGAGTATTTAGAACGGGACAAGCAGTGCTCTACACGGTTACGGCGGTTGATGCCTTTTATTGATGACAAGGGGTTGTTACGGGTCGGAGGGCGACTGGAGCACTCTGCTTTGCAGTTTGAAAGAAAGCATCCATTGCTTTTACCTAAACGCCATCCTTTAACGGTTTTGATCATTGACCATTTTCACAGACTGTATTGTCATGTTGGATCCACGGCTCTACAAGCTATATTACAAAAACAGTTTTGGATAATTTCGGCACGGCAAGCCATACGGAGTCGCATTTTGAAATGTATTTATTGTTTTAGAACAAAGGCTAAGCCTACGGAACCTATTATGGCTGCATTACCAGGTGATAGAGTGAACGCCACCGGGGTGTTTCATACGGTTCAAACTGACTATGCAGGACCTTTTGCTATCAAGGCTTCGCGTCTTCGGAATGCTAAAATTTTAAAGGCTTACCTGTGCGTGTTTATTTGCTCATCATCCAAGGCGGTTCATTTAGAGGTCGTCGGCGATCTATCTACAGAAGCCTTTCTCGCGGCATTGTCTCGATTTACATCTCGTCGCGGTCTCCCGAGTGTTATACGTTCGGATTGCGGTACTAACTACGTGGGAACTAGTCGACATTTATATGAAGTGCAAAAATATCTTGCCAAACGGGAAATTCAAGAGGCTCTCATCAGTAATGCTTGTAGGCAGGGCATATCATGGCTGTTTAATGTACCAGCTGGACCTCATTTCGGTGGATTGTTCGAGGCTGCTGTCAAGTCTGCTAAGAGCTTGTTAAAAAGAGTAATCGGGGAACAGGTTTTAACTTTTGAAGAGCTGGTAACGGTATTTACCAGAGTCGAGGCGGTTTTAAACTCGAGGCCTTTGTGCCCATTGTCTCAGGATCCTCAGAATGTGGAGGTGTTGACGCCGGCCCACTTTTTAGTAGGTCGACCGTTGCTATCGGTACCAGAATATAATCTGGAGGATATCCCGGATACACGGTTGAGCCGATATCGGTTAGTTCAGGCTCTCACTCAACGGTTCTGGAGGAAATGGAGTGATCAGTACCTCCATTCTCTACAGACTCGAAATAAATGGACATCACCTACGGATCCATTCAGGATGGGTGACCTTGTTCTCATTAAGGAGGAAAATTTACCTCCGCTGAAGTGGAGACTCGGTCGGGTGATAGAGTTGTTGCCTGGGAAAGACGGCGTAATACGGGTAGTTAATTTGAAAACCGCTTCAGGCACACTTCTACGCCCCGTGGTAAAGATTTGTAGGTTGCCGTTAGACTAAGCGGCTTATATTGTGAATCTGCTGTATATATTTCTTTTCATAATATTTTAATTTGTTTTTCGGTTTTATTGGTTTAGTGTATTGTTGATAAAGGCTTGAGCCTTTCTCGGTGGGGAGGATGTTTGATTTTATGTTAGTTTAGCATGCAGCATACATACACACACATTACACAGAGTTTATATATTATTTGGTATTTATGTCCCTCTCATTTAGCATCGGGGTTAATTTTGGGATCTATCAACGCACCGCGGAATGCCAAGATTCCAAGGCCGAAAATTAAAAAAACGATTGGAGAAGCCCTCCAGATTTAGTGTCATTCATTACGGTTGCCGCGCTTTTCGGAGGTGAAAAACTAACTAGTTACATAAAAACTATAAGAACTATATTGTGAAGCTGGGAAAACCACTTTCCAGAGTTTAGCGGTGTGTGCTCGGTGCAAATCGGTGTGTCTCCCAACGGGTGGGGTAAGCCTAGGCACTATTAATATTTATTTTCTTTATTTATACTGTGCGATTCATCTAGCCCTTTGAAGGCTGCAGCTGCGTGGAGAAATCTTGCTATTTACATCGGCAATTTACCAGCGACCTAAAATTCGGGATCTAAAGTATCGGAATACTTAACAGACCATATACGCCAAAGGTTCGAATTTTTGTACCTAACTAATATTGTCAAGTAGCTGAGCTATGAGGGAGGCGGAGTACCGCATTCAGATTTGCCCTGCCAAGATTGTTACAAGTTTTTGGTTCCATCGCCGGTTATTAGGAGTATCTGCGTAATATGATCCATGATTACCGAACATTCGCACTAGGAAGTTCGATTCTTCATTCATCATCCGAACAACCAAGGCATGGAACTCCCTTCCGGCGTCAGTCTTTCCTGAATCCTACAACCCTGGGATCTTCAAGAGCAGAGTGAATAGGCATTTACTGGGATCGCTACAGAGGTGAGATTGTGGTCAAATCCAGTCAATCATAAAAAAAAAAAACATGAAGCCGTTGTTGACGATGCAGCTCTTGCAGTAATGCACATAGTAGTACAAATGCCAATTTGAATCAGCGATAAGTTTCAATTATTCTCCTGATGTAAAATCCGCCCACATCAACTCTTATCAGTGTCTGATAGTGCTTTTGAGTTTCAGATTTACAAAATATCCTCGGATCGATCGTAGTAAGCAACCTCTTCAGTTGTTACATGCTTTTAGAATTTGGAGGAAATATCGTTTAGACCTGAGAGCATTCGTGAGGCATGAGACTGCCTCGCGAATGCGCTCAGGTCGCTTTTTGTTTTCGATTTGCGTAGCTAGTAGTAGTAGTCAGTTCTTGGATAGGTTCTCTGCTAGTGGCATTTTGTTACCAGTGTTTCTCTGCTTTGGAGCGAATATTAGTGGCCACTAGACTGATATACATCCCCCAAAATGGGTCCATGGGAAATTATGCTCTATTGTAGTGATGATGGAAAGATTGTGTCGTGAGGACATAAAACTGTTAATACCTTCTGAACCACACAATAATTGTCGGTGTTCAAGGTTGCCTTCATTACTTCAATCAAAGCAAAATGCTGGCATGGCTTTGTCAATCTGTAGTTCCATAGCTTGGTCTTATGGCTGCCCTTGCCGGTAAAAGTGGTTATTTTAATCTGTAATACAAATAATAAGTAGATACGTTATACAAAAAAAAATCAAAAAACATACCTAAACAATTTTTCTTGTGCTCCAAAAATTATTGTTTTGGAATATCTTTAGATGTATGTGAAATGCTGTTATAATTAATGAATTTTATAACAGCATCAAATAAAAACTTTTTTGAAACCGCTTGATCCATTGTCACGTCGACTATCTCCATACATCATATCAACCGTCTCGGCAGACTGGCTTGAAGCAGTAGCCTATTATAATTATATTACTCTATACATTCACAGTCTCACTATATCTATATCCTGACGTATTTATTTATAATACTATTACGTAATTATTATTTTGTATATTTACACTACACTATACATACACTAACCCGACTATAATAATTTATTATTATTCTACACATTATTATACCTCACGTGGCGCCATTTGGTGGCACTGAAAACCAGCGCTGTGATTCATCGCAGCATGAGTTGAGTGCTAACCCATTTGTGCACGCCGCAACACGTGACAGCATTGTCGGGATCTTCTTCATAATTGTATTTCTCTTTTAGCTATAATTTACTACTTCTTTGTTTTTGTAACGTGTTGTGGCGTTCATAATAAATCTTATTCTTATATCAAGCACAGGACTTCCACTACTTTACTTTGGCCCCCTAACAGACTTCGAGAGAGATTGGAAGCGACTTCCTGCAACCTGTATTAGCCTACAATACCCTCTACGTGCTACGTGCCATGCCCACTGCCACTTCAACTTACTTATCCGCTGGACAATATCGGTGACATTCATACGAAGTTTTTCATACACAGAAACACCGAGCATTTACTTCTTAATAGCTCGTTGCTCGACCTTGAGCTTTCTTATCTCCTATAGTCAGACATCACGTATCAGCGTCATAAATCATGACTGGTAACACATGTTGCTGACTTTCGACTTCAATCACGTTGGATTCGACTATATTAGCCTCCTGCTTGAAGTTGGATTTGTCTGATCAGAGCTCTTATTCTAGGTAGAACTCTTTTAAATCTTAGAAGTACCGACCGTCCCCGATATACGGTGACTTTCGTCCTACGAATGTCTTCATTCACAGAAACACCGAGCATTTACTTCTTCATAGCTCGTTGCTCGACCTTGAGCTTTCTTATCTCCCATAGTCAGATACCACGTTTCAGTGCCATAAATCATCACTGGTAACACATGTTGCTGATTTTTGACTTCAATCACGTTGGATTCGACTATTAGCCTCTTGCTTGAAGTTGGATTTATCTGGTCAGAGCTCTTATTCTAGGTAGACGTACTTTTTTAATTAGAATTATTAGGTCTTTACCTATGAAATTGTAGATTTTTTTCTTCGTTAATCATATGTACCAACTCCTACGATTCTATAGCTATTTCCAAATTTGTTTTTTATTTGGAAAATAGAATATATTTTGAAGGTTTCACATGAAATATTTTTTGATGTCTGAGCTAAATCACATAATAAAAAAAACTTGAACACAGCTCTTTTCATGACCTTGCCATATTATTTCTTAGATTCGCAGAAACTTTTATAAAGCGGTTACTTTTAAAAATGAACATTACCTATATTCTTAACGTGATGTTATCCGATAATACACACAAAGTTTAGCTAAATTAGGGTTTGCGGTTCCCAAAAAAATTTCAAAAATGTTTGTATGGAGAAAACAGTCTTAATGAAATTCTTCATACAAAACGCCAATTTCATACGTAATACTCCTTTGGTAAATTTTAGAAGAATTTAATACGTACATCTTCGATGCGAACTTGTTCATGAAACGTCATATTGTAAAGACCTGTTTGGTTACCATTAACAACCAGATTGCGAATCTCAAAACTGGCCACGTCTCTCGGTTTTGGTCCTTTGCAATAATCGTAGCGAGACAAATCTGTGGTATATGGTCCCTGGAAAGTGAAGTGGCATTGACTTGAAATAAAATCAAATTATTTTGCTGGAATGTATGTATTTATTATCATCATTTCTTTACAAGCTAAATTCCGTATTTATTATGTGGTGTTTGTGTGTCCAGTCTTTGTTCAGATGTATGTCACTAGATATCGTCTAGCCACATAGTCACTAGACTATGTGGCTAGATTTAAGTTCGGTTTTTTTATATGCACACCGGATTGGTACTTGATCTCAATCACACCTGACGTTAAGTGAAGATGAGGTCGAAGGTGGAAGCGTACTGACCCGGAAACCCCAATACATTGGGGGGACTGCCTATCTTATCTCTGACAACCGGAACATAACAATGCTCTTAACATTGCTGCTTGGCGGCAGATTTAGATAAGATGGTGGTAGCTAGCCAGGCGGACATTTAAAATGCCCTACCACCAACCATATAGCGGTTTTTTTATTAAATTGAACACAGTTGTTTGGTGTAAATAATACCGTAGATGCTTAATGTGAAACTAGATGACGCTCTGTGTGTATGTATTTGGACGATATTATATTAATATAATATTAATTTATAGTTAATAAACTGAGAAAATGAGGGAAAATGCAGCTTTGGCATTTGGTACTCCAATACTTTTTTCCTTAATTTGAAAAGGGTGTTAGTCACGTAAATATTTTTGATTAACTTTGATAGTTATATAGAGAAATAAGGTTGAATTTAGCTTAAGAAAATCGATCTATGATTGATTATTATGTCCAAAATTTTCTTTTTAATCTATATTCATTTAGAGAATTTTGTCCATCAGTACGAGGCAATCCCATAGTAGCTAAAGTAAATGAGTATGTTACATAAATTAGTTAACAATATAACCAAATAATTGGAGCGTCGGTGGCTCAGCGGTAAAGACGCGGTCTCCCAATTTAGGAGGTCCGGGTACGATTCCCAGGCAGGCCATGTACCAATGAGTTTTAAATTTAATTTAATGACTTATGTGCATTTATCCGACTGCTCTTAAACTGTGAAGGAAAACATCATGAGGAAACCTGCCTGCCTGAGAAATAAAAATTCAAAGGCATGTGAAGTCCCCAACCCGCATTGGGCCACCGTGGTGGATTGTGGCCCATACGAGTGAAGGCCTATCCATGCAGTGGTATGTTTACGGGCTGATGATGATGATGACATAAATTGATTGTTTTTTTTATGCACAACGGGTTGGGTACTTGACTTCAATCACACCTGATGTTAAGTGAAGATGAAGTCGAAGGTCGAAGCGTAAACTCCAACACATTTGGAGGACTGGCTATCTTATCTCTGACAACCGGAACACAACAATGCTATTAACATTGCTGTTTGGCGGCAGTCTTAGATAAGAAGTGGTAGCTAATTACGTTTCTTCGCTACTTCGAGCCTTATGACAGCAGGACATTTAAGATGCCCTACCAACAATCAAACCGAGTACTTAAACATGTACCCCGCTGGGGATCAAACTCGCGACCTCCGAATCGTAAATCCATTGTGCGGTGCGGCGACGCTACGTCCCAGTTAAGATCAGCGAGAGAACTGTGAATAAACCCTACAGCACATAACCTCCATTTGTATCTTCTTCTCAGTCTCCTTTCAGGTTTATGAAGAAATCTTGCTTACATAGTTATTAGTATTCTTTATTCCCATATTAAATAGTTCCACATTATGTCTAGAAACAATATCTATAAAAACTAATATCTTTAGTAACATTTCGAAATTACAATTTTATTGTTATAATCTACACATTTTACTGACAACTGTACGAGTGGTAAACGTTATTCTATATTTAAAATCCTCACATTATTTTACTAATGGTTCTCATTCACTATTAAAACTTAATTATTAGGTAACTACGTACTACACCAAAACTCACTATATATGTAAAAAAAAGACTTTGTCTGTTTAAAAATAAATTTTGCAGAAAAATCTGAACGCAGTGATTTGAACTAGACGTGGTTGATAATTGCGGGGAAATGTTAGATAGAGATAGATTAGCCAACTTTTTTAAAGAAATATATTAGGTCCTTACCTATGAAATTGGCGTTTTGTATGAAGAATTTCATTGAGACTGTTTTCTCCATACAAACATTTTTGATTTTTTTTTGGGAACGGAAAATCCGAATTTAGCTAAACTTTATTATCGGATAACATTAAGTTAAGTATAGGCAGCGTTAATTTTTAAAAGTAACCGCTTTATAAAAGTTTCAGCGAATCTAAGAAATGATTATGGGAAGCACATGAAAGAGCTAAATTCCGTATTTATTATGTGGTGTGTGTGTGGGTGTCCAACCTTTGTTCAGATGTATGTCACTAATGGGTGGCTAGATTTAAGTGCGGTTTTTTTTATATGCACACCGGATTGGTACGTGACCTCAATCACACCTGATGTTAAGTGAAGATGAGGTCGAAGGTGGACGCGTACTGACCCGGAAACCCCAACACATTTGGAGGACTTATCTCTGACAGCCGGAACACAACAATGCTATTAACATTACTGCTTGGCGGCAGATTTAGATAAGATGGTGTAGCTAGCCAGGCGGACATTTAAAATGCCCTACCACCAACCAAACCGAGTACTTAAACATGTACCCCGCTGGGGATCGAACCCGCGACCTCCGAATCCTAAGCTCAATGTTGTTTACATTGAGCCACGGAGGCGGTTAAAACTGCTCGACCTAAATGAATAAATAAATAAATAAAAAATAAACACAATTGTCATTACATAACAATTATTAAGAGTTCTACAACAAGAAAAACAAAAAATTGGAATTCCAAAGCGTTGCCTGTAGTGGAACTTCATATGTAGGTACTTTTCTTTTTCCTTTTGTCACATCATTATCATTCATTTAACTAGTTGTCATAATTACTACTCAACACTAGCTGTATCAACAACGGACACTTTTCACTCACGATTGGCCACAAATGTACACGCAGACGGGAAAATGCGCGTACTTTTAAACACTGGTTTTCAGTTACAACCGCTATAAATACCTAAGAGTGCATAAAAGTACGCACATGTTCCCGTCTTGTAACTAGGTTTTCTAGTGCCTCCTAACTTAGGGCACTAGAACACAGGGGTGGGTTCGGCGTCCTATGGGGTGAAGGGGAATAAGTACCACGATATTTTGAAATAAGGCGTTTATTGTTATACTATTTCTAATACAGGTGGCCTAGCTTAGGTCTAGCAGTTTTACGAGGTAGATATATCGTTTAGGTATTTCTAATACATGTCCGCCTAGCTTGGGTTTGCCTTTTTACGAGGTAGACTAAGTTCGAACACGCCACGCACTATTGTCTATCGCGGAGACCTAGGTACGCGTATACTAGGTTTAGCAGCTCACTTGAGTGTCGTCGTCCCGTGGTGGCCCCTGGTGCAGTTCAGACCGTCTCGAAGGCCGGCCGCATCCAATTCGGGAAGCCTCGGTATCGCTGTGGCGAGCACTCTGCGGTGCTCGCGCCAGACGCGGTCTATTTAACGGGGACGGACTGAAAAGTTCACAGTGGTAACTTTAATTCAATATTGTAGGTTTTATAATTAAATAGGAACCTATATTATACCTAAAGCAAGCTATAGAATGGTTTAAAAACATTTTTATTCTAATCTAAATCAGGAACTTTGGAAGTTACACCACAGAAATTACGTATTTTACTGGACTATTACAGAGGTACTCGTATACTTACTTATGTAGGTAACATCATTTTGTTGTGATTCCCATGCTGCGTCTTTTCTATACAATACTGCCGCACACGGAACCACGTGCAATCACTAGTTTAACAAGAGCATTGTTGTCTATAGGAATTATAACGAGGAATGTTATGAGATATCAGACGCCATTAAATAACAATTTGACTCATTGTTACATAAAATTATACAAATTACCAGCAAAATTTTTGTAATAAATGTGCCTATGGTTGCCATGTCGATGATGAAAAAACATGGCAGCCTTGTAACCATGGAAACTTTATGAGTATTAAAATTTCATCATACTATAGGCACATTTATAATATAAATAACTTAAACAGCCATGACTCAGGAATAATTTTCGTATTCATGAAACAAACATTTACCTACCACTAGTATATGTCAAAGTACAGATAACCTAACCGCCTCCGTGGCTCAATGTAAACAACATTGGGTTTACGATTCGGAGGTCGCGGGTTCGATGCCCAGCTGGCTACATGTTTAAGTACTGGATTTGGTTGGTGGTAGGGCATTTTAAATGTCCGCCTGGCTAGCTACCACCATCTTATCTAAATCTGCCGTAAAGCAGCAATGTTAATAGCACTGTTGTGTTCCGGTTGTCAGAGATAAGATAGCCAGTCCCCCAAATGTGTTGGGGTTTCCGGGTCAGTACGTTTCTACGTCACCTTCACTTAACATCAGGTGTGATTGAGGTCAAGTAAGTTAAAACCCACAAAGGACACATAAAGTACAAAAGGACAAAATATTATTTTTAAAGATATTAAAGAAAAAACTTTAATTGAATGACTGTATTTGCACGAACAAAATAAAAGAATGCTATTTACAAATGAAATTTTAAATTCAGTACACGATTCCAAAGCAGCGTTCGAATTTCAAAAACAAATTTACGTAACTCTGACGCAATATTCAGCGTATTTTATGGCAATACCCAATATCCTTAAAAGACAAACTAAACTTAATCAATTAATTATCCTTAACCTTGTTAAAATTGGTGTTTAATACAAAGCACATAAAGTTTCCTTTCGTTGAATCCACTTGAATCTTCAACTGATAGTTTCCGTAAAAGAATCCAGATCCGAAGAATACTTTCGTGTATTCCGTGTGATTTATTTCAAAGTAATATACACCCTGAAAAAAAAAACATACATATATTTCACATCTCATGGAGGCATCGCGTAATCATCAAAATCGCTTAAGAGGTTCTATTCCGTCCAGTGGCGCCCTCACTGGATAAATTAAGAAGTATTTTTAAATACAGAATAATTAAAAAAAAATCGCACTGACCTGTACTCAAGAAAACTGGAAGATTATTAAAAATAACTATTTACATACAATACATACATAATATCACGCCTGTTTCTCGTAGGGGTAGGCAGAAACCACATACTTCCACTTGCTACGATCCTGACACACCTCTTCTGCTTCCTTCACTCTCATAAGGTTGTTCATACATGCTCGTCGGTTTAGGGTACTCTTGACTTGGCCTTTCTTTAAGACGTCCCCGATTTGATCATGGTACGTTCGCCGTGGTCTTCCCCTACCAACACTACCACCCACATTCGATTTGCATCTCAAGTCTTCTTTCATTCATCCTCTCCACATGTCCATACCTTTTTCAATCTTTGTCACTACGTCTCCATTCACACTGCTTAACGCCCTAATTACACTATTCCTGATTCTATGTTTCAAAGTCACCCTATTCATACTTCTCAATGATCTCATTTCCACTGCATTTATTCTACTTTCATTCTTCTTTTGCCATACCCAGCATTCACTCCCGTAAGTCAGTCAATAACTATTTAAATATTTAAAAAACAAAAACCCGACAGCATATTTTGTATTTTGCGGAAGTCATGCTGGATTTTATACTACAAAATGTATCCTATGACACTCCGGGTACCAAGACGAATCTAACGACACCATGCACTTCGAAATCGGTCAAGCAGTTTAGGCTACAGTAAATGACTTTGATGGGGCTTATTTTCCAGAATTCACAATTACACAAAAATTGGCCTTTTTTAACAAATCATTTGAAATTTCCGAAAATAAACGCAATTAAAGCCATTCATGTATTATTGTTATTTAGAGCGTTGAGACGCGGTCTATAAATTTGGGAGGTCCGGGTTCGATTCCTAGGCAGGCCATGTACCGATCAGTTCTTAAATTTAATTTAATAACTTATGTGAATTTATCCGACTGCTCTTAAACGGTGAAGGAAAACACAGTGAGGAAACTTGCATGCCTAAGAAATAAAAATCAAAGGCATGTGAAGTCCCCAACCCGCATTGGGCCAGCGGAGTAGACTATGGCCCACAATCCCTCATATACGAGGGAAAGCCTATATCCCTGCAGTGGGATATTTACGGGCTGATGATGATGTATTATTTATAACTTAACTTTTGGGATTCTCGAGTTTTTTTTTTTTATGCACAACGGGTTCGTACTTGACCTCAATCACACCTGATGATAAGTGAAGATGAGGTCGAAGGTGGAAGCGTATGACCCGGAAACCCCAACACATTTGGGGGACTGGCTATCTTATCTTTGACAACTGGAACACAACAATGCTATTAACATTGCTGCTTGGCGGCAGATTTAGATAAGATGGTGGTAGCTAGCCAGGCGGACATTTAAAATGCCCTACCACCAACCAACCAACCAACTGGGGATCGAACCCGCGACCTCCGAATCGTAAACCCAATGTTGTTTACATTGAGCCACGGAGGCGGTTAAGCCACGGAGGCCGTCAGAGCGATTTCACCGTTATACATATTATATAATAATATTATTATGTGTGTCGTTAAATGGGTCAAATAAACGATTCTTATTCTTATTATTCTTATTCTTTTATTTAAAAAGAATCTTAATTTGTCCAATGATGCCTGGACACAACTGGACTGGACGAAATGAACCCTATTAACAATTTTATTGATAAAAAAAATTATTCAGACGCTTGCACTAATTATCTCGTCCCAAACTGAGCAAACATACTATACTATACTATGGATACTAGATAACGGGTAAACATAGATAACTGTTTTATAAACATCCATGACTCGGGATAAATGTACGTATTTATCACACAAACATTTACCCCTCGCGGGATACGAACCCGCGACCGTTGATTTCGCTAACACGGTCACTATCCACTACACCAATCGGTCGTCGTATGGGTGAACGTACATGAAAAAAATAAACGGGGTGAATTTCTTTAGGGTAAGGAAAAAAATGGGGCATATTAGGTAAGATAATATAGAAGGTATTGGCATAGGTAGTTTATTTTTTTTTATTCCAAATGCACGCGCATTGATAGATTGATATACGACTGGCGGAATTCGTTGGGTTCCTATCATGTGAAATTTATTAAGAACTTATAATTCGTCCAAGTTTTCTTTATTTTGTAGAAATATATACCGAACATTCGCACTAAGAAGTTCGATTCTTCATTCATCATCTGAACAGCCAAGGCATGGAACTCCCTTCCGGGCGTCAGTCTTTCCTGAATCCTTGGGATCTTCAAGAGCAGAGTGAATAGGCATTTACTGGGATCGCGTGCTTCATCTTCGACCACATCGTCACTTTCCAGCAGGTGAGATTGTGGTCAAACGCGAATCCAGTCAATCATAAAATGAACAAAAATTAAAAAATACGTTAGACGACCTGTTTGGTGTAGTGGTTAAAAACTGTGACCACTATACTAAAAGGTCGCGGGGTCGAATCCCGCCAGGAGCATATGTTTGTATGATGAATACAGACATGCGTTCTCGGGTTATGGATGTTTTTGATTCATATATGTATTTATTTACAAAAAAAAATGTATTTGTCTAGTTTATCAACCATCTGGGATCCATAATACAAGCCTAGTTGCTTAGTGTGGAACTAGATGGCGCAGGTGTATGTGCAAAGATGTTTATTTATTTATTTAAGTAATTAAATGATGCAATTATATAGGTTATAAACGCAACCGTCAAATGACACAATTAACTCTTCACTCGATAATGGTTTTAAAAACAATAACTAATATATTTCGGGAATGGAGATTGTTAGATCAATCCTTTCGTCTGAATTGACTTAGGTAGAGGTACCTACTTACTTTCCCGACCATATGTCGGGGCTCACCGCGTGGTTCGCACTTCGGCAGTGAGAGGGCGCCACTTGACGCATGCGCCCCATATATGCGCGCTATGCAATTGTTAAAATATGTCAATTGCAAATTTATAAGACATGGTTACTATGCGTGTGCTGTAATAATTATTGAAAACAGAAAATAAAGGCCTGATATATAGCACACAACCTAGCGTGTCCAGCAGAGAGCGGCCCGTGGCTGTTGTCCTCTACTAAGGAAAGGAGGTGAGTGGTACTTTTGCCTATTTTCATTCAGTGCGAAAGGTTTGATAGTACAGCATATCACAATCGTATTGTGATAGCATTTTTGCTGTACCTGAAGGCTGAATACTATAATCACATATCGTTTAATACAGTCCACTTCTCTCTTTACATTCTCTTCCCTCTCCGCGACTCCGTGAGTCGCCCCCCTTTACTAGCGAAACGTTTTCGCCACATTTTTTGGCCTCCGAGCCGGATAATTTCAAAGGACTAGTAACGTTTACATGTCTTGTTATCGAAATTACTCATATTATTAATTAATCTTTCGTAAATTATCTTATTTTTGATAAAATTCAGTTTATTACGGCACATGGAAAAGTCCATTATTAGTTTGCAATTCATTCATATAAAGTCGAAGCATTTCGAGTCCACTATTTCGTTCTTTATTTGAATTAATAAATTATTTTTCTAAAAATGTCAGATACTCAGGATGCCATTTTATTTTCTCTCATTTTGAAAAAGGAACACCTTTTCGGAAAGCTGCAAAATGTTTACGACTTATCTAAAGAGATCAGCAATGACCATCAACAAAGAAATATTATTGAGAATTTTATGGTACATTATTCAGAATTAAGCGATGTTCGAAATCAGTTTGAAAATGTTATTTTGAATATTATCGTTTTAAAATTGCAGTTAAATCCAAATGTAAGGCCAGGTATAGGCGAATTAGATACTTTTGACGAACTCTACTTTCAGTGCAAGCTCGTAGCGTTGAAACACGAACAGTACTTTCAAGAATGTGTATTAGAAACTGAAGAATACACATTCGAGAATACTAGCTCCTCCTCCTGCATTACAACAGGCAAAGATAGCACCGTAGCGTCTTCCTTATGACAAGATCAGTCACAAAATAATCGACACCGCCCTTTATATACTCGACCTTCAATTACGCAGACTATATTTAACACTAGTTCTAACAATTTAGTATGTCCGCATTGTAATAGTGAACATTTAATATATCGATGTACACAGTTTCGTAAACTGTCTATAACTGAAAGGATTGACCGTGTCAAAGAATTACAGTTATGCTCTAATTGTTTAAAAGCAAATCACGAGGTTTCTACTTGTAAAAGCACATTAACTTGTGGGATATGTGCGTCATCTCATCACTACTTATTGCATCTTGATTCCGTACGGACCTTATTGACCGTGTCAATACACCCCTCGCCCTCTGCAGTGCATTCTCAAGCGGTACGGCCTACGTTGTCACGTTCCGTGAACGAGACATCATCCCACTCCGTGAGTGGGGAAGAGCCGTGTAGCGCCGCACTTCATCCCGTGAATGATCTTGCGAGTTGCACAGTCGTACGAGATAAAGTAATGAAACTTCCCAAGCTGTCACGTTCCGTGAACGAGACATCATCTCACTCCGTCAGTGGGAAGCACCCTTATCCCGTGAATAGGGAATTTTCCCATTCCGTGAGTGGGGAGGAGCCGTGGAGCGCCGCACTTCATTCCGTGAATGAACTTGCGAGTTGCACACCCGTACGAGATAAAGTAGTGAAATCCCACAAGCTGTCACGTTCCGTGAACGAAACATCATTTCACTCCGTGAGTGGGAAGCCCCCTTGTTCCGTGAATAGGGAAGCTCCCCACTCCGTGAGTGGCAAGGTGCCGTGGAGCGCCGCACTTCTTTCTGTGCATGAACTTGCGAGTTGCACAGCTGTACATGATAAAGTGGTGGAACCTCCCGTGCCGCCAACTGCATCATTTCCCTCCGTGAGTGGGAAATCCCCTTGTTCCGTGAATAGGGAAGCTCCCCACTCCGTGAGTGGCAAGGTGCCGTGGAGCGCCGCACTTCTTTCTGTGCATGAACTTGCGAGTTGCACAGCTGTACATGATAAAGTGGTGGAACCTCCCGTGCCGCCAACTGCATCATTTCACTCCGTGAGTGAGAAATCCCCTTGTTCCGTGAATAAGGAAGCTCCCCACTCCGTGAGTGGCAAGGTGCCGTGGAGCGCCGCACTTCTTTCTGTGCATGAACTTGCGAGTTGCACAGCTGTACATGATAAAGTGGTGGAACCTCCCGTGCCGCCAACTGCATCATCTCACTCCGTGAGTGAGAAATCCCCTTATTCCGTGAATAGGGAAGCTCCCCACTCCGTGAGTGGCGAGGAGCCATGGAGCGCCGCAATTCATTCCGTGAATGAACATGGCAGTTGTAAAGACATACTTCAACAAAGTATACAGTCGCCTGTGGTGTCACGACCCGTGCTACTATCTCACTTCGTAAGTGAGAAATCCCCTCATTCCGTGAATGAGGAGGCGCCCCATTCCGTGAATGGTGAGCAGTCGTGGAGAAATGGACTTCATTCCGTGAGTGAACGTGCTAGTTGCGGAGTCGTACTAAGCAAGCTGCAATCTTCCATAGCCAAAGTATCAGTGGCAACAAAACCAGAGATCCATAACTTTCGTGGAATTGTAAACCCTAGTTCTCAACTGTTTCTTCTGTCTGACCCTGCATTACAACTAGAGCTAGATCATATGACATTGTGCACCGCGGATAGATACCGCATACCGCATTATGTTGCACTACAACCGCTTAATAGCTCTAATAACGCAGTGATACCAATATTGGACCTTTTTACCAAGTCTGATAACACAAATACTTCTCTGCGTCGGCGTCGTCGGTTCATCACGTCGCAATATGCAGGTGTAAACTTTCCTTCAACTAACTATCTATGTCTTAACGGTATCACTTATTCTCGTAATAGGGGTTCAAGAGCTTACGCTTTACAAGATAAGCTAATCGAGGTCTACAATATTAAGCAACATAAACCGCCATTCTTGATTATTATATTTGACCCTGGAGGGGTTTTTTTATGTATTCGAGTATGCTTTGATTTTGTACCTGTACATGATCACTATTACCTTTATTTTCACCTCGTATTCTTTTATTAAATATCGCAGCGAACTAATTAAATTGCCTCTCCTGTAAGTTAATTCTACTGAATGTCTATAGTACTGAACGCGATAATTACAATGATATTTCTTTATGCACAAATTGTCAATAGCAGATAAGTTCTGAATTATTTTTGAAGAGGAAGTTTTTTAATATTTTTGTTAGTAACATAACTGAGTATCTGAAAATTTACTATTACTTTTAACTATGATTTTTTTCTTACGATAGTCGCCCATGTGCTGTTAAACAACTAGTCACTTGTGCGAGTGTTTACTCATAAAAGGAGACAGGACAGTACTTCTTTTAATGAATACTTTGTCTTCTTTAATTTGTAGTTTTTAGCTTTCCCCATTCTTATTTAATTTTCTTATAATATATTCAGTCTTTAGTGGGAAACCATCAAGATGCTTTCGGCGGGGGGTATGTTAGATCAATCCTTTCGTCTGAATTGACTTAGGTAGAGGTACCTACTTACTTTCCCGACCATATGTCGGGGCTCACCGCGTGGTTCGCACTTCGGCAGTGAGAGGGCGCCACTTGACGCATGCGCCCCATATATGCGCGCTATGCAATTGTTAAAATATGTCAATTGCAAATTTATAAGACATGGTTACTATGCGTGTGCTGTAATAATTATTGAAAACAGAAAATAAAGGCCTGATATATAGCACACAACCTAGCGTGTCCAGCAGAGAGCGGCCCGTGGCTGTTGTCCTCTACTAAGGAAAGGAGGTGAGTGGTACTTTTGCCTATTTTCATTCAGTGCGAAAGGTTTGATAGTACAGCATATCACAATCGTATTGTGATAGCATTTTTGCTGTACCTGAAGGCTGAATACTATAATCACATATCGTTTAATACAGTCCACTTCTCTCTTTACATTCTCTTCCCTCTCCGCGACTCCGTGAGTCGCCCCCCTTTACTAGCGAAACGTTTTCGCCACAGAGATAAAACTTTAAGTAGGTACATAAATGTCTAAATTGTGCGTTTTGTCATGTGTCTGTCTGTGCTATGTCACTGTGATTGTTCTATTTTTATGTGTAATAATATTTACTTATTTATTTGTTCTAGACGGTGAAGCAAAGGGTGAAGATAATAATTAATAACCGATCGAATAAAACGAGGACTCATTAAACCGGCCATTCTTTCCCGTGACTTTTCCTCTACGTTGTCATTGGCAGAATTTATTATGTCAATATGGCACGATAACAAAGGCCATAAAAAAAAAAAAAGAAAAAAACAATAATTAAACTACCTATGCCAATACCTTCTATTTCACTTACCTAATATGCCCTAATTCTTTCCTTACGGTATAAAAACTCATCCGGTATAGAGGCGAATGTAGAAACTTCTCCATTTTGAAATCGGTACCTTTGGAACAAAACAGTTCGCTGCTTTCAGAGCGGTCTCAATGGTTTTCGCGATGGCAAAATGCTGACAAGGCTTCGGTACCTTGTAGTTCCACAATATGTTGGCACGGTGGTGAGCTTTCATTGCGTATACCGTTACTCTGGCCTGAAAGAAGAAAGAAAAAAAGAAAACATTTATTTCGTGCTTTGATGTTCATACATTATTATTATTATTAGGAGCCCATACTGCCCCACTGCTGGGCAAAGGGGAGGCCTTTCCTCTCTATCCCAGGCCTCCTCCGACCAGTTGGTTAAGAACTTATCCAACTCATCCCGCCATATCCATTTCGGTCTGCCGCGACGCCTTCTTTCTAACGGTGGGCTCCAGGTGGTGACGCTTTTGGCCCACATATCGTCTGGCATGCGACAAACATGGCCCGCCCAGTCCCTCAGCTTGGCGGCCGTTGTGGCTATGTCAGCAACAAGGGTCTTAGAGCGAAGTTGTAGTGTTTCGGACGCGATCGGTCAGTTTTACATTTAGTACACTGCGCTCCATGGCTCGTTGGCAAACCTTGAGGCTTCTGACAAAGACCAAGTCTGAGCGCCATAGGTGGGGGATCGGGAGAATGCACACGTCAATGGGTTTAGTGACGGTGGAAGGTCGCCCTTCATGTGTTCCTTCATGTCCATACATTATAAAATAAAAACACATGCACAAAAATACACAAGAGTGTTAATAACAAACAACTTAATAACTATGTTAGTAAAATTTAAAGTGTTCATTGGATGCCACGTTCATGGTCATCCAGTGAGCGAGGACATGGCTGTCCATTCTCTCAGCAATCACAACCAGGAGACTGTTGTTACCGCCTCACACCCGCTCCCTCAGAGAAGCCACACGCTTGCGCAGCACGGTATGACGACCTGTTTGTTGTAGTGGTTAGAAACTCTGCTGCTATACCAAAAGGCCGCGGGTTCGAATCCCGCTAGGGGCATATGTTTGTATGATGAATACGGACATGTGTACCCGAGTTATGGATGTTTTTCATTTATATATGTATTTATTTACAAAAAATATGTATTTGTGTAGTGTATCAATCATCTGGTATCCAAAACACAAGCCTAGTTGCTTAGTGTGGAACTAGATGGCGCTGTCTGTATATATCCAAGCTTATTTTATTAAAAAAAAAAATCGGAGGTCGCGGGTTCGAATCCCAGCGGTGTACATGTTTAAGTACTCGGTTTGGTTAGTACTGGCTAGCTACCACCATCTTATCTAAATCTGCCGCCAAGCAACAATACAATAGCATTGTCGTGTTCCGGTTGTCAGAGATAAGATAGCCAGTCCCCCAAATGTGTTGGGGCTTCCGGGTCCGTACGCTTCCACCTTCGACCGCATCTTCACTTAACATCAGGTTATTGAGATCAAGTACCAACCCGTTGTGCATAAAAAAAGAAAGCACTTCATACATCGATCCATGACAGTATTTAGTTAGAGGCTTTCCTGTAGTAGGGCCTTATCTATTATTTAATCTGATGTGCGATGCTTAGGAAGGTTTTATTACTTAATTAAATACAATCTGGATTAAGAGAGTTTTTCCGTCCAGGGGCGTCATTAGATAAATTAAGATTCCTTTTAAATACATAAATTAAAAATTTTGCTCTGACCTGTATTCGAAAAGCCTAAAAGCTAATTATAAACAATACCTAAATAGCTTTAATTACGGTAATTTTCGAGAATTTCTAATTTTTAATAAAAACGGCCACTTTTATCTTGAGTTCTGGAAAATAGGATATTTTAGGATTTTCGAGTTCAATGAAACCCCAATACATTTGGGGGACTGGCTATCTTATTTCTGACAACCGGAACACTACCACCAACCAAACCGAGTACTTAAACATGTACCCCGCTGGGGATCGAACCCGCGGCCTCCGAATCATAAATCCAAATTAATTAATACGGGCACCTCTCAAGTGAGTACTGCTTGAGTATGCACGTGCTTTTCAGGTCTCAAATTAGGTTTATTAATCAACACGTTTACTTAAGACCTGTCACAAGACTGTTCTCAATCTTGAGAATGGTTTATTAATACGCGCCTAAGTTAGGCTCATCGTTTGCGTCGCGTAGCGGGGAAGTCGTCAACGTGCAAGATCGCGATCAATCTCAAAGGATAAAGGTAAAATAACCTCTGCAAATCTGGTTGCCTCCATGACTGTCAGGTTATAATACCCAATTTGTGATCCCCCGATAGTTTTTATGACAATGTCGTAGTCAGTTGCGTTCTTCAATTTTGGACCACTGCATTTTTCTCCAATGGAAATGTCGATGGTATACGGCCCCTGAAAAATAGTATTTGTTTTTTATGATTGACTGGTCAAACGCAAGACCACAATCTCACTTGATGGAAAGTGACGATGTTTTTTTTTATGCACGACGGGTTCGTACTTGACATCAATCACACCTGATGTTAAGTGAGGATGAGGTCGAAGGTGGAAGCGTACTGACCCGGAAACCCCAACACATTTCGGGGACTGGCTATCGTATGTCTGACAACCGGAAAGCAACAATGCTATTAACATTGCTGCTTGGCGGCAGATTTAGATAAGATGGCGATAGCTAGCCAGGCGGACATTTAAAATGCCCTACCACCAACCAAACCGAGTACTTAAACATGTACCCCGCTGGGGATGGAAACCGCGACCTCAGAATCGTAAACCCAATGTTGTTTATATTGAGCCACGGAGGCGGTTAAAATGGAATGGATGTGGTCGAAGATGAAACACGTGATCCCAGTAAATGCCTATTCACTCTGCTCTTGAAGATCCCATGCTTGTAGGATTCAGGGAAGACTGACTCCGGAAGGGAGTTCCATGCCTTGGCTGTTCGGATGATGATGATGTTAAGATTTCCACATTAATTACCTTTCTTGTCAAACCTTCTCACAGAAGGTGAGGCGGAAGATGAAAGCAAGCGCACCTAGAACCTTCAACTTATTTAGTATAGTCATATATTTATTTTATACCACACTATAGCAACAACAATATTTGGAGGACTGGTTCTAATGGAATCACGTTTGTATTCTATAAATTTCGAAAACATCAATGTTGTATCAAATCAGGTCTTCATTTTTTTTTTATTTTTTTTTTCTTTAAACGGTTCACAAAACTGGACACAATTCACAATATTTTTTGTCTTACCCAACATTACGACATACAATACAATACAATACAAATACACTTTATTGTACAAAAGGAGGACATAATTAATTGAATGTATCCTACTTGATGTGAACACAGCATGCGCATAGGTAAACAGTCTCAATACTTAAGAATAAAATAGGCTATTAACTAAATCAATAAAACGATACAAAAAGACCTATTTGTAATTGTTGTACAAAATGATGTATATGTATTAAGGATGATTAATCCTTAATACATATACAACCATAGACAACTTTCTTAGTGGAGGCGATTGTACTGAAAATATATCAATCTGGTTTCTCGTACATGATGCACACATTCGATACAAAGGGCTGTGTTGACCGATGTTGGTTCTGTAGGAGGGGGGGGGACAGTACTTTACGATTAGGTAGACGACTGCCGGGTCGGGGAACAGAGAAGCGAATTCATCTCAGCATAGGTCGTAGTTGACAGGGAAAAACGACCACAACGCTAGTTTTCAGTTGAACCTAAGGTGAGATCACGGACGCCAATGGATCACAAATAATAAGTACTTAAATGCCTGAATAGTTTAAACATGGTACTTACATATGTCTCAGAATTTTTAACACCAAAATTTAAAGCATCGACTTTGCAAATGAAAGATATCAAAACGAATAACTCAACCACCATTATGCCACTAAAATAAAGTACACAGTCGCGGTGAAAACCTTCTGTCCTTGATTTGTATGTTGTCCTTTCAGATCAAGCTAACAATGACATAATGAGACTATTTTGATTTCATCGCAGAACAGAAATATGTGTAATAATTTGCAAGCGTTACGCTTCGAGGCCCTACCTACGTTTTAATGGACGGAATTTGATTTAGTGGTTATACTGGTTGCTTTGAAAATTTATACTCAACCAATAATATGATAAAGTATGTCGTCGGAAGCGATAAATTAGAAGCATATCCAAGTTATAGATAAATAGATAAAAACATTTATTCACTGCATAGTGTATCGGTAAAGGGCCAAAGGGTAGTATACTACCCAGCGCGCGAAATCCGTAAAGCGCCAATGGGTAGTATACTACCCAGGGTCTCGATCCGCTGAGTGTGCTCACAAATCTATTTATCTCGCTTACACTAGTGGTTAATTCCTATGGTAGAAAATTCCTACCAAATCTACGTTAGTGTACCCTTCTTTTAAAATATATGCAGCCATTTGAAACGCACTTTCAACCCACACAAAAAAAAAAAGAAGGTTGACAGCAATAACCTATAAATTTACGTCAGTGTTTGACAGTGCGTAATATTATATAATAAATATTTTCATATGTGAGATAAGGCTTTTTATGTTTTTCCATGCATAGAATGAATCAATAAACCATTAAAAAATATAAAATAGATAGGTCATCGATTTACTTTTAAATATAAAAAATGTTAAAGGTAGAATATAAAAAACATAATTACTTAAGGTCAATGCCAAAGTTTACAGCTTAGTATACCCATTCAAGAGTTGTAAATGACATCATTACTCATGCCATTAGAGAGCTATGTTCAACAATAGTTATAAAAACAACACTTGAGCTTACAATCTTTGCGCTCGGAGTCATAAATAAAGTTTTTTAAGAAGGCGCGCGGCAACCGCAAGAGGCGTATCGGGTTACACCATCTGGCCGGCGTTTTACTTCCCGATTCCGCTCCCGGTCTGGCGCTTTACCGGGTATACAACCAAAATATAACAACAACAATAAACCCTATGTAATCAACAAATGGAATAAATAAATAAATGAAAGCTTAATGTACTGACGCACAACATACAAAATTTTCCCAGCGATGGGCTGTACCCACTGTGCTCTGAAAGGGCTCTGACTCAGCATATGCTGCAGCACAGATAGTGGTCCATACCACAGCGCTGGTTATTTTGCCAGTACCACTTACTGAAAAACTATTCCTGTAGCGAAACCAATACAATTATATAGGCAGTTTTAAAAATAAAAGCATAATGTTTTTGTGGGGTATTCCTTGTACACTGTGCACTTATGCCATCATGTATTACTGTGGCAGAAGATACAACAATAACATAACACATCACAACACAAAATACTAATATACTCATCATCAGCCAGCGGTATATATATCCTTTAATATTCATTTTTGATTCATTACTTACCAAGATACGGCAGTTCCAGGATGGAATAAATTTCAATATACCTAACAAAAAACGACAAAAATTCAGGTTTTTTTTTGCACTACGGGTTAATACTTGATCTCAATCATAACTGATGTTATCTCTGACAACCGGAACACAACAATGCTATTACCATTGTTGTTTGGCGACGGACTTAGTTAAGGTGGTAGCTAGCCAGGCGGACATTTAAAACCAAAACCGAGTTAAACTTGTACCCCGCGAACCAGCGACTTCCGATTCGTAAGACTTATGTTGTTTACATTGAGCCATAGAGGCGATTAGAATTAACTCCTTGGACGCCAATGAACAGATTCAATAGATTTTCTATCATTGACACAAGGATCCTTCGGTGTAGACACTGAACGTGTTAAAAATTTTAAACAGACAATAAAAATATAATAGGAATGTTGGGCATTGGGCCAGCGTGGTAGACTATGGCCCATACTCCTTCATTATACGAGGGAAGGCCTATATCCCTGTAGTGGAATGTTTAGGAGCTGATGATGATACCTAGGTTAGATAATATTATAGAGAAATACTCCATAAACTATACAAAAAATAAACCAAATAACTTATTCCTTGGAGAACTCAAACAAGGCAATCAAAAAAATACTACTAAACAAAGCTCTAGTTTTCATGTTACTTTAAATAATGGCTGTAATTGAATCCTTCGGCGCATTAGTTTTTGACTTAGGATAATGAATTATTCTGTAGGAATAATTAGTTAATTAGGTACTAAGAGGATAAGGATTTGGAGCATTACGCCATTCTTCTCGTCGCTAATTCTAGAAATCCTGAAGACGATAAGCTTCAATCAAATACAAGAGCCATGCTAAGGACGAAATAAGGACACTGACGACGGTGATAGTCCGGTTGTCTCTCAGAGGTGTGGAAATGTTATACTTTGAATTGTTTTGAGACATAAGATCAGAAATAAAATAATCCAGCAGAGTGCGAAACTTGCTAACACAACTCAAAGAATTGGTGGGCTGAAGTGCCAATGAGCTGAAGACTATTGCGGAATACGAGTTTGAAGTAGAGATCATGTCTCAGCAAACGTGGTATGCGACGCCCACCCGACGAATAATTACTCATCAATATTTTAGCCACGGAAAGTCCACTGTGGAACATAGGCATTCCCCATAGATTTCCAGAGTGTTTAAGCGGCTTCCGTTCAGAGACTTCCCGCAATCTTTATCAGATCGTCTGTTCATCTTGGCGGTGGATGAATTGGATTCAATTCATTATTTGTAGGCTCTAGGCAACTGTACCAATGTACTCGTATTGAGGAATATTAAGAAGCACGTACACACCAAACGGGATGGTGTATAACTCAAGTTCACGCTATGGAGAAGACGATGCATTTCACTACATGGTCGAATCTGGAATTAAGAAATTCCTAGAAGAACGAAAGTCAGTGACATAAATTAGTAAGATGAAGCGGTAATGAGCAGAGCCCATAGTTCGAAGAATTGATGGCTGATGAGGCGTCAAAGTTGGTCTCCACTCACGAACTTTGACGAGACATGAAAGCAGCGTGTGACGTCCACTTACAAGGTGGAGATGATCTAATAAAGGTTGCGGGAAGTCGCTGGATGCACGTTGTTTCCAACCAGTCGCTCTGGAAATCCATGAGGGAGGTTTTTGTTCAGCATTGGACGTCCTGTGCTTGTGGAAGATGATGATGAAGAGTAAATGTTTATAATAATAATGATTGAAGAGTGAAGAAATCTGCAGAAGAATCAAAGTAGCTCAGCGTATTAGTAAGTTGAAGTGGCAGTGGCGAGGCACGTAGCTCAAAGATTTGATGGCGGTTGGGACCATGAATGGTGGTTATAGTATGGAATGAAAATCATGCACAGGTAAGCGTTGCGTGGGATGTCCACCCATATGGGAGAAGGATGACCATCAGAAAGTCGCTGGAAATCGCTGGATGCAGCCCCCTTCCAGTCAATCGCTTTGGTAGATGTTAGACTGTTTGTTTTGTTTTGTCGACAATATTATGACATATAACATATACATTTTTATGTTATAAATTATACAACTATGATAAAGTTACGCATATACTGTTCTTGCGCTCCACAACTTAGAAACACTAGGTATCTTTATATTCACTCGCACCTATTATCACTCAACAATCACTATTCAAGTCTGAAAATTGCTATTTACTTATTACTTACTGTTTCCTCTGATTTAGGTTCCAAGTTGCTCTGCTCCTTAGGGAATAGCTGAAAATCAGTGTTTTGCTCAATGAGCAATGTAATACATTGAGCTATGACCCTTTTGTACTGCTGCAGCAGACACATGCGTTAGTGTTAGAATATTATGTTATTGTTGTTGATGTATTACCTTATCTGTGTATCAATATGTATAAGCTAAATGTATGTGTGTGACTGTGGAAACAAATAAAGGCTTTATCTATTTATCTATCTTGGAAGTTTATGGGGATGGTCTATATTCAGCAGTAGACGTCTATTTTGTCCGATATGACGATAATGACGATACATTTACTTACAATAATCAGGCATATAAAATGCGTGGGACCCATTTACCAGCGTTAAATTACAACGATATTTGTCAACCTGTGATATTTTTGGAAATACTCGTATTACCCTCCATTGTACAGAATATTTTATTTCTTTATAAAAGCAATATCAATAATGAGACACATGAAATTTCCTTTGGATGACGCTACTATAACTTTGAGCTGATAATCTCCGTAGAAAAATGAGGCACCGAAGAACGCCAACGACATTTCTGTGTAGTTCAAATTAATGAAGTAGGTGCCCTGGAAAGATAAAAAAAATTGTAAATACCCCACGATACCTAGTTATAAACAACCTATAAAAAAAGTCGGGTAAAATAGTAAAATAGTCTTGTTTTGTTTTTTATATTTTAATTTGGTCGCTCACCATGGGCCTCATAAGAAGGCTCAAGGTCACCCAAAGGGCAATGGAGAGAGCTATACTCGGAGTTTCCCTGCGGTATCGAATCAGAAATAGGAAGATCAGCAGGAGAACCGAGGTGACCGTTATAGCCCGAAGAATGCTCGTAGGACCGACGGACGGTGGGACGGAAAGGTTCTCGAGTGGCGGAAGACGCAGCGTGGGCAGGCCCCCACGAGGTGGACCGATTTGGTAATCGGTGGAAGCCGCTGGATGCGGGCAGTGCAGGACCGATCGTTGTGGAGATCGTTTTGGGGGCCATGGTCTAGCAGGGGATGTCTTTGTCATCTGACTATTTTAAGTGTACCCTGTGTACCTACAAAATAAAGCATTTTTGATTTTGATTTTGACTTTCGGCTGATATGATGATGAATTTGGACCTTTTTCATAAATACTTTGGTAGGTAGCACTTTTTCCATTTCTTTCATCCACACATTTGAAACCCATCTCGCTCTGAACCCCCAATTTACCTACTTTGGGGACTGGCTATCTTATATCAAACAGCCGGAACGCAATAATCAACATTGCTGGTATTAACATACCTATACCATGCTGAGAATCGAGCCCACGAGCTCCGTCTTGAGCCACAAAGGCTACTAAAGGAATCAACCGCAAGAAATGATAAACAAAAAAGTTCAGCCTCAGTCATTTTTTACCTTTTTGACAAGGCAATTGACACTATGAAGTTCCTTTTCAATAACCGGCGCCATTACAAAGTGATTACATGGTTTTGGCACCCTGTAGTTCCATAATACATTCTTTTTATCATTCCTCTTTGCAAAAACTGTTATCCGTACCTGAAATATATTATTAAACAATTAAAGATTTTAGCAGGTTGGATTTCAGGAACTCGACGCTGCTGTTTTGCGCTTATTTTGCGTAGTGGGTTGCTGACACTACTCTTGCCAATCCAGTTCCTCCAAGAAGCCTAGGAGACCCTTGATGTTGTCGACGACTTCTGAAGGTGACCCCGGTGTCCCGAGGGGCACTTCGAGATAGCAGTGTCCTGTATACTGCCACACCTGGATATCCTAAGACGACGTGGGCGGCAATTTCTTTTGTCTCCATGCACGCTCTGCACATGGGGCTGCCTGTAACACCTAGAGTAGTTTTGTTGTAAGTGTTTGTTTAATAATGCACGCCAGTTAAAGCTCCAATGAGCAGTCTGAGTAGGGCTCCTTTAGGTGTAGATAGATAAAATGTTTATTGCATAAACTGACACACATACAAGAAAACATACAATACTACTTTAACAAATTATAAACATTGGTTGGTGGTCGGGCATTATAAATGTCCGCCTGGCTAGCTACCACCGCCTTGTCTAAATCTGCCGCCAAGCAACGAGTTAATAGTATTGTTGTGTTCCGGTTCTCAGAGATAAGATAGCCAGTCCCCCAAATGTGTTGGGGTTTCCGGATCAGTACCCTTCCACCTTCGACCTCATCTTCACTTAACATCAGGTGTGATTGAGGCCAAGTACGAACCCGTGGTGCATAAAAAAAAAGACATTTTTAATGTACGTGATGGTAAGAATTCAGCTATTTTGGCAATGTCGAAAAACTGTGCTGAAATAGTGGCAAATAGGGTCCAAAGAAAAAAAAATTGTGCCACTGTAGATTAAGAGTTATTCAATATTTTAAATGAACGTTCTGGCGTCACGTGTTGCTGGAGTCCTCATTCTCATACGCAGAGACTGCTCTATGATTATAATTTATATCCGTAAAATTGTGCTTATGTGATAAAAATCATTAGATGTACTACCGCCTGTAACCATTTAGCTGGCTTGACATTGACTCTAACTGACTCTAACAATTAATCCCCAAATCGAACAGCTGTTCAAGATAACCTCTCAGCATGACTTTAGGTGTAGGGGTGTACCCTCAAAAAATTTCAAGATAAATAAATATTTCGGACACTGGCAGACTGGTGACTGGCAGCTTCACCAGCTAATTTTATCTAGATAGTTTACTTTTATACTAATTTTGATATTACTTTGTTTTTTATGACTTTTGTCAGTTTGTTGATTTATTTGTCCGAGTGCAGTTATAACGCCATTCAGTTCAGCTCCTTGAGTTTTATTGTATTTAATTTAGTCGGAGATCCTTAAGACCAGACTCTTTCCATTTACACATATACTCGTATCCATGACAAATTACAGCTTTCTATTACTAAGAGTCTCTGAGCTAAGCCGCGAACTGACAAATAGATGAATATGGTGAAACATAATACCTCTAAAACTAACCTCTTCCAACTTGGTTTGCTCAAGGACTGTTAAATTGTAATGGGCTATTTGCACGTCGCCATTACTCTCAACAGATACAATAAAGTCTGCCGCGTTCTTTAATTTTGGACCCTTGCATTTTTCTCTGATAGAGAACCTTGTGTCATACGGTCCCTGAAATTATTAGTGACTTTACAAATGCACATGTTAGAATAATGTTTGCGCGAAGAAAAAATTTTAATTAGATGAAATGAAATGAAGTGAAATGAAATGAAATGAAATGAAATGAAATGAAATGAAATGAAATGAAATGATTTATTTGCTTAAACATGGTAAGTAATAAGGTTTTACAATAATGTTATAATGCATTTTAGTATCACATGTTTAGCCAATGGCGGCATGCAAATATTGTGCGATATTAATGTACAAAATAATTAAATTAGTAGTTTTTATTTAATAAACATAATTCTTACTTAAGTCACTTTTATTACAATTTATTGTCAGTCTTTCCTTTTCTAAATTATATTATACATAACATTATTAATAAATTCATTACAAAAACAAAGTCAGTTCTAATCGTACTATTATCATTTGCAATATCATTCAATCTAATCTTTATCATCTAAAAATTCTTTTAAGCTGTAGTAACACTTCTCTGTTAGCCATCGTCGCAACCGTACTACAAATAATTTGTCTGGCAAGTCTCGTATATATTTTGGAATCTTATTATAAGTGGCGATAGACATAATATAACAATTTTTCATATATAAAGAAGTTCTATATGGTGGCATTAGCAATTTCGTTATATCTCTTTCTCTCATCGTCCGGTTTTGAGTATAGGTTTTCTATAATTGTCTGGAAATTTTCGAACAAAAGAGCCAACTTCAAGGATATAGAATCCAGTCAGGGTAAGTAATCCAAGACGTCTAAACAGAGGTCTGCACGGGTGTATTGGTCCTACACCACAAACTGCCCTAACGCATTTTTTCTGAACAAGAAAAACTCGCCCAATCTCCGTAATGGTATGCGAGTATCATCGTTTAATTAGTTTTTTAACCGCCTCCGTGGCTCAATGTAAACAACTTTGGGTTTACGATTCGGAGGTCGCAGGTTCGATCCCCAGCGCGGTACATGTTTAAGTACTCGGTTTGGTTAGTGGTAGGGCATTTTAAATGTCCGCCTGGCTAACTACCACCATCTTAACTAAATCTGCCGCCAAGCAGCAATGTTAATAGCATTGTTGTGTTCCGGTTGTCAGAGATAAGATAGCCAGTCCCCTAAATGTGTTGGGGTTTCCAGGTTCGCTTCCACCTTCGACGTCATCTTCACTTAACATCAGGTGTGATTGAGGTCAAGTCCCAACCCGTTATACATTAAAAATAAAATCGACACATGACGTCCACTGCTGATCATAGGGCTCCACCATAGATTTCCAAAAGGACAGGGTGGAAGCGAACTGCAGCCAGCGACATCCCGCAACTTTCATTAGGTCGCAAGTATAAGTTTTAACTTGGGAGCTGGCTAGTGCCAAGATTTGTTCTTTTTAAATAACATCATCAATCTCAGCTGATATCATCCACTGCCTCTTTCCTATAGAATACCACCATCTTATCTAAATCTACCGCCAAGCAGCAATGTTAAGCATTGTCGTGTTCCGGTTGTCAGAGATAAGATAGGCAGTCCCCCAAATGTGTTGGGGTTTCCGGGTCAGTACGCTTCCACCTTCGACCTCATCTTCACTTAACATCAGGTGTCATTGAGGTCAAGTACCAACCCGTTGTGCATAAAAAAAAAAGAATAAATCAAAATAGTCGCTTCGACCTGCACTCGACAGGCCTAAAAGCTAATCTAACTAATATTATAAATATGACAGTTTGAATGTTTGTTTGTTTGTTTGTTACTCAATCACGGCGTAATGGATGAACGGATTTGGATGAAATTTGGTACATAGGTAGAATACACCCTGGATTGATACATAGGACATTTTTTATCCCGATAAAGTGACCAGTTCCCGCGGGATAAACAAATTTCCGCGATAAAGTTATCCACGTAGGCCAAGCCGCAGCCAGGGAGCTAGTTAAAAATAATACCTAAATAGTACCTAGATTGGGGTTATTTTTCAGAATTCACGATTGTAAATAAAAGTGGCCGTTTTTATCAATTAATTAATATTTAGGTATTATTAGTAATTTAAATTTAAAAAAAGCTTTTGGGCTTGCGAGTTCAAGTCAGAGCAAATTTTTAATTTTTTTCTATAATAGATTTTATCTGCGTGGAATAATTTTATCGCGGATATGTTTAATTTGTTTATCCCGCGGGAATACTCACTTTATTGAGACAAAAAAAATATCCCATGTCTTTAATTACTTGGCTAAAACAATTAAACTATGAAACTTGTGAGAACTATTTGGTGGCTGAGATGTGAATAAAACCGCACGCACGCACACACACACATACATACACACACACACACACACACACACACACACACACACTCACACACATACGCACACACGCACACACAGACACACACACACACACACACACACACACACACACACACACACACACACACACACACACACACACACACACACACGCACGCACACGCACACACACACACGCACGCACACGCACACACACTACACACACCCAGTAGACTGAGTAACTCGCTTAGACCTAAGATTTTATACATGTTACATTTATTTGTTATGAAAGAGCGGAGTCTCCTAATACAGGCACATTATTTCAAAGTCAAAGTCAAAGTCAAAAATGCTTTATTTTGTAGGTACACAGAGTACACTTAAAATAGTCAATTTTACATTTCTTAAGCTACTGCTTGTTCAAAATGCAATTTTCCCCTGAGAAGAACAAGCAAGAAACTCGAAGGGTTGCTCTTTTAAAATCAGGTTTTGATTTAACATAAAGGTTTTTATATTACAAAAAGGTTTTTATATTTCATTATTAATCGTGAAATAGCCTGGCATGCGAACAATTTGATTATGTCCAGGGATGATTTTCATCTAAATAGTCTGATATTTTATAATATTCTTTGTTAATAAGTTTCTGTTTCATAGTATCTTTAAATTTATCGAGAGGAAGATTTTGTATATCAACTGGGACCTTATTGAAAAAGCGTATACATAACCCTTTGAATGAATTACTGACTTTACCGACATTACCGACTTATGTGACCTGCAAGTTTATCTTTATTTCTTGTATTGACATCATGTTTATCACTATTTTTCCTAAATGATGCTATTTTTTTTTGACATACATTAGATTTTCAAAAATGTACTGTGACGAAAAGGTTAGAATGTTATACACTTTAAACCTATCTCTAAGTGACACTGCAGGTTTCAATTGATAAATTGCGCGAACGGCTCGTTTTTGTAAAACAAAGATTGTATTTATATCCGCGGCATTTCTCCAACAGCAAGATACCGTAAGACATCAAGCTGTGGAAATAACTAAAATATACTAATCTAGCAGTATTTACGTCTGACATTTGCTTAAAAGGAGTCTCCAGCCACTTTATAGCATACTTGTCTGTGAGAATGCAAATAAACTATTTTTTTATTTTTTTTTATTTTTTTTAATCCAGGGTTTATACCACATGTATACCAAATTTCATCCAAATCCGTTCATCCGTTTCGCCGTGATTGAGCAACAAACAAACATCCAAACTTTCGTATTTACAATATTAGTTAGATTAAAAAAGAAATCTTAATTACTTAACTGGCCTGAATAAACCCTCTTAAAATATAAAACATATTCGTTGCCAGTACATATTCTTCGAACTTACATAATTTTCAGAGTTTTTCATTCCCAAATCGAAAAGAATACAAATTTTAACGGAAACTATTAAAATAAATACAATGATGTATTGCATTTTATAAAATTTCTACGCACAATGATCGAAGAGGTAATGAAGCGTTTTGTCAAAATGATATCTCTATGATGGATATTTCATTACCTATACTTATCTCCGTTGCATCACAAATTGTACATCACTAGCTTTTGCCCGCGACTTCGATAGCGCGAAACATTTCATCACATTTTTTTTATGCACAACGGCTTGGTACTTGACCTCAATCACCCCTGTAGTTAAGTGAAGATGAGGTCGAAGTTGGAAGCGTACTGACCCGGAAACCCCAACACATTTGGGGGACTGGCTATCTTATCTCTGATAACCGGAACCACAGATTCCTAATACAAATCTGTGACAGGAACACAACAATGCTATTACCATTGCTGCTTGGCGGTAGATTTAGATAAGATGGTGGTAGCTAGCCAGGCGGACATTTAAAATGCCTACCACATGTACCCCGCTGGGGATCGAACCGCGACCTCCGAATCATAAAACTGATTTTCTTGTTCGTTCTTCTCTGTGGAGGTAACCTTGTGAATGAGCGGTAATTGTATATCATGACGTTTTCAAATGTTATTTTTATAACATTTGATATCAGGTAACAACTCCAAATATAAAATAAATAAATATTTCGGACACTTACACCAATCATCTAGTCCCAAACTAAGCAAAGCTTGTGCTATGGATACTAGATAACGGATAAACATACATAAATATTTATATAAACATCCATGACTCGGGAATAGATGTTCGTATTCATCACACAAACAATTTACCCCTCGCGGGATTCAAACCCGCAACCGTTGGTTTCGCTGACAGGATCACTATCCACTACACCAACCGGTCGTCATTATATATACTAACATAACATATCAATAATATTTTTAATAAATACTGTTACAATAGTAGTGTAGAGTCGGTGGCTCAGCGGTTAATTGTAAATTTAGACAGTTGGAAATCCACCACGGTGCGGTTCAGTAGACATTTCCTTCCACGTACCGTTACTTTTTGGAATAAGCTCCCGGCGGATGTCTTTCCGAACCGATACGATCTGGGAACCTTCAAGAAGCGAGCATATTCCTTCCTTAAAGGCCGGCAACGCCACTGCGGATCTTCCGTTTCCGTAGATGGTTATGGGCAGCGGTGACACTTACCATCAGGTGCGCCTCTTGCTCGTTTGCCCACCTCTTCAATAAAAAATAAAAAAAATTTAATTACTTATGTACATTTATCCAACTGTTCTTAAACGGTGAAGGAAAACATCGTGAGGAAACCTGAATGCCTGAGAAATAAATATTCTGAGGCATGCGAAGACCCCAACCCGCATTGGGCCAGCGTGGTGGACTATGGCCCATACTCCCTCATTACAAGAGGAAAGGCATATATCCCAACAGTGGGATGTTTACGGGCTGAGGTAATGTGTGATGACTGTTACAGTCAGAATGTCCGAAATTTAACGGTAATTAATGAAATATTCTTTGTTTAGGAAAAAATTAAGGTGTAGTTTTTCATAAAGGTTATTAATTAATTTATGGTTCAAAACACGATATTCGAATCTAACTTCACTCGATTATGAAGCATTTACTGTTCAGTGGTTCCACTCGAGAATGCATCCTCAGACCTTAATCAAATTTATATAGACCCACTGACAAAGAAATGGCGTAACACACACAGAATTAAAATACTGTAGAATTAAGAAAATGTTCCATTTTTTGAAATACAAACACAAGGAGGTTTAATTGATTATTTTTCGGGTCCCACTTGAAGGTTATGTTACGAGTACACACAAGAAATATTGGGTCCTTACCTACGAAATTGGCGTTTTGTATGAAGAATTTCATTGAGACTGTTTTCTCCATACAAACATTTTTGATTTTTTTTTTTGGGAACGGCAAATCCAAATTTAGCTAAACATTGTGTGTATTATCGGATAACATTAAGTTAAGTATATGCATCGTTAATTTTTAAAAGTAACCGCTTTATAAAAGGTTCAGCGAACCTAAGAAATGATTATGGGAAGCACATGAAAAGAGCTCTGTTTAATTTTTTTTTATAATGTGATTTAGCCCAGATATTAAAAAATATTTCATGTGAAACCTTGAAATAATATTCCATTTTCCAAATAAAAACCTTTGGATATAGCTTTGAAACTCGCAGGAATTCGTATATGTGATTAACGAAGAAAAAGAACTCCAATTTCATAGGTGAAGACCCCATATATCAAAATAATTATCGTAAATTTTACGAATGAATTCAATATTCAATTTAATAAATAATACTCAACCGAAATATTCAATGCAAATGTGATTTTCAGTGATCGCGCGTACGTGTAGGCTACAAGCGAGATCGCTTATTGTAATTTATGTTTTCAAGAGCAAAAGCAGGTTATCCGACTGCGACTGCTTCTCACAGCAGTCGCAGTCGGATAACCTGCTTTTGAGTGACCTGTTTGGCATATTCATCAACATAACATATATATGATGCATGTACGTGTACTTGAGTTATGGTTATTTTCAAGTATACTATGTATATAACTTACAAAAAGTATTTTTTTTATATGATTAATTGGATACGCGTTTGACCACAATCTCACCTGATGGGAAGTGACGATGTGGCCGAAGATGAAGCACGCGATCTCAGTAGATGCCTATTCACCCTGCTCTTGAAGGTTGTAGGATTCAGGAAAGACTTAATGTGAAACAAAATGCGCTGAGTGTTTGTAAGGATATTTATTTTTTATTTATTTATTATGTAGTTACAATCTTTTTATAAGACGTTCTCAGAATAAAACACATTAAGTTTCCTCTTGTTGATCCAATAATAGCTTTTATCTGATAATCCCCATAAAAGAAAGACGCTCCAAAAAAGTTCTTAGAAGATTCCGTGTGATCAATTTGAATGAGATAGTTGCCCTGGAAATAAATATACATCTTTAACACTGAAATGACAGCCTAAAGAAATCCAATGTTGGACGCCTCCAAAATGATGCTATTTATTATGTTTTAATTTCCGTGGAAGGTTTTGCCAAAATCCAACGTTGGGCAGGCGGGTTTGCGATCGCTGATTCCCTTGGAGCTTCATACCAATGACAATTATCACTGACATTTTCTAATCAATTATTTTTTTTTAGGATTAATTACCTTTAATAGAACTAAATGTGTATTTGTGTGACTGAGTAATGCATAAATTGTAAAATTGCTATTTGCTCCAAGAATGTGAAGGAACTTTGTTTTTAATGACAATATTGTATCTCAAGCAAATAATTTTTTTTTTTTTATTCTATTCTTGTGATCCTATAGTTCCCATACATCTCATAGCTCGGCTGGGCACCGTATGGGACGCTACGTAATATCTTCTCGTCCTAAATACCGCAATATCTCAAGACGAAAATCTTTGATCAGTGTGTATTGCCAGTGATGACATATGGAACTGAAACGTGGTCGATCACGGTGGGCTTCATAAGAAGGCTAAAAGTCACCCAAAAGGCCAATGGAGAGAACTATGCTCGAAATCTCCCTGCGGAATCGAAACAGAAATGAGAAGATCCACACGAGAACTAAGGTGATCGATATGACCGAAGAATTACCAAACTTAAGTGGCAGTGGGCGGGGCACATTGCTCATAGGACCGACGGCCGTTGGCGCGGAAATGTTCTCAAGTGGCAACCACGCACCGGAAAACAAAGCGGGCGCAGACGAGGTGGACCGATCGTTGTGGAGATCTTTGGGGGAGGCCTTTGTTCAGCAGTCTTTCAGCTGATGATGGTCCCATATTCACCGTTTACGGGACACATGGGGAGAGACTCCACTTCACGCTACACTATTTGAAAATCGGGACTGTGGCGTTGTTGGGAAGAATCAATCAACTAAGGGGTGTCTCAATAAGAACTTGTTTTAAAAAATGTATTAGTTTAATGTTTTGTTACATTTTTTCTACATATGTATGGAGGTAGTGATGACATTTATACATGAAACAAAATATCGGTTAAATGACCACCGTTACTCTGTTGGAAGGTATGCACTCTTTTGACGCAATTTTGCAGTACATTTTGCAGTTTCCTTGTAATCACGAGTATAATGCTCAACTTTTGGTGTCAAGAATTCATTAAAAGCTACACTGTATAAGAGTGTGGTAGGTAGCCAGGCCTTATTAATATGCCTCATCAAACTGAGTACTAAACATGTAACATATCGAACCTACGACCTCCGATTCGTAAACCTTGTGTTGTTTGTATTAAGCCACAGAGGCGGAGGCTGTTGATATGAAGTAGTGTACGTTCACTAAGCTATTACCCAACTTACCTTTTTGAGGGTGCAGTCTACAATATGAAATTGTTTTACAAAAGGTTTTATCATAGGGAATCGCTGGCATGGTTTTGTAGCTTTATAGTTCAGCATAAGATTCTTCAAATCTCCTTTTATGGTAAACACCATTAATCTGACCTGAAACAGTGTTTAGAGTTTTAATGCACAATAGATTGACGACCAATTGGTGTAGTGGATAGTGACCCTGTCAGCGAAACCAACGGTTACGGGTTCGAATCCCGCGAGGGGTAAATGTTTGTATGATGAATATGAACGTTTATTCCCGTGTCATGGATCTTTATATAATTATTTATGTATGTTTATCCGTTATGTAGTATTCATGGCACAAGCTTTGCTTAGTTTGGGACTAGATGATTGGTGTAAGTGTCCGCAATATTTATTTATTATTTATCTATTGTAATACGAATAAGGTTACCATACGTCCGGACTTGTATGGACTTTCAGCCTCCCATCTGAACTTTGCTCGGTTTTAATTTGTCCGGATTTTTGACTTAGGTGGAAAAATTTTAGCATTGTACTTCGCATAATAATTTTCGTATTTTTCAAGTAGGCGGGCATGGCCAAATCCGAAAACTATGAGGAATAACCAAAGGACTTATTTTTGGAATATATTTTTTTTACAAAATAAAGCATTTGCTTAATGTATATTTGACTTAATAAAACTTGAGCAAGTAAACAGTTGCCAAATTAATATTAGACCAAGTGATTAAAATGCGATATATAAATTTTCTAAAGATTCTTTTGGGAAATGAAACTAGTGCGATAAGTTTTTTGGGAAGTAAAATTTGACGAAAAATATTTTGCCAAACGGAAGGACACCGTAGGTATATAATAAATAAATAATAATATCTTTGCACATACACATAGCGCCATCTAGTTCCACACTAAGCAACTAGGCTTGTATTAATACAAAGATACACATCGTGCATTAAGAGGGTTTCAAATCTTCAACTTTCAAGTCCATCCGAAACGAATAAATAAATAAATATCTTTGCACATACACACAGCGCCATCTAGTTCCACACTAAGCAACTAGGCTTGTGTTATGGATACCAGATGGTTGATAAACTACACAAATACATTTCTTTTTGTAAATAAATACATATATAAATGATAAACATCCATAACTCGGGAACACAAGTTTGTCTCCATAAAAATTACGTTTTTTTTTTTTTTTTTTTTTTTTTTTTATATATTGAAGAGGTGGGCAAACGAGCAAGAGGCGCACCTGATGGTAAGTGTCACCGCTGCCCATAACCATCTACGGAAACGGAAGATCCGCAGTGGCGTTGCCGGCCTTTAAGGAAGGAATATGCTCGCTTCTTGAAGGTTCCCAGATCGTATCGGTTATTGGACTATGTTTGCGGACTGGTCTATTATTGCGTTATGAATTGTCACTTACATATTCTATTCGGGTTTGTTCGAAAACGGTGACATTGAAATGTATTACACGCGAATCGCCTTGTGACTTAATAATAATGTCTGTATGAGCGTCGTTCCTTGCTTTAGGTCCTTTGCACATTTCTTCAAGGGACAGATCGGTGACGTACGGGCCCTGCGAAATACATTTCAATTGGTTATATATACATATATACATAGACTTATAAATAGTAGCAAACCAAATATAATACGTAATGCATTAACAATTCAAATATTTAAAAGCCAAGAAACCTTATGAGTGCGGGGACTTTGAGAGGTAGAATTTTATTAATGCATTTATAAATCTTACAAGAGCAGGGTAAATAATATATTTATGTCTTTTCAGCTTCATCTTCGACCACATCGTCACTTTCCATCGGGTGAGATTATTATTTATTTTTTTTATTCACGACGGGTTTGTACTTGACCTCAATCACACCTGATGTTAAGTGAAGATGAGGTCGAAGGTGGAAGCGTACTGACCCGGAAACCCCAACACATTTGGGGGACTGGCTATCTTATCTCTGACAACGGGAACACAACAATGCTATTGACATTACTGTTTGGCGGCAGATTTAGATAACATGGTGGTTGGTAAAATGCTAGCCAGGCGGACATTTAAAATGCCCTACCACCAACCAAACCGAGTACTTAAACATGTACCCCCCTGGGGATCGAACCCGCGACCTCCGAATCGTAAACCCAATGTTGTTTACATTGAGCCACGGAGGCGGTTAAATTGTCGTCAATTCAATCATTTAGCTATCTAACTATTGTTAGAAGTGCAAAAGTTTGGATGTTTGTTGGTCAATCACGGCGAAACGAATGAACAGATTTGGATGAAATTTGGTAAACAGGTAGATTATACGCTGGATTAAAACATGGGCCTGCACCAATGATTTGCTCGGCGGAGGAAGCCGAACAACTTTGGGAGCAGCATCCCAAGTTGCTGAGCAACTTGGGATGCTCAGCAACTTGTTGCTCGGCTTCCTCCAGGAGCTTGAGTGGCAGTATTAAGTATTCCCCCGTACGCCAAATAGGCGCACTCAGACGTCGAGTTGCAGAAACCGGCCCGCTAACGAATATGAATAATCCAACGATTTCCCCCGACTTTTATCAGGTCGTCTGTTCACCTTGTGAATGGGTTGCCGGTACGTGGTCTCCACTCGAAAACTTTAATGCCCCATCGACCATCAGTTCTATGAGCTATGTAGCCTGCCCACTGCCACTTCAACATGCTAATCCGCTGAGATATGTCAGTGACCTTCGTTCGCCTACGGATTTTTTCATTACTGATTAGATCACGTAGTGAAACGCCGAGTATCGCCCTCTCTATAGCTCGCTGTGTGACTTTGATCTTTCTTATGAAGGCCATAATATCAGGGTCATAAGTCATCACTGGTATCACAGGTAACACACATTGATTAAAGACTTTCGTCTTCAAGCACTTGTAAGAGTGTAGTTCTTTTGAGCTGATACTCATTGGTGGGTTTGGGTTATTGGAGTTCCAATTCGAAATTTTAACTAACTGACTGACTGATGAACTGACGGATCTTGTTTTTGGCACATTGATTTCCAGTTTCAACTCAGTGTCACTGTTATTTTTAATCATTTTTTTCTACATGTCAATAGTTAATTTTTTTAGTTTTAAGACCCTTTCGATCCTCTGTTTCATGCAATAAATAAGTTGGTGTGGTAATCCGTGTTCTATTTTGACCCTGGCCTGAGGTGTCCCGCCCCTTCTGTACAATTGACAATACACCTTTTGACTCGACCCAGCTGGGCATAGGTGGGTTAGGAAGGTCACACACTGAAGTAATATCAGGTGCTTGCTTGAAACAAAACCACCAATCCGCGATGGGCCCACGTGGTGAGAGTTTGGGGGGGGGTACCCATGCATTTTGGGGAGTAATTGCAAATGGCATTAAAATTAAAAAAATATAGTCTCTTACGAAGTTATCTGAATTGTTCACTCCGAAATCGAACTGGTAACTTTCAAATGTCGAACATAGTACAATAAATAATACCGCAGGGTACATTTTTTGTAAAACACATTATCAATTCTCACTCAAAAACATATATGAAAATGGTATAATTTTGTTGTTTACCTTCCGAACATAATAAAACAATTTCCGCTTGGTAATGGTAGATTCATTATTAAATAAAATTACCTGTTTAGTCTTCCATAACCATTGCTTTTCGTTAGCGCGGTCTAAATTAAAAAATCATTTGATTCTAATGTATTCATCATTATCATCAGCCCGTAAACATCCCACTATATCAAACTTTTCGCGGTTCAAATAACGGATAAAGTAACCAAATAAGAAACTACAATAAAGTTTTACAAATAAATTACTTCATTAAAATATTACTTGTCGTTGTTGTCAATTGAAGGCAGTCGTTAAGCCATATCGGTGACCTGTTCCAACAGTAGGAATGTATTGATGTGTTAGGAGGCTCTGAAACGAGCAGGCCCACCAGGCCGATGAGAGTCAAGTCGATTTTCACCGAACATAGTTATGAAGCTATCGCCGACTTCAATGTTAAATATAAAACAGCTGAAAATTTACAAAATCCTCGAATATCATCGACATATACTAAAAAATTGTATTGTAAGCTAAATATTAGGTCCTTACCTATGAAATTGGCGTTTTGTATGAGGAATTTCATTAAAACTGTTTGCTCCATACAAACATTTTTGGATTTTTTTTTGGGAACGGCAAATCCAAATTTAGCTAAACTTTGTGTGTATTATTAAGTTAAGTATAGGCATCGTTAATTTTTAAAAGTAACCGCTTTATAAAAGTTTCAGCGAATCTAAGAAATGATTATGGGAAGCACATGAAAACAGCTCTGTTCAAATTTTTTTTATTATGTGATTTAGCTCAGAAATTAATAAATATTTCATGTAAAACCTTGAAATAATATTCCATTTTCCAAATAAAAAAAACAAATTTGGACAAATAGCTATGAAAATTGCAGGAATTGGTACATATCATTAACGAAGAAAAAAACTCCAATGTCATAGGTAAAACCCAATATCTTCGAAAGGGCTTAACCGATTTTCACTTAACATAAGAACCCGTCTCCTCATTTAGTCTAATCGCACTCACGGACCCCGCACTATTGAGATACGTCCGGTCAAAGATTGGACACACGCATACACACACATGGAGCCTCGGTGCTCAGCGGTTAAGACGCGGTCTCCAAATTTGGGAGGTCCGGGTTCGACTCCCAGGCAGGCCATGTACCAATGAGTTTTAAATTTAATTAAATTATTTATGTACATTTATCCGATTGCTCTTAAACGGTGAAGGAAAACATCGTGATGACTGATGAGACATGCATGCCTGAGAAATAATAATTCAGAGGCATGTGAAGTCCCTAACCCGCATTGGGCCAGCGTGGTAGACTATGGCCCATACTCCCTCATATACGAGGAAGGCCTATATCCCTGCAGTGGGATGTTTACGAGCTGATGATGATGATGGAATACACATAACACCCTTCCTTTTACGTCGGGGATTAAAACGGAGGTCACACGAGGTAGGTACCAATCAGCCTTGTTGTATTACGGTTGTTTAAGACAAGATAGCCAGTTTCCTAAATAAGTTGGATGTTCCGAGTGAACGTCCCTACTCCTTCCATCTTCAGCTTCCTTCTATATATTCGACGTCAGCTTCTTTATGTGTGAGGACAAGCGCTATCCCGTTATGGATAAAAAAAAGCAACGGTACCTACCAACTTATGAATAAAATAATTGAAATATCCAAATGATTTTACCATTATACCTTCTTTCATGATAATTATCGTTCGGACTGCATTTCGCTCACATCCCTCATTAGCTCAGGGAAAATACGGTTTGACCTCGGAAAAACGAATAACCGCGATTTTCTTGAAACATTTAATAAAGTGTTACAAATGTAGTAACAATTGTTAAAAATTAAGCATTTGTAAGAAACGCAAGTACTAAGTAACTAAATAAGCTAAAGTTGAAAAATGTGTTTCTTTTAAAAAAGAATACTCAATTGATGGGTATTTCTTTAAATTCAAAACATTTAGGGAAATTATGGTTACTAAAGATTAGTTCGCATTTTTATTTCTTAAGCAATGCAGCTCGACGACTTTTTCAGCCAAAACACATGCATGCCTTACTATACATGCTTAGTTTTTTATCCATCAATAAGTTAACTGTGTTTAAAATAGGGTTTTTCTAAAAAAATATACTAAGTGCTCGTTTTTTTACGTTTAATTATTCAAAACTGAATTAACTCAATTCAACTCAAATCATTTTTCATTTATATATTTATTTATTTACAAAAAAAAATGTATTTGTGTAGTTTATCAACCATCTGGTATCCATAACACAAGCCTAGATGCTTACTGTGGACCTAGATGGCGCTGTCTGTTTGTGTAAAGACATTTATTATATTATTATTATTATTATTATTATTGCATTCCTTATGTTTTGTTTTGATGACATTATGGTGTCTGTATCAATAAAGACCTTATCAAAGCACAGCAACATGAGAGAGTATAGCATGCACTAATTTAAATAATTACATAAAATGCTTAATACATAGATATTTAACCTATTATATTATCATATGTATTTTTACCATAATTTCTTTTAAATTATTTATTAATATGATATTATTATATCTATTTATATTGTATTATTATTTATATTATTTCATCTCTAAAATTTTCGGTCATGTATTCATATATTGTGTAATAGCATTTTTTAATGAATATTTTTTTTTATAATTGTATGAATTTCTTATCTTTCGTTTCGTTTTTTTTTGTGATTAGGTAGCTTATTGAATATTCTAGATGTCATTGATAGTGTGCCGGACGAATGCATTTTTAGGTTAGACTTTGGTGGAACCAATAGATTTATGATTAGAATTATGTCTAGCTAAGCTAATTTTTTACCGTATTTTCCTTGAGCTACAAAGCTTTACAAGTGCCTTGCCACAGACGGGTTATTCTGTATATATTACCAGACTCGACCTCGGCACCCCCACCACAATGTTTTTTATATAACTCCTAAACGAACTAATTTTGGACAAAATGAGCTCATTCCCCGTCTTTCTAAACTATATAATACCACATTCAGCGATATTGATATATATGTCTACTCCAAAGCTATATTCAAATCTCATATTCTAAAACACTGATGAACAATTAAGGCCAGTATATATTTATTATTTTTATACAATTTTACATATTTAATATGTTTACTCGCATTCATATATTATTTATAATTCATAATACATATTTTTATTGCATTACACATGTCATAGTTACAATACATAGGTAAGTACTAACACATGTACCTTGTCAGGCATGGCAATATGGTGGAAATGGGATATCTATGTTATTAATGTCGTTTCAATTACCAATGGTTATAATTTTTATGAAGCTACATATGTATGTTGCAAGTTCAAAGTGCTCCAATTCCACAGACAATATACACGAGAGGAACGACGATTTAAATATGTAGGAAAAAACTTGCAATATCTCATAAATAAATGAGTGGTCTATCTGCTCAGCGTTGTTTCTTCCGTATATTTTATAAATTTTGCTTATTATTAGGACATCCTTTCATTGGTTAAGATATTATACATAACTTTTCATGTTTCAAGCTGCTATTGGTTGTCTTGAATAAATAATAATAACAATAAATAGATATTTCGGACACTTACACCAATCATCTAGTCCCAAACTAAGCAAAGCTTGTACTATGGATACTAGATAACGGATAAACATACATAAATATTTATATAAACATCCATGACTCAGGAATAAATGTTCATATTCATCACACAAGCATTTACCCGTCGCGGAATTCGAACCCGCAACCGTTGGTTTCGCTGACAGGGTCACTATCCACTACACCAATCGGTCGTCGTTTAAGTATTCGTAAATAAATATTAGATTACTTTTTCACATTTTCTTATGCGTTCATCCTTTTTGAAAAAGACAAATTGTTAACTAAACACAGCAAGTTTCCTTTTGATGATCCGACTGTTGATTTAATCTGATAATCGCCGTAGAAGAACGAACTTCCGAAGAAAGCCTTGCAATTCTCGGTGTGGTCTATATCGAAGGTGTAGTTACCCTGAAAATAATTGACAAGTTAAACTACCAAAATCCAGAATATAGAAAAAGAGAAAAAAAAAACAATCAAACCAGAGACTCGTAAAACACTCTACGTGTAATTTAGCCCCGAAATCTAAGCAAAGTTGAAAACGTATTTAAGATCGCTAACATGTGCGAGGGTACCCAGAACTCTAGCAGCAAACCTCGTTGAATGGCAATACTGATGCGTTGGCCAAGGTAAGCGCCAGCTCTACGATCGCCGGATACCTCAATAAGGCGGGTGGCTAAATCTTTAAATAGCATTCGAGGGTCAGGTCTCCACGAACCCAATGTCTCCACAGCAAACGACGCAAATATATAACCATCTCCCAGGGTTGAATATTTGCGCCGCTTGCAGGTTTCCGCAATGGCTGCCGCTTCCGCACATAAAGAAAAAGCACTGATATGAGACAGAGCGACTTCTTCCATTCTTCCACAGGTCCTTTCCATCCATGGAACAAGCGTTATTCCGTCGGTCATGTTTCTCCGTCGTCATGTACCAAACCGGTCGGCATTAGGACGGCGGTATATTGACGGTGGTAACAGCCCTGCGTGTGACGCAGTTCAGGGTAGCGTGACGGGAGAAGTGACCGTCCACGCTGACACGCACAGCAATGAGGTTGATTGGTTTTCATACCACATTGTGGCAGACGGCCAAAGAAGGTGTCGTTTGGTCCAAAACAATTGTCAAGATTTGGCGAAGGAATAGCGTGTAGCCAGTACCCGGATTCGCGTGTATACGCGCCGCAAAGAGACGCGCACGATCTGCAGGACTCGCAGCCGAAAAAAAGTTGAAATACCACTTCAAGTACAAATCAATAATTGGAAAAGGTGTGAGATAAATTAATAAACACATTAATAATAATAATAAATTTCCTTAGACATACACACAGCGTCATCTAGTTCCACAGTAAGCAACTATAGGCTTGTGTTGTGGATACCAGATGGTTGATATACTACATAAATACCCGCATTCTTCGCAAAAGGGATTGGAACCCGCAACCTTTTGGTATAGTGGTCAGAGGTCTTAACCACTACACCAAACACCAAAAAAACATTGAATTAATAATAATAGATACAGGTAGTGTAAAGTTGTATATTTTGCACTTGTCGGAAGTCGGTATAAATTGGCTTTTTGCAATCCAAATAAAATGATTTTCTGACGTAAATACTAATATATATTATTACGTGATTATTATTATATCCCTTTATATATTATAGGCCTATATCCCTGCAGTGGGATGTTTACGGGCTCATGATGATGATGATGAATGTTTTGTGTGGGATATTCCTTTAAAATTAAGTAGAGGATATGGTTGGAAGAATTTGGAGGATTTTACTATCTGTAAATTCTGTATAGCAAAAAGTGGAATCTCGAAATTGGCTTACATGCTCACAAATCATTGTCAACATTACGAATGTCTTGACTGAATGAAGAATGACTTCTCTGCGATTTCTTTTAAATTAAAAATAAATATGCATCAGTAAATAAAAAAAACCGTGATAGGAAAAGTGTAAACGTTACCCACCTTTTTGATGACGCAGTTGACACTGCCAAAATTTTTTGTAATCATTTCTGCTATGGAATAGTGCTGGCATGGTTTGGGTACCCTGTAGTTCCAGAGGAGATTCTTCCTATCTCCTTTTAAAGTAAAAACTTTAATTTTAATCTGTTAAATTTTAAGAAATATAGTCTTAGTACCAGACCGGTAAGTGCTGGAATTCTTTGAACGAGACGTGTGTTCAATATCGCAAAACAGATCGAATTTATAATGATAAAAATGGCAGTCTTCTGCGATGTCGCTATCGTTTACGTTCTGATGTCGGCTGGGACTGCAATTTGACGGTTTTTCATTGGTTAACGATGACAATACCGAACAAGTTACACATGTCAATAGCATTGTTCGGTTTCCGGGTCAGTACGCTTCCACCTTCGGCCTCATCTTCCTTAACATCAGGTGTGATTGAGGTCAAGTACAAACAGGTTGTGCATAAAAAAAACATACAATTTTTAATTAAGCTATGTAAAAAGTTTTACAGTATCTTGTATAATAAGAATTATAGAGTGAGATTAATTATCGTAACAATATTAAAAGAATTGTCAATCTAATTTATTAAAAACCGTCGATATTGAAGAGATGAAAGCACACTTAAGACTACTCTTAACTCTCTAATTATATTAAAAGAAAGGAAGAAAGAGGAATAAAGGTAGAAAATCAGTTAGGACCTTCAATGCGAAACATAGGAACATCTTGCGACTTCCCACGACTTCCACGAGGTCGTCCGGAAGTCACCCAAATTTTTCGAGACCCATTTGATTGTACTCCTCCCACTGTAACTCCTGTAAGCTAAAATAAACATTAGTACTCCACATGAATTAGATAAGGAGATTGATCCTATACCTGATGTGATGATAATATTAAGAGTAGTTGAGATTTTATTTTTATTCACAACCGGTTGGTACTTGACCTCAATCACATCTGATGTTAAGTGAAGATGAAGTCGAAGGTGGAAGCGTACTGACTCGGAAACCCCAACATATTTGGGGGACTGGCTATCTTATCTCTGACAACGGAAACACAACAATGCTATTAACATTGTTGCTTGGCGGTAGATTTAGATAAGATGGTGGTAGCTAGCCAGGCGGACATTTAAAATGCCATACCACACGATTTATTGATAACAATGTATACATACATAATATTCACGTCTGTTTTCATTGGGGTAGGCAGAGCCTATTGATATCCACTTGAAAAGATCCTGACATATTACTTTTGCTTCTTCCACTATCATCAAATGCTTCATACATGCTCGTCGGTAAGTGGTTGACCGCACCTGACCACCTGATAAATATAAGCTATTGAAAAATATTGAAAGAATTGACAATCAAACCTCTTCAATACGGGCGTCCTCATAAACTGTAAGGCTGTAACTAATTAATTGGGAATCGTTCACATGTGTAACGGCAACCTTACAATGGGCTGCGTCTTTTGCTTTCGGTCCTTTACATATTTCTTTTACAGAGAAATCTGTTGAATATGGGCCCTGTAAATAGACAAATTAATGGTTATAGGATTTTATGATTTATATGACGACACGGGAGAACACGAGACGCAAAATATATAAATATATCTATGTTTGTGTGATGAATACGGACATGCGTATCCGAGTTATGGATGTTTTCAAAAAAAATATTTGTTTTTTTTTTATATGAGAGGGCGGCAAACGAGCATGCGGGTCACAAATTGGAAAGCAATCACCGCCGCCCATGGACACCACCCGCAACACCAAAAGGGTCACAGATGCGTTGCCAGCCTTTGAGGAAGATGTAGTATATCAACCATCTGGTATCCACAACACAAGCCTGTAGTTGCTTACTGTGGAACTAGATGGCGCTGTGTGTATGTCAAGGATATTTATTATTATTATCTATGTATTTAAAAAATAAAAATTCGACTGCCTATAAAAAGGAAACTAAATAGACGACTGCTACGACATCAGTCAAGTCATTCACTTGTATGTTAGAAAGCATACGCCATTTTGTATTTCGCCGGAGCTGGCGGACTTTTTACCACAAAACATCTCCTGACACACCGGAGATCATGCCAACAATCAATTACATACATCCTAACATTTCCGTAACGTATTCTTGCAAATTTTTGCAAAACGCAAAAGGCGTTGTATATTCTACCCATACTTACGTAGTTATCTGAATTCTTCGCACCAAAGTCGAAAAGAGTAACCTCAAACACTTCGAAAATCATAATGAATATAGAAAATAAATGAATTTTAGAAGCCGTAAACATGATAGTTCAATGAAATGCTTAATAGTTAATCGGAATGATGTCTACAAATGAGCACTTTATTATGCATTTCCATTAATACATCATCATCGTTAGTCTGCTGCCCTACTGCATGCGAGCAGCTATTAGTGAGCAGGTAGCTATACTAAACTCTATTGGATTCTGGTGAACACATCGTATCATTGGATAGAGTTTTGATTTTCAGTGGGTGATATAAAATTTAGAGCGATTAAACACGCGAAATTACTTTTTTTTTATGCACAACGGGTTAGCAGAAGGCCGAAGGTGGAAGCGTACTGACCCGGAAACCCAAATATTTGGGGAACTGGCTATTTTATCTCTGACAACCGGAACACATCAATGCTATTAACATTGCTGTTTGGCGGCAGATTTAGATAAAATGGTGGTAGCTAGCCAGGCGGACATTTAAAATGCCCTACCACCAACCAAACCAAACAGTATATTTGACTGAGGCGTAGAACTGCTATTATAAGTGAAAATTACATTTGATTTATTGATTTATTCAAGACAACCAACAGAAGTTTAAAAATATACTTGAACATACATAGGGGAGACCGGGGCAAAGTCGTATAGCTAAGCATTGCAAGCCGTAGTTCATTAAGTACAAAACACAGACACATCAAATCAACGTTATTTATTACTTGGGCTCATAAGCTATATAATAATGTAAGTACTTTTCAAAAATTTCAATATAAAATGAAAATCGACAACAAAAAAAAAACCTCTAACTTTTCCGGTTTTGCCCCGTGATGTGGACAAAACCGTATACTATATACGATATTACCCGTCTACCCGAAAATCGTCTAAATTCTCCGACTCGTAACCAGTGCAGCCTTCATGTGCCCAGCCTTTGCAATCTATACATTGCACCCAACCGTCATTCATACGACTTGTGCCGTATTCTTCAAGACAGTACAAGCAAATGTTCTCATTTATCTGGATTTGCTTAATTTCGGCGCTTTTTTCAGATCGAATATCGGTTTTTTGTTCTTTGAAATGGTATTCAACTCATTTTTATATGGAGACGAAGTAATTTCAGCAGTTTCCCCTCTGCGACGGTCACTTTTTCTTTTGTCTTCTCTGTTTATTTTGGGAATTGGCATTATATCTGCACACGTCACAGTTTTTAACGTAGTCGACGTTAACGTCGCAGCTGATAGTGATTCGGCTCCGGTGTCGCAGCAGAAGTTGATATTTCTTGCTCCTGTTTAACAAGCAGTGCAGTAACCTTTAACGATCCAGTTCTAACGACAGGTGCAGTAGTCGACAAAGCATCAATGGACCAAGAAGTTGGCGAGGCATCAAACGGCCCAGCCGAAGCTAAAGGTATGTCTGTTGTTTCAGCTGCAGCAAAATCATATTCGCTAAATACGTTGCGATTTGTTGGAAAGATGCCTGTTTTGGAAAAACCAGACAATGCATTCTGCATCGAAGCTGACTTACAATAAGCTGCTCCAAAAAGTCTCGCAATTTGAAACTGTGTAACTACTCGCCCGGGATTATTTCATAGCCACATATTCACTTCTTGGGTATAATATGTGCTCATTAGCCCCATAATACTCACATCAAGGGGTTGTAACCTGTGGGTACAATGCGGTGGAAAGCTTAACATTATAACACCATTGTCCCTAGCCTTCAAAATTAATGGGAGATTTTTTGTATGGGTCGAGTGTCCGTCCAGCAAAAGAAGAACAGGAGATTCTTTTTTGGGTTTCACTGATGATATGAAGTGATCTAACCATTGTACGAAAATGTCGCTTTGAACCCAGCCAATTGGATGACATACTGCTATTGTTGCTGGTGGAGCACCATCGAGAAGTTCTGCCTTCATACGGATACGAGGGAATATCAAAAGTGGAGGAACATAAAACCCTGAAGATGAGACACATAGGATAGCGGTGGTAAGTTGGCCTCTTTCCGCTGAACTCGCCGGACCGACCTGTTTCTTTCCTTTTAAGGCGATTATTCTGCTCTGTTTCTTAGGCACCGTTGTTAGACCTGTTTCATCCACGTTAAAAATATGAGTTGGCAAAAATTTGTATTTATCTATAAGTTCCTCAAGCAAGTCAAAGAATGAGTTTACGCTGACCATGTTAAATCCCATCGCTCTTGCAATGGATGTTGGCTCAGCAGCACGTAGAGATAAAGTACTGTGTCGCTTCATGAACCCAGCAAGCCAATCTTCTCCTGCTAGTTCGGTAGTATCATTAAAATTATTTGGAAGGTTGTTCATTTTTGCCAGCTGGTATGCTAAACGACGAAGGTCTTTATAAGTCAGGCCAAACAACCTTCTCTCCATCAACAAAACATGTTCATATAAGTCTTGTTCTTGTGTTATCGAAAACACAGGCTTAAATCTTCCTAGGCCTTTTCTTATTGAAGCTTCCAAATCGTTAGTCTCCTTGTATTTATTGACTCGGTCCTGCAATGTAGATTTTGGTACCTGGTAGGTTGCAGCAGCTTTTAAGTAGCCCATACTACCGTCAATTACAGCTTCAATGGCTAGTTTCATCTTATCTGAGTCCCAATTTTGTCTATTGGTTGATCTTACATATTTTCGCGGCATTTTTGAAGCATCTTAAAAATAAAAACCCAATATAACTTCATATGCTAATACCGAGGCAAAATCGTATATGGTACGGTTTTACCCCATACGGTTCTGACCCAATACTCGGTTTACAAACAATTCATTAAAGTACCTACTTCTGCCAAGCAAAGTTGCCGGTGAAATATTATTTAATTGCGTGAAATAGATACACTACAACATAGTTTATAGGCCACTTACTTGTATAACACGATCAAGATGCAATTCCTGATTAGATTTATTCAAAAGTAACATCAGAACTATGAAAAAACAATAAAATTAATTATTACGAAAATCCTGGTGCCCGTAGCGACAAGTTTTCGTTGCTGAATCGTTCCGATTGGTTGACACCACTGACAGGCACGGGCGCGCGAAATTCAAATTATTGACGCGTATTGACGGGTCGTACGTTTTTACCCCGGTATACGGTTTTGGACGGGTCTCCCCTACATGAGTAAAATATTTTTTTTTATGATTGACTGGATTCGCGTTTGACCACAATCTCACCCGATGGAAAGCATGAAGCACGCGATCCCAGTAAATGCCTATTCACTCTGCTCTTGAAGATCCCAAGGTTGTAAGATTCAGGGAAGACTGACGCCGGAAGGGAGTTCCATGCCTTGGCTGTTCGGATGATGAATGAAGAATCGAACTTCTTAGTGCGAATATTCGGTATATTAACTATATACGGGTGGAATCCCTCCCCACGCCTAGTGGTCCGAATATCAACCAATGACAGGAAAAATGTCGTGAATTGCACTGTCGTTTAATAGAAATGTCGGACAATTGTACGTCACACATTCGGGGTCGCACTTCAGTAATAAACCGAAGAAATAACGCTGATCAGATAGACATTTTCTTTAATTTTTATTTCGGTAATTATCTGAAATGTTTCATATTTTTTTAGTTTAAATATTTTAAAAAGTATTTAGCATTGTCGTAACATTAGGTATCTATTTCTTATTTTATATAATTAATGTCATTCTGTCAGTTATCATTTTATTTATGCTTGACAATTGTTTTAGTTTGTTTTATTGATCATAAGTTTTATGTAGTGATATGAGATTGTAAAAATGATAGTAAACTAAATCTAATCTAATGTGAAAAGCAAGGCTTATCTAGGTGAGCCCCCGCGACTTGTAGTGTCTGTGCCTTATTAGTAATTTTCCAGTAAAAATAATGTACTATTTACTGACTTTACCGGGATTTTCTTAAAATTCACCTATGTCCTGGGCCATTTCATCAGCTCTGTCACCAAAACAAAATTAAGCAGCGGTCTTCATTGCGGTGAAATCTTCTTTTTTTTTAACTTTCCTAACAGGTTTTTCCATTTTGTCGTGACGGATATTTTCCAGGGGTAAAAGTGCCAATGTCTGTATCAGGCTCATAAACTATTATTGCATTGAAGTGAAAGACAAAAATAAACCCACTTTCGGATTTATAATGTTAGGAAGTAAAGGAATTAATAAATAAATGGTAATTGCAATATTTAGGATTAGCATGTCATAATGCTTAAGGCATTAATGCTATATTAATTGTAATGGCGTTGTTCAAGGATTGGATAAAAAGATATCTATATTCTTCTAGGACGCCTATATCCTTTTAGGACGCCTTAACTATCTTTCTGCAAAATTATTATGTAGAAAAAACTAGAGACATTCCGATACTAGTAAATACGAGTTACTCGATACTTTTGTTTAGATACCAAATACTTTTAGCATCGAATCAATCTTGCGATTCTTACTCGGTATCGCATTGAAAGTATTTGGCATCGAATCGAATCAGTGTGAATGTGTGAACGAAACGAATGTTACTCTATGGTGAACAAGTCTGAATGAGTGCCCTCTCTTGCTCGGTCCCTGGCAGGCGCAGGTTCGCGCGAGCCGCCATAGGTATTGCCCATATTGTCACTTACTTACTGTTATGTCAGGACTTTTTGGTGGGAACCTGACGAGTGATGTTGCACTTTTTTTGTATTTCCTGCAATTTGTATATTGTGAGTTTTGATGTGTAATAGTGGCAGAATATTGTCCTTCAGAATACAAGTGAAGGGAGGTGTAAATAAAATTGCGTGACGGAGATCGGGTTCCCACCAGAAGCCGCCAAAATCTTCCGTAAAGCGCCGCTACGTGCGACTGAAGAATAAATTGACAGACTGGGACTACATTTTGCATTATGTTATGTATACGATAATGACTTGCTGACTTAGACTTTTACTGACTAAATATACAATAAAGATACTACATAAGATATGTGTCTGTTGTTATGTTAAAAATATACAGAATAACCACCCACCTTAGAATAGTTTCGTTTTATTTTTGACCCATAAAAAAGTATATAACTTATCGATATGAGTAGGTTTCGATACTTTGTGGGTATCGGAACATCCCTAGAAAAGACTAACACCCTCAAATATTTCATTATTATATGTTAAAATTGGAATTAGGATGAGGTTTTAGGCTATGGTAATTATGTGTATATCATACACGGAAATGCTTGCATGCCGGTTAATTGTTATATTTCAATCTGCTGGTATCTCATCGCTCGCTATGGGATGGAAGCTTTAATGATTCGTACACAAAAAAAATGATACACACTAGTATAGGAGGTGCGTCTTTTTATATTTATAGTATTAATCGAAATGTAGCAAGATTTCTTATAAAATGTTCACATGAAATCTTACCTATCACATGGCCGAGGCCCAGAGATGAAGACGACAGAAATATAATTTAATGATCCGTCAAATTGATATTCCATGTATTTTATTTATTCTTAATAGACATATTCATAATTTCACACAGAAAGTTTCCTTTCGACGATCCGACTGTAGATTTTAACTGATAATCACCATAGAAGAAGGAATTTCCGAAGAATACTTTACAGGTCTCTGTAAGATTTACATTAAACGTGTAGTTGCCCTGAAAATAAATACATAACAATACAAATACTCTTTATTGCACAAAATAATTGACAATAAATAAAAAATAAATTTTTAAAACTTGAAATCTACTAGCCAAGAGGCGATAACACCCATCAATTGAATTTTGTGAATTATAAAATTAAGCTATTATTAAATTTCTGATTATGTAGATGATAAGAATGCATGGACATGAACCGCTCGGCAATATTCAGTCGATTATTTTCTTTTTTCTTTGTTGAATCATAAATTGTAAAAATATTTATTTAAAAAGTGCATGGACTACTGCTGTCACCTATGGGATGGTTCAGCCACGTACCAACTGGCTGCACTCGATTATGTGGAACAACGTGCCAAAAGACTCATTGGCGACTTCACTTCTCCTAATTTGCAGAGCCTCGAACACCGTCGCAAGGTCGCCTGTCTCTCTTTTTATATTTATAAAACCCATCAATTGAATTTTGTGAATTATAAAATTAAGCTATTATTAAATTTCTGATTATCTAGATGATAAGAATGCATGGACATGAACCGCTCGGCAATATTCAGTCGATTATTTTCTTTTTTCTTTGTTGAATCATAAATTGTAAAAATATTTATTTAAAAAGTGCATGGAATACTGCTGTCACCTATGGGATGGTTCAGCCACGTACCAACTGGCTGCACTCGATGATGTGGAACAACGTGCCAAAAGACTCATTGGCGACTTCACTTCTCCTAATTTGCAGAGCCTCGACCACCGTCGCAAGGTCGCCTGTCTCTCAGTCTTTTACTCCTGTAAAAGCCTGAGAGACAATTACATAATCTTATTCCACAATCGCCATTTCATCTTCGGACTACTACGGGTCGGGAGCGATTCCATCCGTATATAGTCAGCATTGCGAACATTCGGACTAAGCGGTTCGAGTCTTCATTCATAATGCGAACAGCTAACTTTCCTGAATCCTACAACCTTGGAATCTTCAAGAGCAGGGTGAATAGGCATCTACTGAGATCGCGTGTTTCATCTTCGACCACATCGTCCCTTTCCATCAGGTAAGATTGTGGTGAAACGTGTATCCAGTTAATCATAATAAGAACCCCTGAGTTTCTTGCTCGTTCTTCACTGGGGAGTCTGCCTTGTGAAAGAGCGATAATTGTATACGTTTACAAATGTTATTTTATAACTTACGACATCAAATTTTTTTACCCGACTGCCTCAGGAAGGAAGGTAATATTTTACGAGTATATGTATGTATATGTATGTCAATTTCTATATTACCTGTTGCAGCCTAAATAGCTTAACCGATTTTGAAGTGCAAGGTGTCATTAGATTCGTCTTGATGCCTAGAGTGTCATTTAATTAAGTTTAAGTTTGAATGAACTTTAAATAGACGGCGTTACCTTTTTGATGATACAGTTGTTACTGCCAAAATTTTGAGTAACCATTTGAGCTATGGAGTAGTGCTGACAAGGTTTGGGTATCCTGTAGTTCCATAGGAGATTCTTTCTATCACCTTTTAAATTATAAATTGTCATTTTTATCTGCAAAATTATACGATAATTAATGGTTTCTCAATTGTGTTCGTATGACAGTCGTCGTATTTTTTTTTTATGTATTGATCTATATTTTAAGTAGCGCTCTTTGTCTGCAATAAAAAACTTTATATTCGTTTTTCCTTCCGAGGGTTTGCTGGAAGAAATCTCTTATAGATATAAGCTCGACTTTTGTATATTGTAATTTCTGCCCTATGTTTTTTTTTATGCATATACTTATATACTAGTATGTATACTTATATATGCAATAAAGTGTTAAATAAATAAATAAGATACACTGTATTTGCATTTTTTTGGCGACACTCTCTATTTGCTGAGCATGATGGACCGGGACATCTTTACTAACTTCCTTTTTTCCATATTCCAGGATCCAAGATAGCTGATCTTCTTCTCTTAATCGTAAAAATCGTAATCTTCTGGTTTCACCTCAGAAGGCCCTATACAATAGCTTTATAGGAGAGAAGATATTCAGAATTCAAATATTTACCTAACTTGAAAATTTAATAGAAATTCAATACCTCTAAAAGCATTAATATGTTATCTACATTCATAAAAACTTGACGTCCATGTTATGACGTTATGACTTCAATATAGTGATTGTCAAGTCGCCTGCATTTTATATTTGTTTCTCAAACACTATTGTTTGGGATATCTCTGACCACCCCACTTGGGATAAAGGTTGTGAAAAATTGATGAAGATATCGAAAACATTCATAGAGATGTTTTCGATATCTTCGTAAATTTTTCAACGATATGGATGATTATTTTATGTTTGATAGGGTTAACCACCAATAGTTAATACTAATTTGGTTAAGAGCGGATGATAATGAGAATAGATAGATAAAACCTTTATTTGTATCCACAGTTTGGTTGGTGGTAGGGCATTTTAAATATACGCCTGGCTAGCTACCACCAGCTTTGCTTTTTTGTTTTTATGCACAACGGGTTAGCACTTGACCTCAATCACACCTGATGTTAAGTGAAGATGAGGCCGAAGGTGGAAGCGCACTGACCCGCAAACCCAAATATTTGGGAAACTGGCTATCTTATCTCTGACAACCGGAACACAACAATGTTATTAACATTGCTGCTTAGCGGCAAATTTAGAGCGCCAAGCAGCAATGTTAATAGCATTGTTATGTTCCGGTTGTCAGAGATAAGATAGCCAGTCCTCCTAATGTGTTGGGGTTTCCGGGTCAGCACGCTTCCACCTTCGACCTCATCTTCACTTAACATCAGGTGTGATAGAGATCAAGTACCAAAAAAAATGTCGATTGTTTTGCCAAATAGCGAATTGTGAGGCACTTCATCCATTAAAAATAAGTCCTGTGCTGGTCATACACAAGTATATACACGATGAAATTTAATTAGTATAACACGTGTTTTCTGGTGACTCCACTTCTGATTGCGATCAACTTTCCATTGAGAATCATTTCCGAATTCAGCCGAAAATTGTTGAACTTTCATACTAAAGGTGGTTTCAGAATTATTTACTTTGTTAGGTAATCGAATTTTTTTTTGATCGAATTCGAATATAATTTCGGAAAGTTCTTCGTAATCAAGTGTGCCGTCACCTGTTAATGGGAATTACACGAATTCCAATTCTTCCTGTAGACTATTTCATTTTCGGCTTGCCGTAGCCGGGTAAAAAATAATTAGTTAAGCTTAAGTGAAATATTGATATTTAAACTGATGAATAATCTTACCTCTTCCATACGAGTTTCCTCATAAACCGTGATATTGTAGTAATTAATTTGAAAATCGCCAACTTTCATAATAGATATATTATAGTTAGTTGCGTCCTTCGATTTTGATCCCTTACATATATCTTTAATAGAGAAATGTGTGGAGTACGGACCCTGTCAAAGACGAAAGTTTATAATATTATTTATCATTCACGAAGTTGAAAGCGAGTATTTCTATTTAGGACAAAAGATGCGGCTAGACAACACAAACTTCGTTCGGGAAACTGCGCAACGTCTCACGTCCAAAATACCTCAATACTTGAAGACCAAAAGTCTTTAATCAATATGTGTTACCAGTGATGTGTAGCACTGAAATGTAATCTCTCACTATGAGCCTCAGAAGAAAGCTCAAAGTTATGCACCGAGCCATGGAGAATCAGGAATGAAGAAATCCTTAGGTGATCGAAGACCACTGACAGCCCATAGGGCCCACAGCTCGAGGAACTAATGGCCGATGCTGCACCGGCAATCGCAGCGTAGGTCCTCCACTCACAAGGTGGGGAAACGACCTGATGAAGGTTGCGGGAATTGCTGGATGCTGGCTGCTTCCAACCGGCCACTATGGAGGAGGCCAATGTTTAGCATTGGACGTCCTATGTCTGATATGATGATGATGCAATTAGTTTAAGTTAGCGACACACATATGTTATAAACTTATACATAACTTGCTTATAACATAATACAACATGAAATATGGAACAGTAATCTAAAAATAAGTACGATGCAATTTTCGGTGTCAAAATTTTTCCGTTGGAAGGTCGGGTTGGTTCTATTCTTTTTACATGCCGAAACTATAAATAGCATAATTCCACTCGGTATAATAAAGAATTCGCCTACTCTCATTGCGTTTTCTACTTTTTCTACAAAAGCGGATACTTACATAGTTATCTGAATTCTTTGCATCAAAACCAAGAGGATTAATCTGAAACACTTTGAAGATCAAAATAAACATAACTACCAAAAGAATTTCGTAAGCCTTGTGTATAGACATATTTATTGTGTTGTATTACGCGTTTTTTTACTTTATGATACATCAGATAGTTTTTCCCTAATGACCGTTTCATTATACAAATACCTATTTATCATAATGCTGTCGTCCCACCGCGAGCGACTAGCTATGGGTATGTACGTGAACTTTTTTTATACGCAGAAACGCGTTACGCACACCGGTCGCCTGGGGGACGGCGAGACGGCTACGTGGGACTCCCCTCCCTGTCGGGAAGTATACTCACTAAAACCCCGCGGTGACCTTCATCGGCAGTAGGGAGGATCTGGGTACGCATTGGCAGCTTCCAAGACCCCCTCGCAAGGGGAGGCCCGTTCCAGGAGTGCATCTAGAGCGCCGACTCTTGTCAACACGACCATGACTTCTCTACACGGGTTCTGATGCAAATGATATGGACGTGAACAAAGTACACAAGCTCGTTTGCCGCCCTCTCATATAAAAAAAAAAAAAAAACACAAAGTGGAATTCTGCTATCTTGACAATGTCAAAAAACTGTGCTGAAAAAGTGCTAAATAATGCCAATTGACCACGATTGGTACTTGCATCTAAATATTCCAACCAATTAGTATTCTGAAAATGATTCGCTGCCATTCGGTCTGACCTTTCCAGAGACACTGTACTGAACTGTACTGAATCTAAAATCCCACACCAATCGTTACACCAATAAAAAGGAAGTTAAAAACTAAAGCCCAAAAGATTGAACCAAGATTTAAAATCGATTACAGTCACAAGTTTGTTTCTTGTCTAAAGATCTATATGGTTTTCTGGGATGCTTTTATGATGTTTATAGAACGTACGATCTAAAAATCAAAATAAAAAACGAAACTCCACACATTTTATTGAAGTAGCGATTCAGCGAAGGTCGAACGATTTAGACATCTTTCAGTCGAAATTAGAATATTGGTAAATATTTTTTTCAACATACTTATTCATATTCATATATTTATTGCATTACACATGTCATAGTTACAATACATAGGTAAGTACTAACATACACATGTACCTTGTCAGGCATGGCAATATGGAGGAAAGGGATATTTATGTTAATAATGTCGTTTCAATTACCAATAGTTATAATTTTTATGAAGCTACATATGTATGTTGGAAGTTTAAAGAAAGTGCTCCAATTCCACAGTCAATCAACAATAAACAAAAAATAACAAATTTGCTCGTAAAGTGGATCTAATTTCACCGGTTTTAGATATATCAAGCAGTTCATAAAACACGCGTGTGTTATAAACGCAAATAGTGAAGATATATTCTGTAACTGCACTATTTGCTATGACAAAGAACGTAAGTCTCATACAGCCAAGTGATAACACCATCAGCCCGATGAATAAAATATCGCTGATCTCCATGTGTAATGGAGATCAGTAATAAAATATGCTTCAAATTGATTTTTTTTTTCAAATTTCGTCCTGGCCCGAACAGTAGGCAGCGCGCCGAATGATTTTTTATTCTAGTTCCTTACAAGTATGTTGAAAAACATCGTACGATATACGTGCGTATATTGGTTAAACACACTCGGCTCTATTACGCCTTCGCCTTCGCCTTCGCCTCGGGCTGTTTGTTATAGCCACCATAACGTACTTATATCGTAACATCTGATTATAAATTTTTATTCGAATAACAGTCTTCCGAGTTTTGATTCTTTATCCCAAATGAGGTGGTCACAGATATCCTAAACATTAGCATTTGATTGTCCTAAACATTAAAATTTTAATGCGTTTTTTGAGTTAACAAACATTGCAACACAATATGTACTTATAACTATCTTACATTAAGTACTTGGCTCTAATCGTGCCATCAGCACCGTTAACCACTAATTACTATAATACATATTGAGAGATAATATAATATTAATATAATATTAATGTAATATTAATATAATATTATGTCTGTTAATAATATTATTATTGAAAAGATAAAAATTCTCTATTTAAGTGTACCCTATGCACCTACGAGCTACAGAGTTTAATGACTTTGAGAAGTTTGTACAAATTACTTTAGGACTTTATAAAATATTTACTTGACTTTAGTCAATATGGAGTAAGTAAGCTTAAAACAACATCCACATTCCACCTTCTATACAACGCACACGTGACAGGGATTATTTATAAATTTTGCCTTTACTGGGGCCAGGTCTGCTTGAAACTTTTCGAATTCCCCCAAACTTTCATTCTTGTTATATGTCCTTTGTTCATAAAGCTCATAATAACTTATGCTTACTTTTATGAATTCCAACCGTCGCCAAATCACTTAAAACGAAAGAATTATTGGTGTCAATAGTTATTGTGTCGAAAACATTATTACTTATCAAAGACTGATTTATATATTTCGTTATGATCATCAACTACTTCGGAATAATTGAAATTATAACAATGTTTAGTGTAGTGGTTAAAGACCCTGACTATGACTAGAGGTCGCGGATTCGAATCCTATGGGATCGATGAATCGAATAGGGATGGATGAATACGGACATTTCTACCCGATCACCTTTATAATATGTATATATTTATATCCTTACTTAAAATCAGGTATGATTGAGGTGAAGTACCAACCCGTTTTTCATTAAAAAAAAATGAAACCTGATGAGTTTTTTTACCGTAACATAGGGCATATTAGGTAATGAAATAGAAGGTATTGGCATAGGTAGTTCCTCTTTGATTTTTTCAAATCATGCGTAATCGAATAAAGCATTATGTCATTTGACAGTCGCGTTTGTAGCCTTTTCCACATAATTACATCATTAAATGAAATAAATACAAAAACTTGGAGAAAATATGAGTTCCAAATAAATTTCGCATGACAGGAACCATACGAATCTCGCCATATATTGATATGGCGGGATTCGTATGGTAGGGTATGGAAAATACTGGTGTCTATTGAGACACCAGTGTTTTTAAGCCGCCCCTTAGGCCCCTTATTTGGTTTAACGACTACTTTCAATTGAAAACAACCAGGACCGACTATTTAACTTCATTTCATTAAGAATATATTACGAATCCCGCCATATATTGATATGGCGGGATTCGTATGGTAGGGTATGGAAACACTGGTGTCTATTGAGACACCAGTGTTTTTAAGCCGCCCCTTAGGCCCCTTATTTGGTTTAACGACTACTTTCAATTGAAAACAACCAGGACCGACTATTTAACTTCATTTCATTAAGAATATATTACGAATCCCGCCATATATTGATATGGCGGGATTCGTATGGTAGGGTATGGAAACACTGGTGTCTATTGAGACACCAGTGTTTTTAAGCCGCCCCTTAGGCCCGTTATTTGGTTTAACGACTACTTTCAATTGAAAACAACCAGGACCGACTATTTAACTTGCCCTCCAAAGCATGGAAATACTCGTATTAAAACGCCACTGTAGGGGTCACCCATCCAGGGACTGACTGCGCCACGTGTGATTCATTAACTCAATCCATCGCTTATAATTGAGCACCGCCTCCTTCATGTTAGCTAATAAAAGACAATCTAAAAACAACTTTATATAAATAAACTCTTATGTACTCTTATTCTTCAAAAAAGCCATATTGGAAACAATACACAGGAAATTTCCTTTTGAAGATCCGACTATAGCCTTAATCTGATAATCACCGTAGAAGAAAGAATTTCCAAAGAAAGTTTTTGAGTATTCCGTCTCGTTTATACTTATGGTATAGATGCCCTGAAAATAAAAGACAAAAGTTACAATATTTATGGATCACTATGACTAAAGCGTCATCACGACAAATCAAATCAAATCAAAAATGCTTTATTTAGCAGGTACACAGGGTACACTTAAAATAGTCAGATTTTACATTTTTAAAGCTACTGCTTGTTCAAAAGGCAATTTTCCCCTGAGAAGAACAAGCAAGAAACTCGAGAGATTGCTCTTTTAAAAAAAGGTTTTTATATTACAATATTATTCTATATTATAATATTTCATTATTAATTGTGAAATAGCCTGATTATGCGAACGAGCTGGTTATGTCCATGAATGTTTATCATCTAAATAATGTGATATTACATAATATGCTTTCTTAATAAACTTCTGTTTTAAAGTATCTTTAAATTTATTGAAAGGAAAATTTTGTATATCAACAGGAACCTTATTGAAAAAGCGTATACATAACCCTTTGAATGAATTACTGACTTTGCGGAGACGACTTATGTGACCTGCAAGTTTATCTTTATTTCTTGTATTGACATCATGTTTATCACTATTTTTTCTTAATGATGCTATATTTTTTTTGACATATATTAGATTTTCAAAAATGTACTGTGACGAAAAGGTTAGAATATTAGTAAAAGAGTAAGAATAAGAGACATATCGTCAAGGAACCGGTGCACCCAAGCATCTCTCGAACTCTGGATGAACACGCCAAATTTAACACACTCCAAAAAACTAATTAAAGCCTTCAACAAGAAGCTGCCGGGGAAACACTGGCACTTAGTAGGAACAATTACGCATTCTCGCAAGTACACTCACGGGGCACTGCTGTCTGAGCAAACACATGCTCAACATGGGGCTCCGTAACTCGTGCTGAAACACAAAGTGTGTTGTAATGGATACCGTTACCTTTTTGGTGACACAGTTGGCACTGTTAAAAGTTTTTATTATCAATTCGGCTATGGCGTAGTGCTGGCATGGTTTAGGTATCCTGTAGTTCCACAGGAGATTCTTTTTGTCTCCTTTTATAGTAAAAACTGTCATTTTTATCTGCAAAATAAACGAACTTTACAAGAAAACCAGACCAATTAAATAAATATTTTGCCGTATTGTGACTCATAAGTGATTTCCAGTTCGAGTCGTATTAGTAAATGTACCTAAGTGCAGTAGACGTTCCGATTTGGCTGGCGCCAGATAATTGGCTGGAACAGACGTTCCGACGATCGGCAATCCAACCAACAGTTGCCCATTGCCAGTATTGCCAACTTAGTGGATTTTCCATTAAAACTGGTGGTTTCGGCTTCCCCTTTAGTGGGGCAAATATTGCTTTTAGTGCCTGGTGGAATTTTCTTGTTAATTAGAATTATAAATTACGTGTAATGCGATCACTATACCACGGATATGTTTTGGTATATTATTTCTGTTTAATTTTCATGGTGGTAGAGCATATTAAATGTCCGCCTGGCTAGCTTCCACCATCTTATCTAAATCTGCCGCCAAACAGCAATGTTAATACCATTGTTGTGTTCCGGTTGTCAGAGATAAGACAGCCAGTTCCCCAAATATTTGAGTTTCCGGGTAGAACGCTTTCACCTTCGACCTCATCTTCACTTAACATCAGGTGTGATTGAGGTCAAATGCTGACCCGTTGTGCACAATAAAAAAAAACATGTTCCGTTTTATTGTTGTTAGGGCTACGTTCTTTTTGATCTATTTTATAGGGTTCCGCAGTCAACAAGGAACCCTTATAGTTTCACCATGCCCGTCTATCTGTCTGAGACTTAGCGCAGAGGCTCCTAGTACCAGAAAGCTGTAATTTGGCATGTTTATGCATATTAATCACGCCGACGAATTGGTAAAATAGGATCTTGTAAAATACGTTTTTGTAGGATTCTGATCCTACACGTAAAGTGGGGATGAATTTTCTTTCATTTTTGTGTCGCATCGTCTGGGGTGTCATTGGAAAGGTCGTTCAATAATATTAATAATAATACTAAGACATTTATTCATCCACTTATTAAAATTACACTACATGGTTATAATTATAGTAAAATTTACTTTATGGATAAATAAGGTAAGATCCTCAAAAATAGCTGTTTTTCAATCTCCATCTCGTGCATTCACTGAAAATGTCATTACAATACTATTGGCTACAGGTTGTACTACGCAATATCGAAAGACGATAGCTCGAATGACAACAGCGCGAAGACGATATTGCGAAAGTACCATCGCTCGAAAGTTTAATTGCGCGATGGTTCATTTGCGCAAAAACTTAATTTCGCGGCACACAAAAGCGCGATCGCTCATTTGCGCGATTATGAATCTTCTCCGATGACTATAAATGAGTAATCATATTAAGCTGTAGCGAGCGAGCAATATGGGTCGGGGGACCCCGACACTGTTGGTTAGGTTCAATGTTAGGTTGATATATTTGTAATAAAACAAAATATGTACCCATTGTATTTTTATTTATTTATTTATAGTTTCTGTACACTAATCATAAAAACAGTACAGCAATAAAGAGGATGTACAAAGGTGCAAGCTTATCTCTAAAAAGAGATTTCTTCCAGCAAGACCGTGAGTGACAAGAGTGTATTTGTATTGTATTTGTATTTGTCAATCGCGCAATTAAGTTTTCGCGCAAATGAACCATCGCGCAATTAAACTTTCGAGCAATGGTACTTTCGCAATATCGTCTTCGCGCTGTTGTCATTCGAGCTATCGTCTTTCGCTATTGCGTAGTACACCCATTGGCTACAAGCTACCATGACCAAAAGTATTGGTTATCTTAAACAGTAATTCCATTATGGCAGTCGTTAAGTCAAGTCATTGGCTCACAGGGGCGGCTAAAAACACTGACAGTCAGGTGGTGACTAGTGTGACAGAAATCCACCAATCCTCACTGGATCCGAGCGGTAGCCATACCCTCTCCCAATGAGAGGACACTGTGCTCAACCGTGAGGGCCTGTAAAATTGTTGATGATGATGATGAAGCCTTTTAGGTGTGATGTGTCCCGCGACGTGTTAATAATATTTAACAATCTAACCTCTTCAATACGGGTTTGTTCATGAACTGTGATGTTGAAAGTAATCATTTGGGAAAGGCCTACATCTGTAACAGAAATATTGTAATTGGCTGCGTCCTTTGACCTTGGCCCTTTACATATTTCTTTGACAGTAAAATCTGCAACATACGGCCCCTGTAATAATGACATAAGTATTTAAAAAGTAAAAAAACCAGGCTGGTTAATTAATAAATAATATATATTTGCACATACACACAGCGCCATATAGTTACTATACAAATACATTTTGTTTTTGTTTTTTTTTTTTTTTTTTTTTTATAATTGACTGGATTCGCGTTTGACCACAATCTCACCTGATGGAAAGTGACGAGTGGGTAAAAAACTGAAAGACAGGCGACTTTGCGACGGTGTTCAAGGCTCTGCAATTTAGCAGTCATCGAACTATCACCTATAAGTCTCACGGCACGTCGTTCCACAGAATCGAGTGCAGCTAGTTGGTACTTGGCTGAACCATCCCAGAGGTGACAGCAGTATTCCATGCACGAGCGGACCTGAGCCTGGTAAAGCACCAAAAGTTGTTTTGGTGTGAAATATCGCCTGACCTTAAGGAGAATGCCAAGCTTCTTAGCCGCTGTTTTTGCGTTCGATTCTATGTATTGAAAATAAATACATGTATTACTATACAAATACATTTTGTTTTTGTAAATAAATACATGTATTTCATTAACATGTAACAATTAACGTATATATTTATTTGGGTGATTTATTTATTTTATTAAAATTAGTTTACCGTGCACGCTACCTACATGTCATGTGCATAATGCTTCCTAACCCAAAGTATGCCTTGAAGAGATCTCTTTTAGTGATAAGGTCGCCAAATTGTACTATCCCCTTTTTCTTATTTCTTTTTATGCTTCTTAATTGTTGTACAATAAAGAATATTTTGTTTGTTTGTTTGTGTTTTTTTTATTATTTCGGATACTTACACCAATCATTTGTACTATTGATTCTAGATAACGGATAAACATACATAAGTATTTATATAAACTTCCATTACTCGTTCATATTCATCATACAAACCTTCACTCCTCGCGGGATTCGAACCCGCAACCGTTTGTTTCAAAGACAGGGTCATCAATACACCAATCGGTCGTCGAATAAATTAAAAATAACCATAACTCGGGTACACATGTCCGTATTCATCATACAAAATATATGTCCCTAGAGGGATTCGAACTCGTGACCTTTTAGTATAACAGTTTCTAATCACTACACCAAACTGGTCGTCAAAATTATAATAAAGGAACCAAATGCGAAACTATTAAAGTATTCAATTCAATTCAATTATTTATTTGCAAAACTAAGTGTATACAATGGTCTTATTATAAATGGTGCTTATAACTATAAAGTATAATAATATCTTCCAAGTAAATAAAGGTATTAAAAGTTAAATTGGTAAACTACTGAACCGATTTCCACCAAACATGACTAAGAACCTTCTAGCAAACACATACCAAACATAGGCAAAACGAGCGACTTCTACTGAAGTCGCGTGAACGTTACTACGTTCCATACTTTCACCAAACTTTTCATACTTTAACCAAATGTATATGGGACCACTCCAGTGATATACCATATCAAATATACAAAGGAAATACAGTCGATTTGGGAACCGCCTTTTTTAAGTCGGTTAAAAATAGAAAACCATTTTCAAAACAACTCAGAAGTTTTATGCTACAATACCACAGACCGACACACAGATGCACAGACACAAATCAATGTTTATCTTTATTTCTTGGTCATAGTTATCTAGTTAGTTATATAGATGCTGTATGAAACTCACCAGCTTCTTGCCTTAGTCTCAATTTATTTGGGGTCGGCGCAGTACATCTTTTTCTTCCAATCTCCTCTCAGCCATTACATCATCATTCACCAATATATCCATGTTCTTCTTCATTTCCAACTATCTCCTCACCTCTGGGACGTTCTTTGAGAGTGTCCGCTTTGAGAGTGTCCGCTTTACGAGCAAGAGCGTTACAATATACTGAGCAGGCTGGTCAGGATGGCGGTGGGACCAGTGTACTTCCCCCACATGGTGGACTCTGAGGCCAACTCCAGGCTCTTTCGCGCTTTTTGTCGGCAGTGGCATGCCAAGAGAACGGCACTAGATTGATAAGCATCCAAATGTAAATACTTGTTGCCCGGAGTAGAAGTGCTGTGGTGTCGGGCCCCAGAAGGGGGAGAACCGCATAGCAGACGGGACATAACTTTTTAAATAAAGTGTAGGGTGATCAAGAAGTGCACGACTGAACAGAGCCTCGAGCAGTAGGTCGTACATCCCCTGCGATTCGGCCATTATACCCTGAGGTGGTATGGCCATGGGAGATGGAGGGTAATATTTCCAACCATCGATATCCATATTCGTCACTCTCTTACTAACATACGTTTCATCCCTCCTCATAACATATCCATACCAAGCCAAACGCTTTCCTTTCAACTTTTCTGTCACGGGTACCACTTTTAAACTCCCTCTTACATACTCATTCCTTATTTTACCCATCCTCGTCTCTCCACTCATCCATCTCAACATTACTCCACTCATTCATCTCAATATTCTCATCTCTGCCGCACGAAATTTTCTTTCATCTGTCTTCTTCAGGCCCAACACTCCGATCCTTACATTACAACAGGTCTTATTACGGATTTATAAATTTTGCCCTCTAACCTGAGAGGTATCCGTGAGTCACATATTGTTTTCTGTGAGCTGTTACCATTTCATCCAATCCGCGACGACGGTTTGTGACGTCCTGGTCGATTTTACCATCATCGATATTCTACTATCTACCAATTGCATAATTACTAGAGCTATTCCATACTTACATAGTTATTTGAGTTCTTTGGGCCAAAGTTAAAGAGATATACGTGAGATATTCTGAAGACCAAAATAGGTAGAACTACAAAATATAATTTGCCAGCCGAATATACCGACATGTTTCTAATTCAGTAGAATAATGCATTGGCATTTCATTACGGAATCTTCATATTTATCGTTAGGCTACCGTTTCACTACAGTCTGGCAGCTATAGAAAGCTATATCGCCTCATGACATTTCAATTTATTTAAAACACAATTACATTATAATACAGACATTATGACAAAATTACAATTTAAAAATTTAATTAAAATATATCAATAGGTAGTATTAACCAATTCATCATCAGCCCGTAAACATCCTACTGCAGGGATATAGGCCTTCCCTCGTATAATGACCTCGTATGGGTCATAGTCCGCCACGCTGGCCCGATGCCTCGATGCGGTCAAAGTATCTACACAGGTTGTATCCCACACAAGCGACCTTCCCAATTTCCAAGGACCCAACTTCATACCATCGGGCCTTTTGCCGTCACTACTCAAAATACCTGACGGTTCGAATACAGCAGGCAAATTAGCAGAGACGAAGGCCCTCCGTATGATATCGTATGTGTAATTATTATCGATTGATTAAAGACACCTGTGAAAGTTGAATAATTGTAACCCTGAAATCTTTATAAACTTACCCATACTCGCTTCGTGTTCGTATTCACAAATATGCTGACATACTTGAACACAAACTATACTAGCACCCATAGCTCGCAGTGGGACAGCAGCTTTAATATTCCGCATAGATAAACTGATACACGTACCGCAGACATATAAATAGTAAAAGACCGAATGCAAGGTATTAAATAGTGTAGCCCATTTCCACACAAAAAGTATTAGCCATTAGACTTTGACGAATGTCTAGAAATGGTTTCTAATTGTGTGGTATATCAGATTACCTACTTATTTAATAATATCTCGTTAGTATTTTGTTGGAACCAAGCAATGTTTTTACAAGCTTTTATTAATCTTGCAATGTTAGTATGTACCTAAGTTGTACGTTTTCGTATCATAAATAGTGTCAATCCGTGTTAGTCTAGTAATATACTGGGTACTGCATTCCATAACAATTTAATACATACCCCAATAATACCAATGTCAGTATCTACTTTGTGCAATAAATTCATTTATTTAATAAAAACACTTCTCTTTAAACCACTGAATTTCCTAATCTCATCTGGCAAGGTATTATATATCTTTATCGTCATCATGTGTGCATTATTTCTAGTTAACGTTAGTCTACATGTGGGAGTTTCAAATTTTTTTGCTTTGGTCTATTAATATTTATAACTCTATGACACGACCTATATTTATTATAATTATACTCTACTATTAATCATAGGTACCGATACCTATCTTTTTAATGTCTTTATGATTTCATTTCACATTATTATAAATTTGACTGACAGTTCGTGGAAAATATTCACCGTAGAGCCACCATAACCATTTCATTGGTAACCATTACAATGCCTTTACCTTTTTTTATTATCTATCGACCAATTTAATTGGGGTGTCGTAAAAGGCGACTAAAGGACTTTCCACCACAAACATCTATAGATTTGAACATTTCACCGGCAATAGGGTCACTCCTTGCTACGAGTGCATTTCTATATATTTGGTAAGTTGAACGGTGGATGTTGTTTCAAGATTCTGAGTATAAGGTGTGCTACCCTAGCTGACATACTCGATCTTCACCACGTTGTTCACAAGGGACCTGTGGACGAACCCGATACCTCCCTGGGACAGTTGGTCGCCCTCCCGGAAAAATATAGCATCTTCAAGAGCAGAGTGAATAGGCATTTACTGGGATCGCGTGCTTCATCTTCAACCACATCGTCACTTTCCATCAGATGAGATTGTGGTCAAACGCGAATCCAGTCAATCATAAAAAAAAAAAATAGGAAATAGTAAAGTTACTGGATTCGAGGATTATCGAGTCCTCCCCCTCTCTTCGGACTTCAGACAATCCTATTATATCCCAACGTAACTTGCTCAATTCCTCATCCTGTTCAACAATCTTCTCATCGGTCCGCAGTGTTCGAGTGTTATATGTCGCCATGGCAAGTGGTCTTCGGTAGTGGTAGCGTGGCTTCTGTCGGAGATTCTCAGCACCCGCCCCGCCATTACCATGGGCGCTACCATGGTAGCCAGGAATAGCGGGGCCGCCGGGGACTGGGCGCCGTGGAAAATTTGTTTTATCCATATTTGGAGAGTTGTTGCCGTAATCGCCACGCTTGGCAAGCGGGATGGCGATCGCAGTCGGTCGGGAGTCTTATTACAGGATGCTGCTGCCCATCTTGTGTCAGCATTTATTCCGACCTGTTGCAATTAATTGACGGCCATTGTTTGATTGACTGACTGCACTAGTGGTAGACACGACCACTGGCTGGCGAAGGATTCCTCACGTCCCGACGCCGGTAGTCTCGTTATGCAACGGAACAAAAGGCAAATAATGCAGCAAACAAATAACAGTGGTGTTCATATTTTATTCGGCGTGTGTATGGAAATGTTTAACTTTCCTAATTATTACATAGTAATCTTTGTAATAGACATATTTAGGATTAAACATGCAAAATTTCCTTTCGTTGATGACACTAGAATTTTCAGCTGATAGTCACCGTAGAAGAATGACGGCCCGAAGAATCCATGGCAATATTCGGTATAGTTTAATACAAACTCATAAGTATTCTGGAACAAAAAATTAGAATAAATTTTTCTCTTAGGCTAGCTCTCCGTTTAACATACCACTGGGTTATTTTTTTATATTCGCCTGCGGTATCGCCCGCTTGGAATTGTTTTATCGCGGATACTAACTTGTCTTTTGTGTCTTGTACCGTTTGTCTGTGTTGTGTTTTTGTGTGTGTTTTTAGTGTGTTGAGTGTCTTGAGTGCCTGCAGTTTCTTGAGTATATCGAGAGTCTTGAGTGTCTTGAGTGTTTCGAATGTATTGAGTGTCAAGATTGTCTTGAGAGTCTTGTGTGTCTAGCGTGTCTTGAGTGCCTTGTGTCATCGTAAAGTAGCCTATTTCGCCTGATCACCTGATCAGTTATCTCTGTGAAATTTTAAATGTAGTACGATCGGTAAGAGGTTTAGTCGTGAAAAATAACTTTAAGATTTATAACGTTAGTGAGGATTTGAGGATAAAAGAACTATATTGAGCTAGCTAAGACATAGTTCATCTCGGTTTCTGTAGTTCGGATTGGGAAATAAACATGAAAACTGTTAATAGTGACACTAACGAATGGGTACCGTGTGATTGTGTTAACGAAAAGATTATATACAATCCAACTCTAATCTTGGCATCATAAATCATCATCTTTATTATACATGATACTAACGGATGAAACTAAAGGAAATAAATTTTTGTACACTCATATTGCCTCAAAATTTTTTTTTGTATAAAAATAAACAGTGAGAGTAACATGGCCTCATAAGAAAGCTCAAGGTCACGCAACGAGCAATGAAGAGGGTGGTGTTCGGTGTTTTACTACAAGGTCGAAGCGGGAATGAAGAAATCCGTAGAAAAACGAAAGTCGCCGATGTAGCCCAGCGGGTTATTAAGTTAAAGTCGCAGTCGGCAGGGCAAAATGCTCGAAAAACAGATGGCTGGTGGGGCATTAAACTTCTCACTCACAAGGTGAAGGAATGACCTGATGAAGGTCGCTGGGATTCGCTGGATGGAAAGCGCTTCCAATCGGTCGCTCTGAAAAATTATGGGAGAAGCATATGTTCAGTAGTGGATGTCAGGGGATATGATCATGGTAAGTTAAACAAACAAAACTCTCCTTTGCGGCCGGCAAAATTTCAATTGAGAAGAATTGTAAAGTCAACTACCGAACCCCTTGTACTTGATCTCTTTTATATTTTATTTCATCTATCACCAACATAAAAGCTCCTTATTCTAGATTAAGGCGGTTGGAGACACTATTTGCATTATTTTTCATGGGAGTTTGTTTTGTAATTTTTATGCACAAAAGATTAGTGCTTGACCTCAATCTCACCTGATGTTAAGTGAAGTTAAAGATGGATTTAATATACAAGAGGATTGGCTGTGTAATCTCAAACAGTCGGAATACATCAATGCTTTGTTTAGATAAGATTGTGGTAACTGGCCAGTTGGACATTTTTATAAACTGAGTTATAACTAAATATTTGTCTCACTGGGAACCGAACCGAACCGGAAGTCCTCCGTTTTGTAAACATTATGCTGTTAATGATATATTTGTATTATAGGTATGCTACTCTGCTCTACTTCACTTTGTGAATCGATTTTGATGGTGTTTTTTGTAAGGAAAGCAGATTTCATGCAGCAAAAACTACCTATGAGTTCGTGTATAAACATTTTATTCGGTATAAAGCGGCTGACTTCTAATTAGTTCTTGGTATCAAGAGATAAGCATGTTTTCATTCAATTCATTTTCATCTGATAGTCGCCATAGAAGAACGACGAACCGAAGAAGCCATGGCAATACTCGGTATAGTTTAACACAAACTCATACGTATTCTGGAACAAAATGTTAATGTGTTTTTTAAAATTTTAGAATGTAATAAACGGGTGAAATTGATTCTGTCAAAACCAGACACTGTAAATATAATTTATTTGGGAATATAATAGCTAAGAACGTTAGTTTTTACAATATTACAAATTAATGGGGCAAAAGCATTAATTTACCTATTCTAGTTATTTTTATATTAATTGAAATTTAAATATTTATTTATACATTCTACCATATTTATTTGAAAATTGTGCTTCAAGCTAGACCTCTCATCCAAATTCACAATAGCTCTCTTATTACCGATGGCTTCCCTTGTTTATGGAATCCTCTTTATAAAAGTAGGTACTCAGTTGGCTTTCACCTTCGGCCTCATCTTCACTGAACATCAGGTGTGATTGAGGCCAAGTGCTAACCCGTTGTGCATTAAAAAAGTGTTGAGGTAGTTTAAAACTACCACCCTATCTCAATATTGTCTGTGTTTGGAAAGATCTCAGATGTCTTGGTTTACCTGTGTGATCAATGTTATTTTCGGAATTCTTAACTAACCTCCAGCAAGGTTTCGTTAACAAGAGATTCTAATCATAAAACTTATCTCGAGTCGAAAGAACAAGAACTGAGAAGAAATAAAGTGACGGTGTTTTTTACGGATTACAAAAAGGCATTTGACTCAGTATCTCACAAAATTCTATTGCATAAGTTATTTATTCACGGTCTATAGCTTATTAGCAATAGCTTGGTTTGACTCTTAGTTCTAGTATCGAAGTTTTAATTTATTTGTGAATGGGTTTGAATTTATTTTATATAAGGTTAAGTCTGGGCTCCTCAGGGTTCCAATTTCGGACCCATTTTGTTTAATACTTTTATTAATGATATTATTGACACCTTCCTTTTCTCTCTTCCATCGTTGTTCGCCGACGACTAAAACTCATAGAAATCAGTTCTCATGTTTAACTGTCACAACGTGACGTAAATAGGCTGCATAAGTGTTATAATCACAAATTTACTAGAAAAACTAATTGTATCCTCTCAACTTATAATATCTAAAGGACTCCTCTACAGGAAGGTGTTAGTATCACATATATCGGTGTCACTTTTCATCCCACACATTGATAATTAATCCCGCGTCATGGATGTTTATATAAATATTTATGTACCTATGTTTATTCGTTATCTAGTATCCCTAGTACAAGCTTTGCTTAGTTTGGGACTAGATGATTGGTGTAAGTGTCCGAAATATTTATTGATTATATACTATTATGACGCAAGTGCATCGGCAATACTAGAATTGTTATTAGCAATTGTAATAACTTTGTTATGGTTAAGACAAAAATTCTTATTGTATGTGAGGTATATGGTGAAGAGTATAATGGAGTATGGAAGTGTGCTTTGGAGGCATATATACGTAGGCTGGAGCGCGGAGAAGCGATTCCTATGAAATTTTGTATTCCATTCTGGCAATAGCAAAAAAATTAAATTTTATGACAACAGACTTCATCACTTTAAGATGTTGTTACCTGCGTAAAGCGTTGCATTTTTTTGTGCAACCTTTTAGGAAACACAATAGTTGGCTCTCAGCTGTTGAGAAGACAATCTTGGCGACACTGTCACTAGCCAGTTTAGATTTTAGTATCCACCAACTAGGCCTACGGTCGTGGGATCAAGTTCTGCTATTCCCCTGCTTTGCAAACTATATAACAGAACAATTTTTTGCGACTCTGTGGCTAAGTTGAGAAAATCCATTACAATTGCTTATTAAATTATTCTACTTATTTCTTCCTCACTATTAAATCTATCTATCGTACTTGGGTTTATAATGCTAATCCGAAATACACTACTCCGATGAACGTTTCGCCGAGAAACAGTTGATCGAAACTTTGTTCATCATCAAATAAACATAAAAATATTAATAAGAATAAATTGTAAATTTGGAAACCCCTCAGGAACTACAAATGTAAAACTATATTCTAGATAAATAAATACATCATCATCACCATCTCAGCCCGTAAACATCCCACTGCAGGAATATAGGCTTTCCCTAGTATAATGAGGGAGTATGGACCATAGTCCACCACGCTGGTCCAATGCGGGTTGGAGACTTCATATGCCTTAGAATTTTATTTCTCAGGCATGCAGGTTTCCTCACGATGTTTTCCTTCACCGTTTAAGAGCAGTCGGATAAATGCACATAAGTATATTAAATGAAATTTAAAAACTCATTATTACATGGCCTACCTAGGAATCGCACCCGGACTTCCCAAATTGGGAGACCGCGTGTTAACCACTGAGCCATCGACCCTCAACAAATATAATATAAACAAATATTTCGAATATTTGCACCAATCGTTTAGATCCAAACTAAGCAAAGTTTGTACAATGGATACTGAACAACGGATAAACTTACATAAAATATAAACATCCATAAAATGTTCGTATTCATCACACATGAAATCCCACAACCGTCGCAATCCCACGACCGATTGGTCCAGTGAATAGCGACCCTATTCACCAGACCAATCCGTCGTCACAGATAAATAGACTAAGCGTGGCAAAATTTCCAAAGGCCTTAACCGATTTCATAACATTTCGCGAGCACCAATTGTTACATAAATACAAACTACGTGAATAAATCGAAGATTTCATGTTTAATGCAAAGTTAGGAACTACTCTTGGAAGCCAGACATTTCGAGAAGTACTCATTATAGACTGTGACAGCCCGATGACAGCAACCAAATCCGCAGCTGCTCTCAGAGCCAATACAAAATCGCACGAAATGATATTACCATTAGGTTGAAATCAGTGAGCGTTCTCTGGTGGCTGCTACGTGATGTGATCGCGGGCGGAAATGAGGAAATCTGACAAAAATAATCATTGCAAAAAACCAAACGTTGCGGAATTAAAAGGGAACAGCGAAGTTTTAAACAATGTTTCGACTTTCAAACAAATTGGCAGCAATAGATGTGTACATAAATGGGAAACCATAGTAACTACGTTTCAGGTAAACTGTACACTGTATAAATATTAAAGACGGTAGTCCAGATTACGTGAATGTCTAATCTTGAATGTCTAAGAATGTCATCTCTGCTCTAATACACTATGTCCATAGCTGGGGGGCCTGGTGACCTGTAATTCTGGTTCTTCCTTTTCAGGCACCAGTCTTCCCACAAATGAGTTCTATATATTACCTAGTCCTAAAATCACTTTGTAAAGCGTCATTTGTGGTGAGAAAATAAACAATTTTTATCATTTTTTTTTTATTAATGTTGTAATAATTTTTATACTTTTGCAACTGTTTCGACAATTCCATTTTTACAAGATTTCATTTAGCTTGCTATGTTCTTATGTAAGTAGTCCGTTTCAAAGTTTGCAAACCATCTTTCAACCACTTATTGTTATCTGATTGAACTGAAATTTGACAAAGTTATGTTTTTTTTTATGTACAACGGGTGGTACTTGACCTCAATCACACATGATGTTAAGTGAAGATGAGGTACTGACCCGGAAACCCCAACACATTTGGGGGACTGGCTATCTTATCTCTGACAACCGGAACACAACAATGCTATTAACATTGTTGCTTGGCGGCATTTAGATAGGATGGTGGTAGCTAGCCAGGCGGACATTTAAAATGCCCTACCACCAACCAAACCGAGTACTTAAACATGTACCCCGCTGGGGATCAAACCTGCGACCTCCGAATCGTAAACCCAATGTTCTTTACATTGAGCCACGGAGGCGGATTTATTCATTAATAATATAAAAGTACCAATTCTATTGTAATATAATTAAATCGTTACCCATTCAATATAACGGCAATCATTTTCAGTAATTTAATAAAAATGTTTAATTGACATAAGTAATATTTAAGCATTCAAAAACCGATTATTAAGTATAATATAAAATATCAGACTATTTAGGTGATAAATGTGAAAACTTATTTAAAAAGAGCAACCCCTGAGATTCTTGCTCGTTCTTCTCTGGGGAGACTGCCTAGTGGAATGAGCTATAACTGTATTTCATTGGCTTCACATGCCTTAGAATTTTTATTTCTCAGGCATGCAGGTTTCATTACCTACTATGTTTTCCTTCACCGTTTGAGAGCAGCCGGATAAATGCACCTAAGTAATTAAATTGAATTAAATTAAATTTAAAAAATTCGTTGGTACATGGCCTGCCTGGGAATCGAATCCGGACCTCCCAAATTAGGAGACTGCGTTTTAATCGCTGAGCCACCGACGCTAAACATTTATATCTAAACCTAAAAATACTTAAACATAATTACTTTCGTAGAAAATCGAATTATAAGAGATTTAATTAAGTTTACCTTTTTGATGAGACAGTTGACTGCATTAAATCCTGTCTCAATTGTTTTACCCACAAAGTTGTGTAAGCACATCTTGGCCACCCTGTAGTTCCAGAGAGGAATCTTTTTGCTACCTTTCTTTGTGAAAACAGTCATTTTCAACTGAAACGAAGTACAATAAAATTGTTGTTATTCAAAGCAGGATTATAGGTAGATGGTTAAATTAGTCATTCAATTGAATGTCTAGGAGGATCATTAAGAGGGTTTATTCCGTCCAGTGGCGCCCTCATTGGATAAATTAAGATGTCTTTTTAAATATAGAATAAATAAAAAAAAAACCATCTTATCTAAATCTGCCGCCAAACAGCAATGTTGAAAGCATTGTTGTGTTCCGGTTGTTAAAGATAAGATTGCCAGTCCCCCAAATGTGTTGGGGTTTCCGGGTCAGTACGCTTCCACCTTCGGCCTCATTTTCACTTAACATCAGGTGTGAATGAGGTCAAGTACTAATCGGTTGAGCATGAAAAAAAGTTTCAAATATGTTATTAACTTCATTGTATCTTTCATCTCACCTCTTCAAGTCGGGTTTGCTGGTAAACTGTTATTTTGTAGTAGCCTATATAAGAACCTCCTTCGTTTCTTATTATAAGATCCATATTGGTCACATTCTTCAGAAGCGGACCTTTGCATTTTTGCTCCAATGAAACATACGGAACATAAGGTCCCTGCAAAAAGACACTAAAAATTATTCACTGGTGACAGGCTATGCTTTATCCACAAATGCTGAAAATAAATAAATAAATATTTCGGACACTTACACCAATCATCTAGTCCCAAACTAAGCAAAGCTTGTGCTATGGATACTAGATAACGGATAAAAATACATAAATATTGATATAAACATCCAAGACTCGGGAATAAATGTTCGTATTCATCACACAAACATTTACCATTCGCGGGATTCGAACCCGCAACCGTTGGTTTCGCTGATAGGGTCACTATCCACTACACCAATCGGTCGTCTTAAAACTACATGCCGATCATTTTGTATATTTGACTGGATTCGCGTTTGACCACAATCTCATCTGATGGAAAGTGACGATGTGGTCGAAGATGTAGCACGTGATCCCAATAAATGCCTATTCACTCTGCACATGAAGATCCCAAAGTTGTATATTTTTAATAAGGGACCAGCTTCCTGCCTGCGACTTAGCCTGGATTTACTTTATAGCGGACTTCTGGACGATGATTAAACTGCATATATAAAGTCACGACCTTTATCCCAAATGAGGTGGTCAGCGATATCCCACACGTTAACGTTTAGATGTTCTAATTGTTAAAAGTTTAAAGCTTCGACTATTCATTCATAACGCGAACATCTTCAAGAGCAGGGTGAATAGGCATACCTAGCGAGGCTGGGTGGTGGTTCCCACGCGCCTTCATGAGGTGGCTGAACCAGGAGATTCCTCCCTGCGCCGTTGCCCAGCCGGCGGGCGCCGCGCTGGCGTGGCTGCGGACGATTACCGAGGGGTACCCGTGGCCACGCCGTTTTCGGTGCGCGCGGAGGAACACCCCCCGGTGTTCCGTTTTTAGTGGGTAGGACCGCTCCCGTCTGCAGCGGTGAGTCCCACATGTCCTAGCCGCTGACCCCCGTCAGCGGCGGGTCGAACGCGTAAATACGTGCTTCATCTTCGGCCACATCCTTACTTTCCATCAGGTGAGATTGGCAAACACGTATCCAGTTAATCATAAACAAATCTTGAAACAACATCTACGGTTTACCTTTCTAAGTAAAGGAATACACGTGTCAGGAGGTGAACCCTACACCGGCCAAAGAAACGTGCAAGTATACAAATGTTTTTCGGTGAAGTTTTTCAGATTATTCAAAAATGACATAAAAAAAAAGTCCTTTAGTCGCCTTTTACTTGCCAAAAATACTGCACTCTGTAAATTATAATCTTTACATTTATGATTTTTCTCAAAATTTCAATATTCTAAATTTAAAAGAGGTCAACATTTTTTTTAAAATGTTTAACTAGATACGCGTTTGACCACAATCTGACCTGATGGGAAATGACGATGTGGCCGAAGATGATCACGGTGTAAATAGGTAGAAAACGACAGCTGAACTAGGCGCTACTTCAATAACCCATAGACATAAACGGGACCGCCATACCGATGGTGGACTCGTCTGGACACTGCGGGGACGCTCGAACCCCCGAAATGGCCATTGGGTCCTCTTATCCAGTCGCAAACCGGCAAAATGGAGCATTTCGGGTTTTTTCTTAGCTGGCTGGGCTACTAATTGGGCCCCCTATTAACTGCGGTCGGCCAGCGAAGAACCGTACTTCGGATCCCGCTATCCTCCGCGACGAGGCAACCAGTGCAGCAGCACTTCAAGTTGACTGAAGTAGCGCAACCAGACCCATTCTCTATTTGGCTGCTTCGTTATTATCTTCGAAAATGAAATTAAAATCTGAATCAACACTTACATAGGTTTCCGAGTTTTTCACTCCCCAATTCAGGAAGTATCCTTCATGCACTGATAAAATTAAAATGCACATAGTGATGTAGTACATATCGTAGAACATTTTCTGTATTAAAATTATAAAGTCATTATGGACTTGTCGTTATCCCGGAGTACATCATCGTTAAATGACCACATTATTTTTTATAGGCCTCGTTTGTAATTTTTTCATGTGTGACCGTTGATTGAGTAATGAGCTATTTTTAAATAGGCCACCATAAAGAGAGGCCCAAAAGCTAATTATAAGTAATACATAAATAGCTTTTCTTACGGTTATTTTCGAAAATTTCAAATTGTTGATAATAACGGCATATTTTTTTAATAGTTAATTCTGAAAAACAATTCCCAATCAAAGCTATTTAGGTATTTTAGGCTTCTCGAATGCAGGTCAGAGCAATTTTTTAGATTTATTCTGCATTTAAAAAGTATGTGTGGAGTGACTTTGAATGATAGATTAAAGAATTGTGTGATTAGAGGAAGGTGTGACGTACAAGATGACGTAATGAGTAAGATAGAAAGAGGTATGTTAAGGTGGTTTAGGCATATAGACGAATGAGTGAAAGGAGATTAACGTATGCAATTTATAACGAAAGTGTAAATGGAAGGGTCGGTAAAGGTCGACCAATAGGACATACGTCAATCAAGTGACTTACGTACTCACAAAAGGTCAGGGGTTCCATTACATAATTTCATCGTTATCGTCGTCGGTTACGTTCCGTCGTGTGATTGGTTGGCTCATCGCTCGTTCGGCAATTTGACGGTTTCTCATTGGTCAACGATGAAGTTACGTCATCTAAGGGCAGGTGTGGTCAACGACTAACCGACGCACGTGTATGAAGCATTTGATGAGAGTAGAAAAAGCAAAAGTAATATGTCATGATCGTTGCAACGGGAAACAGGCGTGAGTATTATGTATGTATAAAAAAAAAAAAAAAATATTTCGGACACTTACACCAATCATCTAGTCCCAAACTAAGCAAAGCTTGTGCTATGGATACTAGATAACGGATAAACATACATAAATATTTATATAAACATCCAAGACTCAGGAGTAAATGTTCATATTCATCACACAAACATTTACCCGTCGCGGGATTCGAACCCTTTCGCTTTCGGTTTCGCTGATAGGGTCACTATCCACTACACCAATCGGTCGTCGGTATGTTAAAAATAAATCTTCATTTATTCAATGAGGGCGCCACTGGACGGTGTATACTCTCACAAGCATTCTATGAACAAATTGCCACTTTTCTTCCTTAAAATTCAATCAATCAGTTTGTTCTTTCACCTATCTGTTTACATGATTTATTTTGTGTTTCAGTGTATTAGATTAAGGATTCAAAGATCACTGATGAATGAGAGGAGTGCAGTGTCCTTAATAATAAGTTCCCAGGCTTAATTTTCTTGTTATAAGTATAGTTTTTACGTTGCAAAACCCAAAGCTCTTATAAATAAATTTAATATTTATGTAAGAAAAACTGTTCGTACTAGCCAGTGAGGAGTAGACCAACCGATGTTTTTTTTTTCGTTTAGTTCGTTCGTTTTTAAAATAAGCTAGTTAACGTTTTTTGGTATAAAAAGTATGAAGTAACGTAAATTTTTCCAAACTATATTAAAATTGAGAAAGCCGCAGATTATCTAAAATAAATAAAGACAAATTTACATTGACACGGTAACAGCATCAAGATAATATAATAACCAGTAAATTTTAATAGTGCTGTGTGGTTTAGGCACTCAAATCGAATAGAACTAATCCGTCTCTTCCCGTGGGTGTCGTAGAAGGTGACTAAGGGACTTTCCACCAAAAAACATCTATAGATTTGCACGTTTCAACGGCGATGGGCTCACCCCCTGTTACGTGTGCTTATCTGTATATTTCATCAGGTGAACCGTGGATGTTGTTTCAATCATTAAACTGTTAATGTTTGGAACACCCAAATCCCTTGTTTGGGATATCTCTGACCACCCCATTTGGGATAAAGGTCGTGACGTTATGTATCTAAATTTTAATACTATACAGAGAATTTGGGCGTTTCCGATCACGTTATACAATCTGACTCCTTATTACACTCTTATTGTTTAAATTCAAAAGTGGAAATGAACTTCACCGCAACTGTCAGAGTCGACCAATAATAATTCTCAATATTGGTCAATAGTTAACACATAGCTGAATCAATGACGATAGGTGAAACTTCTTAGTATAAGGTTTATTCCCAATCAAACCATTTACTAGTTTAGTTATTAGCAGTGACAACTTAAGGTGGGAGCACACTAGTAGAACCGACAGTCTTTAAACTTTCTGACGTGTCTATTTTAACACAAGGGCCAGACAGATTTGTCTTACCACCCACGCACACTGAAAACAATTTAGACCCCAGACAGACAGCTGTACAGTTCAGTATCAGCGAATCACTAAAATATCAGCGGATCATTAAGCTCATTCCAAAAATACATTAGGGCACATTTAATGGAAAAACAAAAAATTGGAATTCCAAAGCTTTACCTGTAGTGGAACTTCCAATGCACTGCTCTTTTTTCCTTTGTCACATCATTATCATTCATTTAACTTGGTATCATAATTACTACTCAACACTAGCTGTATCAACAACGTACACTTTACACTCACGATTGACCACAAATGTACACGCAGACGGGAACATACGCGCACTTTTATGCACTCGTACTTGTAGGGGTTGTAACTGAAAACCAGTGTTTCGCTCTTTGAGTGATGTGCCACGCTGAGTTTATAACCCATTTGTGCTACTGCGGCACACACTTGCTCTTTGTATTTTCTATTCTTTACTTTTATTTGTATGTATATATCTTTGTAATTTAAAAATTGTGTAGTTGTGTGAACGCAGTGGCGTAAATAAATGCTTTATCTATCTATCTCTTCCAGGCAACCATTGGGTATAAGGACGTACATTTAAAACAAACTGGGTACACCAACGCCGTCAAACTCGTATTTTGGTATTGCGCTATAGCAGTTGGTATCTACTAAATTACTGTTCCAACAATAATTCAAGCACCAAATGCATATTATTGAATATTAATTAATCAGTCATTTGATATGCAGCTATATAATAATGTAACCACAACAACTAGGATAGCTAGTGCCGTATTGACTGACTTCCGCACAAGGAAGTTGTACCATAGCTATAAGTACGAGTATGTAGAAATAGAAATAGAAATATAAATTAATGTCGCTCGAAATATGGTAACAATAACGGTCTGAAATATACATTATATTGTATTGTATTATAATGTTAAGTATCACACAGTTCGCCAGCGTCTGGCATGCAAACTTATTACTTAATGTTATACACATTATTATTATTTTTACATAAAATTATATTACTAGTTCATATTATAATTATGATCAAATCGGGGACGTCTTAAGAAAAGGCCAAGTCAAGAGTACCCTAAATCGACGAGCATCTATGAACAACCTTAAGAGAGTGAAGGAAGCAGAAGAGGTGTGTCAGGATCGTAGCAAGTGGAAGTCTGTGGTCTCTGACATTATGTATGTATGTATAATTATGTATTATAATGTGTATACCGGCGGTACTTTTCCGATGATTTGAAAAAATCTGACATGCAAGGTAGAGAGATGAAGATAGATAGACAGTTAATGATATAAAAAAAAACATACAAACTGCCGAATTGAGAACCTCCTCTTTTTTGAAGTCGGTTAAATAACTTTCCGCTCTCTGCTTCACCTGCGTAGAATAACTTATCGCGATGTGCTCAAGTTCATCATCATCAGCCCGTAAACATCCCACTGCAGGGATATAGCACAAAAAAAAAATAGGCCTTCCCTCGTATATGAGGGAGTATGGGCCATAGCCAACCACGTTGGCCCAATGCTGGTTGGGGACTTCACATGCCTCTGAATTTTTATTTCTCAGTCATGGAGGTATTCCTCACGATGTTTTCCTTCACCGTTTAAGAGCAGTCATACATACAGACATACATACTAAACGGGTTAGTACTTGACCTCAATCACACCTGATGTTAAGTGAAGATGAGGTCGAAGGTGGAAGCGTACTGATCCGGAAACCCCAACACATTTGGGGGACTGGCTATCTTATCTCTAACAACCGGAACACAACAAGGCTATTAACATTGCTGATTGGCGGCAGATTTCGATAAGATGGTGGTAGCTAGCCAGGCGGACATTTAAAATGCCCTACCATCAACTACCTACGTTTCTTGACAAAACGTTCTGTTTGGAATATCTCTCCTACATTTCCAAGCTCATAATAAACCCCATATAGTAATATCTTGGTTATTACGTTTAGGGTAAAAAAAAGGGTCTTTGTTTGAAAGCAATCCCCGTAAAACGCCATGTATGCATCGTGGTTTACTACGTCGCGTTCTCATAACGCTACTTCATATTTTGAGGCGTGTGCAAGATGTCACTGCCGCGACTGCGATTAAAAGTCGCATCGCAACAATGATTGAAAATAATTAGACCTTTAAATAAATTAAATAAAAAGCAGTGCGGGCGTTAACTGTCAATGTTAATGGATGAATAGGAAGGTAGAAAAAACTACAGATATAAAATTAGAATAGAATTTAAGTTTAAAGACCAGAAAACCCGACAGCATATTTAGCATTTTACGAGCGCCATGTTGAATTTTTTGCCATAAAATGTATCTTCGGTATTATGTAAATCGGTCAAGCCTACAGTATATAGTAGTAGTAGGCTACAGTAGGTAACATTGAAAGCTACATACACACATACTTCTTCCTTAGGCAGTCGGGTAAAAACCATAGACGATGCCATTTTTTCTATGTATTAAACACAGACACTATTAAATTTCATTTATTACTTTCATTAAAGACAACAATCACAACGTTGTGGTTGCTGATGAAGCAAGCGATCTCAGTAGATGCCATTTCATCCTGCTCTTGATGATGCCAAGAATGTAGGATTTCAAACATATATTTGGGTGTAAATGTAATAAAAGGTATCATAAGGACAACTAATGGACAAGTTTGATTCAAAAGTAGACTTTAAACTAATATTTTTTTTTATGCACAACGGGTTAGTACGGTACACACCTGATGTTAAGTGAGGATGAAGGTGGAAGCGTACTGTCCCGGAAACTCCAATCTTCTTTGGGGGACTGGATATTTTATCTCTGACAACCTGAACACAATAATGCTAGTAACATTGCTGTTTGGCGACAGACTTAGATAAGCCAGTCGTTGCTGGCCAGGCGGACATTTAAAATGCCCTGCCACCAACCAAACCGAGTACTAATTATGTATCCCGCTGGGGATCGAACCCGCGACCTCCCATTTGTAAACCCTATGTTGTTTACATGGAGCCACGGAGGCGGTTAAATATGCAATAAAAAATACCACACTAACTCAACCAAGCTACAACAAAACAAAATAATTTAGTTCCACGTTTAGACAGTCCAAGTTTTGTAAGAGGGGAAAATACAAAAAGGATTCTCCGCCACTGTCCCCTGGGATTAAAAATCTGCAGTAATGAAACCGCACCTTAATTTGTGTCAACGCTTTGCGCTTCACGTAAATAATAAAGTCTGTAGAGCTTTTCCGCATCCCCGAGACACATTTTCTGTACACATGTGTTGGTACCTACTTATGTATATACATAGGTAGCTTATTATGACAGTTAAGTGAATGTGTAGGTTTTCAGGGTTGTTTAGATGATGTAAAGAAAATTTTGCGTCCGTTAGTGAATGGATAACGGGGAATAAAGATTGGACATTTTTCTTTGGCGTTGACAAATTGAAGGGAAATTGCACAAGACCTGGGAACAACTGGCTCATAACCCATTGGGGTTCGGTACACAAGCGTTTTCCAAAATCAATTTCAAAGAAACTCAAATTTTGTGAGTAGGAATTTGTACAAAAAGTCGTAATTTTATTTTTAAAGATATAAGAACATGGCTAAGAACCTGTCCCCGACATTAATCTTAAATATATATATTTTGGTGCTGTGTTATCGACAATCATTTAGAATAGAATCAACCCGTCTCTTCCCGTGGGTGTCGTAAAAGGCGAGTAAAGGACATTCCACCAAAAAAACATCTTTAGTGCATGTTTCAACGGAACGTCACGTGTGCATTTCTGTATTTTTTATTTTATTTTATTTTATTGATAATACAGAATCAAAGGCATCATTATAAAAAATATTACACAAAATTTACAAGCCAAAGTCATGCCAATTAAAAATTCTCATTTTTCATTACAATTCTCTTAAAAAAATAATTAGGTGGAAAGTCACTATTATATAATAATCATTATACAATCTAGAGGCAAAAGTGAATAGTGAGACAAACTAAGTAATAATAAATAATTTAGTCAAATAAAAAATCAACCATTTATTTGACATCACACAAAGAATTTTGTACATATTTACATAAAACGAAATAGTAAATACACATTTACAAATTAAAAAGTAATAAATATATAAAACACACATTTACAAATAAAAAATTTGTCCCAGATCTTGCTGAAACGGAAGGGTACCTAAGAGGCTAAGTGCGTTTCCTCCTTGGACAGCCAGACTTAGCCTCAAAAAAAATTGGTCAAGTAATTTTTTATTTTTTTTTATATGAGAGGGCGGCAAACGAGCATGCGGGTCACCTGATTGAAAGCAACACCGCCGCCCCTGGACACCTGCAACACCAAAAGGGTCACAGATGCGTTGCCGGCCTTTGAGGAAGGTGTAGGCTCGTTTCTTGAAGGTTCCAATGTCGTACTCGTTCGGGAATACTGCTGCCGGAAGTCCGTTCCACAGGGTGGTCAATTCAATCAATGTCAAATAATCGTCGTTTGTATGAATTTCGCAATGTCGTGTTTTGTGTGTGTGCTTTGGGAATGGATCGATGACTAGTCGCGCGGACGGGTGAGCGAGGCGAGCGATTTCATAAGGTGAACCGTGGATGTTGTTCAATCATTAAAGTTTAATGTTCGGAACACCCAAACACTATTATTTGGGATATCTGTGACCACCCCATTTGGGATAAAGGTCGTGATGTTATGTATGTATATTTCGAAAAGTGAACCGTGGACGTTGTTTCTAGCATTAAACTTTTAATGTTTGGAATAGCTCTGACCAACCCTATTGGAATAAGGTCGTGAAATAAAACTCTGTTAAACCTAAATAACTTCCAAACGGCTTAACCGATTTTCATCAAACATGGCCTATCGCCTTAATTAGTCTTATATAGAAAACCACACTGAAATCGGACCACGCGTCACTGAGATACGCACACACATAAACATAATATCGCCCTTCATTTTTCGTCTGAAGTTAAAAATACGAGTATACACCTGGTATTATCCAATAGTCGTAAATAATAATCCAATTATCCTAGTGTATTCTAGCAAGGCAGAAAAATTATACTGGAGTATATTAATTTTACAGTAACAGGCAGCAAATACTTGATACCACTTGAAGCAGCGGATGGGCAATACGCGAACAATTTTAAGCGTTCCTATTTTTAGAGCTGTCTATTTTTTAAAGAGTTTGTATTTATGGCTGTTGGGAATTGCTATTTGGGGTCGATTTTCGTAACGCTAAGCCTGAATCATTATCTTTTTACCCTGGTCCCTTTTTATTTGGGGTCGGCGCAATATATCTTCTCCATCAGCTGTTACTTCATCATTCACGCCCTTTCCATTCATATCATCCTTCAAACAATCCATACATCTTTTCCGTGATCTTCCTCATCCTTTCTAACCATCGACATCCATATTCGTCACTCTTTTAGTAACATGCGTAAATAAACAGATGAATATATACACTAAACAATTATATGACTGCAAAAAAATGATAATAAAGTGGTTAAAAGTACTTACCTATATGATGAGACTGAGGCACTATTGCAAAACATGAGATGACACAGATGAAGACGAACACACACACACCACACATAGGTACACCATACACATATATACCATACACACCACACACACACACACACACAAACACACAAACACACACTCTTTCACCAACAAATGCACACTGGAATAAGTTTTATTTTGTATTTGAGTTTTATTTCACTGATGACAATTTAATACATTGTGTACAGATACGTAAAAAATTGTCATGAAGAGCGGAGTCTCCTAGCACAGGCATCATTATGCTTAAAAGGAGTCTCACCAACTACCTGTAAGCAAACTTTGAAAAAGAATTTTTTTTTTTTTTTTATGCGTTTCATCCCTCCTCATTACATGTCCATACCAAGCCAAACATTTTCCTTTTAACTTTTCTGTCACGGGTGCCACTTTTAAACTCCCTCTTACATGCACATTCCTTATTTTATCCATCCTCGTCACTCCACTCATCCAACTCAACATTCTCTTCTATGCTGCATGCAATTTTCTTTCATCCGTCTCCTTCATGTCCCAATACTCCGATCCATACATTACGATAGGTCTTATTAAAAAACTCATCCGGTATATCTTCCTCAAAAACAGGCGATAACAAACACATTTTCTTAAATTTTGTTTTTTTTTGTTCTTCCAGTCCGTTGAGGAGTTAACAGCTGATGCTCATAACATAAGTATTTTTAATGCTTAGAATGGGCATCAGCTGGGATCATCTGGGAACATAAATAAAAAAATACACAGCGCCATCTAGTTCCACAGTAAGCAACTATAGGCTTATGTTGTGGATACCAGATGGTTGATATACTACATAAATACATTTTTTTTTTGTAAATAAATACTTATTATAAATGAAAACATCCATAACCCGGGTACACATGTCCGTATTCATCACATAAACATATGCCCCTAGCGGGATTCGAACCCGCAACCGTTTGGTATAGTGGTCAGAGTTGCTAACTACTACACCAAACAGGTCGCCAAACATAATGTTTTAGAAATTCTAATGAATATTACAAAATTTACCTCTTTTCAACTACTGTATTTACCTGCGGTTAAAAATAAATTGTTCTTATTCAAATCAAAATCAAAAATGTTTTTATTTCGTAAGTTATAAGAATAACATTTGAAATCGTCATGACATACAGTTATCGCTCATTCACTAGGCAGTCTCCCCAGAGAAGAACGAGCAAGAAACTCCAGGGTTGCTCTTTTTAAATAAGTCAATACAAATACAATTTGAGATACCTAATTGTAAAATTTATGATTCGACAAAGAAAATAAGAATAAAATATACTGGATAATGGCGAGCAGTTCATGTCCACGCATTCTTATCATCCAGATAGTCAGAAATTTTATAATAGCCTTTGGCGCATAGTTTCCGTTTAATGGTTGTTTTAAATTTATTTAAAGGCAAATTTTGAATGTCTACCGGAACCTTATTGTAAAAGCGTATACATTTTTGTCTTGAATGACTTAGTGACTTTGTGTAAGCGACTGCTATGGACAGCAAGTTTATTTTTATATCTTGTATTAACATTGTGTATTTCACAATTTTTCCTAAACAAATACAGATTCTTTCTTACGTACATTAAGTTTTCGTAAATATATTGCGATATTCTTAACTTTCTCCAAGAAAATATAATCGAATTCGATCAAATCGATTACCCATACTTCGGGTAGTGTTATTCCTCTATGCCCATACAAAGTAAACCATTCTAACACCACCTTAAGTATGGAAGTCTAACAATTTTCTGGCTGAATTCGGCTATGGTTCCAAAACTGCTGTTGCAGTCAAGAGTGAGATAACCGCCTCCGTGGTTCAATGTAAAGAACATTGGGTTTACGATTCGGAGGTCGCGGGTTCGATCCCCAGCGGGGCACATGTTTAAGTACTCGGTTTGGTTGGTGGTAGGGCATTTTAAATGTCCGCCCGGCTAGCTACTACCAGCTTACCTAAATCTGCCGCCAGGCAGCAATGTTAATAGCATTGTTGTGTTCCGGTTGTCAGAGATAAGATAGCCAGTCCCCCAAATGTGTTGGGGTTTCCGGGTCAGTACGCTACCACCTTCGAACTCATCTTCACTTAACATCAGGTGTGATTGAGGTCAAGTACGAATCCGTCATGCATAAAAAAAAGTCAGCAGGAATTACACTAATTAAACTTCACCTGTATATCAGCATTGAAAGCGTGGTCTTTCGGAAATGTAATGATAAAAATCTGGTGTACTCGTCTAAGTTATTCAATCATCATTTTCCTGCCCTTATCCCACTCTAGGTGGGGTCGGCACAACATGGCATCCTCTTCCACTCTACTCTATCAGCCGTCATCTCCGTACTCACCCCTTTCACACACATGTCATACCTCACGCAGTCTACCCACACCTTCTTTGGTCTTCCTCTACCTCTGTATCCCTCCACATTCATACTTAACACTCGTCTTGTTACGTGCATTTCATCCCTCCTCTTAATGTGCCCAAACCATGCTAACCTATTACTCCTCGGCTTTTTTGTTATTGGCGCCACTTTTAGACTTCCTCTGATATACTCATTCCTGATCTTATCCATTCTAGTCACACCACACATCCATCTTAGCATTCTCATCTCTGCCACTCTGCCATTCTACTTTCATCAGTTTCTTTCATTGCCCAAAATTCAGATCCATACATGGTGACAGGTACATCTAAGTTATTCAATAACTTCAATAATGTTACTAATACATAGTATTTTGCCACTCAATTCCGCAATGGATGGAAGGCGGCCATGCATGTATACCCGTAGAATTTCAATATCCGTTCGGTTCAGCTTTATGCAAGCAGGTTCGCGTAGGCCTTCCACAGACATGCGTTAATCAGTCGATTGGAACTAAATTTGCATTTATGCGTAATAGGTTAGTGCTTCCTGATTTATCATCATATCAGATACTCATACATCATGTCCACTGCTGAACATAGGCTTCCCCCATAGGTTTGGGAACTCGTCTTCACTTAACATCAGGTGTGATTGAGGTCAAGTACCAAACCATTGTGCATAAAAAAAACAAAAAAAAAAAGGGCCAAAGTTCTTTCAGCAATGTGCCTTCCTTAATTAATTTATGATTAAAATCAAATGATTTTAGACAAGGATCAATGTGCACGTGTTTTTTGTGCTAGAGTAAGAGGTTGTGTGCATGGGTTGTTCAATTGTCAACTTTACCTATGAAAATAAAGCGTTATTCACAGCGTCTGCGTCGGCCTGCGACCGCGTGCAGCATCTGCACGTGCGCGATCGTCACCGCCGGATGGTTATCCTGGAACGGTCCACCGTTATATACTCTCACCTCCGAGGAATATCATCATCAATGCGACTGCTCCACGAGTGCTTCAATTTAAGAGCATTGCTCTTGTCGCTGGAGTAAAGAACATGTCCCTCTGTAATAATTTTAAAATCACCAATTCCCTTTCCCTTCCGTAACCAATTTAAACCAAAGGCTATTATAAAATTTCTGGCTATCTGGATGATAAGAATGCGTGGACATGAACCGCTCGGCAATATCCAATATATTTTATTCTTATTTTTCTTTGTCGAACCATAAATTTAACAATTATTTCAAATTGTATTTGTATTGACTTATTTAAAAAGAGTAACCCCTGAGTTTCTTGCTCGTTCTTCTCTGGGGAGACTGCCTAGTGAATGAGCGATAACTGTATGTCATGGCGATTTCAAATGTTATACTTATAACTTACGAAATAAAGCATTTTTGATTTGATTTGATAAGTTACATAATGTCAATAAACGGAAAAACGATCGCATGTGCGTGCGACTAATAAATCGCCCAATACGTTACCACCCTAAATGTCGTTTGACATTTTAATATAAATTTGATATTTTACGGCGTAGATTCAATATTAGTAGCATTCGAATTTGGAATGTGGAACGTATAACTGTGTAACCTATATCGGTGGGTAAACGGAAATTAAATAGATGAAATATTTGTATCAGTTTTGGTTAATCTGTTATATGATAATATAAATATATTAGATAAAATTATGAGGAAGGATAGTATACTTCATAATCATCATCATCATATTAGCCACTGCTAAACAGGTGTACTACGCAATAGCGAAAGACTTAATTTCGCGACACACGCAGAAGACCCCCACGAGGTGGATCGACGATTTAGTAAAGATCGCGGGAAGTCGCTGGATACGGGCAAGGACTCATCGTTGTATCTTTGGGGGAGCATCCTTTGTCCAGCAGTGGACGTCTTTCGGCTGATATGATGATGACGATTCATGCTTGGACATTTCCCTTCTTCAGGGGGCAGTCGGGTCAAAAGAGCAGGTAGCTTCCGAAGCGTCGTCTTATTAATGCTTATTCTGCTACTGTTTATACGTCTGTGCATGTAACGTTTCTTGTACGTACGTGAAATAACTGTTAAAGGGGATTTTTTCCTGTTTCTAACAATTCTTTTATTGTATATAATTTTGATTTGTTGCCTTTTAATAAAATGGCAAAGAAAAAAATATAATTTGATACCCCATACAATAGTTGAATAGTGTTTGTAGATCATTTATTATTGTGCTGGGAATCGTATTGAGTTGTTAATTCACCCCAGAAAAAATCCGAGGGGGACCTAACAATACAGTTACCGTGTGGAGTGGGTCGGTTTTGTATTGACAGACTTGTTCGATTGTTCGCTTTTCATAATTTTGTATTCCTATGAACTTCATCTAAAAGTCAAGCTGTCAGTTATTGACGAAATACATTTGTTTCGAAAATTGACGAAAGTTTCTAGAAATGTTTTCCTGTTTACCCAACTACCCCAGAAAATAGGGTAATGGTTTTCGAGAGGAAATTTTCAACCTTTCATAGTTAGTAGACGGCGCGTTGGGGTCGTTTTCGTGTTTTTACTTTTATTTTGATTTCGCATTTTAATCATGTTATTAAGTTAATTAAGTATTAGGTCCTTACCTATGAAATTGGCGTTTTGTATGAAGAATTTCATTAAGACTGTTTTCTCCATACAAATATTTTTGTTTTTTTTTTTTGGAAACTGCAAATCAAAATTTAGCTAAACTTTGTGAATTATCGGATAACATTAAGTTAAGTATAGACAGCGTTAATTTTAAAAAGTAACAGCTTTATAAAAGTTTCAGCGAATCTAAGAAATGATTATTTCTCTTCTGAACATGAAAAGAGCTCTGTTCAAATTTTTTTTTATTATGTGATTTAGCCCAGAAATTTAAAAATATATTTTATTTGAAACCTTAATATAACAGTATAATAACAGTATATAACAATTTATAAATAAAATTGAGAAAATTCGAATTATGTAGAACTTTTCAGTGATATTTTTACTCAATCATCTTTTTCGTGATAATGTGTTTGTCTTCGATCGATGTTAAGCAATGTCTGGCTCGGTCACTCCTTGAAACCAAGTCCGTGGCCTACTGAGTAGACATTTTTTAAATTTTGTTAATCAAAATACTTATAACAAAAATTACAAATCTTTTGTATCCTCTTACGGAAAATGATCGGTTTATGTGTTGATGGTGAGTTCACAATTCTACCTTGTTAAGTATACAATGCATTATATGACATTTTTTTATTTATTATCATATTATGGCCTGATATTTTATAATATGCTTTCTTAATAAGTTGCTATTTTATAGTGTCTTTAAATTTATTGAGAGGAAGATTTTATATACTGGAACCTTATTGAAAAAGCGTATACATAACCTTTTGAATGAATTACTAACTTTGCGGAGGCGACTTATGTGACCTGCAAGTTTATCTTTATTTCTTGTATTGACATCATGTTTATCACTATTTTTCCTAATTGATGCTATATTTTTTTTGACATATATTAGATTTTCAAAAATGTTGATAAATTGCGCAAACGGCTCGATTTTGTAAAACAAAGATTGTATATATATCCGCGGCATTTCCCCACAGCAAGATACCGTAAGACGTCAAGCTGTGGAAATAACTAAAATATACTAATCTAGAAGTATATATGTCTGATATTTGTCGATTTTTTTTACTGCGTACGCTGTAGAGCTGAGCCTTTTCGCCAATTTATGGATATGAGGACCTCATTGCAATTTGGCGTTTAAAGTTATACCCAAAAATACAGTAGAATCTACGAGATCTAAAGTGGCATTTTTTATCATTATATTTGTAGGCACCACTCTGACATTAGGTAGTGCAAATGTCACACATTTAGTTTTCTCTCAAGAAGTAACAAATTATTTGCCGTAAACCATTTTACTATTTCAGAAATAGCATTGTTCACATCGTCAGTGACAATAATAGTCAACGTCATTCTCATAATGTCAGTATTGATTCCGATGAATTGTAAAATGAATTACCAACTAACTCAACCAATAAAATATGCAGCTTACCGAGCACATTTAATTGCAAGTTGCAGTTCAATGCCTCTACATAATTGTGGAGCTATTTGCACTGTGCGAAGACAGTCGACTATTCCAATTGGTTGCTCAATCATTTATTAAGAATCTAATTCTAGTATGGGCTTTTGGTGTAAATCATAAAATCTTGAAGGTTTCTGACGTAGCCAGTTAGAATCAAAGTTGGCGAAGTGAAGCAACGAAAAGTTAGTTTGGTACGGTTCTTTGGCCAAGTTTGATTGGGTGATTTCGACATCTCAATGTTTCTAACTAATGTATTATTATTTATGTTTATAATATATTATTTATGTTTATAATATTTGTTTGTTTATTGCTTAATCACGGCGAAACGGCTTAGGCTGAAATTTGGTATACAGGTAGAATATAACCTGGATTAAGACATAGGATACTTTTTATCTCTATAAATAGTGAGAAGTAGAGGGCGGAAAGCTAGTCAATAATTATCGAACTTACAATTTAGGAAATTTAAAGATACTATATAAAACAGAAATTTGTTAAGAAAGCATATTATAAAATATCAGTCTATTTAGATGGTAAACATCCCGGACTTAACCAGTTTGTTCGCATGCCAGACTATTTCACAATGAAATACAAAAACTATTTTGTATTGTAAAAACCGTTTTTGTAGAGCAATCCCTCGAGTTTCTTGCTTGTTCTTTTCAAGGGAAAATTGCATTTTGAACAAGCAGTAGCTTAAAAATTGTAAAATTGACTATTTGAAGTGTACCTTAAAATGGAGTATTTTTTACTTTGACTTTGAATTAGTTTACTTGATACACAAGTTTATGATTACATTTTATGAAACGTTAGCTTATTGTCAACATTAACAAGCAGTATCATAGTATCCATAATTAACATCCAAACGAGTATTATTATGTTATACTGAATTTCATTATGCAACTCTTTTGGTTTTTAATTGTTTTTTTAAGCAGTTATGATCCCTTCCGTGCAAAGGGGTCTACACGTCAAAGACCACCATCAATGAAAAATGGATACTTTTTATCCCAACAAAGTAAGTATCCAATATTTTAATCCAGGGTATATTCTACCTATATACCAAATTTCATCCAAATCCGTTCAACAGGGTCGCCGTGATTGAGCAATAAACAAATAAGCATAGAACTTTCGCATCGATAATATTAGTAGGAGTAGTAAGTAAGTAGTAAATAGTAACTCCTAAATTATGTGCCTTATTGAAGAGCAAATAAATTATATTCTATTCTATTCGACGTGCGTGACAGCTAACATGCTCCATCTTTGCAACTTTAAAATCAAAACTGACGACCGATTGGTGTAGTGGATAGTGACCCTATCAGCGAAACCAACGGTTGCGGGTTCGAATCCCGCGAGGGGTAAATGTTTGTGTGATGAATACGAACATTTATTTCCGAGTCTTGGATGTTTATATAAATATTTATGTATGTTTATCCGTTATCTAGTATCCATAGCACAAGCTTTGCTTAGTTTGGGACTAGATGATGATGATGATTATATTATATTATTAGTATTGAAGCAAATAAGTAGTAGGCCAGTACATGGATGCGAATAAATGCTTATCTATCTATCTATCATTGCTGAAAAAAAAAGAGATAGAAGCTATGTGTCTCTTTAACTCTTCTGTGAGAGCAGGCTTCAATCTCATGTCATTATGGAGAGACTACGAGTTATGCTAGCACTGTATGTGCTGCAATTGTTTTCTATTTTATTCTCTTAATACTTTCTTATTTTATGTATTTATTTAACACTTTATTCCATACACAGAAAACAATTACAGTGATACTTAAGAGTGAGATATACAAAAGGCGAGCTTATCCCTAAAAGAGATATCTTCCAGCAAACCCAACATAGGAAATAACAATAGTGAAGGGGAAACATAGAGTGCACACAAGTAAAATGAAAATAAGAAACTTTCTTGGTCAAGGCAGCAATAGTCATGTAGGGCATCGTCTACCTTCTTCATATAATCACCGTATATGTAGAGTACCACAGGTCTGTTGATCCTGTCACTATGCTTAAAGGTCGGGGGTTCGAATCCCGCAAGGGGCACGTGTTTGTATGATGGACATTTGTAATTCCAACTATACCAATGAATCCCAACTAATATTATAAAGCGAAAGTATGTGTGTGTATGTATGTTTGTAACCTCTGCACGCCTAAACGGCTGGACAGATTTGGTTGAAATTTGGTTGGTATAGACAGATTAGAACCTGTATTAACATATAATTATAGTCTACTTTTATCCCGGAAAGGTTACTGGTTATTTATTAGGTATTATTTATTAGTGGAATTGCGTTTGAGTCATAGAGTGAATCGTTTGGCAGTAGAATTTTTTTCCTAATGATGACGATGACGGTGACTGATGGTCATCATAATAAATAAATAAATATCTATAGACATGCACACAATGCCATCTAGTTCCACTTTAGGCAACCATAGGCTTGTGTTGTGGATACCAGATGGTTGATATACTACATAAATACATTTTTTGTTTTGTAATAAATACTTGTTATAAGTAAAAACATACATAACTCGGGTACCTACACATGTCCGTATTCATCATACAAACATATGCCCCTTGCGGGATTCGAACCCGCGACCGCGTGGTCAGAGTTTCTAACCACTACACCAAACAGGTCGTCATAATGGTGACAATGATGGCGACAATGATGGTGATTACGATGGTGACTTGTTCTGTTGTTAAATAATGTTAAATAGACCAATCACCCAGCGTCAATAGTGAAGTGAAACTATCATCAATTCCTCAACTCAAAGTGCATTATTGTATTGCCTACATGAATAAATGATTTTCATTTCATTTCATTTCAACTGTATTTTACTGCATTTTTTTAATCCGCTTATGCCTTAGACGGCCCATGCAGCTAGAATGTTAAGTCTTAACTTGCACTATAATTGAGGGTTCGGAATAGCATGTCCAATTGAAGTAGGCAGGTCTCCAATATTAATCGCTGGAATACGTCGAGTATAAATGGTAGTTTAATATTTGAATTCAATAATCGTTCTTTAATGAATACTTGATAATCTGTAGACTGAAGACTGACAACTCATATATTAGAGAAAGGGTTGTGTGATATTATTTTATGAATAAAACTTTTTTTTTCTCTGTTTAGAAAAATTATTATTTATTTATATTTTGACAAACATTTAATAAGACTAACCATACTAGTCAAACTGACCCAAGTCTTTATTTTTAATGTGGGGAGGGATTCCACCCATGTAATACACGAACATACAGAACATTTGCACTAAGAATTTCGACTCTTCATTCACGATACGAATCGACGAGGCATGGAACTCCCTCCGGCGTCTTTTCGTCTTTGCGTCTTTTCTGAATCCCACAACCTTAGGATCTTCAAAAGCAGAATGAATGGGTATTTACTGGAATCGTGTGCTTCATCTTCGTCACTTTCTATCTGGTGAGGATTGTGATCAAACGCGTATCCAGTTAATGATAATAAAAAAAAACTTTTAAAAAATCATCTCTTCTCAATTCGACTTTATTTCTTTTATATATTAGGCCTGTATTAATAAACCAATCTCATTACAAGTCTTCAGACTGTATCAACCGAGATGCGTCTTAAGCTCCGTGCTAATTTATAAACCAATTTTGAGGTCTACTAATGAAAGATAGTCTTGAGTTTCGTTTATAAATACGCACACCTCTCAAGTGAGTACTGCTTGAGTATGCACGTGCTTTTCAGGTGTCAAGTTCGGTTTATTAAACAACACGTTTACTTGAGACCAGTCACAAGACTGTTCTCAATCTTGAGAAAGGTTTATGAATACGGGCCTTAGATACGCGAAGTCTTCTTTCTTAAATTTTTCTGCTGAACAAACGTCTGTAGCGGTATTTTGGATGGGTGACCACTAGCGGTAGTTAGTCCGACAAAAACGATAGGTGACGTCTTCGACGACATGTGGATGTGTCCAGTCTTTGTCTGGATAGGGCATGGAACCTGTTTTTACCAGTTATAAAAAAAACGGAAAACCGATTCTAAAAAAAACCGGGTCTAAATAACATAATCATTTCGGTTCTTTACGAATTTCTATTATTTTATAATATTTTTGCGGTTCACTCATCAAAATGATTCCGATTTCATGACTATTCCGCGAAGCAGTGTACTCGTAGAACCTGAACGGATATTTTAGTCAGCAGAAATGTGCCTGCAACAGAATACGATTTTCCTTAAGCGATGCAAAGTTGAACGGATTCAGTTTTTAACGTTATTATCAGGCAAAGTAAATTAAAGAATCCCTGAAGATTAAGATGCCCGACTGATTAATTAATAAGTGCTTAGTATTACATATTTAATTAAAAAGAGATTTTCATATTTTTCATTTTTTTATCCTTCTCTCTCTCCTCTCTTAAATTGCACATAAAAACGGTATGGAAAAATGTCTCAAAAAAAAACGAAAACACCGGTTAACCGGTGCCACACAGCTATCCGAACCGAGAACCGGTACAAACAAGAGACAACCTAGCCTCTGGATGTATCTAATGCATGGATTTGTATGCGATTGCAATGTTTGTTGAAAATCGGTTCAGACGTTGCAAAGACATTTAACGTTGCTACAAAGGTATACAAATACTTGGATGATAATAATACATTTAATTCCTCAAGGGTTTTCATAATTTTCAATTTATTTCGTCATATGTGTTTCGGAGGGCATATTATAAAGTACCAGCCTTCGTACCATGACATCGTTTGTCGCGCGCGACGCGACGTGAGAGTGGGATAGTTGCATATTTCCTCCAAACGAATAAGCAGGACAAAATATCATCTCGCGCGACTTAAACGTTTATCGCAACTGTCATACTTAAGTGCTGGTTGTTTTAAAATTGAAGGCAGTTGTTACGCGAATTCAGCAGTGGGGACATCAGACGTGTGTGTGTGTGTGTGTGTGTGTGTGTGTGTGTGTGTGTGTGTGTGTGTGTGTGTGAGCGGTATTACATCTTTCTATATTTGTACTGATAACAGGTAACAAGAAAACACATTATTTTCATACTTACCAAGGCAATGGGGATTTGAATAAATATATATAAGGCATCATCTTTTTATTACAGAAGACAAGATTCAATTTGGATCTCTCCGTCAGTTAAAGAAGAAATGGAGCACATTTCAAATGATCCAAGAACCCTCGAAAAATGTAACTCCATTTCCCTAACTAAGGCTCCGCGTCAATTTGGAAAAAGGTAAATATATTACCCTGTTCACCTCTTAACGTGTAAATCACGCACCACAAGAGAGAAATGTTTAAGGAAATATGGAAGGTGACAAAATAAGTTATTTCGAAAGTCATTTTTGTGGGTGATAGAGAGATTTCCTCCAAAGAAACCGTAATAACGGTAAATGGTGCTCATCATGAGACGAGGCATTAACATCCGGCGAGATGAGAATCGAGACGTTTTTCTGTTACTACGAGTTCTCGTTGCAAAGTCGGTGCGTGGATTTAGGGTGAAAAATCAACGGAATTTTTCAGGGTACACAACACAACACAACACAACAAAACACAATACAAATACACTTACTTAAGTACCATATAAATATATAATAAAAGAATTAAACAATTTGTAAAGCAAAATTACACATTAATGATGACCGGTGAAAAAAAAAAAATAAACGTCTGATATCCATCAGGTAGAGAATATCTGGTTTTTATAATCTTAAATTGTTACAAATAAGGTACTGAAGCCTACAGACGTCCCACTTTCAAAAATGGTGGCCTATGAACAGTTTTCTCTCCCTTTTTTCTAAATCTGCCGCCAAGCAGCAATGTTAATAGCATTGTTGTGTTCCGGTTGTCAGAGATAAGATAGGCAGTCCCTCAAATGTATTGGATATTCCGGGTCAGTACGCTTCCACCTTCGACCTCATCTTCACTTAACATCAGGTGTGATTGTAGTACGAACCCGTCGTGCTTAAAAAAAAGGACAAGTTTGAAGGTTCGGTCATTCTTGTATGACTCAAAGTCTGTCACACAAATGGTGTATTACTGTAAACATTCTCACGTCTTGCTCTATAGATAAACAAAACCAATAGTAGGGCCTCTAAACGTGGCGTGAAACTCTGTAAAAATACTTGTACTTATTACCTTGGGAAAATTTTTAAGGAGCGGACTTTTGTATAAATTCCAATTTCGCGTTTCACCAAAAAATATTTCAGCTCTTCTTGTGGTCTCTTGGTGATGTCATATTTAACGTTGTATGGTCATGGTAGTGTGTTTGTATGTCTTGTTACCATTATTCTACACTAGCTGTCCGCCCGCGGCTTCGCCTGCGCGGTTAAACTTTATCGCGGACATTTTCAACTTGTCCATATCCCGTGGGAAGATGTTTTAATCTAGGATATGTCCTACCTATATACCAAATTTCATTTAAATCCGTTCATCCGTTTCGTCGTGATTAAGCAACAAACAAACAAACTTTCAATCTGATATTAGTTAGATTGGATAAACAATTTAAAAACCATGTCAAAACAACATTAACAAAAAAAGGTTATTACAAAATTAGTGACTAGGTACCTGAATGACAAAAACGCTTGGTATACTTCGCCCATCTCCCAAAAATTATAAAATTGTTTGTTTGTTTGTAAACGCTTTATTGTACAAATTGTATTAGTTGTATACTTTTATATATATTAAAAAAAAAGAAAAGAAAATGATCCTGTGGGTTTCTTGCGTCGCTTCTTTTCCCACAGATGATTTCCCTCTCCCAAGCGGTGGTAGCTTGGACATACTGACTGACCGAAAAATGCTTGGCCCTATTTTTATTTCCAATAGAGTTAAATTGATATTCAACAAATGATATCTTATATCTTACGTTGAAATAAATGCTTGAAGTTTGAAGTTAGAACATACATTATATAGTTCGATATACCATAGTTTAGCGGTATAGTTCTTATATGTCCGGTCAGGGGTATTATACATCCTAATAACCGATCCGGTAATTATGGTATCATAATACCGGCCTCCCGTTTCTGAGGTCGCGGGTTCGATCCCCAGCGGGGTACATATTTAGTATCTCGGTTTGGTTGGTATCAAACTGAGTACTAAATATGTATGTATGTATATGTAGATGGTGGTCCATCTTATCTAAATCTGCCGCCAAACAGCAATGTTAATAGCATCGGCCTCATCTTCACTTAACATCAGGTGTGATTGAGGTCAAGTGCTAACCCGTTGTGGATATAACAAAAAAAAAAACGATACGGGCCCTTTTTTTTTGTCGTTTAAAAATTTAACAATAACTCTGACCTTGCAAAGCTGTACAGATTGTCGAAAGCCAATAACAAAATACTAGTAGGTATATACTAGTTACTTCTAAACTTAGTAACAGACTGGTAGCACGTAGCTAACTTGTTCTAACCCCTAGCGGTAAGGCAACTGTCTTATAAATTGGTGTCATTAACTAACTTTTAGTACGTGTGTAGTCGAATAGTTTGACGGCATTCTTGCGAGGCCACTAGAGCCCTATCGGGTCTTATCAAGACTGCCAAAGTTCTACTCTGGGGTAGCACTAAATTTTTCAACCGCCTCCGTGGCTCAATGTAATTGACAAAGGATTAACGAATTGGAGGTCTCGAGTTCCAACTCCAGCGAAGTTCATGTTTAGTATTCGGGTTGGTTGATGGTCATCATCATCATCAGCCAAAAGACGTCCTCTGCTGACACAGACCTCTCCCAAAGTTCCAAAATTATCTGTCCTGCGCTGCCGTAGTCAGCGGTTTCCCGCGATCGTTAAACAGCAATATTAATAGCATTGTTGTGTGATGGTTGTCAGAGATAAGATAGCCAGTCCCCAAATAAGATGTGGTTTCCAGGTCAGTACGCTTCCTCCTCATCTTCACTTAACATTAGGTGTGATTTGTGATTAACCGCCTCCGTGGCTCAATGTAAACAACATTGGGTTTACGATTCGGAGGTCGCGGGTTCGATCCCCAGCGGGGTACATGTTTAAGTACTCGGTTTGGTTGGTGGTAAGGCATTTTTAATGTCCGCCTGGCTAGCTACCGCCATCTTATCTAAATCTGCCGCCAAGCAGCAATGTTAATAGCCAGTCCTCCAAACGTATTGGGGTCAGTACGCTGCCACCTTCGACGTCATCTTCACTTAACATCAGATGTGATTGAGGTCAAGTACGAAAAGGTCGTGCATAAAAAAAGGATTGAGGTCAAATGCTTTACCATTGTGCATAAAAACAATGTTTTTTTGATGGAATGTCCCATAGTCGCTTTTTACGACAGCCATGCGATGAGAGGAGTTGATTCTAATATACACAGTACGTGGATACATTAATAATATAATAAGAAGGTGAACAAAAGTTAAAAAATTAGGCAATTCTTAAAAACTTTATTATTAATTCATTCCACTGCAATTATTCTATATTTACAACATTTACTTACGAGTAATAATAATTCCTATCTTTTCCAGAATATCTGCCATCAAAGACTATGAAAGCAGAATTGAGCTTGTGATAAGATAGCGTAAATATAAGAAAGTATTCAATGTCATTCTTCCCAAAGAAGCAGAAAGATGTAATGATTATGTTTCACTTAAGTACAAACAAGAATACAATTATAGCAAAGAGACCAGGCGACGTCAATTGTGCCCTTTATTAGTTACTAAAACTGCATTTCTTCACTAAAGTTCCTCTCAATTCAACATATTAGGTCCTTACCTATGAAATTGGCGTTTTGTATGAAGAATTTCATTAAGACTGTTTTCTCCGTACAAACATTTTTGATTTTTTTGTGTGTATTATCGGATAACATTAAGTTAAGTATAGGCAGCGTTAATTTTAAAAAGTAACCGATTTATAAAAGTTTGAGCAAATCTAAGAATTGATTATGGGAAGCACATGAAAATTAAAAAATATTTCATGTGAAACCTTGAAATAATATTCCATTTTCCAAATAAAAAACTTTTATTACATATGATTAACGAAGAAAAAAAACTCCAATTTCATAGGTAAATACCCAATAATTAAATAAAATAAAAAACATTGATTGTATATTGTTTTAAAAGCAAATGGCAGTTAACAATCATTGCTATAAATATGTTACTTTCATACTCGGAGGAATAAAGACTGGAGACTAAGGGCCGTATTGATAAACTAATCTTGAGATTGAGATCGCGTCTCATACACAATCTGTTGCTTATTAAAACAGTATCAAAAAAATTATACTGCTTTAATAAGCAACACATTGTCAAGCGTCAACTTAAGGTTATCGCAATCTTGAGACGTTTATACGAGACTAAGGCCCGTATTAATAAATTGTTCTTGAGATTGAGATCGCGTCTTGGTCTCAAGACCATTTTTTCTGATGCTGTTTTAATATGCAACAGATTCTCAAGCGTCAACTTGAGGCCATGTCAATCTTGAGAACTGTTTATTAATACGGGCCTAAGCCACTAAAGCAAGGGTTCCAAAATTATGAAGAGCTGAATGCCTGACGTGAATATAAACGACTGCGATGCCCTCTGTTGTGAACAAATCATCTTGACAAACCCTAATGGGGTTAAAAGGGTCATATTAAAAGTTTCATGCTTGAAACAACATCCACAGTTCATCTCTCGAAATATACAGAAATTATGACGATTAGCGTCGTTGAAATGTACTTAGGTAAGTCTATAAAAGTTTTCAGATGTAGAATCTCTTAGTTAACTTTTACAACCCCCACGGGACAATCAACCCGTCTGGGTTGATTGCATTCTTTTTAACCCGCTGGAAATGATACAGCACCCACTGCTGGTTTGTGTTTTGTATTTGAAACGCCCTCGACATCAAAATCCCCACCTTCAAGCAGAACACAAACCAGCACAAAACGTGTGAACAATCTCGCATCACGTCTTTACTAGCCCTGTATTCCAACAATCTTTCAAACTGCGTGATCTTTATAAGCTTAATTAGAATTTAACGAAATGATATACATACATCATTTCCAAAAGATGTACTCATTTTCATTGATACAGTTTATATTTTAAACAATTAGAAACTTCAATTTTAACTAGAAATTTGTGACGGCTTTTTTTTTATAATTAACTGGATACGCGTTTGACCACAATCTCACCTGATGGAAAGTGACGATGTGGCTGAAGATAAAGCACGCGATCTCAGTAGATGTCTATTCACCCTGTTCTTGAAGATCTCAAGGTTGTAAGATCCAGGAAAGACTACCGCCGGAAGGGAGTCCCCGGCCAAGGCTGTTCGTATTATGAATAGTCGAACCGCTTAGTGCGAATGTTCGGTATGTTTACTACATACGGGTGGAATCCCTCCCCACGCCTAGTAGTCCGAAATGGCGACGGTGAAATAAGATTATGTGGACTGAGAAACAAGCGACCTTGCGACGGTGTTCGAGGCTCTGCAATTTAGCAGTGATCGAATGGTCACCAATGAGCCTTTTGGCACGTCTTTCCACAGAATCGAGTGCAGCCAGCTGGTACTTGGCTGAACCATTTGTTTCAATTCTTCCGATTCACATCTAGGCCTTCTGTTACTTTCACAATGAAGGGTATTTGCTTGTAAATTTGAACGGATTTTTATGATGATTTGAATTAGCTTTGCCTTTGTTATATATAATGATGTTTAAGTAAATTCTTTCCCTTATAATGTAATAGTGTAATATAATTAGTTTTTTGTACACTAGACCTAGTTTAATTGATGTTTCTATATCGATTCAGTAATGTTGTTTATTTTACTTCTGTGACTGCTTTAGCTTCGTAAAATATCACAGACATGGCTTCGAAGTAGAACCCTAAACAGGTTTACACGTTATGCAGTTTATTTCTATAGTCAAACGATACATGATTTTCATTATAATTATCACTGGTAAAATCTCTTATAACTAAAAAATTTAAATATCTTACCCAGTCTTCTCTCTTACTATCTACGTACAAAATTAAGCATAGTTAGGTACACATGTCTGCGTGACGACTGTAACACTTTTTCCAGTATGCAGCAAGGTTTTTCTGCATTCATATTTTCAGTGGCGTCACTCGGCCAGCTTACACTGGTAGTGTTAATTGTCGTCATGCCGTCGACTGTACAAACTATAATCAAGAATAAATTATGTATGCAGTTGTCCAAGAGTAACAATATTTGATAACATAGCCAATGAGACACTAAGAACTATTAACACTGTTAGACAATCATATGTGTATGACCCTGAGTTAAGATGCCAGTAATTCTCGTCTTTAGAAGATAACATGAGTGAGTCCTCGTTTGGAACAAGTTTACCTGGACAAGGCAAAGATTCAGCTGGCATATCATTTAACACTAATTGATTATCAATAATCGGTACAACTGTAGATCCTTTCTTAGTTTCTACATAAATATCTTCTATGCCGTCCTTCTGAAACTCTCCGTCAGTATCAACTTTGGCTTTGTTACCTATATTAGCGACTTCGTTTGTGACTTCACTTTTTAATATACAAGTGACATCATCTAAAGCTTGTCTCAGGGGTTCACTCTTAGTTTCATTTCGTAGTATCTGAATCCAAGATAGTCGGCAATCGCAGAGAAGCTTATTACCTGTAATAAAAATAACATTGCTTAGTCTGTGAATCTAATTACCTACATCCTCATCTTCAAACATGTACGTGGCAGTAATGTTAAAAATGAAGCAAAATCACACTTTGCACACAGAGAGTGGAATGCTGTCCATTGACAATTGATCGCTTTTACGTGAGTTTAATGTGTATAGTATTAGAACACCTGTTTTACTCAGCTACGTGCAAGAAAAAGAGGACTTTGTTCACCGCGCGTACGGTTGTTATGTAAAGAGTCTGTAATCTTTATTCAATCGTATTTTTGACTCACTTTATGAAACTTAATGAAGCAAGATATTTGATTTTACCTTTATAAACATGATTCTGTAAATTCGACTCTGTAGACTCTGAATAAATAATGTGTAAATAATCAGAATATTCCTCATTCTTTACAAAGGGAATCTAAGTTGTTAGCACATATACGTATGTGCGCATAATATATATAATTGCCTCATACCAAAATCTCCCCTTTAAACCGCATTCCCTTTTGCCGGTGTTAGGCACGTCACACAAATTCCGTGGAGACAATATGAAAATCCTTTCCATAAAATATATTATCTTTGGTACATTACTGCGATAGGATTTGTGTGAAATCTAATAATCGTGACTTTAGCTTAACCATGACGTAGGACAGGAAAAATATCTTATTACAAAGAATGTTTTAGATGTAATATTTGAGGGTGTGAAAATAAGAATGGAGTAATGGAATGGAATCTTTAAAGCACTCTTCGAAAGTGATTTTACATAATTAATATAGATTATTAATAAGTTAGCGCTTGAGTATTACCACTCAATATGACATAAATTGATCAAGTGTGTGTCGGACCAGTTACAGTATAGTGTTCAGTAGTCAGAATAAACGACAATGATTTTATAAAATTACAATTCTTTTAAGGAATCGTTTGAAGATTTGAAGAAAGAAAATCAGATACTACGAATAATGTATTTAAGTATCTACTTAACTCCAACCATCGAAACCCATTAGGGGTTTCCATAATCCCAAACACGCGTCTACATTCATATCAGAAATGCAAACATTGATCAAAAGAAAAATGTTTGTTGATTTTTAATAAAACTGAATGTGTCTAAATCGAGTTATTATCCCATTGTTGACTCCTAAAGGGAGTCGTAACAGTCATTAATTGTGTTTAATGCAATGAAGGGTGCCATTGTTAGGGGTAGCTAAGGGGATTGCAGTATTGTTCAGGAAATATACTTATTTATCTTCCCAGGAGTGTACACTATAATGTGTGTTATTTAGGTTTACTAAATAATGTGTCCAGGAACATGTAATGTGGTTATAATAAGAGTATTACGTAGTTTGTAGGTGATTTATTAGTGAAATACATGTAGATGCTGATAGCGGTTTTATTTACGGTGAAAACTGAAATCATGATTTGATAATGCGATTTTTGTTTGGTGTTGATTTACAACCAGTGATGGCTTATGGTACTGACACTTGGTGTCTCACTATGAGACTCTTAAGAAAGCTCACTCAAGATCGCAAAACGAGCGATAGCTGATTCCATAGAATCAGAAATGAAGAAATCGTTAGACGAATGAAAGTCACCGACGTAGCCCAGCGGATTAGTAATTTGAAGTAGTGAGCTGGGCTCAGCGCTTAAAGAGCTGATGGCTGGTGGGGCATTAAAGGTCTTTAGTGGAGATCACGTACCGGTACGTACAGTGTAGGATGTCCACTCGCAAGTCGCTGAATGCAGACCGCAACAGTCGCTTTGAAATTCTATGGGGGAGGCCTATCTTGAGCAGTGGTTTCCTGTGGCTAATATGATGTTTATGACATTAAAATCTTCTCGTTGGGATTTAGTCCAATTTAGAAGGACAGACATAAGTGGACCTAAAATCCGTGCTACGTAACAAAAATAATATTATTACAGTCAGATTAAACTCAAAATTAGATAGAAATTGTAACCTGGAACATCTTATTGGAAGCCACATTTTGTTATATTAAGCTAAGGCGTACCACCGCTTCAAGAAAGTTAAATTTATTACAGAAAAGACGACGCTACAACCCATAGAGACTAATAAGTTCACTTTTTATTAAAATACGTAGGAGCTAAGTAGACCATTTACATCTTGACCTTTTTAACCTATTTTACCTCCTAGTAAGAGGAGAACTTTTCTTTACCTAAGTTTAGTACATATATGAGGAATTCGCTATAGGAATGTATACAATGTATCAAGTGGACTAAACAATATATGCCGGGGCTTATAGATTTAACCAGTTTTTGGCTTCGGCCACGTCGATTTCTTTTATCCCACACTTCATTTAAAATGAAGTACTATTAATATTGGAAAAGCATTTTTAGAATAGCATCGTCTATTACCTATATTACATCTGACTAATAATATAAATGTGAAAGTTTGGATGTTTTTTTTGTTGCTTAATCACGGCGAAACGGATAGACGGATTTTGAAGAAATTTGGTATATAGGTAGAACATACCCCGGATTGAGACATAAGAAGCATCCTGTTCTTTTTCAACTTATGCGAATCTATTCATTAATTTTCAGCCAAAAAAAACATCAAAACTTTCACATTTATAATATTAGTTAGATTGAGCCTGCATACTGGAGTGAATAGTTTCTAATATACCCTGTGGTATCCGCTATATAAAAGTAATGAACAAACCAGTCGCTTCCGGTGGAAATCATGAAAGATGACTAAGGAAATTTACATATCTTCAAGGGATCTTCAAGTCTAGAGTGAATAGGCATTTACTGGGTGCGCGTGATACATCTTCGGCTACATTGTCACTTTCTATCGGGTGAGATTGTAGTCAAACGCGAAACCAGTTTTTAATAAAAAAAAAATTAAATCTATATACTTTTTCGTTTCACGGCGATGGGCTCACCATGTGCACTGTATATTTCAAAGGTGAATCTGAAACTTGTTTGAAAACTACAACTTTGAAATATTTGTAACACTAAACGCTTATATTGGGAATATTTCTGACTACATTTAGAATAAATGTATGTATAATTTTTAATAAAAATATCTAAAAAGATATTCGTAACATTTGCCGTGACAAAATTTCTTTGATCATATTGTAGATTCATAACTTTATGTAGTAGCCTTTAGTAAAGAATATAAGTAAAAGAAAGTTTATTAGCTCACCACTCAAATACAGCACTGAAGTCTTCACTTTCAAATTCTCAAGTATCGGCTTAATGGTCTCGTAAGTGAAGATTTCTATCTCGTTGATTCTCAAATCCAATAGCTCCAACCCCCGAACCCCTTCCAACAACCCTTCATTTATTGCCTTCAGTTTATTACCGGTCATGGACAACTTCTGCAATAATGATAAACCATCAAATGCTCTTTCCGATAAATACTTAAGCTCATTATTGTCCAATAGCAGCTCGTTCAAATTCCACAACTCAGCGAACGTCAAATCGCCAATCATGGCCAACTTGTTAGACCTTAGATCCAATCGCGTCAAATTACCCAATCCCCTAAAAGTGTCTTTAGTCAAAACCGTAATTGAATTGGCTTCCAATATCAGATCTGTGAGCGCGGTCAGATGTTCGAAACAGCCGTCGTGGGCTAGATTAATACTGTTGAACGACAAATCGAGATATTTCAAACTCGGCAGATCGACGAAAACATCACGCTGTATCTCTGTAACTTTATTCTCTTTTACGGTCAGGTTTACGAGCGACGGGAGGTTTGTGAACGCGGAAAAGTCCAACTCCGTTATTTTGTTGTTCATTAAAGTTATATCTTTCAATGTAGTTAGATTTGAGAACGTTCGTTTCTCTATTTTGTTCAACGTTGCATAGTGTATGTATAATTTTTGCAGACGCTTTAGTTTGTGTATCACATGGAGGGGTACAAATTTTAAGGCCCCATCAGATCTGATGTTGAATGTTAGTCTTTCGAGATAGGGTTGCGAGTTGAAACTGGTCCATATTGAGTCGTTTTCATCAATGCCGCCATTGAAGACCCAACAGTCTGCTCTCGTTGCTGTCTTCACATCTGTGCTTTCACAATAGCAATGTACTTTAGATTCCCTATTTGTGATTTCACATATGTTGTCTTTGTTTGGTAGATGATATCTCCTCTCAGTTTTATCCCTCCGCTTTTCATTTAGACGGCTCTCAGTGTACGATATTTGCACTGATGTAAGTGCTAGAGCTAGTAGCAAATATTGAACGAGGGTCTCCATGCTTTTGCGGTTTTAATCTGAAACAAAAAAATGGTACATTCAACATCGCTTTGAGAAGCAGTCAACTGAATTAATGATGGATGAAGTATTTGTATATCCACTGGGGTTTTCAAGCATCTTTTAAGTTATTTATGAAGTCTACAAAATTTGTACGCGTTTCTAAATTCTATTAAAGTTTAGTGAGTTAATAATGAGGTTCACCCCGTTATAGTTTTTTTAGAAATATTTTTTTTTACAATTTTTAATTAATGTCTACAGGAATTACTAATTCTATCTTGATGTGAATTATAGTGGTCTAATATACGAAGCGATGTGATTTTGAGAAAAGATCAATATGTTATTATAATTTAACGATCCGATTGGTACATCATTCTGAACGTTTATCTGTCGGTCAGTATGTCCAAGCTACTACCGCTTCGGAAAGGGAAATCATCTGTGGGAAAAAAGAAGCGGCACAAGAATACCACAGCATCTTTGTTCCCTCATTGTTTAGTAAACATATAAAAGTAATCATCACCATCAACAGCCATACTAGTTTCGACTGTTGGGGCACAGTTTTCTCTCACTGGCAGATTAAATAATAAATAAATAAATTGATTTATTGTGTAACCATAGTTTACAGAACCGTATTTCATTGCTGAGGACCCCTATTAAGTAAATAAATACCTGTACCAGGAGTCCTCGCTCTTCCATGATGACAGTTACAACAATTGCTATTAACCTAAATACAAGATTTACATACTACTTAAATCTACGATGCAAGCGAATGTTTATTTGTGTGTGTGTGTGTGTGTGTGTGTGTGTGTGTGTGTGTGTGTGTGCGTGTGCGTGTGTGCGTGTGTGTGTGTGTGTGTGTGTGTGTGTGTGTGGTGCGTGTGCGTGTGTGTGTGTGTGTGTGTGTGGTGCGTGTGCGTGTGTGTGTGTCTGTAGATACCCTTGCCCTAGGGTGTGTACATACTATAAGAGATCATAATAATAATGTTATCTATAATGTGGTTGAATATAGTAATTGATGATAATGTAATAATGTATAATGTAATGTTTGGGTATAGTAATGTTCGGTAAATTAGATATTTCAATGTTTATGTAATGTATTGTAACAAATTTTCTGTCTCGTGGTAAGTTAATGTCTTTAGCCATTTAATTAGTATTTCTTTGCTATTTTGTAAGTTCATTGGATATAATTGTTTTTTATTTTATTTATTTTGTTGTATAAATGTGTTGAAAGTTTGTCGAATTGGCGGCTCGCAAAAGCTGTCTTAGTTCGTTGTGTTCGAGCAACTTTATCCCTTCTTCTTTTATTTAATAGGTCAGGGTAATATTCTAATAGTTTATGTTTTTTTAAAACTACATGTAGGATAAATAATTTTCTTACTGAAAGGACTGCACTTAAAGCATATAATTCTTCAGTGGGGAATCTGCGTCGTCTAAAGTACATGACTTTCAACAAGGCTCTTTGGGATCGTTCTATTTCTAAGAATTTTATTTTTGTCGCCCCTCCCCATATAGGTATACAGTAAGTCAAAACTGACTGTACAATGGCGAATAGCGAATGCGACTGCGCCATTAATTAATACATTTGTATAATCTTTGGAAGCTGGTAGAGCTACTTTTACATCAAGCATGTTTCTTATGCTGATGTTTTGATGTGATAATATTTTTTCAGTTAGATTAATGATATTCTCAGGTCTCAATTCGTAAAACATCTAGTAGCGGACTTTATAAGTTGTTTATATGATCTTAAATTATAGTGTTTAGTTAGTTATCACATTATAGCATAGAGAAACATAACCATTACACATGCATACACATATTTTCCCTCTTCCTCAAATTAATTCATAATTGACATTTGTATGAGCTATTTATCATTAATTCCATACAATTATGCATCATTAGAACAAAATTAATGATATTTTACAATGCGTGTCTATTATCAGAAACGCTCGTAACTCAGTCACCATTGACTTACGAGCGATGTGGACATAGCACTCTAATTTGTGGGGAGGCGCGTTACGCACCGGAATATATCACGTGACTGCACCCCATTTATAGAACTCTGTTTTCGATAGATATCTAGTGCCCGTTTTGTAGTTATTTCAAATGAGTTTTGTAAACGAAAAAGTTTTCATTTAACTTAAATGTGGCTGGTATAATATTACCATAGGAACACATATTTCGAGTTCACTTAAGAGGGTTCATTTCGTTTATTAAATACAGATTGATTTCTTATTAAATGAAAGATAGTTATTTATTTTGATTACATTAATAGTAAAAGTTAGTACAAATGGTGGTAACTAAACACAGGAACATTGATTATCAAAAAAGGTTACCACTCAGCATAAGCCACAGTAGCGGTCGCTCTTGCAGCGCTGATCTTCCGTGGTACCTGCAGTGTGTGAAACCGCAGCTAAGCAATGCCGCAAATATGTATATATAAAATAGAAATAATAAATAGTTGGCAGTAAGCTTAAAACTATATGACCATAATAAAATCATAATTAAAATAAAATTTAATATAAATACAGAATAAATCAAATCATCGCTCTATCCTGCACTCGAGACGCCTAAATGCTAAAAATAGCTTTGACGGTGACTTTTAATTTTTTTTTTCATATTTTTTTTTATATGAGAGGGCGGCAAACGAGCATGCGGGTCACCTGATGGAAAGCAATCACAGCCGCCCATGGACACCCGCAACACCAAAAGTGTCACAGATGCGTTATATACAGACAGATATACAAATAATAATAATTATGACAGTGAACAAAGAAAATAACTGATCCTCGTAGCATTTCAATGACGGCGGCGGGTCAGTGACCTCATTCGCACTACACACAAACGTTTTCGTAGGCGTCTTATAGTAAAGATTGTTCAAATAAGGTTCTATGGATAAATAAACCAAAAAAAAATAATGAAATATTTTTTCTTGTAATGGCTGATTTAGAGAATTATTTTTGTTAATTTTTTTTTATTAGTAATCAGACCGACCTCGACACTTTTTCCATACAAACCCACACAAACAGCCGAACTGAGAACTTCCTCCTTTCATTACATTTTTATAAATTTGTCACGTAAAACGATTAGAACCAACCCATCTCTTCCAGTGAGTATTGTAAAAGGCCACTATGGAACTTTTTACCGAAAAACATTCATATATTTGGGCTTGGCTTGGCTTAATTCGATGGGCTTACGCTGTCACGTGTGCATTTCTATATACATATTTCGAGAGAAGAACCGTGGACGTTGTTTCAAGCGTTAAACGCCCATGTTATATGTTAATCTACATCAAAGCTATTTTAACCGCCTCCGTGGCTCAATGTAAACAACATTGGGTTTACGATTCGGATGTCGCGGGTTCGATTTCCAGCGGGGTACATATTTAAGTACGCTGTTTGGTTGGTGGTAGGGCATTTTAAATGTCCGCCTGGCTAGCTACCACCATCTTATCTAAATCTGCCGCCAAGCTGTTGATAGCATTGTTGTGTTCCGGTTGTCAGAGATAAGATAGTCAGTCCCCCAAATGTGTTGGGGTTTTCGCGTCAATACGCTTCCACCTTCGACCTCATCTTCACTTAACATCAGGTGGGATTGAGGCCAAGTACGAACCCATCGTGCATATAACAAAAAGTTAATTTTGACGCTCTGTTAGGTAGGTATACATTTTAATAAATATAAATATCTTTGCACAGTACCATCTAGTTTCACACTTGTATTACGGATAACATGGTTGATAAACTATACCAATACATTTCTTTTTGTAAATCAAATCAAATCATAAATGCTTTATTTAGTAGGTACACAGGGTACACTTAAAGTAGTCAGATTTTACATTTTTAAAGCTACTGCTTATTCAAAAGGCAATTTTCCCCTGAGAATAACAAGCAAGAAACTCGAGAGGTTGCTCTTTTTAAACAAAATTAATCATTATTATTTTATATTATAATATTTCATTATTAATTGTGAAATAGCCTGGTTATGTTCATGAATGTTTATCATATATAATCTGATATTTTATAATATGCTTTCTTAATAAGTTTCTGTTTTATAATATCTTTAAATTTTAATTAAATTGAATTATTAAATTTAAATTGAAAGGAAGATTTTGTATATCAACAGGAACCTTATTGAAAAAGCGTATACATAACCCTTTGAATGAATTACTGACTTTGCGGAGGCGACTTATGTGACCTGCAAGTTTATCTTTATTTCTTGCATTGACATCATGTTTATCACTATTTTTCCTAAATGATGCTATATTTTTTTGACATATATTAAATACATACATATATACATGAAAATAATCTAGTTGGGTACACATGTCCGTATTCATCATTCAAATAGCCTCTAGCGGGACTCGAACCTGCGACATTTTGGTATAGCAGTCGTCAAATAATCGATTAAAATAAACATCCCTTCAATTTCTTTGTTTTGCCTTCTTTATCATACCGACTCTTGTATCTTAACAAAATCACAAAGAGTGAAATTGCGCATCAAACTGGGTAAATCGTCACAGCCCTTTTCAAAATTAAAAACATTAAGTGTCCATATTCAGCAAATTCGTTAATCAGCGAGGGACAAAAGTCGAGCATTACTTTCTATTTCCCCTAAACGGTTGAAAAGTCGATATTCGTGACTATTCACTTTTTAATTATAAAAGAAAATACGCTTCCCGAGTCAAGTTGGTACGTCTTTTGTTTTTAAAAAAGTTTGTGGTAATATTGCGCGAGACTCCGCAGGCATGTTTAACTTTTTTTTTTTTTTCTTAATTTAATTTCTCCGTTGGGATGGTTGGCCCAATTTCTATTCTACGAAGTTTTAACAGACAGTTTTAGACAGGAGATTGTGCTGTTTTACGGTTTATTCAAAATAGGTACGTCTTTGGTTTATGACTTATCATGATCATCATTTCAGCCACTTCACGCCCACTGCTGAACCTAGGCCTCCCATATAGAATTCCAGAGTGACTGTTTTAACCACCCCGTTGTTGACTATTGTTTTCCAGACATGTCATATAATAAGATCATTGAGCGTGTTCGGCAGGCAAAGATTGACAAATATTATAATTTTAGTAGGAAATAGTTTCAACGCATTTCACAATAATAATTAATAATTTTGTAATATAAAAATCTTTTTTTTTAAAGAGCGACCTCTCGAGTTTCTTGCTTGTTCTTCTCTGGGTAAAATTGCTTTTTGAACAAGCAGTAGCTTTAAAAATGTAAAATCTGACTATTTTAAGTGTACCCTTTTTTGATTTGATTTGATTTGAATCAAAAAGAGACATTGTAAATAGTGTGACCATGCTAAGTGGCCTGGGTACCAATAAAATATTTTTTGCGCTTTTCCATTTGTGGAAAACGTATCAAACTTTGTAAATGAGCGTATTCATTCACTGAATACAATGTTATACAATTTGACATGTCGTCATTGTGACACTTTTTTTTTATTTTGATACCAATAAGTTTATTGGGAAATTGTATTTGACAAAAGATACATTGTATCTGCCTAAAAAAAAGCAAACGCACAATTGCTATACATTGTTAGCCTATAATATTGGAACATTAAGTTCAAATAATTTTTTATTATGTAAATAACTTTGAAGACTCTTCCTCTCTAATTACACTTGATAGCAGCGGAACGGAGAGGGTGGGTCCTTTAAACTAAGTGCTAAGACAAAGGGAAAGCCAACAGGATTTTGTCTAGTACATCAAAATATTCAGGGCTTTTCCGGCAAGGAACATGAGATCGAGTTATTTTTAGAAAAAAATGTTCTGTAGAAGTTTTGTGTTTAACTGAACACTGGCTAAGGCAGCATGAAATGATATTTAATATTTAAAATTATAGCGCAATTAGTTCATTCACCAGAATTAATATTTTGGTCTATCATTCTAGTAAGAAAGAATGTTAAAGCTAAGGAGCGTAAAGATGTGACCGCCTGTTCAGTTGAACACAAAATAGAAGTATCTTGTATTGACCTGGAAAAGTACATCATCGTGTGCGTATACAGACCTCCCAATAATGAAAATTACCAACTATTCGAATCTATTATGGAGGACTTATTAAAAATGTTATGTAAATTAAAAAAAAAAAAGGTAGTGTGTGGTGATTTTAATATTAATTTATTAGAGAATACTGCTATGACTGGCAGAATAAAGAACTTATTTAGTAGTTTTAATCTCGTAAATGTTTTTTTAGAGCCGACTCGAATAACTGAAACTACAGCTACATGTCTAGATAATGTTTATTGTTAATATGAAGTAGTGGATAGAAATATTATAAATTGCATAAAGTCTGATCATAGTGGACAATTTGTTAGGTTAGTTTTACCTGAGAAAACAGCTTCGTTTGAAATTAACACAAGGCCTGTCACTGAGGCTCGGATAGAAGTATTTAAAGAATCCTTATCAAATAGAATTTTTAAAATGGAATTTTCACACCACGACCTAAATCATAACTTTGCAGAGTTTTTACATTTTATCACAAACGATTTTGAAACAATCTTTAAAACCAAAAAGGTAAAGGTTAATTATATAAATTCAATGATTGGGCTACGAAAGGCGTAAGAAAAAGTAGAGACAGGCTTTATGATTTGTATGAGCAGAGGTCGTTTAATCAAGATCCCGTTTTTAAGGAGTATTTAAAGAAATATTCGAATCTTTTTAAGAAAGTCTGTTATAGTGCTAAGTCAAATAACATAGCCACAACTATCAAAAAAAATTCTAACAAGCAAAAAGCTATTTGGAATGTAATAAATACCGAAACAGGCAAAGTAAAGTTGGGAAAACATAATTATACAATTGCAACGGATACTGGCTTAATAAGTTCAAGCAGTGAGTTAGCTCAAATTTTTGAAACATTTTTCATTGATATCAGTTTTAAACTTACGGCAAAGAAAGGTCATTTCTATTGAAGTATTGCTTTAAGTATCTTTCGCTTTGGTTAATCTTCTATTTAGTTTCGACGGAGCAATCGTTGCTTAGAGAAAATTGTTAATCTTATATGCGAGCTTAGATTTGATAAATTCAAAAATTTTCTCTTTCATCAAATACGTTATCTACTTATACGTTGTTTATATTAAAATAAAAACTAAGACAATTTTTGGGAAGAAACTGCCGATTTCACTGTGAAAACTAGTATAGTTGGCTGAACTTCATTGTCAAAGTGCTTATTTACATGAAATAATGAAATTTATATATTGGTAGTTTATTCATCTTGCAAAGTAAAGGGGACATCCAACCATCATTATGTCAAACTATATTTTCTGCAATACACGCAAAAAGAATGGCACCAACCGATCCCTTTACACAAAAAAACATACTTGCACTTTTTAACGACGATGGGGTCACACGCTGCCACGTTTGCATTTCTGTATACCGGATGAGTTTTTTACCCTAAGGAAAAAAATAGTTTATTTTTTATTCAAAAACGGGCGTTTTTGAAAATTCAAAATAATTCAACTATATTTCACTTACCTATTATGCCCTATTTTTTACTCGACTACACGAAAGGGTTATGATTTTAATACCCTATGTATATATGTATATGGGTATGGATGTTCCATCATAGCGATCAAACTACTAGACTGATTGTGACAAATGAGGTTTCGTTGAATTCGTAATAATGTCACGAGTGTCATAGGCTATAAAAAAATATGATATGGTACCTACCCATGCGCACCATGATGACGAACCCAGCACGACATTTCTTTTAATTGAGGACCATTCTGAACTACTGATTCGATTTGAAAAAGAGAGATGTCATTGGATTCGTCTTGAATAATAATCCTAGGCCCTAAAGTATAATAACTTCAAAGGAAAACAAAAAAGTGCTATAATCTGAATAATAAAGAACAGTTTGCCTCGGCTGCTCACTAGATGTTAAAATATATAAATTGATGTTCACCATTTAAATTGATTTTCCGTAGTCGGAGGTCAAAACCGATGCAATGAAGTCGCTAAATTATAAAGACCTCCGACTGCAGGAATATCAATTTAGGCATCTTCTTCTTCAATTTAAGAGCTATGCTCTTGTCGGTGGAGTAACGACCATGTCTCTCTACTTTCCGCCTTTGTTTTAAGCTCTTGGTACGACACGACGTTCACCTTTTCTTTAACTTGGTCAAAGTAATTAAGCCTAGGTCTTCCCCCTTCCTCTCTTTCCTTCAATCTTTTCCTCAATTATGTTCTTCAAAAAAATATCGTGTCGTATCAAGTGACCTATCATCTTTCCTCTACGGTTCTCAACTGCGGCTAACAGGCATCTCTTCTCCTTTATACACGTATTTATGATTTATTACTAATCGATGAATAGGTTAATTTTGATACATAACAGGACCTTACGTTTCAGGGTTCGGCTGATGCCTGGACCTACGATGCTTGTTTATAGCTTTTGTAATGACAATTTAAAGATACGTGTTTTTGCAGTTCTCCCATTTCATTTTCTATTAATTTTTTTTCGTAGTCGGGATAGTTTATTAAACTTTTATTTTTACTTATAGTAAAAAGACCATCCGGTATATCATAAGGGGAACCATGAATGTTGTTTCGAGCATTACACTTTTTATGTTTAGAACAACCAAATACTGGTTTTCGATATCCCTGGCCACCCCATTTGGGATAATATCGATAGCCTACAATATACTTTTTATTACTTTTAACAAGTTTCGTCTTCGAAGCACGCAAAACAACTGTACCTAACCTAAAAATGTTAAGAATTCATTCTACCAACCAGGGTATCTAATTTTTTCTAGCGATCGAAATACGAAGAGATCGCTGTTAGCGATAAGGCCGCCTAATTTGTAGTTTCTATATGATATTTAAATGTACCTTCCTTATTTAAACAATAAAGCGTATTTGCTTTGACTTGAAAGAGAAAGACATTTCCATTGTGCACGTCTTATCTGCCTCTTCCAGTCACATCTCTCTTTCGTAGGTCTGCTGGAAGAAATTTCATTGTAGAAATAAGCAGAACCTGTTGTGTCGTCTCCATTATGTTGTACCTGTATGTTTTTTTTTTCTTGTGTGCAATAAATGATAAATAAATAAAAAAGACATAGGTAACATTAGGCAAAGGTATTTCGGTAATGCTGATAAATTCGGTAATAACAAAATTCAATGCACCACTTTGCAAAGTACCACTTTAAATATAACCGCATGTGTATCCCAGTTTGCTCGTCAATAATGGAGTTTTAAGTGGGTCTCATGTACTTATTGATGATACGCTTCAAATGGACTTCAAAATGAATGGTTTTGGCCGCAAACTAAAATTGATGGGAAGTTGTGAATATACCTAATTTTTAGGATTTATTGTGCAAAATATCTCCGCCCGCGGCTACGACCACATGGATATATTGGTCTTGCATACGAAACATTTGGCTGTATGGGCTCAGTACCATTTGATTGTCCAAAAGGATATAGATATAATAGAAGGTATATTTACGGTCATAGTCATACATATATACGGCTTTTAGGCGGGATCTTATACGTTATTACGTTAGGGTATACCTTTAATTCTTATAATTTGTGCATTCTGACTTTTAAAGCTTAATAATGGCCGAATATTGTGCAGCAATTTCCTTCACCGTTCAAGAGCAGTCGGATAAATGCACATAAAGTAATTAAATTAAATTTAAAAACTCATTGGTACATGGCTTACCTGGAGATCGAACTTGGACCTCCCAAATTGGGAGACTGTGTCTCCTCCACTGAGCCAATGACGCTCATTATTACACATTGATATTAATCTAACATATTTTTTGAAATTCAATTCCTGATATTATATGACAATTAAAGATGTACACGTCATTCACCAATTTGTACAAAAGCATATTAGGTAGTTCAATGCAATCTAAAAGATAATAGTGCCCATTAGTAGACTGTAAATAAATATAAATAAATAAATATCCTTAGACATACACACAGCGCCATCTAGTTCCACAGTAAGCAACTATATGCTTGTGTTGTGGATACCAGATGATTGATATAATACATAAATACATTTTTTTTTTGTAAATAAATACTTATTATAAATGAAAACATCCATAACTCGGGTACACATGTCTGTATTCATCACACAAACATATGCCCCTAGCGGGAGTCGAACCCGCAACCTTTTGGTATAGTGGTCAGAGTTGCTAACCATTACATCAAACAGGTTGTCAAACTGTAACTATTTGAAATAAATTCGCATATTAAGACAGTTAATAATACACATATTTAAAGTTAAAACGAGTTGGTAAATACACCTTCAAGCATTTCATTCGGATATTCAGTTACTGATTCGAACACATGAAACAGCCTTTGACGGTGATCAATTTATCTGAACGTATCGATTGCGCCGAAAATAGCCACCCTTTAACATTTTTGACGGTTAGGGAATTTCTTTTGTTGAACAGAAGGTGTTTGTGAAAGATTTCTACGTCATTAAGTCTTTCATCATTTAGCAGCAATCGATTTGTTGTATTTATTTTTACGTATGAGAGAGAATATAAAATACGAGTACCTGCACATATTATTTGATCGGTATATTTTCAAGAGCAAACTCATTAGGGAGTTCTAGTCCCTAAATCCCGGCTCCATCATCAGATCAGCTCGAGCCTTAATACAACATTGTCACCGAACTTACATATTTGTATAAGTAAGCATATTTATGCTAACAGCTCAATCAGATACCAGCAAGTGGCTGAAAATGGTTTGCAAATTTTGAAACGGACAACAAACACTCACATTGCAACTTAAATAAAAGCTTGTAAAAATAAAAAAAAGCATTCCAATCTACCTGCATAATCTAGTCGGTATAGAACCCTGACAGTATCCGATAACGGTACTCAGTATTATACCATCACGAGTTTTTATGCAGGATAGGAACCCTGAATTTGTTTTCCTCGTATATGCAAACATAAATAAAGACACGCCTGTTTTCCGTTGGGGTAGGCAGAGACCACAGACTTCCACTTGCTATGATCCTGATACACTGACCGAATTCTGTTTTTTTTTATGCACAACAGATGGGTACTTGACCTCAATCACACCTGATGTTAAGTGAAGATGAGGTCGACGGTGGAAGCGTACTGACCCGGAAACCCGCAACACATTTGGGGGACTGGCTATCTTATCTCTGACAATCGGAACACAACAATGCTATTAACATTGCTGCTTGGCGGCAGACTTTGATAAGACGGTGGTAGCTAGCCAGGCGGACATTTAAAATGCCCTACCACCAACCAAATGTATCTTAATCATGTATGTATGAATTTACATTTATTCAAATATACAGTATTGCACATATATATTTGTCGACCAGATTATGTTTTTCATTTACATGAAATATCAGCACATTATGCGGTAATTTACACGTCTCAACCCCTTAGTTAATGTCACTCTGACGCTCATACACTAGCAACTAATTTGCATATTGTTGATGGAAAAGAAATATGTAAAACACCATTAATTATCGAAAATTAGAATAATTTCAGGGGATTTGAATCTGTGATAATATAATGTGGGGGTACCATTTGTAAATTGGTCATGCATGCAGCATGTATATCGTAAATCTACTTTGGCCTTTTCAAAGAGTTTAAAATCAAAATCAAAAAAATCATGACAATAAACTCAACTGATAAAGTCTTTTTTATTATTGACTGGATTCGCGTTTGACCACAATCTCACCTGATGGAAAGTAACGATGTGGTTGAAGATGTAGCACGCGATCCCAGTAAATGCCTATTCACTCAGCTCGTAAAGATCCCAAGGTTGTAGGATTCAGGACGTCGGAAGGGAGTTCCATGCCTTGGCTGTTCGGATGATGAATGAAGTTACTTCTATCAAGACTATACAATAAAATGATTTATATTTTATTTATTCTTGTTGTTCTTCTTAGCGAGTCGATGGCAAAAACATCAAATTCTTGAAGACCAGAATGCGACCACGCGTACAGAAATGCTCCTCCTCCTACAGGTCCTGTAGCGTCAAGTGCATAGAAGATGCTCCATAGTTTGAGGTGTATCACCGCACATACACCGGCTGTCGTTCGTATTCAAATTATTTATTGTGAAGTTACATGTGTTAAAAAGGATACAGATGTCAGATCAATGGAATGTCTAATGTAACTTGCCCATTAGGCGTACAATACAAAGTGTTAAATTTAAACAAAATGGATCTCTCTGAACTAATCAAGGCAATCCAGATTTAAATTAATGTCATTCATTTCCATCTATAATTTGTAGTGTCTAGTGTATTGGATATTAAATAATGATTAATTAATACTACAATGTATCATTGAGAAATTCGTCAACTGAATAATAACATTTATTTACTAGGATGTCAAATAATGTTACTCACTGCAAACAGAAATGGTTTGGACATGTGGAGAGGATGAATGAAAGAAGATTTACGAAAGATATATACGAAGCAAATGTGGATGGTAGTGTTGGTAGGGGAAGACCACGGCGAACGTACCATGATCAAATCGGGGACGTCTTAAAGAAAGGCCAAGTCAAAAGTACCCTAAACCGACGAGCATGTATGAACAACCTTATGAGAGTGAAGGAAGCAAAAGAGGTGTGTCGGGATCGTAGCAAGTGGAAGTCTGTGGTCTCTACCTACCCCTACAGGAAACAGGCGTGACATTATGTATGTATGTATGTCAAATAACCTTGACTTAAAACAAGAAAAATTGAGCTGTGGTTAAATAATTTTGGTCCAATTATATAAATAGTTTTAGAAAAGAAACCTGTGTAAAAACGACCGATTGGTGTAGTGGATAGTGACCCTGTCAACGAAACCAACGGTTGCTGGTTCGAATCCCGCGACGGGTAAATGTTTGTGTGATGAATATGAACATTTATTCCTGAGTCATGGCTGTTTATATATATATTTATGTATGTTTATCCGTTATCTAGTATCCATAGCACAAGCTTCGCTTAGTTTGGTGCTAGATGATTGGTGTAAGTGTCCGAAATATTTATTTATTATTATTATGTTATATTATATACAAAAACAGGACACATCTTTAAATAGTCAAATTCCTTAAAATTCAATTTATTTTATACCAATACCAAGTATCTACCCTCGCATTTTAATTCAACCGCCAACCATGTAACGCGTAAATGTAACCGATTCTCGTACGATCCAAATACCGTCCTTTCTCAACCTATTCATACCTCAGAAAGGGAACACCGTAGAGTAGTGTTTAAAAATTCACAAGGCATGACAAATAAACTATTTGTTCCGCAAAAAAGGACGGGTATATCCACTGTGCAATTCTCGAAACCCGACCTACCTGCCATTCACTTACCTGTCCTTAACCCGTAGATTTTTTTTCACCTGCAGATATCCAAAGTATCACGTACTCCAGCTACCTGCTCATTGTGTTGGCATTCCTTTTATGATTTCGTGAAAGAAATTTCTATGAATATTTTAAGAGGTACTTCTCGAAATGCGTAATAAAATAAACAATAGAATTGGGATGTAGTTGTAGGTATATGCTATTGGCACTTAACGTATTTGAATAGACGCCCAATTACTTTCTGGTAAAGTAAAAATAAATAAGCAAACATCATTACTTTATGTGATATTCAATACGTGAAACGAAGACATTATTCATGTTAGTCAAGTATACAGGGTGAAATTGAATTCGTGTAATTCCCGTTAACTGGTGACGCCACTCTCGATTACGAACAACTTACCACAAGGAACCATAGTCGAATTCGATCAAATAATGTTCGATTACCCATATAAAGTAAACCACCATATTGTTTTTTTTTTTTTTATGTATTAAAAACTAGTTTCGCGTTTGATCATAATCTCAACCGTTGGAAAGCGACGATGCTGCCGAAGATGTATCACGTGCACCCAGTAAATGCCTATTCACTCTAGACTTGAAGATCCCAAGGTTGTAAGTGTCGGAAAAAACCGACGCGGGCAGTGTGAGTTCCATACCTTAGCAGTCCACATTATAAATGATGAAGCGAAGCGCTTAGTGCGGATGTTCGGTATGTTGACAACATATGGATGGAAACCATTTAATTATTTATTAAGAATGTCCAACATTCGGGGAATTCGGCTGCGGTTCCTCATGGAAAGTTGGCCGTAAGCAGGAGTGGAAGTATCAATAAACAGGAATTAAACGAATTAAATTTTACTATGTATATCAGAGTATAAAAGAAAATTTATACACAGAAGTCGCACGACCTAACCTTAATCACACTTGACGTAGGGTGAATACGAGCCAGAAGGTGGAAGCGTGCTCACACGTAACTCGTTCTTATTTGGGGGGCTAGCTATTCCACCACGCTGGCCCAAGGGTTGGGGACTTCACATGCCTCAGAATTTTTAATTCTCACGCATGCAGGTTTCCTCACGATGTTTTCCTTCATCGTTTAAGAGCAGTCGGATAAATGCACATAAGTAATTAAATTAAATTTAAAAACTCATTGGTACATGGCCTCGCATGGGTCGAACCCGAAACTCTCAAATTTTAAGACCGCGTCTTAACCGCTGAGCCACCGACGCTTCATCAGTTTTACAATATTGAAACCTTGCGGTGGCTGATAAGCTAGCCGACTACAGCTGTCCCATGGAAAATCCTTAACAACGCCAATGACCATATTCACATGATCCCTAATTATAATGAGTCCAAAAGGGATGGATGCATTCATATTTTTGTTGCGTGAAAGGAATGGCAATAATTCTCAGACTCGAGAGACGCAACGCAAACCGTAAACTTGGTAATAAGTATATTCGCTTTTCGTAATTATGAACAGAAATCGGTAACAAAATATACATTTACGTAATTAGACACAAAATGCTACTTATAATATAAGTAACAAACTTTCCCCTTACATCAATATTGAAAGATTTCTAATTCATAAGACGAATTTCATCCAAAGTGAGATCATGGAGTAATCTTTGAGCACAAGAATTCGCAAATTCCCGAACTCGTGGCCCTGTTCATAAAATATCATCTACACACAAAGTTTGTTGTTCAAATTCATTAATTCTACGTTCATTCGAGTGACAACGCTACATTTCGATGCTCCGTTTGCACGTACCATTTCACTAGTACACAATTGGCCACTTGCCTACATTTAACTGTCAAACAACGAACTATAATAAATAAATGAAATATAACATTTCACGATAATTTGAATAACATAGTAACGAATATAAGCTATTGGTCTACCATAAATTTGATCTGAAGGTCTACTCGACTAAAGTCCCTAGGGTCCCTACCCATAATGTGACGAGAATGAAAATGTATGGTTATGTGATGTATGAATGAAAGAGTCAATCTAAAATAACTAGTAACTGTCAAACATGCATTAATAGGGTTCCGTATATTTTAGGATAAGTACAGCCAATATCACAATTATATTAGTACTACCCTTCCGACTGCTACTCGCCCCCGCTTGTGACTAATTATCGAACCGCTAAATTAAAAAAAAAACAACATGATACTTGTAGTACCTGATTATTTGTTTCACGAGATGGGTTTAAATAAATTTTTCAAATTCCAAAATAATCTAATTTCTAAATTAAAAAAAATTCAAATTCCATCCACATCACCTGGATGAGTGGAAGTCTACCACTGTACGTTTCTCAAGAAACTTCCTACCCTGTGGAACGAACTTCCTGCAGCGGTATTCCTGAACGAGTACGACATTGGAACCTTCAAGAAACGAGCCTACACCTTCCTCAAAGGCCGGCAACGTATCTGTGACCCTTTTGGTGTTGCAATCACGGGAAAAAAAAATCATTTTGGGAAAGCAATCACCGCCGCCCAAGGACACCCCTTGGGCGGCGGTGATTGCTTTCCATCAGGTGACCCGCATGCTCGTCTGCCGCCCTCTCATATAAAAAAAAACATTTTTTTTCATATAAAAAAACCACCACATCACCACGCAGGCGCAGTGCGGATTGATGGATTTTTTTCCTGCTAGTGGTCATCTGCAGTCAGTTTTTTCAAGGTGCTCCACTGACTGCCTTACATTGAAAACAACTTGGACTAACTATTGACGTACCCTCAGAAGTATGAATACACTCATATAAAAATGACATGACAATTAAGTAATGATCACGCTAAACATTGCTCATTTTTGTAAATCTAAAACAAATAGCTAATGCGACTCCTTCATTACGAGTGCTTCGAATCAGCTGGATTTACAGATGCGTCGATCTTTAGAATAGACATAATACTTTATATTGAATGCCACAGATATTGCCGCACGAACGACTCGCTAAGACAGATTATATTGACAGATTATATTGACAGATTATAGTTCGCATTTAAATTTAAAACCAATAAAAGTAAATAAAACTATTCTGGCGACTCACTATCGACACTCTATTGACTTCAACAAGCGGACAGGATCAGTCCCAAGACACTTGCTTTCACGTTTATACAAACTGTCGCGTGTAAACGAGGCATATCTCCAGAGGAATATTTTACCATTTGCAAAATTAATGTACACTGACTTTATCTTGGCTCCATGGGAGTTCCATAAACTTACTCGTAAGTTGAAGATCGTTTGCTGAGTTTTCACTTAAGTCAATTAGTTGTGGAGTATCAGGGATGACGTGATTGATGGATCAGTGTGTGTCATTTGGTGACTTAACATGTTCATAATTACACTAATGTTTATACACCGTTCGACGTTAACTTAGTAATATATTACAGATTTATTTATCGTCAAAACAATTAATAATATTTGTCAAGACATTTCTTCAGAGTAGCATTGGATATATCAGAGTATAATGAAATCAATTGAGATAAGTTTCACAGAACTGTTTTTTAGTTTTAACTTTCAATAAATTTTACTCCTGTTACTAACACCTATGGATCTTGACCATCACGCCTGATGTGAAGTGTAGGTGAGGCCGAAGGTGAGAATGCGGTCACCTTGAATCCCAAACTTAATTTGGGAACTGGCTACATTATTTCAAACAGCCGGAATACAACATAAATATTATAGTAAGATAATATAAAATACAAGAATCTCAAACTTCGCTGTTCATGCAGGAACAATATTCACAACTCCAATCTTTTGAATATAATACTGTTTAATCAGCGTTATGAAAATTTAACATAATATCAATTGGATCTAACTACAATGCGAGACGGGCGCGGAGTGAGTGCATTGCCGATGTCCCTCGTCCTTCGCTTCGTCTGTCCTCTCGTATGTGACTAAGGATCGCAACGAGACGACTTAACTTTGATTTTTTTTGTGTTCGATAGGAATACTTTAGTGTACAAGTTCCATGCACTTTTATCACCCAAGTAATCGGACGTCGCGCACATCATCCACAGCCTTAAATGTCCCTACTATTGAGGCACAGCTTCCTCTCATTGGCAGAGGGTTTAGGCCATGACCTTTGGCTCAATGCGGATTAGTGGATTTATGTCAGACTAGTGAAAGAAAGAAAGAAATAAATTATTTATTTGCCAGAATACAGATTACAATGTCTGATTAAGAAATTTAGGAATCATGTATTCAATCTGCATGCAGATGTGCAAAATATGATTTCTGACACTTTACATAACATTCTGTCATAGTGGTCACCTAACAGTCAATGTTCTTATGTAGCTTACCGAATTGAATTACCGACTGCATTCAATTGAATACAACCGCGATCGACAATTTATTGAAACACTGACCGCCTCCGTGGCTCAATGCAAACAACATTGGGTTCACGATTCGGAGGTCGCGGGTTCGATCCCCAGCGGGGTACATGTTTAAGTACTCGGTTTGGTTGGTGGTAGAGCATTTTAAATGTCCGCCTGGCTAGCTACCACCATCTTATATAAATCTGCCGCCAAGCAGCAATGTTAATGACATTGTTGTCTTCCGGTTGTCAGAGATAAGATAGCCAGTCCCCCAAAATGTATTGGGGTTTCCGGGTCAGTACGCTTCCACCTTCGACCTCATCTTCACTTAACATCAGGTGTGATTGAGGTCAAGTACGAATCCGTCGTGCATAAAAAAAAACACTCGTATTAAACTGCCACTATAGTCTTGTTTTTACTGTTCCGTGATAGTTTACCTGACGTATACGTATTTGACGATCTGTTTGGTGTAGTGGTTAGAAATTCTGCTGCTATATCAAAAGGTCGCGGGTTCGAATCCCGCTAGGGGCATATGTTTGTATGATGAATACAGACATGTGTTCCCACGTTATGGATGTTTTTCATTTATATGTGTATTTATTTACAAAAAAAAAGTATTTGCGTAGTTTAGCAACCATCTGGTATCTATAATACAAGCCTAGTTGCTTAGTGTGGAACTAGATGGCGCTGTGTGTATGTGCAAAGATATTGATATTGATAGTGATCGCCCATTCAAGGACTCACCGCGCCAGATATTGCTCAACTTACCTAATCTGAAACGAATAGCGAATGCGACTACGCCACGAGTACCTTCGTGCACAATGCTTTAATAGTACTTACATTATTGCAATTGCCATTTCCGCCGAGGCATATATAGTGCTTTTCGCAAAAGAATGCAGGGAAATAATAAATATTTAAATAACAAATCAAGACGAATTTTCAGCTTTGCCGCCGATTTTCTATTTATCATCTGTGCCGAAAGGCAAACGCAATTACGCATACTGCCACGTGAACGCAATTTGTACTAAGCAAAGAATTTTGGTATGCCAAGAATGATGAGATCCAATCAAAGAGTATATAATAACCCCAGCACGCCGTTTCATACAACATTGCTGGAGCGTTGTAATGTTCCAAATTCAAAAAACGCCCCAGCACGCCGTTTCATACAACATTGCTGGAGCGTTGTAACGTTCCAAATTCAAAAAACGCTCCTGCAATGGATTTATTTTTCGCTGTCCGTAAATTAGATACTTCGCGTGTTCTTTTTTCGAAAGTAATGACAATATTTCCATGCATGTTTGAGAAAATGTCTTATATGTACCAAAGGCTAAGTTTTGGATATCAGCAGGAGTTTAACAGTGGATGTTCTGTAGTTGATATAAACTCAGAACTAATTTAATTAGTATTCCAGGCTTGCCGATGAACATGGCCGTATGTAGTGGTGGTAAGTGTTTATAATTACACTAATGGCGCTAACTTGATGGGAGGGCGCCCGTCGGAAAGAGGAAACGAAGTTAGAGGGATAAGGAACAGGGCGTGAAAGCTTTCTCTTAGTTGGAAATTGAGGTAATAGAAGAATGTTGGACTGGCTACTTGGTTTTATTATGCCCTGACGAAAAACGGCGGGTATTATGTGTTTGACGGCGTTGTGGCTGTGTGTGTGTGTGTGTGTGTGTGTGTGTGTGTGTGTGTGTGTATGTGTGTGTGTGTGTGTGTGTGTGTGTGTGTGTGTGTGTGTGTGTGGGTGTGTGGGTGTGTGTGTGTGTGTGTGTGTGAGCGCGTATCTCAGTAATGCTTAGTTCGAATTGAGTACGATTTTTTTATATGAAAGACTAAACGAGGAGACCGGTTCTTAGCTATGTTCGATGAAAATCAGTTAAGCCATTTTAAAGACAAACCAGATGAGGTTTTTTACCATAAGGCAAAATAATTTCTAGGAGGGTATCTAGGAAACATTCTAGGACTATGATATCATACACCGAAAAACTGTGTTAAAGGCTATTATACTGTATGAGTTATTTTACCGTAAGAAAAAAAATTAAGGCCTATTAGGGAAGTGAAATAGAAGGTATTGGCATCTAGGTAGTTTAATCACTTTTTTTCAAAAACGCCTGACGGAGATTGATATGCGACTGGCGTGATCTTGTAGAGTTCTTATCATTCGAAATTTATTTGGATTTCATATTTTCTCAAAGTTTTCTTTACTTATTTAATTTAATAATGTAATTATGTGTAATAGGCTACAAACGCTACCGTTAAATTACAAAATTAATGCTCTTTTCCATGATGGTTTAAAAAAAAAATAATTAAACTGGCTACGCCAATACCGTCTATTTCGGTTACCTAACATGCCCTATTTTTTCTTTACGGTAAAACAACATCCAGTATAATAGCTTTTAAGACTGGTTTTCGGTGTACGATATCATAGTCTTTCTATGATGTCACAGATAATGCTCTCTTTTTGCTAGAAAACCAAGGCTATGTGGAAATGGATGGGATCCTGTTCTTAATGAAAGTCAAGAAGCTGAAGTTGAAGGGCTTTTATATCCGCGGTAGGACAAGTAAATCAACAAACCGACAAAAGTCAAACAAACAAAAGTAAACCGCCTCCGTGGCTCAATGCAAGCAACATTTGGGTTCGATCCCCAGCGGGGTACATGTTTAAGTACTCGGTTTGGTTGGTGGTAGGGCATTTTAAATGTCCACCTGGCTAACTACCACAATCTTATCTAAATCTGCCGCTAAGCAACAATGTTAATAGCATTGTTGTGTTCCGGTTGTCAGAGATAAGATAGCCAGTCCTTGAAATGTGTTGGGGTTTCCGGGTCAGTACGTTTCCACCTTCGACCTCATCTTCACTTAATGGTGATTTGAGGTTAAGTGCTAACCCGTTGTGAATAAAAAAAAGGCATAAAAAAACAAACTGATATCAAAATTAATATAATAATAATAAATGTCTTTGCACAAACACACAGCGCCATCTAGGTCCACAGTAAGCATCTAGGCTTGTGTTATGGATACCAGATGGTTGATAAACTACACAAATACATTTTTTTTTTGTAAATAAATACATATATAAATGAAAAACATCCATAACTCGGGAACACATGTCTGTATTCATCATACAAACATATGCCCCTAGCGGGATTCGAACCCGCGACCTTTTGGTATAGCAGCAGAGTTTCTAACCACTACACCAAACAGGTCGTCAATATATAAGTGAACTATCTAGTAAAGGTTGGCTGGTGAAGCTGCCAATCTCCAAAACTATCGGAACTGCGTCCTGTTATGTCAGAGCTTAGTTTTACATTCCGAATTCTAATCAACTATGCATCGGCTCGGCTTCACTTCACTTATCATCTGGGGGTCTAACTCTCTAACGAAAATAGTCGACGGCCGTAATTTCCGACTTTTACATTTGCAGTTTGATGTGTCAATTATAAACCAATCGTCATTATTTTACTTTTGTTGTATATAGTTGGACATCACAAGTTAGTACGGGACGCAAGGAACGTCTGAAGTTATGCAAATAAAGGATTCTTAGCAAAAGAAATAGTCCAAAGTTACGGCCGTCTGAAGCTATTTTCGTTAGAGAGTAGACCCCCAGGTGTCACTGAAGTCAAGCACTAATCAATTTAAAAAAAATATCATCCTTACTCCCACCCCTCTTTAACGTACACAGAGTAAACCTAAGGGTATGTTAGCGACTACATAAACTGTAACCGATTACATTTAAATAATTAAGCGATATTTTGGGTCTTTTAGTGTTGAAGTGGGATAAAAGACCCTATTGCGTGATTGAAATGCTGGTGACATAATTTCGCTACTATAGTATTTTCCATTGTATATGAGGGAGTATGGGCCATAGTGGACCACACTGGCCCAATACGGGTTACCTCACTATGTTTTCCTTCACCGTTTAAGAGCAGTCGGATAAATGCACATAATTAATTAAAATAAATTAAATTTAAAAACTCATTGGTACATGACCTGCTTGGGAATCGAACCCGGACGACTCTGATCGACGACGACGCTCGTCATTAAATCAGATTATACATGTTTTATGCTGTCTCTTGTTCAAAAGGCAATCTGCCCTATTGGGGCACAGCCTTCTACCACTGAGAGAGGTTATGGGCCATAATCTACCACGCTGGCTCAGTCTGGGCCGTCAAATTAAATTACCCATAATTTACATCCTGTATAGGTCGATATGACGAAAGAGTCCAGTGTTATACATAACTTTGAGAATAAACTAAAAGAGAGAATATTCTTGACCGATGACTGCCATGAAATTATTGTTTGGTGCAAAGTATGGTCTGGAGCGGACTGCTCGTTATGATGTGGTTATGGAGTATTTCTTATCACCAATTACGCTATAATTTCTTCATAACTTATCAATATGACGCTCACAAAGCGACAGTTTAAAGCTCTGGGTATTATCGCACAGGTTTGTTTTTTTTTTGTTTTTTTTTATGATAAACTTGATACCCGTTTGACCACAATCGACGATGTGACGATGTGGCCGAAGATGAAGCACGCGATCTCAGTAATACCAATTCATCCTACTCTTGAATATCCCAAGGTTGTAGGATTCAGGAAAGACTGACGCCGGAAGGGACTTCCATGCCTTGGCTGTTCGCATTATGAATGAAGAGTCGAACCGCTTATTGCGAATGTTCGGTATGTTAACTACATACGGGTGGAATGACTTGGGGAGTGGGCCTGGTAGTCCGAAGATGAAATGGCGATGGTGGAATAAGATTGTGTAATTCCAACGCACACTCACCGAAGTGCATCCTGTAAAAGACTGAGAGAATCGACCTTGCGACGGTGTTCTAGGCTCTGCAATTTAGCAGCTTTTTTATTTGTTTTTTATTATTAATTTGTTTTTTATTATTAACTTCTTGATACCCAATGATTCAATTCACAAGGTAAACTGGCACCAGGGGGTGCCAGCGGGTTTTCAAAGGTTAAGCAGTTGGTCTATGTAAAAGTTTTATTGTAGGCAATGACAACATTACAATGATTTCTAGACAACAAACGCCGCTACCGCTTATATCTTAGCCCACACCCGCCCCTACTTCCGCAAACTAATAAAGGACTGACACTAATTGGCGTTGAGCTCCCCTTCTGAAGACCACTCATAATGAAAATTCTCCAAAAAAAAACTCTACAGAAAATCTTGTTAAAATTGCGTCATATTTCTCCAAAAGCTATTTGTCGATAGTGGTTGACATTCAAGATTCCTGTTTAGAAGAACATAAGGAGTATTAGAGATTACAAGCATTTCAATTTTGAGAATATTTGATCGATTTTAATCGCCTCAGTGGCTCAATGTAAACAACATAGGGTATACGAATAGGAAGTTGCTGGTTCGACGGGCGCGGGGTATCTACGTATTTAGTACGACCGATTGGTATAGCGGATGGTGACCCTGTGACCAAAACCAACTGTTGATTCGAATCCCGCGAGAGGTCATTGTTTGTATGGTGAATACGAACATTTATTCCCGAGTCCTGGATGTTTATATAAATATTTATGTGTAAAAAGTGAATCGCCGCCGCCGACCTCGCCCAGAGAGGAAATTGCCGCAAATACGCGTTTTTAACTACTAATTACCAGTTTGCGGCACTTGCCTTCGAATCACTGGTCCCGTGGTCGTCCGACACTAAAAAATTCATAAAAGAGGTGTCGGACTTGCTAATCCAAGCGTCAGGTGCCTTCTTTACACAAAGACTAAGCCCGGCGGTGGAGCGGGGCAACGCGGCTAGCGTGCTGGAGACAATGCCGCAGGTAGGTGAACTCGAGGCGGTACACTTTGTATAGTTATGTGTATATCCATTATCTAGTATCCATAGTACAAACTTTGCTTAGTTTAGGACTAGATGATTGGTGTAAATGTCCGAAATATTTATTTATTAACTCGGCTTGATTTGTGGTAGGACATTTTAAATGTCCGCCTGGCTAGCTACCACCATATTTTCTAAAGTCTGCTGCCAAACAGCAAAATTAATAGCATTGCTGTGTTTCGGTTGTCAGATTAAGATAGCCAGTCTCCCAAATAAGACGGGGTTTCTGATTCAGTACGCTTCCACGATTGGCCTCACATTCACTTCACATTAGGTGTGATAGAGGTGAACTGAACGTTAGTTAGTTTTTTTTATGCACAACGGGTTACCGTTGTGCATAAAAAAAAAGAAATCGAAGATTCTCTTCCAAATGTGGGACTAATTAGAAATTTCTAGAGCATTGAGGAAGTTTCCACTACTGGGGATGATTAACCAGAAGCTGGTATGGATTTTGTAAGGGCCCATGAATTTGTATGAGAAGTAGTGGCAGTCAGAGACAGTGTTCCAAACTTCAAGCCTTTATTTCAACGTAAGACACATGATATCATTTGTTGAATTGCAATTTTATCTACTGGAAATAATAAAGGCTTATTGCATTTATCTGTCAGTCAGTATGTCTAAGCTACTACAGCTTCGAAAAGGGAAATCATCTGTGGTAAGAGAAGCTGCACAAGAAACTCACAGGATCATTCCAAAACCACAATTAGGTTTTCACTTCATTTAATTGAAAATATTTGGGAATAGGTATTTAAAATGCCATGTAAGAACTCCTCGCTAGAGGTTGATTAACGATTCTCTAGATTCATGTAAAAATAAGCTACACCGCATAACAAAGTTAGTCAAAGAACATTTTTTCCTATGTAAAAAAAAACTGACAAGTGCGAATCTGACTCGCGCACCGTGGGTTCCATACGGCGGGTTGTTTAAATGATATTATGCTAAACAGAGAAGTTCTTCAGAGTGATCTCTTTAGTATTCCTTACGGGGGGAACACCTTAACGGTTAATAGCACGGGCACGAAATTTTGGGAGTGGAAGTCTATGGTCTCTGCCTACCTCGCGGGAAACAGGCATGACTTTATTTTTTTTATGCACAATTATTGATATTGAGTGAAGATGAGGTCGAAGGTGGAAACATACTGACCCGGAAACCCCAACACATTTGGGGGACTGACTATCTTATCTCTGATAACCGGAACACAACAATGCTATTAACATTGCTGTTTGGCGGCAGATTTAGATAAGATGGTGGTAGCTAGCCAGGCGGATATTTAAAATGTCCTATCACCAACCAAACCGAGTACTTGGGATCGAACCCGCGACCTCCGAATCGTAAACCCAATGTTGTTTACATTGAGCCACGGAGGCGGTTAAAAATTTTTATGGTATGGTAATTTTTATGGTATACAAATGGTTCTTTTCAATGAAAAATAAATTTATTCTGCTACTAACTAGGGTAATTACTACACATATTGCCGTATCGAAAAGAACAGAAAATGTTTTTTCACCCTATCATCGACACACAAGATACTAAGGGCCGTATTAATAAATCGATCTTGAGATCGAGACCGCGTCTCAGTCTCAATACCATTTTATTTTGACCCTGTTTTAATATGCAACAGATTCTCTAGCGTCAACTTAGGGCCATCTCAGTTTTTTAACACGGGCCAAGATTCTTGTTGACCGGTACCTACATTAATATTCGTACAATCGAGTTTTATATTCTCTGTAAAATTTGATAACAAGAAAAATGAAATAGTTAATTATATAAATTAATAACATATAGTATACATTAGGCATTCGAGATGTGGTGCAGGAGACGAATGGAGGGAATAAGCTGGACCGAGAAGAGAACAAATGAAGAGGTAATAGATAGATAGATAAGAGAAGAGATTTCTGTTAGGTACAGTTGAGAACCGAAGAGGAAAGATGATAGGTCACTTGATACGACACGATATTTTTTTGAAGAACATAATTGAGGGAAAGAATGAAGGAAAGAGAGGAAGGGGAAGACCTAGGCATAATTACTTTGACCAAGTGAAAGAAAAGGTGAATGTCGTGTCGTACCAAAAGGTTAAAACGAGGGCGGAAAGTAGAGAGACATGGTCGTTACTCCACCGACAAGAGCATAGCTCTTAAATTGAAGAAGAAGTATACATTAAATCTAAGTGGACCACCATTTCTCTTTTTCAAAGTAAGTTAGAAATAATAGTTCTTTTTTTCGCTTAAATTGTATCCAAATTATATTGTAAGTAATAATATAAAACACAAAATATTTAGATACAATTTAAGCAGAAAAAACCACAGAAAATAACGTACTAACATACATTGACATAAAGCATAGTATTAGTAAATTAAGTTAATTTTTGTAAATTGTAATTGCTAAAATGTTGTCATATTGTATGCTTTTACGGCGGAACATAGCGCTCTAAGGATTTTGTATGACCAAATGCTACCTGTGATTCACAATAAATGTGCTTTGTCTTTGACTTTAACTGATTGAGAGATACGAGCATTTCAATAAAATTATTTTGACTGCAGTGGCTAATTCAGTGAAGCCGTTTTTCTTTTCTTAAGAAGTTTTTATTTTTCAAATTTTTGTATTTTAGCGTGCTTGCCAAGCCCTATCAGTTTTGTACGATGGCGACCCTTCTCGCTCCTTTAGGTTAGGTGGACAGTTGTGGTATACCAGCTCAAGCTGATGATCTTCGATTTGTCATATTATTATGTCTTGATAATCAAACCGACCACTCTACACTTTTTTCATACAAACCCAAACTAAGGTGGTCAGAGATATCCCAAGAATTAGTGTATCTGTATTTATTAGCGTTTAATGATTGAATCAACATCCACGGTTCATCTTTCGAAATATACAGATATGCACACGTGACAGAGGGTGAGCCCATCGCCGTTGACATGTACAAATCTATAGATGTTTTTTGGTGGAAAGTAACTTAGTCGCTTTTTACGACACCCACGGGAAGAGACGAGTTGGTTCTATTCTTTTCACGTGCGGAAACCAAAAGATGCTAATAAACCATAACACGGGGTATTCTAATGTGAGAATTATACCTAAAGTATCTAATGATTATCCGAGCGACGACACTAACAATTTCATACAATGTTATGTACTATTTGCTTCATTATTAATTATTTATATAAAATAATTGGCAATATTTCACTTAATCCAATAATCTTTTAATTAAGCAAGATTAAAATTGGAATCCGATTTCATCTAATCCCATGGAGGCGCTCAAACTTCCAAATCCCCAACTTTTGCTATTTAAAACTTCACAAAATAAATCCAAAACACTCACCAGGTGAATGTCCAAACACTCGTATTAAACACGCACAATTGTACACAGTTTAGCGACCGAAGTTTACGTAAAGTTTAGCGAGTTAGCGCACGAGGGCACGTGCGTTTTGCGCCAAAAGCCAGATGTCAACTGAGCCGAAGGGGCGTGGAGAGGCAAAATTGGAGGGGACGCTACCGGCAAGGGGATGTAATTGTAAAGTCTATTGCTATGGCGATGGCCAAAGTAACGGTGATAGTGAAAAGGCCGCCACATACAGGGGACTATATTATGAGGGTCTAATACACTTTACCAGGGTTGTAATGATGTTTATAATATATAAAAAATAGATACGAAAGTTGTGTTGGATTTTTTACTATAAAGTCTTTGTATAAAAGTCCCAAAAATCAAAATTAAAAAGCGATGAAAATCGCAGCATGAGAGTAACTTCCCACAATGAATTCATTTTAATGCTGTTGTCGTAACAGTGCTCCTGGCGCCGTCACAGACGCTATTCGTTTATTTCAATTATAGAAGTTAAGCAATATCTTACGCGATCAATCCTTGGATGGGTTACCACTAGTGGCATTTGCATAAGAGTAAGTCGGTTCGTTATTAGGCATTGAAGGCAGTCGTTAAGGCAAGTCGATGGCATTGAGAGGCAGCTTGACATCACTCACTACATATAAGGCCCGTATTAATAAACCGTTCTCAAGATTGAGATGACCTTAAATTGACGCTTGAGAATCTGTTGCATATTAAAACAGTTTCAAAAAAAATTGTACTGAGACTGAGACGCGATCTCAGTCTCAAGATCGATTTTTTGATACGGCTCTAAGCATGATCTTATCTCTCTAAACTCTTTGTAGTGACAAGGCAGCCTCCAACCCTGTCATTTTAGAGAGCACACGTCGAGAGACTTCGATATCTCGACTGGTTGAACTGTGTCTCGATATCATGCAGATCCATCAATTCGTACTGGCCCACGTGGTGGATTATGGCCCACACTTTTAGTGAGACGAGGCTGTCTAGGTGTGAAGCAGCTGATGTAATATGAAAGTGGGCCACGATTAACAAAACAGATAGCAAGCCCAAATAATATCTCTCCTGTTTTTACATATTAGCTAAAAGTGCATACGCGGTTACCATGAATATTAAATGATAAGTAAATTAAATTTGGTATATCACACTCTCACCCTTTGTATGTTCCCCTGGTATCATACCGCTGACTCATACAGAGACACCTGCCTTCCCTAATGTTATTAAACAATCAACTATGCGGAGAAAAGCTTTTATCTTTGATTATGTTTTATAATAAACATTTAGTTTGAGTTATGTATCTCACCTTTTACCTGTATGAAGTTTTGGTTGAGGGGCGTTTTTGGGGATACGGGCTTAGTAGGGCTGAGCGTCGAGCGAAAGCGGAGGAATCTGCCATGTTCTTTGCAAGAGATTCTACAATGGAGTATTTGTTTGTTTGTTTGTAAACGATTTATTGTACTTCATATGAATAAATATTCATTGATAAATTAAATGTAACTTAAAATATCCCATAAGATAGCCAGTGCCCCAAATGTGTTGGGGTTTCCGGGTCAATACGCTTCCACCTTCGACCTCATCTTCACTTAACATCAGGTGTGATTGAGGTCAAGTATCAAGCCGTTGTGCATAAAAAAATTCGCGCCTGTTTCCTGTAGAGGTAGGCAGAGACCATAGACTTCCACTCCCAAAATTTCGTACCCGTGCTATTAACCGTTAAGGTGTTCCCCCCGTAAGGAATACTAAAAAGATCACTCTGAAGAACTTCTCTATTTAGCATAATATCATTTAAACAACCCGCCGTGTGGAACCCGCGGTGCGCGAGTCAGATTCGCACTTGTCTGCAGTTATTTTTACGTAGGAAAAATATTCTTTGACTAACTTTGTTATGCGGTGTAGCTTATTTTTACTTGAATCTAGAGAATCGTTAATCAACCTCTACCGAGGAGTTCTTACATGGCATTTTAAATACCTATTCCCAAATATTTTCAATTAAATGAAGTGAAAATCTAATTGTGGTTTTGGAATGATCCTGTAAGTTTCTTGTGCAGCTTCTTTTACCACAGATGATTTCCCTTTTTGAAGCGGTAGTAGCTTAGACATACTGACTGACAGATAAATGCAATAAGCCTTTATTTTTTTTCAAGTTAGAACCCGTCGTGCATAAAAAAAAGAAAAAAAAAGTGTTTGTAAGGAATTTTAAAGGAAATTTTGTAAGTGCGAATAGAATAATTGTACTCTAGAGAATTCGCAATTTAATCAAAAATGTTACTGGCTTTTTTTATTTATTTACAGATTTACTCAACAGTATTAATTAAAAATGTCCACTTATAGGTATTATATAATTAGTTACATAAAAGTTGTTTTTTTTTATGCACAGCGGGTTAGCACTTGACCTCAATCACACCTGATGTTAAGTGAAGATGAAGCCGAAGGTGGAAGCGTACTGACCCGGAAACCCAAATATTTGGGGAACTGGCTATCTTATCTCTGACAACCTGAACACAACAACATTAACATTGCTGTTTGGCGGCAGATTTAGATAAGATGGTGGTAGCTAGCCAGGTGGACATTTAAAATGCCCTACCACCAACCCGATCGAACCCGCGATCTCCGCTTCGTAAACCCTATGTTGTTTACATTGAGCCACGGAGGCGGTTGAAGACTAGGCGGCTGAAGGTATGAAGACAATCGCAGATATGTTAGTCTCGGTAACTCCACACGACATTTGGAAGTAATAATTTTCGTATTTATTTCTTTGTGCTACAAGAATTCATGTACATTTTTAATATTACAATATTTTGTTCAATGAGTGGAACTTTTGTATGAAAGTACGTTTTGAGGCGCAGTAAATTATTGCTATTGTGTTACAATAGAAACCTGATGTGATTTTTTTAACCGTATACGAGCTAGACTTCAGTATTCGATATATAATTTAAAATTTGATCTCTTGGTGCTTGGTGGTCTCTTGGTGGTGATAGATAGGCGGACAAAAAAGGGGGTAAAATTAAAAAGAAATTGAATTTGGATCCGCTCAAAACTCTCAAAATAGAAAAACTAATTATGTTGGTAGGCATAATTTAACCGCCTCCGTGGCTCAATGTAATCAACATTGGGTTTACGAATTGGAGGTCGCGGGTTCGATCCCCAGCGGGGTACATATTAAAGTACTCGGTTTGGTTGGTGGTAGGGCCTTTTTAATATCCGTCTGGCTAGCTACCACCATCTTATCTAAATCTATCGCCAAACAGCAATAGCATTGTTGTGTTCCGGTTGTCAGAGATTAGATAGCCAGTCCCCCAAATGTGTTGGGGTTTCCGGGTCAGTACACTTCCACCATCGGCCTCATCCTCACTTAACATCAGGTGTCATTGAGGTCAAGTTCTAACCCAATGTGCATAAAAAATATATAAATATATATATATAGTATGCAGCAGTATAGAAATTTGGTGAGAGCTGTTTTAGTGTATTTTTCAGTTGAGGTATTGTTATTACAATTTATTATTATGGCCTTACCTATGAAATTGGCGTTTTGTATGAAGAATTTCATTAAGACTGTTTTCTCCATACAAACATTTTTGTTTTTTTTTTTGGGAACGGCAAATCCAAATTTAGCTAAACTTTGTGTGTATTATCGGATAACATTAAGTTAAGTATAGGCAGCGTTAATTTTTAAAAGTAACCGCTTTATATAAGTTTCAGCGAATATAAGCAATGATTATGGGAAGCACATGAAAAGAGCTCTGTTCAATTTTTTTTTTATTTAGTGACTTAGCCCAGAAATTAAAAAATATTTCATGTGAAACCTTGAAAAAATATTCCATTTTCCAAATAAAAAACATATTTGGATATAGCTTTGAAAATCGCAGGAATTGGTACATATGATTAACGAAGAAAAAAAACTCCAATTTCATAGGTAAAGGACCCAATACTTCAAACTTTATAGCTGTTTCTATTTTGATGAATATCAAAGAAAGTTATATATATAAATTCACAATAAATTTGAGCTTATCTCATTGATACTTATTAAGGTTTTCCTTTCTGATTTCAATCATTACAAGCAACAAAATAGACCCAATTTTCCAGCGTTGCTTGTTAGATTGAATTTGTAAATTTGTTCCTTTTATACCTGTTTATTTTGGGCCTCATTAACTAGGCGTCAGTCAGAAATAGCCTCCGAAATGGTCTATTTATTTTTGCAATGGCAATTAACTCGATAATTTTCTTTTAAAAACGTTTTCCTTTTATGTCTTTCAACTTAAATAGGCATGAATATTTGAATTATGTCATATGCAAAACTATATACGTCGACGACTAATCGACGACGTGTTTAGTGTACTGGCACAGATTACTAATAAGTTACTAAAGTAAGTACTGGTTACTTTAGTAACTTATTAGTAATCTGTGGTACTGGTTAGAAACGCTGACTGCCATACCAAACGGTCGCATATGCTTATATTATGGATACAGACATGTGTTGTCGAGTTATAGATGTTTTTCATGATATATTTATATTTATTTACAAAAAATTTCTTTCCCTTTGTTTATCTTCCACATTAATCTGCTCCTTAGCGGATAGCTGAAAATCAGTGCTTTTTTTATGCACACCGGATTAGCACTTGACCTCAATCGCACCTGATGTTAAGTGAAGATGAGGCCGAAGGTGGAAGCGTACTGACCCGGAAACCCCATCTTATTTGGGGGACTGGCTATTTTATCTCTGACAACCGGAACACAACAATGCTATTAACATTGTTGTTTGGCGGCAGATTTAGATAAAATGGTGATAGCTAGCCAGGCGGACATTTAAAATGCCCTACCACCAACCAAACCGAGTACTAAATATGTACCCCGCTGGGGATCAAACCTGCGACCTCCGAAAGGTAAACCCAATGTTGCTTTTGCTCAATGAGTAATCTAATATATTGACCTATGACCAATTTGACGGTACTGCTGCAGCACACAAATTCGTTAGTGTTACAAAATAAATAAATAAATATCCTTAGACATACACACAGCGCCATCTAGTTCCACAGTAAGCAACTACATGCTTGTGTTGTGGATACCAGATGGTTGATATACTACATAAATACATTTTTTTTGTAAATAAATACTTATTATAAATATAATACTTAAAATAAAGCATGGTGTTGTTATTGATCTGTTACCTTATCTGTGTATCAATATAACCTATGTGTGTGTATGACTGTGGAAACAAATAAAGACTTTATCACTCATAAAAGAATAATAAATAATTGTTTGGCTAAATTATCAGGTACATTAAGGGTTAGTTCGGACCTCATTGTGAGCATTTGAATTATTCTTCGGACTACTAGGCGCGGGGAGGGATTCCACCCGTATGTAGTTAACATACCGAACATTCGTACTAAGCGGTTCGACTCTTCATTCATAATGCGAACAGCCAAGACATGGAACTCCCTTCCGGCATCAGTCTTTCCTGAATCCTACAATCTAGGGATCTTCAAGAGCAGGGTGAATAGGCATCTACTGAGATGCCTATTCACCCGATCGTCTTCGGCCACATCGTCACTTCCCATCAGGTGAGATTGTGGTCAAACGCGTATCCATTTAAGCATAAAAGAAATGTAAGTCCAACAATTCTCCGCCGAATTCGGCTATGGTTCATAGTGGAAGGTTATTCGTAATCAGGAGTGGTGCCACCAGCTGAATATTGTTGGACTTCCATATTAAAGGTGGTTTATTTGGTATGGGTACTTAACCTTTAGGCGGACGCTGGCACCGATCGGTGCCAAAAAAACTTTTATACCGACAACACTCGCGGACACCGATCGGTGCCAACGGACACCCGACTTTCAACTCTCAATTGTAATGATTATAGAGTTCTAATTCCTTTGGACTGTGTTTGAACTTGTTCTCTATTAAATTCCGCATCCAATAATGTACGCCATGTCATTGTTAGCTATGATATTTAGTCTGTATTTGCGAAAATATTTTTTTTCTCTTTGGGTGGGAGTATAGGCATAGAATTCCAACTACTGTTTTTATTAGAACAGGCTTAGGAACCTGCCATAGAGCTTCCTATTCTCATAACAATTTATTGAATTACCCGTTTTTTTAAGAAAAACATGAAATAAATCTGTACTTTCCGTAAAAATACCAATTATATCGTGGATATAGGTATACCTACATATTACAACTCGTAACATTTTTCTGATTTTTTGTATTATAGCTGTAGTAGTGTTCATTCATTATATCCATAGATAATATATTCCCGTAGCTATTGCTTTTCACAGATTACAAATACACCCAGTAGAAGAGTATCTATAAACGTTTTTAACACCGCAGGTATTTTCGAATATTTGACAGGCGCGCCGAGATACTTGACCCGCGGAAAAGAAAAAAGGAAAGAGAGGACAGAGAGGATGATAATTTTTTGATCGAATTCGACTATGGTTCCTTAGGAAAATAGTTCATAATCATCAGTTAATGGGAATTACACGAATTCAAATTCACCCTGAGCTCTTGCATTATTTATTATTCTTATGGTATACGGAACCCACGGCACGCCTATTCAATTCTCATTGACGTTTTTTTTACCATGAGTAATAAAGTACACACAATGCTAATAATACGCTGTGTTCATCCCATAAATTAATGCGAAATATGACTCTCGTTTGAGGAACTCATAAAAAATATAATATTAGAAATCTCTGCACCCTTCGTTATGAAATTATGGTAATATGGGAATGCTTTAAGCTTATTAAATATCCTTATTTCATTGTGATAAAGCTCAAAATCCCGTTGTATTTGGTGTAGGTGAATGGGTATGGTTAGTAAGAGGATTATTATGATATTTTTTTTATTAGCATCCATTGTCAATTGTTTGGCCTTGTGTTACGGTGGCGGCTTATGTTTGGGTGATTTTTGATAGTAGATGTATTCTGGGATTCATAATAAAATTATATTGAATGGTCGCTGGTTTTAACAATGCTGTATTACTCACCTCGGTTTGCCAACGACATTGTAGTCATGGCAGCAGTGATGGAAGACCTCAGCACTATTCTTTTTTTTATGATTGACTGGATTCGCGTTTGACCACAATCTCACCTGAGGGAAAGTGAAATGTGATCGAAGATGAAGCACGCGAACCCAGTAAATGCCTATTCACTCTGCTCTTAAAGATCCCAAGGTTGTAGGATTCAGGAAAGACTGACGCCGGAAGGGAGTTCCATGCCTTGGCTGTTCGGATGATGAATGAAGAATCGAACTTCTTAGTGCGAATGTACGGTATATTAACTATATAAGGGTGGAATCCCTCCCCATGCCTAGTGGTCCGAAGATGGAAAGGTGACTGATTCTCCATAAACTCAACCGATATATCAACAAGACGGTCTTAGAATCACATTATCAATCATACATAACATAAACTAATTATGCAAACTATGATTTATGAATTTATGATCTATCGGTCAATATTTAAATATTAGAAATTATAATTTACAAGTATAATTAACTAATTTGATTTGAGATTTTATTGCATCCTGTATGTTAATAAAGTAGACCTATTGTACGTAGCTATAAATGTTTAGAGTGGTTGAGAGTAACATTAGTAGGTAATTTAAATAGTAATTCAAGTTATAATATATTTACCTACCCTTCAGGAACTCTTATTTATATATCTATCACAGGTATATTATGCTCAGATATTAATATGCATACTTACAAATAAAAAATATCTTCTAGAAGGCTGCCCTCTTAGGATGAACATGGACAAAGCGAAAATTATGGCGAATGCCCATGTCGTGCCATATCAGTTGGGAGTTCCATTTTCGTGTTTGGTGTAGTGGTTAGTAACTCTGCTACTATACCAAATGGTCGCGGGTTTGAATACCGCTAGGGTCATATGTTTGTATGATGAATACAGATATGTGTTCCCGAGTTATGGATGTTTTTCATTTATACATGTATTTATTTATAAAAAAATTCTATTTGTGTAGTTTATCAACCATCTGGTATTTATAACACGAGCCTAGTGCTTACTGTGGACCTAGTGGCGCTGTGTGTTTTGCAAAGATATTTATTCATTTATTATCAAAATTGTATATAGACGAGTAAGTTGTAGAAGACAGAGGCCAATGGACTAATGTACCTTCCTTATTTAAACAATAAAGCGGATTTGATTGATTGATTAATCCGACTATAAGGGCAGCGTTCCGATAACTGCGCAACAATCTTCACGCCCAGAATACCTCAGTGCTTGAAGACGAATTCAAATCGTATTTAGATATTCCCCGAGCACGTTGGTCAATACAAACACAGTGATATTCGGTATCATGAAACTAGCGGTTGTCGCTCTCAAGTCGCTTTGACGCAAACGTAACTCAATTGAGTGAATGATTTTGAATGAACTAAAGCAATCAAAGTAGCCAAGTAGCACAGATAATATTATATCTAGTTTTTTAATTGTATGTTGCTATGTTTTCTTTCTATTTATTTTTTTTAGTTATAATTATCATGACATATATATATATATTATTCACCATACGTTCTAATGCTTCAATTTGTATATATTCTAATGACAGTCAGTTACATAAATATAAAAATCGGTAAGTAATTAAATGATTTCTTGTAATATAATTAAAACGTTACCCACTCAATTATAACGATAACCATTGTCGGTAACATAATAAGAATCACTAATTGGTATAAGTTTGGTATTAGTTTACTATAATATAATTTCTGCAATAATGCTGTTCATTCTATTTAAATAAGTAAATAAATAAATAAATAAACGAGTATGAATTTGAGTGATGTGTGGTTTTGGCACGAAAAAACAATAGAACAAATACAGTAAAAGGTGACTATGAGACTTTTCACCGACATCAATATATCTGCACGTTTAACGCCGATGGGTTCACCCCCTGGCACGTGTGCATTTATGTATATTTCCAAAGGTGAAGCTTGGATGTTATATCAAGCATAAAACTCTTAATGTTTGGAATATTTCTGACCACACAAAGGTCGTGACGAATGCGCCATTGGATGGAATAAACCCTCAGCAGAAGCAAGCTTTTTCGCAAGTTTCTCAATGTGAGGTCCCCACTGGAGTTAGCTACGGTAACTCGTCCGCTCTGGGCGCGACAGTAAACCAGCGCTGAGCTCTTATAAGCTCAGCATATAGCTGAGTCGTTTCCCTTTCGCTGCTGGGACACTTAGATGAGTGTTCTGTTACTTTATTTGCCTAACAATTGTTGTATATGTGTCGAAGTGGCGAATGAACAGTAACTTTCTTTCTTTCTAGTATCCAATGTCAAGCTGAAAAATGCTGAACTCTTCTATTACGATCTAAGTGATCACGATCATAATGAAAATGCATGACTTGAACTTCTTCCCTTGGAGATTTCTCATGTATTCATGCTTCAGGGCTTGCTTAACAGACTGCACTAATTTCTCCTAGTTGCCACCCATATGAGGCGATGCCAGCGGTATAAACTTCCACTCAATACGCCGGTTGGACAGTCACGCATCAGGTTTCAGCTCAGCTTCAGCCCCTCGAAGATTAGTTCCATTGTCAGAGTATAAGACGGTTGGACAACCGCGTCGAGCCATCATCCTTCGCAGAGCCATTATCGCCGAGTCAGTAGCGTCGTTGCTAACTCTAAATTAACAGTACGGGTCTTCAATCAGGTAAAAAGGACCCCGTATCGTTTCAACTTGCACGGTGAACAATGGTAACTTTATCCGCACAATGGCCAGTACCATTGACAATCCTATCAGTCTAAGCCGTAAATAACGGACACCAAAATGTACTAATCCCCATAAATTGACCGGCGATCGATCGTGCTGCAGCCGCCGCGATGTTTACCGCTCTCATGATATACGACCGAGCTGGATTTTTGGTCAAATTGATTTAATATCAATTGTGACAGCTGATATGACTGGGCAAATGTGTATAGCTATTTAAAGTACGTGATGGTAGAATATACAAAGTGGAATTCAGCTAAGATTGAGGATTCCTGCAACACGTGATGCCAGAATATTGAAATATTGAATGACTCTTAAACTACAATATTTTAATTCATTTTTATAATATTGTAAAAATAACCGAATTTTGTGTATTCTATACCTGCGTCTATTTAAAACCGGCATCTTTATAAGTTATAGGTGAAATTTTGTTGTAGTCTAGTAACATTATATGCCGACCAGTCTGGGTATCACTTCGCCAACCTAACCATCATAAGGTACACAAAAGGGGTACATGTTTAGCGATAATTGAACATGTACTCCGATTGAAATCAAAGCCGCGACTCATTTCGCAATTTTTTTTTTCATTTTTTCATGCACAGCGGGTTGGTACTTGATCTCAATCACATCTGATGTTAAGTGAAGATGAGGTCGAAGGTGGAAGCGTACTGACCCGGAAACCCCAAAACATTTGGGGGACTGGCTATCCTTATCTCTGACAACCGGAACACAACAATGCTATTAACATTGCTGCTTGGCGGTAGATTTAGATAAGATGGTGGTAGCTAGCCAGACGGACATTTAAAATGCCCTACCACTAACCAAACCGAGTACTTAAACATATACCCCGCTGGGGATCGAACCCGCGACCTCCGAATCGTAGACAAAATGTTGTTTACATTGAGCCACGGAGGCAATCTTATGTTCGTTACATTGAGTCATGGAGGTGGTTGCGGTGATGCTCAGTGATCTGTCCTACACCCGACCTAAGGCGTATAGTAGTGAGTCGACAAAATAAATTTTACCCGTCTCGTAATCGCCTATACCGATACAATCTCTTCACGCTTGACAATCCCCATCCAAAGAACGTCCAATGGTCTCGTCAAATCGCATTGTGAAAAGTAAACAATTGTATCGACCGGGTAATCTGATCCTTTGTGAGTCGGGTCGTGAATGAGCCACATATCGCAGATGTTTTTGTACCAAATTATATAATATTGGGTCTTTACCTATGAAATTGGAGTTTTTTTTCTTCGCTAATCATTATGTACCAATTCCTGCGATTTTCAAAGCTATATCCAAATTTGTTTTTTATTTGGAAAATGGAATATCATTTCAAGGTTTCACATGAAATATTTTTTAATTTCTAGGCTAAATCACATAATAAAAAAAATTTGAACAGAGCTCTTTCATGTGCTTCCCATAATCATTTCTTAGATTCGCTGAAACTTTTATAAAGCGGTTACCTTTAAAAATTAACGCTGCCTATACTTAACTTAATGTTATCTGATAATACACACAAAGCTTAACTAAATTTGGATTTGCCGTTCCCAAAAAAAAACAAAAATGTTTTTATGGAGTCTTAATGAAATTCTTCATACAAAACGCGAATTTCATAGGTAAGGACCTAATATTTACAATTACTGTTTACTTCAGTATTGAAGAGCGTTTATCTCGTACGGTATTCCATGCTAACTTTCAAGTCCAAATTTTACGAAATGGATAGAACGTGAAAATTTATAAGCAAATGAAATCGTTTATTTGCGATAAATGTGGTTAATTCAGGTTGAGCATTTTTTTTTTATATATGAGAGGGTGGCATACGAGCATGCGGGTCACCTGATGGAAAGCAATCACCGCCGCCCATGGACACCCGCAACACAAAAAGGGTCACAGATGCGTTGCCGGCCTTTGAGGAAGGTGTAGGCTCGTTTCTTGAAGGTTCCAATGTCGTACTCGTTCGGGCATACCGCTGCCGGAAGTCCGTTCCACAGGGTGGTCGTACGTGGTAAGAAGTTTCTTGAGAAACGTACGGTGGTAGACTTCCACTCATCAAGGTGATGTGGATGGAAATTTAATTTTCGGCGAGAAGTGTATCGGTTAAATTGAGCAGCGGGTATTAGCTCGAACAGTTTTTCAGAACACTCCCCATGAAATATGCGATAGAGAATGCAGAGGGACGCGACGTCTCTTCGCAACGCCAGGGGATCCAGTCGCATGTATACAGAGGTTGCATTTCGCTATGCAAAACACTATGTCTATGTCAAAATTTTGACATAGACATAGAAAGTTTTTATTCAGTGCCACAATACATTGTACAGAACCATAAATATAATTATAATTATACAGGAAGAAATCTTAGAATAATGCACAATATAATTGTAGCAGTGAAAGGGCTTGCTGGCTCAGCTAACGCTGCAGACGCTGAACGCGCTTACTACACTGATAAGTGGAAAGAGACGTTCAGCTTAAAACAGTACTAATATTATATAATATACTAATATTTATACTAATATTAATATTAATAAAAGTATATATACTAATATTAATAAAAGTAAATAATTAGTGGGATGGTAGCAGTATTGGTTATTTGTTACATAATATGTACTAATATATATACAATGTGTCCCGGAGAGAAGTGACCAGCGGGCGTAGTTTGAAAATTTATACAAAATTATCGATAAATCATTTAAATTTAGAGACCTAACTGCTTTGGTTTTTTAAAAATTGTTAATCCTTTTTTTTTAATAGACATGTCTGACCTTCTGCACTATTTTAGTCATAATTTCTTTGTTTTTACGTCTTTCCCAATTCTTTTTTTTTTAATTCAGTGCTGTTATTATTATTCATCAAATTAAGTTATGAAAATTATCCCAAAACAAATAAATAATTTATTAAAAAAGAAATAAACTTAAAATTCGACCAACAAAACTGTATTTCTTTAAGTTTAAAAATAAAAAAACGAAAAATGTCCCTATAACATCATGTTTTTTTTTAATTATTATGATACTACATGATATTCTCTAAAATATCCTCGAACAATGTTTTTAGTTATTTCAAATAAATGTGAACGTACGAGACATTGAAATTGACCTTTTATGCTCCAGTAACTAGATAGAGATAAGTTTAAAAAAATGAAAGTAATGTTTTAAGCAGTTTATTTGCACATTTAAGTGTTTTGTTATTACAATGAATCATTTTGATTTTTGACATGATAGTTTAATAATAAATAAAAGATACTTAATTTGTTAAAATGGTTGTTTATTAAGAAAAATCAGGTAATTAATTAATTATGTTTTCAAAATGACCGCCGTCAGCGGTTATGCAGGCCAGGGCCCTAAATGACATCCTTAGTGTAGTTCGCCTTATTTCTGCATGATTCTGCGCTATTTCTGCGGCAGCAGCATCGATTCTCTGTTTCAGCTGGTCTCTTGAAATTATTGGCACAGCATAAACTTTTTGCTTCATGTAGCCCCAGAAATAATAATCAAGAGGCGTCAAGTCTGGTGACCTCGGGGGCCATGCTACTGGACCGCCTCTGCCAATCCATCTTGGATAATTTTCATTGATGAATTCACGTACCGATTGTGCATAATGTGCCGGGGCTCCATCTAATTGAAAGTACATGTGACGTCTCGTCAGCAAAGGGACGTCCTCTAATAATTGTGGGAGATCATTGCGTAAAAAATTCAGCATGACCTCTTGCGTAAGTCTTCTTGGCAATTCAAATGGGCCAATAATTAAATCGTCAATAATTCCAGCCCACATGTTTACAGAAAACTCGTATTGAAACGAGGTCTCCCTCACTGCATATGGATTTTCAGCGGCCCATATGTGCAAATTTCGGTGGTTGGTTATTCCGGCCCTGGTGAAAGTAGCCTCGTCGGTCCATAAAACGCGCTTTATAAAGTCAGGATTAAGCCTGTGTTGACGTAATATCCATGTACAAAATACCAACCTCGGTATACTGTCACCATCTCTTAAGTTTTGAGCGCGTCGATAATGGTAGGGGTGAAGTCCCTCTTTCTTCAATACGCGCCAGACGCGCATTCTTGTTATCCCCAGCCTGATAGCAATTCTGCGAATGCTTATCGTTGGATCAGCTGTTGCTAAACGTAACACCTGCTCGTCGATGTCCATACGAACAGCAGGAGCAGGTTGTACGGGTTCATTTCGTCTGCGACGTAAACCCATTTCACTCATTTGGCGATGTACTGCGATAAACGAGCGATATCCAAGTACGACCCGGTTGGGATATCGTCTTCTGTACTCCGCAACGGCAGCTCGTGCGTTCTCGTCACAAAAACCATACACAAAATGCATATCAGCCACATGAGAAGGTTGTAAATTTGCAAGTCTAGACATTTTAAAACAAAGTCACAAATTTAAACAGTAGTCCTCGAAACTCGGAAGCGCACCAATTGAATTCAAAGACGTAGCGTCACGGACACAAGGAACGATCGACTAACTAATAATAAGCAAGTTGGAGCCGGTCTGAGAAAGGTGGCGGGGGGCGGGAGGACAGGAGCTATACGATAACAGCTAGTAATTTTTTACCTGCTCTATCCTTATTTGAAGGTCACAATTCAACACATTGTACTTTGGCACACGTTTGAAATTGATAGAAACATTGTTCTAGGATATTTTAGAGAATATCATGTAGTATCATAATAATTAAAAAAAAACATGATGTTACAGGGACATTTTTCGTTTTTTTAATTTTAAACTTAAAAAAATACAGTTTTGTTGGTCGAATTTTAAGTTTATTTCTTTTTTAATAAATTATTTATTTGTTTTGGGATAATTTTCATAACCTAATTTGATTAATAATAATAACAGCACTGAATTAAAAAAAAAAGAATTGGGAAAGACGTAAAAACAAAGAAATTATGACTAAAATAGTGCAGGAGGTCATACATGTCTATTAAAAAAAAAGGATTAACAATTTTTAAAAAACAAAAGCAGTTAGGTCTCTAAATTTAAATGATTTATCGATAATTTTGTATAAATTTTCAAACTACGCCCGCTGGTCACTTCTCTCCGGGACACATTGTATATATATTTTTAATATACAGGGTGTCCCTGGAAGTATGGATCAAATCGAACAGGGGCATGGGGAAGGTCATTCCCAAACTTTTTAACCTTATGAATGTCGGTGCCATTTTTGACGGTTCAAAAGTTATGATCAATTTTTTACATTTTCATATTATCGAATAGTGCTTATACAAAAAAATTTTTTAAAAGAAAACTAGCAAAGCTATCAGCTTAATTTTTTTTTCACGATGGTTGTTCGAGCATGTGACTTTCATGTTTTAATACTTTTATGTCGATAGCAGACATGATTCCTACAAAAAAAAAGATTGAATACAAAGACATTGGTCTGCATAAATTTCACTCAATTTTCAAGCGATTGCCATGGGAAAAAAATGTACTAGAGAAAGTTGTCCACGTATCACAAAAAGTTGCCCATTCCATACAGATTCTTTTGAGATGTGTAACACTGGGTTACTCTTATTAATTTAAAAGTTATTAGATTTTTTTATCATAAAGGTCGCTTTTTCAAAACTTTCGAACTTTTAAGATTTTAATATTTTTAGCTTTAAACACGATTTACTCTAAACCCTCAAGTACAAAGTCACCCATCCGAGCACTTTGGTGTGGTTAACATAATAAGACAACATTTTTTTAAAGTAAAACCTCACTAGATACGAACGTGCGGGGGGAGGAGGGGGCTTAAACAAAGGAACCGAAAGGGTCGTAAACAATGACGGTGGGTACCGCAGGCTTGCACTCATGTAGAATAAAAACAAATTTCATTCGTCGATGTCAGTTATGTTTGAGGATGAGGGGCAGAAATTTTGAGCAATTACTTTGATAACATTATTGAAATTATTTTTTTGTTCTTTAATTCTTTATTACACATAATTGTTTTAAATCTAAAAAAAATAAAAGTTTGAGATTTTACTTTAAAAAATTTTGTCTTATTATTTTAACCACACCAAAGTGCTCGGATAGGTGACTTTGTACATGAGGGTTGAGAGTAAATCGTATTTAAAGCTAAAAATATTAAAATCTTAGAAGTTCGAAAGTTTTGAAAAAGCGACCTTTATGATAAAAAAATCTAATAACTTTTAAATTAATAAGTGTAACCCAGTGTTACACATCTCAAAAGAATCTGTATGGAATGGGCAACTTTTTGTGATACGTGGTCAACTTTCTCTAGTACATTTTTTTCCCATGGCAATCGCTTGAAAATTGAGTGAAATTTTTGGCAGACCAATGACTTTGTATTCAATCTTTTTTTTTGTAGGAATCATGTCTGCTATCGACATAAAAGTATTAAAACATGAAAGTCACATGCTCGAACAAACATCGTGAAAAAAAAATTAAGCTGATAGCTTTGCTAGTTTTCTTTTAAAAAATTTTTTTGTATAAGCACTATTCGATAATATGAAAATGTAAAAAATTGATCATAACTTTTGAACCGTCAAAAATGGCACCGACATTCATAGGGTTAAAAAGTTTGGGAATGACCTTCCCCATGCCCCTGTTCGATTTGATCCATACTTCCAGGGACACCCTGTATATATTATTATTTGACGACCGATTGGTGTAGTGGATAGTGACCCTATCAGCGAAACCAACGGTTGCGGGTTCGAATCCCGCGAGGGGTAAATGTTCGTGTGATGAATACGAACATTTATTCCCGAGTCTTGGATGTTTATATAAATATTTATGTATGTCTATCCGTTATCTAGTATCCATAGCACAAGCTTTGCTTAGTTTGGGACTGGATGATTGGTGTAAGTGTCCGAAATATTATAGTATATTATATTATATTATATTATATTATATTATATTATATTATATTATATTATATTATATTATATTATATTATATTATATTATATTATATTATATTGTATTGTATTGTATTGTATTGTATTGTATTGTATTGTATTGTATTGTATTGTATTGTATTGTATTGTATTGTATTGTATTGCATTGCATTGCATTGCATTGCATTGCATTGCATTGCATTGCATTGCATTGCATTGCATTGCATTGCATTGCATTGCATTGCATTGCATTGCATTGCATTGCATTGCATTGCATTGCATTGCATTGCATTGCATTGCATTGCATTGCATTGCATTGCATTGCATTGCATTGCATTGCATTGCATTGCATTGCATTGCATTGCATTGCATTGCATTGCATTGCATTGCATTGCATTGCATTGCATTGCATTGCATTGCATTGCATTGCATTGCATTGCATTGCATTGCATTGCATTGCATTGCATTGCATTGCATTGCATTGCATTGCATTGCATTGCATTGCATTGCATTGCATTGCATTGCATTGCATTGCATTGCATTGCATTGCATTGCATTGCATTGCATTGCATTGCATTGCATTGCATTGCATTGCATTGCATTGCATTGCATTGCATTGCATTGCATTGCATTGCATTGCATTGCATTGCATTGCATTGCATTGCATTGCATTACATTACATTATATTATATTATATTATATTATATTATATTATATTATATTATATTATATATTAGTAACTTTTCTACTAACACTATTGTTATTAACACTAATGTGTAACTTTTCAAACGAAATACAACCAAATAATTGTATTTCGTTTGAAAAATGTGCTGTGTTGAGTTAGTTGTTAATATTATGTTGGTAATGCATGTATTTATAATATTAGTATAAGTATTTAACATACAATTTCTACAAGCACATCAATCTGCCATAACAATGTACCTAAATGTAATTATACATTTCATTAATTACATTTACTTACTATTATTATCATTGTTTCATAATTATGTTTGTATGTATTTCATATTAATACAAAATGTCAAAAGAAATGAAATGAAATGTCAATAAATAATTATTTATAACAACGTTGTCTCTTCATAATAAAGCATGCATGCACGACCTGTTTGGTGTAGTGGTTAGAAACTCTGACCACCGTACCAAAAACTCGCGGGTTCGAATCCCGCTAGGGGCATATGTTTGTATGATGAATACGGACATGGTGTCCCCGAGTTATGGATGTTTTCATTCATATTAAGAATTTATTTACAAAAAAAAATGTATTTAAGTAGAATATCAACTTTCTGGTATCCACAACACAAACCTATAGTTGCTTAATGTGGAACTAAATGGCGTTGTGTGTATGTCCAACGATATTTAATTATTTATTATTATTTTTTTAATTAACAAAATAAATCATCCCTACTGATTTTATTTAATTACACCATAAGTACACAAAGAATTTTGTACATATTTACAAAAAAAAAATAATAACAATAATAAATGTAAATAATTAAGTAATTAATTGTAATTTTTTTATTTATAAGGCATGTACTTAGATCTAAAAAGTAACTATTTTTTTTTATTATGATCAACGGGTTTGTACTTGACCCAATCACACCTGATGTTAAGTGAAGTTGAGATCGAAGGTGGTAGCGTTTTAGAAAAAGAGTAGAACTTTTTTTTTTATTTTTATTAAAAACTGGTTTCGCGTTTGACTACTAAATTAGAGCGATGTTAAGTTTTCCATAGTATGATTCTAACGAAATCCTTAATAGTAAGACTTAAAAAGACATGTTTTTACAAGTTCACTGGGTAAAACTCCACCATCCCTTCAAGCTCATTCTCCTGCGATAAATCATTTTGATTGATCCGTTGAATGCGTTCACGTGCGAAATGGGGATGCATTGTTACATTAGATGCCCTTATGTGATACGGTCTAAGTCATACGCTACGTTTATACTCTGCTTTATTCCTCAATTTTCTTCAAAACTTGTAAAATCAATAGAGAAAGAAAATATGCGCCCAAAAAAAAAAACAACAAGAAAAATTGCTGACACTCTCACAACAACTGATTTGTTAAAACTGATCTTTATAATAAAAGTTAATATATTATGGTCTTTTAAGTGATTTTGTTTTAATTGTTTTTAATTTTTCTTTTTCTTTGTGCACGTATCTTATCGAACCTGGATATCTTTTTAGAGATAAGCTAGCTTGTACATCCTGTATCTAGTAATCTATTTTTCTTTTTTGTGTGTACTCGTGTGCAATACATTATATAATAATAATAATCTTTTACCAAAAACAAATAATTTAAGAATTTTTGAAATTTTTAATTAGATATGTTACTTCGCTCTAGCGTTTTTAATCTCACACCGGATGAGATTTTTACGTTAGGAAAAAATAGGGCATATTAGGTAAGTGAAATAGAAGGTATTGGCGTAGGGAGTTAAACGTCTTTTTTTTCAAAACCATCATCGAATAAAGTGTTAATTGTGTCATTTGTCGGTCACGTTTATAGCCATCTTCCACATAATTACATCATTAAATGAAATAAACAAAGAAAACTTGGAAAAAATATGGGTTCCACAATATTTTGCATGATCTCGCAATCTCGCTAGTTCTTTGCATTTAAATCCGGCCGGCGCGTGAGTTTTGAAAAAAAAAAAAACTACCAATACCGATAATTTCTGTTTCACTTACCTAATCAAATCAAAACCAAAAAATATTTATTTCGTAGGATAAAAATTTTTTATCTTCATTTTAAAATTACTTGATTTATAAACCGTGTTAATTTTTACATTAACAGATATAATACACTGGAGATAGAATTAAACGTCTTATATTATTTCTTTTCGCTAAGTTATTTAACTTACACCATAACCGTTACACAAAAGTCATTCATTCGGAAGAAGAGATTCCTTTGTAGACCTCAATATGCCGGTCCCATTTTAAACTTATAATAATAATGAAATTCTCCCAGATTAATTGTGTTATTTTTGTTGGAGCTCTTTGAACGCAGCAGAGCTTCAATAATTTGTTGTTTCATAAATATTTCCCTTTCGGGGGGTCCGTAACGGTGATTTTAAATTGCTTTATTATTAATATCGTTTTATTTCTACAGTATCTGTTGGCTTAAAGATAATGTTATGAGGTGTTCAACCTCCACCTCTTTGTTTTCGACACTCTTTGGCTTTTTACTTTTTTCGAATTTGATTCACATTTTTGGTATTTGGCTGGTGGTTGGGCATTTTAAATATCCGCCTGGCTAGCTCTACCACCATCTTATCTAAACCTGCCGCCAAACAGCAATGTCAATAGCATTGTTGTGTTCCGGTTGTCAGAGACAATATAGCCAGTTCCCCAAATATTTGGGTTTCCGAGTCAGTACGCTTCCACCTTCGGCCTCATCTTCACTTAACATCAGGTGTGATTGAGGTCAAGTACTAACTCGTTGTGCATAAAAAATCACAATCCTAAATTGTTTTCAAAAATTGTGGGCAGCGTTTTCTGGGACTGCCACAACGGGAACTTGTTTCCCAATCTGTTCGTTCCTTTTCCGATTTTGAAACTGTGTCTATTTTAGTGATTTATTTATATAAATTGTTATACGTTTGAGTGTCAAATTAAACGTTTACTACTTATTTTCATTAACGTTTATTCACCGTCATCACCTGTGCATTGCAAGTGTGCTGGACCAATAGGTGCAGATCTCACGGCCCTGTCTCACCTCTTACGGCGCCCAACTCCATTCCTACTACATCAGTCGATATCCCAGAGTGGAACCCTACCCGTCGCAATAAAGAGCCTCTTATCTTATCTCTTACTGAATTATCACTATTTCTTTCAAATTTGTTCAATTGGTGATGGAACTCCTCATTATTATATCAGCTACAGGACGTCCACTGCCTTATCATAATCATCAACCCGTAAACATCCTACTGCAAGGATCCTGCATCCTAGGCCTTCCCTCGTATATGAAAGAGTATGGGCCTTAATTCACCATGCTGGTTCAATGGGGTTTAGGGACTTCACATGCCCGTGGGATAAACAAATTACACATATCGACGATAAAGTGTTTCCACGCGGGTGAAGCCGCTGGCGAAAAGCTAGTCATGTATATTTTCATCTAATGCACAGTGCTTTATGTAAAATTGCCTTAAGTTGGCGGCTTCCTGTGGGAACACGAAATGTATATGACTGAGTCATTCTCTTATATTTACACATAACTTGTAATTAATCACTGACTATTGCTGCACCATACGCCTTTAATACGCATCAAAACTCAAAATATACAAATTGCAGGAAATATAAGTGTGTCGACCCTCTAGATCGCTGACCGACATAGAGGGTCGCTGAGGACTAGCATGCTGAAGAGGCAGTATAATTCTCAGAAATATATATTTACAATGTTTCGATATAGGAATTCGATTCGATAGATATAGGAAACTTTCGGAAGGCACTCAACTCGGCCAACTAGATTTTCAATTCAGACCGAGGATTTATCGATATGAAGAAACCGAATTCCTAGAGAATAATCGGCATCGAATAATACCGAATGGAACCAAAAAATATGTCGTATAGCTCGTTTGCATTCGATCACTAAATTTGGTACAATGAATCAGCCCTAGAAATTAGACACTTATCGCCTTATTCTTAATTCTAGTACTATTCAACGCATTTCACTCAACAACATCAATGTTAATGTGACCATACCACTCAGAGCTACCTGGAGTCCATAGACTTAAAGTACCGATCATGTTTCAGTAAACGTGGTGGAGTTGTATCCGAATACTTGTACTTATTTAGCCACTTTGTTGCGTGGTATTCGGAACTATCGCCACTATCGCTTGATATTATTGATATTTTAACAGGATGATTTGTTTTTATTTCTAAATAGCAAACATTTGGGCATTTATTATTTACGAACGTTATTTATTTGGACTTCCACAAGTACTACGAATCGTCAGTCAACGACCTTCGCAGTATATTCATTTTATTATGACGTTTGCATGCTTAGAATTTTACAGGTAATAAACACGCAGACGCGACAAAGGTACTAACATGGAATTTTTTAACCGTACTGTCTCAGTATAATAATCCGTCAAAAAGTGGCAAATCAACAGACTTTCATGGGGTTCTATTTTATAATGCCCAAATCCATCAACATACACCTATTGATTCTACGGATCATTATCATCTTCTTGTTCTGGTCCCAATTTACTTGAGGTCCGCGGAGTACGTCTTCTTCCAAACTTTTCGTTCATATCACCCTTCACACACTCCATCCAAGGTCCGTTATATTTTCTCTTCCTTTCCATTCCATCGACATCCATATTCATCACTATCTTAGTAACATGCGTTTCATCCCTCCTCATAACATGTCCATACCAAGCCAAATAATTTCCTTACAACTTTTCTGTCACGGGTGCCAAATGTAAATGTTAAATTAACAGCTTTCACAAGATTTTTGCAATTAGCTACGCAATAACGTAAGAATAATCACCGTTACACTTACACGTGGCGTTTAGATATTTTGTCCGTCTTCATTTCTCCACTATCGGTATACATCTTTGGGAGGGTTTTATCGCTTTCTATATCCCAAACATCCACAAATTTCATTCTGCTTCTTTAATACTAACTGCTGGAGGAACGAAAGTCCAGCGTCACTTGCTTCTTCCATTCTACGTTCTTGTTGGTTTCAGTTGTTCCTTTGATTGTATTAACATTTACCAGGATCATGCGTCATCTTGCCTTTTCTTAATTTTTTATTTCGTTTCACACAGATAATTATGAACCCTATCGGGTCCAGCAATTAAGGGAGAAGGACGATTTTAACTTTGAGTTTCTGGCTTCAGTTTTCACTCTCGAGTGAATAGGCGTTTACTGGGAGCATGTGTTTTATCTCTGAATACATTAGTACTTTTTTGGGGCCCGGAACTTTGGTACAATTTTTCCTTCTGTTTCACTCTTCTTTGTTGAGTACTTCAGTTTTCGCTTTTGGATGAAGTTTACTACTCGTAGGATCGCATACATAATTTTCAATAAAAACTGCTCTTTGGCTGAGGCATGGAACTCTACAGTCAATAATGCTTTTTGACGTCAAGATACTAAAACAACATATTGTAGTAGATATTTTTGTAATTTATTATTCTGTCTCCTGACTAACACTCATAGTTTAGAATATTTTAGGCATAGTTTTGAAATTAATTAGAGACCGTTATTGTCTTATCTACTGAAGTCAAAATTGTAAAAAGGGATTTATTTAGAGACAATGAGAGAATTTGCCACACTTCTCTATAACTCAATGAAGACAATATTTCTTGCGCCATCGCTTGTAGTCCTCAAACCTAACCTTTTTTTTCTAGCATATTACAAAATTCTTTAGTATACTTGTTAAATCTTAGAGATAAATTTTTAAATTAATCCGCGAGCACCAGAGGCCTTCAAATTAGATAAAACGGGCGTAAATGTTAGTAAAATAAAAGATATCAAATTAATAAAAATAACCAAATATATAAGAAAATTCCAATAGTGTCACCTCTCTTTCACTTTTAATCTATGCCTCACATGTGCGTGAGTGAGAGGCATAAAGAACAAGCGTGAACATTTAGCGAACATTACACGATAATAATTCACCGTTGGTATTTACCGGATAGACGCGTGAACAGTGATAAATACGATGCTTTCCGTAAAAAAGTAGTGAAATATTCTAAATAATATTTATTCCATAATTCAACTATCAAATTGCTGTAGTAGTTTCAATGTGGCTTCGAATTCCGCTAGCTACTTATGTGAATATGACCATTTTATTTTCATTTCTTTATTTGGGTCACCAATATCGTCTACAATATTACATTTCCTATGTACATTCACTTACTTAAAGATTGAACTGTAACTGCTACTACAATTTTAATAGTTATAATTAAATAATCTATATTAATCCTTATTAGTTTTATAAATTTCAGTGCTTAAAGCGTTTGCAGGACAAGCAAATACGGCTCGTATATTGTAAGGTTATTGATTCTGATGACTTAAATTAACCATCAAATGTAACTAGAATTAAAATAACAAGTAATAATTGAAAATTTTGAAAACCGTCGAGTAATGAAATGATTACGTCATTCAGATAGATCAAACCAACTGTGTTTAAAGTTAAATACCTTCTAAACGGTTTAGCCAATTTCAAACTTCAATTTATATTTTTGCTATTACTATTTCTTAAAGAGATGCCATTGTTTCAGCGTAAAGCAGTTTGAAAAATTATAAGTTAATATTAAATTTTCATCTAGCTCACGATAGAAGAAAAGCCTGTGTTACTTATGCTGATAGGTTATTGTTGTTTCGACCGACCACCGAGTCTACGAACTTAGTAATAAGCATAGACATATAAATAGTAGGAGACCGAATAGAAGGATTAAACAGCGAAGCCCGTTTCCTTGCAAATAATACCATGTTAGCTTTGACGTATGTAGTCCAGTAAGGATATACTTTAACTTCCTATAATCTAAAATATCCTATAATTTCTTGCACATGGACCTAGTACCTGTCAGTGATAGAATAAATATGTTTTCTTACAAATCGTTAGCTTGCTTTAGATATAATATAGGTATTTAGTAATTAAACATAGACCAAGTATTACATAGATTACAATTACCACTGCGAATTTCATTGAGTCAGAGAACTATTTTAGGTAACTATTTTCAAAGAAATCGATAAATAACTTCTTCATATTTATGAAATATTTCACCGAGGGTAAATATCACGCCAATGTTGTGGACTTTTTGGACCTGGCTGATGCTGGTTGACTAAATTATGACAGAGATGGAAGAAGACAGGACAAAGGACGGTCGATGAGGAGACGGTGACCTGACGGGCGTGCAAATTGTGCTTTTTGTGAAAATATGAATAAATATAGTGTTTTATACTTGTCCTACTCCATAAACTATAACTGGCTAGCTACCACCATCTTATCTAAATCTGCCGCTAAGCAGCAATGTTAATAGCATTGCTGTCTTCCGGTTGTCAGAGATAAGATAGCCAGTCCCTCAAATGTGTTGGGGTTTCCGGGTCAGTACGCTTCCACCTTCGACCTCATCTTCACTTAACATCAGGTGTGATTGAGGTCAAGTACGAACCCATAGTGCATAAAAAATAAACTATTTTTAAAAATCATAAAATAGACATAATTTTTTTTATAAAATTGTAACATTAATTTTATATTGTAGGTTTTATAACTAAATAACTATACTATACTTAAAGCAAGCCAAAGGTTAGAAAACATTTTTATTCTATTACTGGTGGGTTCTCTATTCTTCTACAAAAAATCAGGAACTAAGAGACACGTTTTCTGTTGTGCAACAAAGTGTATTTGTATTGTATTTGTTAAGTAAATAGGCTACTTGAAATTTTGGAATATTTAATTTATTGCACTCAACGAGCACCTGTTCATAGCACAGGTACAAGACCAAGAGGGCGAACAACGTAAGGTGTTGCCACTCCACAAAAATATATAAAAAAGGGCTGTTCACAGACAACCATTGTCATTTTTGTATGTTCTGTACTGAACATAAGTTGGGCGGGGCCAAAATGAGGAATTTTGAATCACTGAAATGAATTGTAGTTTAAATTTAATTTTCATTAATGGGTAAAGGACATAATTTTGTATAGGAACGCAGAAAAACCTTGTTCTTAGGCCCCATTCTAACCTCGGCAACTCTAACTTTACCATCAGGTCCAGGGAACGTTTTAACAATGCGTCCCATGGGCCACTGAAATGGAGAAAGCTCTTTACTTTTGACAATAACCAAATCTCCTTCATTGAGATTTGGTTTTTCTTGCTTCCATTTAGGTCTACTTTGAAGGAGGGTTAAGTAATCCCTGGACCAGACCTTCCAGAAATCTTGTTTTAATTTAGTACAAATGTCCCAAAATCGCAATCTATTTATTATCTTCTCTGAAAGATCTGAAATGAAATGAAATGAAAATCATTTATTCATGTAGGCAATACAATATGCACTTATGAACGTCATTTGTTTTTTAAACTACCACTAGCTCGGAACGCGACCACTACTGAGAAGAGCTAGCGAGAAACTCAGAGGGTTTGTCTCTTTTCAATAAATCATGTACAATCAAGAAAGGTTACAACAATTTTATATATCGAGTAGAGGAGCCGTTTAATCCCATGGATTACTTTCATTAATATAGTCTGAAATTTTGTAATATCCCTTTTTACATAATTTTTGTTTTATAATAAGTTTAAATTTATTAAGCGGAAGATTCCGTATATCCATGGGAACCTTGTTGTAGAAGCGCACACATTGACCTCTGAATGACTTATTAACTTTACTAAGTCTACTAAAAGGTACAGCTAATTGATTTTTGCTCCTTGTATTGACATTATGTCGGTCACAATGTTTCTCGAATGAATATATATTTCTCTTAACATATACAAGATTTTCATATATATATTGTGACGAAAATGTTAAAATATTAATTTCTTTAAATATTTGTCTTAATGTATCTCTTGACCTTAATTTATAAATTGCACGAATAGCTCGTTTCTGTAAGAGAAATATGCTATCTGTATCAGCAGCGTTTCCCCACAGCAAGATACCATATGACATCAAGCTGTGAAAGTAGCTGAAGTAGACTAAGCGCGCTGTTTCAATATCACAGATATTTCGAATTTTCTTAACAGCATATGCGGCAGAACTGAGTCTTTTCATTAGTTTTTTAATATGGGGTCCCCACTGTAACCGAGAATCTAAAGTCATACCAAGGAATACAGTTGTGTCCACAAGTTCCAACTGTTCATGTTTAATTCTTATTTTGGTGGCAACCTGTTCAACATTAGGTAATGAAAATCTAAGACATTTCGTTTTGTTCTCATTAAGGAGCAAGTTATTGACTGTGAACCATTCGACTATTTTTGAGACAGCATTATTCACTTCGTCATATGCTAATTGATATCTGTCAACTTTAAATATTAAAGAAGTGTCATCAGCAAACAATACGATCTCGTGTCTTTCCTTAGCGAGGTGAGGTAAATCGTTGATATAAACTAAAAATAGGAATGGTCCCAGTATTGAACCCTGCGGTACGCCCATGCTAACTGCAGATCCTGATGATCTCTCTCCATTGATATCAACCCTCTGAATTCGATCACGTAGATATGATTTCATTAGGCTGAGTGCTTGGCCCTGGACGCCATAATGGTGTAGTTTCATAATTAAGATGTCATGGTGGACGCAATCGAAAGCCTTGGACAGATCACAAAAGATGCCAAGGGCGTCCTGTGAACCCTCCCAGGCATCAAAAATATGTTGTAACAACTCAATACCGGCATCTGTTGTCGAACGTCCCTTAGTGAAACCAAATTGTTTGGTTGTAATCAAATTATTCAAATTGAAATGTGAGAGCAATTGATTTAAAATTAAGCTTTCAAATATTTTACTTAAAGTCGGTAAAATTGAGATCGGTCGGAAGTTTGTACGAACTTGAGTATCACCAGACTTAAATAACGGAATTACTTTACTATGCTTCATCATATCAGGAAACACACCATTATTAGTACACTGGTTGAAGATAATAGCTAAATGAGGCGCAATATCCTCTATAATAAAACTAATTATTTTAACTGATAGACCATGAAGATCCGCTGTCCTTTTCATATTTAAAGATTTAAATGTCTTAATAATACATAATGGTGTAACGTGATGAAATTTAAATACATCGGTACATTCGGTTACATTTTGTTTTAGTAATAATTCAGCGAGAGTGGGGGAAGAATTAAGAGACCTAGTTATCGATACTGGAATGTTAGTGAAAAAACTTTCAAACGCGTCCGCGATTTCAGGAGCATTAGTTAATGTTTGACCTTCTACGTTAATTTGGTAATCGAAACTACGAGTTTTGACTTTCCCAGTTTCAGAGTTGATTACTTGCCAGGTCGTCTTAATCAGGTTTGAGCTACTTATAATCTTGTTACGAACGAACATAGATTTGGCTATCGTACATACTTGCTTAAATAGCTTTGAGTAGTTCCTGACATAGTTTACAAAAAGCTCATTCTGATTTATTGTTTTTTCTTCATATAGCTCGTAAAGTTTTTCTCTACTTCGATGTATGCCCACTGTGGCCCAGTCACTAAACTTCAAGCCATCATTAATTTTTATTAATTTTGTTTTAAAAACAGAGTCGAATTCATTCTTCGTTAAATTAAATAAAGTATTATATAGTTTATTCGGATCCTTACAGTAGGATAAGGTGGGTAATTTAACTTTAACATTATTACTAAAGGTTTTTAGCCGACCTTCATTTATAGGATTACATATTATAAGTCTTGTGTTATATTTTCCATTAAATGCAAAAGTAGCCAACTGACCACTATGATCCGATTTTAATTTATTAATTATGTTCTTGTAAGTTGATTCAACATTTGTGAATATATTGTCGATACAAGTTGCTGTCGAAGAAGTAATTCTAGTAGGCTCTAGAAATAAGTTTTTGAGGTTATGACAATTGAATAACGATAATAACAAATTACTAAATGGAGATGAACTATCTAAGAGATCTATATTAAAGTCGCCACAGACAATGACACATTTATTATTATTACAGATTTTATTTAAAACTTCATCCATAACTTTTTCAAAAGTAGTAAATAATGACTTCCCACGTCTGTATACGCTTACTACAACAAGCTGCTCCAATTCTACACAAGCGAGTTCGATAGTTTTTTCAACAGACAAATTGACGATGTCGGTACGTTCTTTGTATTTTAAATTGTTACGAACAATTATCAAAGAACCCCCATGATTCGCTGTTTGTCTGTTAAATGAACTACCAACCTGGTGATTTTTGAAACTAAACATGAACTGTTCTGACGTAATCCAGTGCTCAGTGATACATAGTATATCAATTTCGTTGGAGATCAAAAACAGTTCAAGTTCAAACTCTTTGTTATACATGCCGCCCTGAATATTTTGGTGCACCAGGTTTATTTTACAGATTTTTTTTTCGCGTGAATTTTTATTTTTATTGGTACTTTTTAAATTATTTGACATATTATTTCCAATTAAAATATTATTACTTGTAACCTTAACTTGGCCAGAGGAGGTCTCTGTTGTCTTATTATCTAATTTAAATTATTGGAAACATATTCCAATACGTTAATATTACAAGTTGTCTGCTCAATAGGAGCTGATTTTGCCTGTTCAATAGAAACAGGTTTTTCTTTAGCCAACGTATTGTTGGCTGAGTTATACAAATAATAATATAAAATGTTGCAAATGCTATGTTTGCTATATCTATTGAGATAATACATATCTCTAGTCTGATGAAACTTTGAACTAATTATACTATTAGTGTCTATCATGTGAAATTTAGAAAATCTACACGTTAAAGTATGTAACGTCAAATTTAATTGGTGTCTGATATTGTTTTCATAGTCCGAACTATGACTGAAGGGAAAGGCAAAAAGTACAATTTTATTTACATTTTTTAGGTCATTCAATTGACCAAAATAATTTATAATTTGTCTTTTATTAGTATTTCCCCTCCTGCCTACACATATTATTAATGTAGTATTCCTGGGGTATTCGGAAGCTAATATACATTTTAAAATGTCACAGTATGAAGCCCCAGGCATACAATGATTAATAATCGCTGGGCCCATACGACGACTAAGTTGTAAACCGAGTTGTTTACCAATCTCATCACAATAGATACGTATGTTCGAGAGGGAGGCACTTTTACATACCGAAGCGACTGTGACACACGGTTCCACCGCCTGGCTTGGGGAAATACTCGCAGGCCGGGTCGAGCCGGGCGAAGTCGCGTCAGAATCACAAAGGTGATTATTTATCAAAGAATTAAATCTATCATTATTATAATTACCTAACTCCACCAACTCATCGAAGGCCAGTTCGCACTCCCGCAATTCTTTTTGCGAGGTTTGGTATTTATCATTGATAAGCCTTAACGACTCGGTTAGCCTATCAATTTCGGACCGAAGGTTCCGTGTGTCACGTTCAAAACCTAACCTTGAATTATCTAGATTTAATTGACAGGTTTGTAGGTCCTGCACTAATTTACAATTGTCTCTCTTTAAATTGGCATATAAAGTATTTATATTATTTTTCTTAAGTGATCGTTGAGTGGTTTTGATAATTTTTTTGGTTTTAGCATATTTTTTCAACTTGTTTCTGCTCAAGGTTACATTTATGGATCGAGGGCTCATTGTGTCGTTTACAGTTAGATCTATGATTCCCGAATGATTAAGAACCGGTTTAGTTTGTGATTTATCGGACGAGGTGTCGGACGCGCCGCTGGTACTTCCCATCAACTCATTGTATAATGACTGAGTTCGCGATGACTTGATAGAATCTATTTCGAATTGTAATAAATTAATTTGTAAGTGCGCGTCGCGTAATTCTGATTCCAGTTCAGTGATGCGTTTAAGTGAAAGTTCAAACTCTTCCCTGTCCCGGTCAAACTCATTCACTATACGCTGGAGCCGGTTGCGCTGGTCTTCAGTATCCATTAATTGGATATGCAGTTCCGACATCTCATCCTTAAGAGCCTTATTTTTATTAATTATCGTAAGTGCTTCCTTCTCATTTTCGTTGTGTTCTTGCAATAACCTCTCACACAAAGCCTTGGAGTCTCGCAGTTCTTGCAACGTCAATTGCAGTTTGTCCTCCAGCTGACGGGTTGCAGTACCACGAGTAGTAGGCATTTTAAACGTAAAAGTAATACGTAAACGTTGATAAGATCGTCAATCAACGAGATGTAAATTATGAGCTATGCGAAATAGCGGTTAGTCGTGTGAGGAGTTATGGCTAGCACACCTACCTTACAATAAAATATCAACCAACTGTGATAACTTGAATATTTTGGGTTGTTTTATGTAAATAGTGCACTTTAAACCCTTTAAGTAATATAGATTACACAGTTTTGTTTCGAATTACACTTTATATTTGAATTCTCACAACGGTCAATTTCGCACTAATTAACACCTAGTTACACGTAGAAAGCATATAATTTATCTATAAAAACACCTTTAATCGTTATGAAACTGAATTTTGTTCACAATTACGATGATAACTTATTAAAAATAAATTAAAATAATGAGAGCTCTTATGTTTACAACCTAGGCGCTGGGTTCTGATCTGGCTCAGGATAACATGTCATGGAAGTACCTATTAGGAAATGTCCTGGAGTTAAATAATTTAAATCAGAACTATCCCTAGTCATGGCAAGTAATGGTCTAGAATTTAAGATTGCTTCAATTTGGGTAAGGACTGTATATAATTCTTCAAATGTTAGTGAAGCATTACCGACCACTCTTTTAATATGGAACTTTATGCTTTTTACCCCCGCTTCCCACAGCCCACCGAACTCAGGTGAGTAACTGGGAATATGTTTAAATTTAATAAAATTTGTAGAGCAAAAGCTCTCTACTGAGTTAACATGGGAAGTAGAGGAATTTAAATCATAAAGTTCCTTTAATTTATTGGAGGCTCCTTTAAATGTTTGCGCGTTGTCACAATATATATGTGTGGGCAATCCCCGTCTCGCTATGAACCGCTGAAGACAGGCCAAAAATGTTGGTGTCGTCATATCACTGACAAGCTCTATGTGTATAGCCTTGGTTGTGAAGCACACAAAGATTGCAATATAAGCCTTTTTTATTATGGGCTTCCTAATTCTGGCAACTTTAACATCAAATGGACCACTAAAGTCAACACCAGTTATTTGAAAAGGCTTGGACATCTCTATTCTCTGTGAAGGCAGTGAACCCATCAACTGCTTGGCAGCTATAGCTTTAACCCGGAAACATCGGATACATTTGTGGACAACCTTTTTTACTTCTCTGATGCCGTTTAGAAGCCAATATCTTTGAGACAACGAACTTAGTACCAACTTTGGACCGCTGTGTAGGAGTCTGTGATGTTCTTTCTCAATAATCATATGAGTGATAACATTTGATTTTGGTAAAATCATTGGGTGTTTCTTGTCGTAAGATATGCTCGTTGCATTCAGCAAGCGACCACCGACCCTCAGAATACCCCGGCTATCCAAAAAGGGGTGTAAACTGCTCAAATTTGAATTTACTTGCCTACCTTTGTGTAGGGACTCTATCTCTTTGTTAAAAGCTTGATTTTGGATATGTCTTACGATTATCCGATCGGAGTTGCGTAGCTCTTGTGGTGTTAAACCACCATAGGTTTTCTTAGAATTATGCAAACAATTATGTCGAAATCACAAAATTAAAGCCATAATTCTTTGAAGTTTATTATAATTAGAATATCTTTGAAAGACCTCATTTGAGTCATTGTTTGATTGTTGTGATGCATTGCATACATTTACAGGGGAATCATAGTCGTGAGACATAGGCTCCGATAAAGTCCTTTTAGGTATCTGAAAATGAGAAATGATAGTATTATATTGATAATTACTATCTAATAAATAGCTGGGGCCATGCCACCATAGATGGTCGCCCTGTAATTTATGGGGCTCAGTACCTCTGGACAATACGTCAGCAGGATTGTCTGCACTTTTGACGTAAGACCATTGAAAGTCTTTGGTGTAAGTCTTTATGTCTCTGACTCTATTGGAAACATAGGTTCCTTTAGGATTGCTAGAATTTAACCAGGCCAAAACGATCTGTGAGTCGCAGTGTAAAAATACTTTTAAACCTGGATATCTACCATGTAGAGTCTTAAATACTCTTGAAGTTAATTCTGCGAGGAGGAGAGCACTATTGAGCTCTAAATTAGGAATAGTGAGTGTTTTCTTGAGAGGAGCTACACGTGATCTGGAGCAAAGTAAGTTGACTGTCATGTGACCGTCACTATGTATAGCACGCAAGTATAAACAACAACCTACCGCTTTGAATGAAGCATCACAGTATCCCACAAGTTCCACTGAAGATACATTCTCACCCACTATCCCCCTTGGGGCTAGAATAGTTCGACATTCCTTTAAGTTTATTAAAAAATTGTTCCAATACTCTAATTGTTTATTTGGCAAAATAGAATCCCAATCGGCTTTCAAATTCCACAATTCTTGCATGAACAACTTTGCCTTTACTACAATGGGACCAATTAAGCCCAGTGGGTCAAATATTTTGCCAATGAAACTCAAAATTTCCCGTTTAGTTTTAAGTTCTTTTTCAGGTGTTGTAGGACAGCCAAACATTAATAAATCGGTATGTACATTATATTTTAGGCCCAATGTTTTTATTATATTATCTTTGTTTAAATCAATTTGTTCAAAATATTTTTTATTTTCAGGTACATCATTCAACACATCAGGAAAATTTGAGCACCATTTATGTAAATGAAAACTACCTAACATCAGTAGTTCTATAAGTTCTTTTTTCAGTTTCTCAAGCTGGGCTATATCATCGGCTCCGCAGATGACGTCATCGACGTAAGTATTTTCTATTATAGCCTTTGCAGCCAGTGGATACTTGTGCTCATACAAGCGAGCTAGTTCAATTAGGCATCTAGTGCTTAAAAATGTTGAAGCCTTGAGACCATATGTTACAGTCTGTAGCTGCAAACAGATGATGGGACCACTTGGATCATCTCTCCATAATATGTTTTGTAATGGTCTAAATTTTTCATTAATTAAGCAAAATCTAAACATTTTTTCAATGTCACACATGAGTGTGTAACGATATATGCGAAAAAGTGTGAGTATATCAAATAGTTCATTCTGGACAATAGGACCATTTAACATCACATCATTTACTGAAAGACCATTTTTGGATTTAATGTTTCCTGCAAACACAACACGTACTTTAGTTGTTTTACTGCTGTCATTAAATACAGCATGATGGGCCAGAAAGTAAACTGGATCATTACAAATATCATACCCTGCAATATCAACAACTTTGGCATGCCCCAGTTCAATATACTCATCAATAAAATTTTTATATTTTGTAAAAAACTCTGGACATGAACGAAATTTCTTTTCTAAAGTGAGAAATCGCTGCAATGCAAATGAAAAGGAGTCACCAATATTTAATTCCTCCAAAGGACATGTTAATGGAATATCAACTGAAAACTGATTATTCTCCAATTTTACAGATTTTTTAAAACATTCCTCAGCTTTCTCGAACTCTAAAATTTGTTTATTTTTCGGTTCAGGTACTTTCTCTGATAGCCAAAACTTTTCCATGATGTTTTTTAAGTCATCACAATTTTCTTGAACAACAACTTTATTTGTGACCAAATTAACTTTTGAGGCCTCAGATAACATTGAAGTACATTGAACTGAACCACCAATAATATAGCCGAACAAAGTATTTTGTAAGGTAATACTATTGCTAAGTTTAATGTGTCCATCGAGTAAAATTTTAAAATAAAAATCAGCACCCAATAACAGCGAAATTTCTGATGGTACATTAAAATCCATGTCGGCAAGTTTAATATTATTTGGGATTATGAAGCCGGTCTTTTTGATAAAATGTTGTGGTAATTTTGTGGTTATAGAATCCACAATGTGACATTTTACATTAAACTTAACATCATACACTGCTGACTGTAAGAACATGTTAACAGACTCATTTATTTTGTTGGGATTATTACCAATTCCAATAATTTTTGTATTCTGAGTAAATGGACTCAGATTTAATTGATTTACAAGAGAACGCTTCACAATGGATGCTTGGCTTCCGCTATCGAGCAGAGCTTTCACATAAATTTCTTGACCAAATCTGTCAATAAATGGTACCTTTATAGTAGGTAGTAAAATATCGGTATGTATACAATTATTAGTATGTAAGGTAATTACATCCTCTTGTTCTGTCTCCTCCGAATGCAAAAGAGTATTGTGATTTCCCTTACAGATTTTGCACTTGAAACTATACTTGCATTTATCACCATGAGACTTCAGACATGTAGTGCACAACTTATTTTTGCCTACAAACTGAATGCGATCTACTACGGCAGCCAGTTTAAACTTGGGACATATGAACAAGAGGTGATTATTATTACAATATGGACAAATGGTTTGCTTTTGATTTGTATTAGCGGTTACATTTGAAACTTTATTGAAGTTATTTGGTTTAGATTTGAAATTCCCTACTATAGGGGGACTGTCCTCCAATGCTATTGCCCGTTTTTCCAAAAATGACAGAAATTCCTCGATGGTAGGCAAATTATCTGGGTTTGTTCTATCTAAATGATACGCTCTGTTTGTGTAGCAGTCTAACTTACGTGACAAAATGGAAATCAATAGCATATCCCACTTGTCAGTTGGCTGCTCTAAGTTTTTAAGAGCATGAAGTTGTTGGCGAACATCAGATATGAAGGACCTGATTGCAGTCGCAGTACCCTTTTGCATCGGAGGTAAGTCCAAAAGAAAATTTATGTGGTTGGTAACAAGTCTAGCATGATTATCAAATCTTTTTTTCAGCAATTTTATGGCCTCAGAATATGATTCATTCACAATCGGTAAGTTGATTATAATAGACAATGCATCACCACTCAAGTATTTTCTTAAATAAAACATCTTCTGAACATTGGATAATGATTTGTTGTTGTCAATAAGGGCATTAAATAAGTCCATGAATGGCTTGAACTTTGTGAAGTCTTTGCCATCAAAAGTTGAAATTTCAATGTTAGGAAGTTTGGAATTTGAAGTATTCCTATTTTCAGAAACCTCGCTCTGTTGCAATACCATCATAGACTCCTTTAATTTTGACAGAACAGCAAAGTATTTGGCTTCCAGTGAAGAAATATCTTCACTGTCATTTTCATCAATGGATGCAATGTCCAAATTAACCTCCTCATATTCCTTAAAAGTCCTCACTAATTTGTCCATACGAGCCTGGAGCATCTCGGCTCCGGCAGACGCTAATGAAATAGGATCACTTACATAGTTCTCGATTCGTGTGATAGTTCCTTTCAGAAAACCGCGCTTAAGACGTAAACGTTTCAAGTCCGCCTCCATTGTAGTAGTCTCCTCGGGAGACCGAAATAAATACCGCGCGTAATTCACTTTTAATCACTAGCACTATCAGCTTTTATTTACTTGTAATCTCACTTTGTATACGTAAAGACCGCACTTTGTTATTGTTTACTTTCCGTTTGACGTAGAAGTGACAGCTAACCTTTGACGTACCACCAGTATGAAGTCGCAACAAGTATGGCCGCCAAATACGAACGGAACGCACGAAGATCACGTCGCGTCTAGGATACACCATAGACAAGATTTTCAAACCACCGTCATTTATGATGACCGCATGCAATCTTGAAAATTTGACCCAATATGCTCCAAATTTATAGAATTTGGAATTAGGTCTCCACAGGAACTGAAGAAATGGACTCCGCTGAACCGTACATGGGACAAATACTGCGAGAGTCAGCGAGAACTTCGCCGCCCGCCACGGAATGTCGACCTATACAGAAGTCGCCGCCGCGCACTAAACCGAAGAAAAACTCGCGAAATAACACTTTCACTGGTTAATCACTGTCGAAGGACCACAACCTAGCCTGTTAAGTAAATAGGCTACTTGAAATTTTGGAATATTTAATTTATTGCACTCAACGAGCACCTGTTCATAGCACAGGTACAAGACCAAGAGGGCGAACAACGTAAGGTGTTGCCACTCCACAAAAATATATAAAAAAGGGCTGTTCACAGACAACCATTGTCATTTTTGTATGTTCTGTACTGAACAGTATTGTAAGATTGTGGGAAGTTATGTCTAGAAATGGGTTCTAATTCTACGACTTATATATCTTGACTGAGTGAGTTAGTTAGAGTTTTTATATAAAATATCTCGTAGTTGACATAAGCTGCATAACGTAAGCTTAGCGTTTTGTATTGACCTGCTGCATTTTGTAACTCTATGTTAATAATCTGCACAATTTTTGATGCGGAATCGTGTATGAAGTGCGTATAATTCATTTTCATAATTTCCTGTCTTTCTACTATTATCATCGATAGGTTCGCGTGAAAATTTTTTTCACGCTTTTCTTAGTAGATAAAACAGCGCCATCTCTTAGAATCCTCGAGAACTAATAGGACTGCTGAGAATAACCGGTCAAAATCAAAACTGCGCACGGCAAAATTTTTTTTTAGTCTGTGCTCACAACCTATAAAAGTGCAATAAAAAATTGCTATATTGATTTAAAAAAAAATGAGTTTTACGAAAAATATATAATGTTTGTTATACGAAGTATTTTAAAGAATTTTGACAATTTTGCAACTCTCCAACAAATACTAGATGTAAATTCGGATGTACACCAACTAAACTAAAACCAGTTTTGGAGTGGTGCCGTCGCATCGTACTGTTCCAGGGAGAAAGAGACTACAGTACTACTTTAAAACTGGTTTTAGTTTAGTTGGTGTACATCCGAATCGACACCATTATTGTAATACTGTGCCATTCTTGTTCTAACCGAGTATTGGCTGACTAAGCATTCTGCCTTACCTATACTACCAGGATTTAGTCTATACAGCAGCAATTTAAATTACCTACAATCAAAACGACGAATGTGAGAAATAGTCTGGTAATGAATATTGCCGTCGATGAACCAAATATACAAGACTTTAATCGACTACAAATCAAAATAAGCTCCTGCAATATTAGCGGTATATATGGTCTAACAAAATTAACCCGACAAACGTTGCAGGGTGTATGTAGAGAATGTACCTATTGCGAAAAAAATAAAACATTAAAGTTAACAGATTTTATTAAAAAAATAAAATTTAGAAATGTAAATTTTGTGAGTTGGACATTAATGGCCGCGCGCTCTAAGTACTTTGCCACAATACACAAACACGTGGCTCGGTATCTTTGAAGACGCCGAAAGGCAACCACTCGCCGCTCACTCGCAACAGTGAGAAGAGGTTGTGCCCCAACGGTGAGAACGTATTCTTACACGTGATGATGATGAACTAGATCATGCGCTAAATGACTATAATTATAGTTAGCTTCATAGTTTTCGCGTCGCGAATTCGCTCAGTTAGTTCCTTTGTGAATTTTACGACAGCGCCGAGTACATGGATCGTAAACAACGTACCGAGTCGAACATCTCGACTGGCGGAATATACACTATGATAAGACTCTTTGTGCTTTTATTGAGATGACATTTACTTTGTGGTGTGTAACTTTGTTGTGAGTAACGTTAAGTCCCCTTCGATTTGCGATACGTGAATGGTTTCTCCGTTAGAACGTATTATGCCAGAGTAAAATGTTTTTATAGATCATTATTAAATAAATAGGTTTACTTTTATTTCAGACAATCTACAAGTCGTTTTAACCGCCTCCGTGGCTCAATGTAAACAACATTGGATTTACGATTCGGAGGTCGCGGGTTCGATCCAGCCTTCGGTACATGTTTAAGTACTCGGTTTGGTTAGTGGTAGGGCATTTTAAATGTCCACCTGGTAAGCTATTCACCATCTTATCTAAATCTGCCCCCAATCAGCAATGTTAATAGCATTGTTGTGTTCCGGTTGTCATAGATAAGATAGCCAGTCCCCCAAATGTGTTGGGGTTTCCGGGTCAGTACGCTTCCACCTTCGACCTCGTCTTCACTTAACATCAGGTGTGATCAAGTACGAACCCGTCGTGCATTAAAAAAAAAGTTCATAATTTACAAATTGAAATGAAAAATATCTAGACAGTAAATTTACTTTATAATTATTAAACAATTGCTATGTGTGTATGTAATTATAGCACCAGAATCAGAACTACCTTGTACGACACAAGTATTGACGACCGGTTGGTGTAGTGGATAGTGATCTTTACAGCGAAACCAACGGTTGCAGGTTCGAATCCCGCGACGGGTAAATGTTTGTGTGATGAATACGAACATTTATTCCGGAGTCATGGATGTTCATATAAATATTTATGTATGTTTATCCATTATAAAGTATCCATAGTACAAGCATTGCTTAGTTTGGAACTACATAGATGATTGGTGTAAGTGTCCGAAATATTTATTTATTATTTATGTTTAACCTCTACTTTAAAATAATAATTATCAATCTTATGTTATGGTAGCAATAAGAACCATAGAAATCGAGACCAATGCCAAGATCCAAGAAATTTCAGCTAAAAAATTTACAATACGCTTCATAAATATAATGAAGTGTATATATTGTAAAATTTTTGTGCAATAAAATGTACTTGATTGAAAAATAAACATCTGTGTAAACAATAACCGCAATGAAATCTATTAGGTCCTTACCTATGAAATTGGCGTTTTGTATGAAGAATTTCATTAAGACTGTTTTCTCCATAGCACAAACATTTTTGATTTTTTTTTGGGAACGGCAAATCTAAATTTAGCTAAACTTTGTGTGTATTATCGGATAACATTAAGTTAAGTATAGGCAGCGTTAATTTTTAAAAGTAACCGCTTTATAAAAGTATCAGCGAATCTAAGAAATGATTGAAAATGACATGAAAAGTGCTCTGTTCAATTGTTTTTTATTAAGTGATTTAGACCAGAAATGAAAAAAATATTTCATGTGAAACCTTGAAATAATATTCCATTTTCCAAATAAAAAACAAATTTGGATATAGCTTTGAAAATCGTAGAAATTGGTACATATGATTAACGAAGAAAAAAGCTTCAATTTCATAGGTAAAGATCCAATATTTAGGTATTATTTATAATTAGATTAAAGGCTTCTCGAGTGCAGTTGAGATATTTGATTTATGCTGTATTTAAAGAGAAATCTTAATTTACCCAATGAGGACGCCACTAGACGGAATAACCCCTATTACACTAAGCGGAAATATCTCCCTTTGATGTCCTTCCATGAACTACTACTCATTTAAATGTAATTAAAATTGTAAGACCATCCATACGAATTATGAACCTTTCGTTCTTAGTATTATGTTTCATAGGAAACCTTAATAAGACATGGTTCCATTTTCATAACCTACTCGTATCACACTAATTACATCATTAAATGAAATATGGAATTCTAAATTTAAAGGGTAGGCTTCATCATCCAAGGCTTCAAGGGACCAATGAATATAATATCTACACCGTGACTATACAGGGTGAATTTAAATCCGTGTAATTCCCATTAACTGGTGACATCACTCTTGATTACGAACAACTTTCTCCAAGGAACCATAGTCGAATTAGATAAAAAAAAAATTGTTTCCGCATGCGAAGTACACCATTCTGAAACCACCTTTAGTATGAAAATCCAACAATTTTCCGCCAAATTCGAATATGGTTCCCAGTAGAAAGTTTTATTTTATATGTCGTAAATAACGATAAATTAACGATAGAATTCATAATTTAGACAGTTAGATGACTATCATAATACGCGGTTTGCAATGGGAAGTAAACCCTGGTGGCGCTGGTGTCGTTGGAAACGGTGCGGTGACGACTTGACAGTAATATAAGGTCTGCACATCGAAAATGAGGGGAACTTTGCTACCAGCCTTCAAAGGAGTCTGAGCTCCACTGAACACATCAACGACAGTGAGTGATTCTGATTACCTACTATCACCGACGCGTGGAAGAACCCGGTGAGTCGTTAGTTAATAAGAAGTTGGTCATGGGATGTGAGCAAGGAGGACTGATACTAGGTCCGGCTGAATTCCACAGACTGCACGCGAGGGCCAATTTGTATGGCATGAGGGCGTGCATATGTTTACTTTTCACCAGTAATCATCTCGGGTTCCATGATCACAATCGAATGTGAATACGTTGTCTATTCGCCTATAGTAGCTTGCAATTATGTCGCCATTGCCCGAGCAACCCTTTACCACGCGACTGGCACCGTCCCGGTCGCTAGCAACGCCACCCGCCAATCTACGACATATATGATTAACTGGATACGCGTTTGACCACAATCTCACCTGATGGAAAATGACGATGTGGTCGAAAATGGCTTCTTCTTCATCGCGTGCTTACGCGATCTTAGTAAATGCCTATTCATTTTGCTCTTGACGATCTCAAGGTTGTAGGATTCAGGAAAGACTGACGCCGGAACGGAGTTCCATGCCTTGGCTATTATGAATGAAGAGTCGAACTGCTTAGTGAGAAAGTTCGGTATGTTAACTACATATACAGGGTGTAATCGTTAAGTGTGCACAGGCGATTATTCCGTAACTATTATAGATATCAAAAAACTTTAAACTGATATCGAAAGTACTTTACCTAATGAGTAAAATGACATTAATAACTTTTTTAAAATAAAACGAGAAATATCCAAAAAAATTATATTAAACACTCCCATACATTTTATTTCTTAGTAAGTACAAAATTTTGTACCTATTCAAAGCAGATGTTCGAAGTGACGTCCTCGTTGTGCAGTACTTCTCTATCTGGGTACTCTCTTCTGTAGGCAATAATGGCTGCCCTATTGTTACAATCATGTTTGTAGTACATTTTTAACATGTCCCTTTTTTCTCTATTGGAATATGCCATTTTTTAATTAATAAATGCAACAATCACGATTATTGACGCAAATTGAAAAAACGCAATAAATTGGCGGGAACGAGAATCCGCGATAAAGAATTTGAATTTAGAACGAACACCAAATAGTATCTTTTTTTTGTTTAAAATATATCCCGCTAGGGCCAGATGTTTGTGTGGTGATAACGGACATGTGTTCCCGAGTTATGAGTGTTTTCCATTTATATTATGTATCTATTTATAAAAAAAATGTATTTGTGTAATTTGTTGGTTGGTTGGTTGATACCAACTGGTGTCCATAATACAAACCTAGATGCTTAGTGTGGAACCAGATGGCGCTGCATGTATGTGCAAAATATTAATTTATTTATTAGCTGTTAACAAATAAAGAACTCAAAGGAAAAGAAGATCCTGGATATCTTCTAGGATCAGGCTACTTGTCAAGACAAATCAAGCTCCATCATCAGACCCTGGATACTATTTACGATCAGACCTTGTGAAGACAAATTAACTGAGCTCAAACTCAATGGGGTTGCATAGTATACTCACAGAATTCGTATGACCACCTTCCTACTCGATCATAGTACCAGCTTAATGACACTATATTCCAGAGTGATGCGGTCGCTGACATAGCACAGCTGATTAGCAGGTTGAAGTGGCAGATCCCACCTCCGCTCTCCTCCCACTGTAACTCCTGTAAGCCCGGATCAACAGTGGTACTCTGCACGGCGCCTACTGAATGTACACGGTGCCCTACGTGACTCTATTGCTACCTTGGACCCCAGACTAATTAAAGAAAGAATTTAAGGGTGGAAAGTAGGAAAGAAAGAAAGTCCCACCTCCCCCCCAGCAAATAGGAGTGTAGCTAATGTGACGCAAAAAGCCAAAGCGGCTAGCCCTATGGGGGAGAGAGTCAAGTGAAGCTCGACTCCCTAATTTAATACACCACGGACAGCGCCAGATCGCAGTGAGCGTTGATGATGGGGTAGCCAGAAGGCTACCGTAGGTAAAAGTGGCAGAAGCGCTTGAACGCTCGGAAGTTGTGGCGGTTTTGTACTAGGTCGACGTAATGTCAGTGAGGTTGAAGTGGCAGTGGGCAGGGCACATAGCTCGAAAAACTGATGGCCGGCATTAAAGTTCTCGAGTGGAGACCACGCAAGGCAAGCGCAGCGTGGGACAGACTACTTACTTAGGTTAAAAATTTTAGCTCAATTGAACACTGGGTAGTGAGTGAAATTTAACGGACATCGGGATAGGTGAAACTAAATAAAAGCTTGTCATACCTAAGTAATAAAAAAAAAACAAACAAACAACAACAAAACAAAATATTCTTTATTGTACAACAATAAGAAGCATAGCAACGATAAATAAGAAAAAATGGGAACTCAGGTCTTACATCTTTTTTACACGCTAACCCAAATGGGATGGGTGTAATGTAATCACCGGGACCTCTCTGAACGCATCATCAGAAGGTCTCATAGACTAGCCCAGTAAGGATACACTTTTAACTTCCTATAATCTTAAAGACCGTGATTTGTTTTTGCACATGGATAGAGTACCTGTTAATGATAGAATAAAAATGTTTTTTAACAAATCGGTAGCTTGCTTTAGGTATAAGCATAGGTATTTAGTAATGAAACATAGACTATTAGATTGAACGCGCAGAACAGTTCTCGGTGCTCGCTCTCCAGTCCCAAGGCTGTGTAGGATTTTGAATGCCAACAGTGACCTTATTGACATTCAAAATCAAAAAATCAAAATCAAAAATATTTTATTCAATGTAGGATACAAAAATATCACTTATTGAAAGTCAACATGCTATTTTTCTTTTTTTAACTACATCGCTTCACAAGGTGTTATGGTTAGGGAGAAGAAGCGACAAGAAACTCCGCAACAACACATCTTTTCAACTAGTCTCCATCCTTACAACAATACTACATCTTATATTACATAATTACAAAACAATAGCAATTAACATAACGACCAGCTAACACCAGACCTCCTTATCGCCTAAATAATCATCTATCCTGTAATAACCCTTCTTACACAGAGTTTCTTTAATGTGGCGTTTAAATTTCTGCTCTGTTAAACTCAATACATGTTCTGGTATTTTATTGTAAAAGCGTATGCTGTGTCCCAGAAAGGATGTGCTAACCTTGCTAAGTCTAAATTGTGGAATTTCAATTTTATTTTTGTTTCTAGTATTCAAATTATGATTATCAGAATGTTTGCGAAATAGGCATATATTTTTGCGTACATACATTATACTGTCATATATATATTGGGATGCAACAGTTAAAATACTTATTTCTTTAAACAGATCTCTTAGAGAATCACGGCAGCGTAATTTATATATTGCTCTGATTGCTCTTTTTTGTAGAACAAATATTGTTTGAATATCTGCACCTCTACCCCACAGTAGTATACCACTGTATTCACTGTAGTATTCACTGCGACACTGTGTCTAGGTTTTACAAAACTATTAGTAGTAGCCTCAATACTTAGTTAACATACCATTGTTTATGCGTTGAACATTCCCTCAACAACATACATAATATACAATACAATACAATACAAATACTCTTTATTGCGCAAAATAATTTACAATAATTTTGATGATAACAATAGAACACAATTAGGCGTTATATATTACTCTCTAGTTATTATTTTCACTACCTTATCACCGCAACTTTGCATGAAACTGCTCAACCAATCAAAGCAAAATAGAGGTAAATTTAGGTTAATAAGTTTTTGTTTTACTGTTATTTTATTTTAAAGTTTTTTGCATGGTGTGTTCACTTATAACAGGTTGTACATTTAAATATAATACCAGCTACCTTAATTATTAAGCGGACTATGTACTGGTGTAAGAACTGTTGGTGATCCTAAATATATAAAATAAAAAAAAATAAAAAAATTACCACTGTGAATTTCATTGCATCCTGTAACTATTTAAAAAAATCGATCAATAACTTCTTTACATTTATGAAAATTTTCACCCAGGGCAAATATCACGAATCAATAAACTATTTTTAGAAAATATAAAGTAGCAATTCATAATTTTTTTAGAAAATTGTTTTTTTATGCATATCGGGTTGGTACTTGACCTCAATCACACCTGATGTTAAGTGAAGATGAGGTCGAATATGGAAGCGTACTGACCCGGAAATCCCAACACATTTGGGGGACTGGCTATCTTATCTCTGACGACCGGAACACAACAATGCTATTAACATTGCTACTTGGCGGCAGATTTAGATAAGATGGTGGTAGCTAGCCAGGCGGACATTTAAAATGCCCTAACACCAAACAAACCGAGCACTTAAACATCCGCTGGGGATCGAACCCGCGACCTCCAAATCGTAAACCCAATGTTGTTTACATTGAGCCACGGCGGCGGGATGTTTTAAGAGATTCTATTTTTACTGGACTAGACATGCCCCGTCAGTTGACAGAACTATTGAGAAGAGAAAAGTCATTATAACAAAGCTGGGCTATTTATTGTCATCTAACACTGATATTACAGCTAAGCACCCTTGTAAGCCCTCCAACAGCTATTGAAACAGTCGTGGACTTAATTTAATTTAAATTATACGTATATCTCTAAATGCACCCCAAAATCAAACATTTTAGATAAACAAACACCCTTTATTATGCACCCGGTAATGGCGGCTACTGGAAGAGGCACCCTCGTACAATGGACAATCAATGGATAAATTAAACAACGGCCTGTGTTGTATACTTACTATATATATCTGCGGTGATAAATAGAGCTGGAAGAGCTACAGGAAATGGTGTCACAACTTTTTTTTTTTTTTTATATGAGAGGGCGGCAAACAACTTCTTATAAGTCTAATGTTGCTGTTATGTGATTTTAATAGCAGAATAACCGCCTCCGTGGGTCAATGTAAATAACATTGGGTTTACGATTCGGAGGTCGCAGGTTCGATCCCCAGCGGGGTACATGTTTAAGTACTCGGTTTGGTTGGTGGTAGGGCATTTTAAATGCCCGCCTGGCTAGCTGCCAAGCAGCAATGTTAATAGCATTGTTGTGTTCCGGTTGTCAGAGAGTGAGTCCCCCAAATGTGTTGGGGTTTCCGGGTCAGTACGCTTCCACCTTCGACCTCATCTTCACTTAACATCGGGTGTGATTGAGGTCAAGTACCAACCCGTTGTGCATAAAAAAAATAGTTTACCACTGTTTACTAACATAGTTATACTGTACTAACAAAGATGGACCTTATTGTCTGGAAAATAAATGATTTATTATTATTATTAACATCATTCCCATAACCACCTCAATGATACCATAATATTGTGATTAATTTGTTTAATAAAATGGGTACTACATTTATTTATCATTTTACAGTAAAGAACTTATTGAAAGATATACTAAAAAATAGACATCAGACAGATCTGAGTTACATACCTTTGCAAAATTTCAGCTTAATTGCACACCAGCCTGCGTAGCATGACATTGTTTGTCGCGCGAAATGTAGGAGTGAGAGTGGGATAGTTGTATATTTGGTCCAAGCGAATGAGCAGGATAATAATATATATAGCGATAAATAATGTTTGTAATATTATTTATCGCTTAAATTATTTATTATTTAGTTTGGCTTTAGATTTTTACCCATAGATTATTTAATTATTATTATTTAATAGTGACTTTCCACCGGATTATTTACAAGAATTGTAATAAAAAAAGAGAATCTGTAATTGGCATAACTTTGGCTTATACTTAGTCTTTGTGTAATAGTTTGTTGATTCTGAATTATTCAAAAATAAATTTCTATTTAAGTTTCTAATGTAGAACTTATTAGAACTGGATTATAAACCAAGCACAAAAGTATCGTTCCCTACATTGGGTAAGTTACAATTTAACATCTAATGTCACATCTAGTGATACTATCTCTGTGTAGTGCAATGTTCACCCCTGCTTACTTAGCGCGTGAAGATGCTCTGAGTGATCGGCTTATTTCAGCTTGGATAATTATGTGTGTAACAAAGGGAATCACGTACTCTGTTCTAGGGTTTGAGCGTCTCGGTTGAATCATCTTTGGACCCACTGGGATATACTTAGTTTTAAGATATAGTCATAGATTAACAACATTACAATATAACAGATATGACGTCGTTAATAAATAATAATAAATATCCTTGAATATATACACAGCAAAAGCGTCGGTGGCTCAGTGGTTAAAACGCGGTCTCCCAATTTGGGAAGTCCGGGTTCGATTCCCAGGCAGGCCATGTACCAATGAGTTTTTAAATTTAATTTAATTACATTTATCGACTGCTCTTAAACGGTGAAGGAAACCTGCATGCCTAAGAAATGGACATTCAAAGGCATGTGAAGTCCTCAACCCGCATTGGGCCAGCGTGGTACACTATTGCCCATACTGCCTCATTATTCGAGGGAAGGCCTATTACCCCTGCAGTGGGATGGTTACGGGCTGAGATGATGATGAATAAATATCATTAAATATATACACAGCGCCATCTAGTTCCACACTAAGCAACTAGGCCATTATTATAGATACTAAATGGTTGATACACTATACAAATACATTTTTACACATATTAATAGAAATATCCATAAAACGGGTAAACATGTCCGTATTCAACATACATACTTATGCCCCTAGCGGGATTCGAACCCGCGACCTCTTAGTGTAGCAGTCAGGGATTCTAACCACTACACCAAACAAGTCGTCATCGTTAAGGGTCTTCGCACAAAAACTTATCTCGGAGATAACCTACTGGATTATAATTTAAACTTAATTAAAATGCCATAGCCGGTTTTCAATAGACACGGGAGTATATTAGATAATATTTTTTGCGAAATATGTACCTTGTTTAAAAAATTAATCATAATATATATTATTCTTCCTTACGTTGCAGGCGACTTTTACTATTCTTCGTCATCCCGCGTTTTTGGCATTGTAAGTAGAAAGCATCGCCAATTATCCATGTGAAGTTGTAATCCGAGAACATGGCCGAAACTCTGGGTTAATGAGAAATACCAAATTAAAATATTTGTCAACTCTATGGTGCCAAAAATTTTGGGGACAAAATTCCTGGGATTGAAATTATCTATCCCAAACATATCCAATGAACACCAGGTATTACCTACCCACCCCTCAAACTCCATAGCGCTAATGGTATGGTACAAGTTGTTAGATAAGCGACAAGCGCTAGTAAATATTATAAATCTACCGCTATTATAACAACGATCGAATACTATTTCATGTTTATCCATTACAACAAGGTATTTATAGTATAGACCAGCAACAAAAATGGATCTAGCAAAGAGCCTTGTGGGACGCCCGTGTAAACTGTGAAACTTGACGCTTTTTGCCACTGGCATCAACCCTATGAACTCTGTTAAGTACTCAAGTAATAATTTAGAAGCTTAAAAGTATGACCGGTTAAATTAAAATAGCATAATTTACTGATTAAAATGTCATCTGATTGTAATCAAAGGCTTTGGAAAATTCCTATATAGAATCCCGCCCATTTTCCGAAATTCCAAAAAGATGACCCGTATCAGCGCAGCGGCCGCTGGTAAAATGGAATATCACAAACGTCATAATTCTCAGTCTACATCCACTCAGTGCTAGGTATATAGGCCTGTTCTCTATTACCCCAATATAAAACACATATAATCAAAAATTCCCAAAATTTCACAATCACACAACATCAATCTATAATAAGAAATCGGTGAAATGCGAGACTGGAGCACTGAATATTCCGTAACAATTTGTTGCTGCAAAATAGTGGTTTGTATGTACTTTCCATAAAAGTAACTTATATGGCCTATTCACCGCTTTTGTTATTCATTCTTACACTCACACCATTTCATAATTACCGTGAGGTTACACTTTTATCGGATTCTATAAAAGAAATTGCATGCAGCGGAATAAGAATCGCTATCTTCCATCCATTGAACAGTAGATTAATGAGGGTGTAACAACGACGCCGATGGCATAATTTCACGCATCGCAGACGATGCTGCCAGCTCGATAATAACTACCGTGTTTACAAAGACTTCAGCTTATGTAGTCGCTTTACTGTACATTGTCTTTTCATCAAGGGTAATGTGTCAGATCGAAGGAAACGGAGAGGAAATGGTAAAGAAACTTGCATTTTCTACAGTTGGGTAAGTCATGTTCGGATGAATAGAATCGGGGCTGGTAGCAAATAATAGTTATCAGAGCGTCAATACTGCTATTTTGTGCTTCAAAATATTGGTTTATATATACATAACGTCACGACCTTTATCATTCTATAAATAGTAGTCAGGTCAAGAAACGGTACATATTCAACCCGCAGCTTACAATGCCGCTGAAATAATTGTAATAGTAGACATTGCTTCTAAGTTTTACTTTAGTTACTAGAAGAATGAAACTATAGTTAATGTTGCAGCAAAAGACTCGAGTCTTTGAGTCTTAATTTTGTATACTCCACTTATTATTCAGGGTTCTGCAAGCTCAAAAGACACGGAGTTTCAAGTAGCGGATCGTGAGTTCTTTGAGCATGAACTCGCTGTGAAAAGAAGTGAGTCTTAAATCGATCATGAGTCATTCACAAAAACCTCTAGTTCGAAATATGATTCGTAATTCGGTGCTTAACAAAGGATTGAATCGAGGTCAGTTTTGGAAATTAGATAGATAAAAAGTTTATTTGCATATTACAGAAACACAAATAAAAATACTCCACTATACAGATTCTCCTGGATATTTAATATAATAATACATTCTTTGTTAAAGCTTTATACAACATATTATAAAAAATACAGGATCGAAGCTTCTGGCAAAATCTATATCGTGCATTTTTTCACTCGGAGGGGAGATGAGAGATCGGTGCCATGTCAGTGTTATCAGCCGTTCGGGGACATCGTAATCTGTACATAGAATACTCCCCCTTTTATTTTTCTAAGTGATTGATGTCTTACGACAGTTTGAGAGCTGCTTAGCCCGATAAGTATGAGATGTTTTTGTCTAAAAGGTGTATTATTTGTCTCTATTATAGGTATGTGCCTTTTACATCTTTTAGACAAAAACATCCTTTTGGTAAAGGTAAAGTGATGTCAATTACAGATTCACAACGTCCACGGTTTACCTCTTACTCTCTACTACTCTATACTTAATCTAGTTTTACAAAATGATGTGGATCATTGTACAACCAGCAACGTTATCCACAGGTGACTATTTCGAAGATATAGACAGTAGTACAAAATTGTTTAACTTTACACCAAAAGTTGAATATATTAAGTTTAACAATATTACCTACAGTTATTACAATAAGTATGTAAATATAGTTAGTAGCATTACAAAATAATTTACCCTAAAATATATTAATTAATGCTATATATTATATTTAGTATGCGATGCATCTACTGTTACTTGTTATATTTCTGTGAAACAAAAAATACCAAAATAATATTATACTACTTATGACAATGAAGTTTGAAACCTTAATCAAGCGCGTGGTGAAGCCATTACTACTTTATTAAAATAAATTATAACCAGATGCAGTATAATTCAAAAAAGTTAGTCAAAGATTAAGTTAAATTAGTAAGCTATATAACTTTTCCGAGTTAGATGATCCATTTCACCATTCTATCTGTAACCAAACAAAGTATATTAAAGTGGCCCCGTTTTAATATACTTTGCTGTAACAGAGAAGCTCGGTAATTTGTGCCGGGGGTAGAGGTCCCATTCAATGGTGGGTCTCGCTACTCCTTGCTGCGAGCAGGACATGGGGTTACCTGTGGTTCCGGCCTTCATTGGACCCGGGACTACTACACGTTGGGCTGCATGGACTCCATTGGTAGAGCTCGTAGTCTGGTGCGTGCTGCGGTGCGAGGTTCTAAGCAGGGGGGTGCGAGGAGTTTGTCACCTCCGTCGTACATCCGCCTGGCGAGGCAGCTAATGAAGGTGTCCAAATCTGCAGTCATATAGTTTCCGAAGTTCAAATCAATTGCGTATATTTTAAATTGAAATAAATTAATATATTAACATTAGCATCGCAATATGTTTACGAAAACTTAATGTATGTAAGAAAAATCTAGAATCGTTTAAGAAAAATAGTGATATACATAATGTTAATACCAAAAATAAACTTGCTGTTCATGTCAGCCGTTTACACAAAGTCACTAAGTCATTTAAGGGGCAATGTATACGCTTTTGTAATAAGGGTCCAGTGGACATTCAAAATTTACCTTTAAATAAATTCAAAACCATCATAAAACAGACATTATTTACCAAAGGCTATTACAAAATCTATCTGGATGATAAGCAAGCATGGACATAGAGCGCTTGGCGATATTCAGTCTAATTATACAATATAATATAATTGTAACCCAAACTTATTTAAAAGAGCAACCCTTGAGTTTCATGCTCGTTCTTCTCCGGGGAATCAGCTTTGTGAATGAGCAATAATGTCAAAAACTTTAATAATAAGATAAAATATGTGACGTTTTCAAGTGATAACTTTTTTCCTAAGAAATAAATATTTTTTGATTTGATTTGATTTGATATAGTTCCTGAGATGACACGTGTGACAGACAAAGACAAAAGTTGATTCAACCTTGACTAACCCTCCTTTCTAATCTCGAATCATTCAATAAGTATATTTACGTATAGTATGATTCATATCAAACTTAGTGTTCACGTTATTCAGGGAAGTTGTAATAAATAACATCTTTCCAAGCGTAAAATTGCTCAAGAGTTACCAAAAATGTAGTCAATTTAGTAAATATGGGCACCCCCAAAAGGACTTCCTCGACTGATCCGTCTCCACCCCACAATAAAAGTACAAGGAACGACGACAAAAGAGACAAAACCATCAATCAAATCGGAAATTTCTCATTATAATATGCATTTAATAGGGCGAGTGCACACTCGCTCGTCAAAGGGAACACGAATGACAAATGACGGCGATCGTTTATCTTCCTAACTGTCAACGGAGCCAATCAACACACGTGAAGCACCCCCTTAAATTCCGCAAACTTCCAAATACACTTTATAAACTTCCAGCGGTCAATGAAACGCAAGATCCGAGAAATTTTCCGAGCGCAAGTTTAAAATTGGCGTTCGATTGGAAACGGCCATTTGCAAATGATCTGCAAAAGTGGTTGAAGCCCCGTAACTGGTGATGCGGAGCGAAGGGTCAGAGTAAAGTGGTGAAGTAGATGAAAAGGTCGTCGCGTTACCATGACAACCGCTCGGTCGGTCAACCAATTGCTAATCGCGCTATCAATCAAGCGTTTCAAATTTGGAAATGCTATTGCTGGATAACTGTGAATATGGAACAGGGTACGCTCCTAAATACGGACGGGTTGACTTTAAACAATGCAAACATTTTCATTTCACTGTGATAGTTGGTTTATGTACCGCTGCCGAGATATTCTGCTTATGTACGTGTCGATTAGAATTAAAGGCGACAATCATTTCCAGCCTTTTAACTGCCTCCGTGGCTCAAAGAAAACAACATTGGGTTTACGATTCGGAGGCCGCGGGTTCGATCCCCAGCGGGGTGCATGTTTAAGTACTCGGTTTGGTTGGTGGTACGGTATTTTAAATGTCCGCCTGGCTAGCTACCACCATCTTATCTAAATCTGCCGCCAAACAGCATTGTTGTGTTCCGGTTGACAGAGATAAGATAGCCAGTCCCCCAAATGCGTTGTGGTTTCCGGGTCAGTACGCTTCCACCTTCGACCTCATCTTCACTTAACATCAGGTGTGATTGAGGTCATGTACCCATCCGTTGTGCATAAACAAAAAAAAATTGTTATTGTTGTTAAATAAACATGTTAAAAAACCATTTTATGAAATACTAGCTTTCCGCCCGCGGCTTCGCCTGCGTGGAATAACTATATCGCAGATATGTTTAATTTGTTTATCCCGCGGGAAATACTCACTTCACTGAGATATACAATATCCTATGTCTAATCCAACCTAATCATTATCTCTTTAAGGAGATCTCTGAGCGCTTGGTCAATGCGTCCTATGATCGGAAGGCTGGCCTGTATTTCGCGCAAAGGATTAGCCTCGCCATACAACGGGGTAACTCTGCCAGCCTTCTGGGAACGCTCCCGTTTTCGAGGGATCTAGGTCAAGTTTTTTATTTGTAAATAGTAGTTGAGTTTTATTTCTTTTAATTATGTACGTTCCTATGTTTTGAAGACTAAATTTTTACCCTAGACATCAGTTACATTTGTAAAAATCCAACCTGGATTCTGAATATATACCAAATTTCTTCCAATTCCGTTCATCCGTTTCTACGTGATTAAGCAACAAACAAACTAACATCCAAACTTTCCCATTTATAATATTAGTTAGATTAGTTAAATGACGAAATAAGCCTTATTTTGTAGAACCCCGCCAGATAATAGGATTTTCAACTCCCCATCTATACATATGGTTTCTGTAGGAGCAAATGGAAAAGATTTGTAATTTTGTATGTCGTTCAATAAATATAATCTTTTTGACTTTTTTTTTTTTTTTTTTTTATATATAAGAGAGCGGCAAACGAGCATGCGGGTCACCTGATGGAAAGTAATCACCGCCGCCCATGGACACCCGCAACACCAAAAGTGTCACAGATGCGTTGCCGGCCTTTGAGGAAGGTGTAGGCTCGTTTCTTGAAGGTTCCAATGTCGTACTCGTTGGGGAACACCGCTGAGTGTGACAAGGACTTGAGTGAGTTCCGTAGTCAAGGAACCCTTATAGTTTTACGATTGCCTTCAATTGAAAATAAACACTCGTATGAAAATGCCACTAGTGGTCACCCATCCAAGGACGCACCGCGCCCACATTACTTAACTAAGACGACCGTTTGGTGTAGTGGATAGTGACCCTATCAGCCAAACCAACGGTTGCGGGTTCGAATCCCGCGAGGGGTAAATGTTTGTGTGATGAATACGAACATTTATTCCCGAGTCTTGGATGTTTATATAAATATTTATGTATGTTTATCCGTTATCTAGTATCCATAGCACAAGCTTTGCTTAGTTTGGGACTAGATGATTGGTGTAAGTGTCCGAAATATTATTATTATTATTATTATTATTATTATTTCAAATTCTTATTTTCTCCTCCTTTGAGGGTATTACCTTATTATTATTATTATTATTATTATTTAAAATTCTTATTTTCTCCTCTTTTGAGGGTTTTGTTATTGTTATTGTTATTGTTATTGTTATTGTTATTGTTATTGTTATTGTTATTGTTATTGTTATTGTTATTGTTATTGTTATTGTTATTGTTATTGTTATTGTTATTGTTATTGTTATTGTTATTGTTATTGTTATTGTTATTGTTATTGTTATTGTTATTGTTATTGTTATTGTTATTGTTATTGTTATTGTTATTGTTATTGTTATTGTTATTGTTATTGTTATTGTTATTGTTATTGTTATTGTTATTGTTATTGTTATTGTTATTGTTATTGTTATTGTTATTGTTATTGTTATTGTTATTGTTATTGTTATTGTTATTGTTATTGTTATTGTTATTGTTATTGTTATTATTATTATTATTTCAAATTCTTATTTTCTCCTCTTTTGAGGGTATTACCTTATCATGCGGGCCGTAGCCAAGCATGATAAGGGATAACGGTTATGTTACGCGATTGTCGGTTATGGTTGCAGACGTTAAAAATTTCCTTGCAATGCGGCATGTATTTAGAATTATGGCTTTTTGCAATATTTCTATAATATGAGTTGGGATATGAAGGGTATTGAGGCTGTTACATAAGGTTTTAGGAATTACACCTGTCGTGGATAATACAATGGGAACTATATGAACTATGTGTGCTTGCCATTGGCGCCTAAGTTCTATGGCTAAATCTTGGTATTTGGCTAATTTCTCGTTAATTGTGGATTGAATGTTGTGTGTGTTTGGGATCGCTGTGTCAATCAGATATATGGTTTTATTGCTTTTATCAAAAAATGTGATATCGGGTCTATTATAATGAATTGTTCTGTCGGTTATTAGTGTTCGATCCCAGTATAGTTTGTATAGTTTATTTTCGTGTACTATGGATGGGGTGTATTTATAATATGGTACTTTTTTGTGGATGAATTTGTATTTGTGAGCTAAATGTTGGTGTATTATAGCAGTCACTTGATCGTGACGATGTTTGTAGTCTGTTTGTACTATTGCTTTACATGCACCTGTAATATGTTGGATTGTTTCCGGAGCACTATTGCAATGTCTACACGAGTCAGTCTGTTGGTTTAGTTCTTTTGTGATATGTTTTCTATAGTTTCGGGTGGCAATAACCTGATCTTGTATTGCTAACATAAAAGCTTCTGTTTCAGGAAAGAGTTCGCCCCGCTTTAACCAACAGTTTGATAGTGGTTTATCGACAAACGATTGGCCAAGATCGGCGTGGTGTCTGCCGTGCAATACTTTCTTGGCCCAATCTGATGTTTTTTGCTGTAAGCTTATAATTTTCTCACTGTGTTGAGTGTTTTTGTTTTGTAGGTTAAGGGGTGTGTACCGGTCATCTAATGCACCTATGTATTTATGTAGTGATGAGTGTTCGGCTTTAGTATGAAAGTAACGTCTGAGTGTGGTTATTTGTTTATTGTGTAGATTTTGTATATCTATTAGGCCTCTTCCTCCTTCTTGCCGCGGTATTGTGAGCCTTTGGATGCAGGATTTTGGATGATGTTTTCTATGTTTTGTTAAATTAGTATTGATAGTGCGCTGAAGCTTTTTCAGATCCGACTGTGACCAGTTTATTACGCCGAAAGAGTATGTAAGGACAGGTATTGCAAATGTGTTAATAGCTTTTATGGTATTGCGCGAGGTAAGGTAGGATGTTAAGATTATGGTTAGTCTGTGTTTAAATTTTCGAATAAGTTCTTGTTTTGTCTGCTTTTGGTGTATCTGCCTTGATTGATGAAAACCTAAATATTTGTATGTGTCTTGTTCGGTCATAGCACCTATTTGTTCTCCAGTTTGTAGCGTGTAACTATTGTTTTGGATTTTACCTCTATAAACTGAATGTATTTTACATTTGTCTATGCCAAATTGCATACATATGTCGTTAGAAAATTCTTGTGTAATGTCGGCTAACTGGAATAATTCCATCTTGTTGTCTGCGTAGAGTTTGATGTCATCAACATACATGAGGTGGGACAGTGTGTGGTAACTATTATTGTGTTTAAGTCTGAATCCAGCATTAGCTTGGTCAAGTAGTTCAGATAGTGGATTTAAGGCCAAGCAAAACCATAGTGGGCTAAGAGCATCTCCTTGAAAAATGCCTCTCTGGATACGAATCGGTTCACTGGTTAATGAGTTTCCATGCTGCCTTATAGTTAGAGTTGTCTGCCAGTTTCTCATAGTTGCTTATTATTATTATTATTATCTTCTTCTCTTTTAGAGCACCTTAAAGGGAGTGTTTCAGTAGTGTGGGCCTATCCGGCAACACACTACCCTACTATGGCAGGTTTAGGTGACGCCGAACGATTGCTGTTGTGCGGAGAATAACAGCTTTCTGCATCTTATTCCGCAGAGTCGTCGGAAGGTCCAGCTTAAGTAGACCCTCCGACAGACCCTTTGGAATAACACCAGTGCTGGAAAGAATGAGGGGCACCACCGTTACCTCCCTCTGCTGCCAGACTTGCCCAATCTCCTCGGCAAGCTGCTCGTATTTTTTCAGCTTTTCCTCGGTATACCCCTTGATGTTGTGTGTGTTGGGTATACCGATGTCTAGCAGCCACGTGGAGCTCCTGGCCCTATCCACCAGTACAACATCAGGTCGATTGTATGGCATTGGTCTGTCGGTCAGGACGGATCTATCCCAATACAACTGGTGCACGCCATTGTCAAGTACCGACTTGGGTTGGTACTGCCAGTACGGCACCTCAGTTTCGGTGAGCAGGCCGTGTTTGAGCGCCAAGGCTTGATGAACGACCTTGGCTACGTCGTTGTGGCGCTCAGTGTATTCCCTGCTTGCGAGGGCCTGGCATGCACCCGTGATGTGCTGTATTGTTTCCGTGACCTGATGGCAACGCCGGCACTTATCGTCCTCCACTTCCGCCTTAATTATGTATTTTAAGTAGTTCCTTGTGGGAACTACTTGGTCTTGGATCGCGAGCATGAACCCTTCCGTTTCAGCAAATATGTCTCCACGACTAAGCCAGCTGTTAGATGCTTCTCGATCTACATGCGGTTGGCTCAGTTCATGGGCGAAACGGCCATGGAGGGGCTTTGAGGTCCATTGATCTAATTTGGCCCTAATGTATACTGCGTCCGAATTCATTGGCGTGGTGTCTTTGAAGTGAAGGAGATCAAGTGGCGTCAATTTGTTGTCTGCGCTCACTACCGCTTGATGTAGGGGAGATGAATCCTGAGCGCAGAAATATTTTTGTAGACCTTTTATTTGGTTGGCACACAGCCTACCTATATCGGTCATGCCTCTGCCACCTTCGGCTCTCGGTAAGGTAACCCGCTCAACCGCTGACTTCGGGTGGTGAGCCCTGTGTTTGGTCAGCATCACACGGGTTGCTCTTTCGACGCTCTCAATCTCGGTCTGCGGCCACTTGACTACCCCGAAAGTATAAGTCAGGACCGGTACAGCAAAGGTACTAATTGCTTTAAAAAGATTTTTCCCATTTAGACCTGTTTTGAGTATAGCACCAAGCCGACGATGATATTCTTTGGTCACTCGAGTTCTGATATCTTTGTGATCAGCTCGAAGTGACTGAAGCAGACCAAGATATTTGTAGGTGTCACCTTCAACCATCGCGTCGATCTCCCCTTCAGAACGGAGGTTGTACCCTTCCGACGGTATGATCTTGCCTCTCTCGACGCCAAGGGTCTTGCACTTCTCAAGCCCAAATGACATTTTGATGTCATTAGAGACTGCTCAGTGCACTGGAGCAGCCCTCGGAGTTCTCTGGCATTGGTCGCGTAGATCTTAATGTCGTCCATGTATAACAGGTGGGTAAGTCTGAATTGAGTTCGACCTTTTATAAGGAATCCATATCCTGTCTGGTTTAAAAGCGAGGACAGTGGGTTAAGAGCTAGGCAAAACCAAAGAGGACTTAGGCTGTCACCTTGGAATATACCTCTGCGAATCGGGATTCGCCTAGTCTTGATGCTATTGCCAAGCGACAATTCAGTTTCCCATGACGATATTAGATGTTGTAGCAGATTGACCATTTCGGAGTTGATTTTATACAGCTCTAGTACCTTAACCAACCAGGAGTGTGGCACAGAATCAAACGCCTTGCGGTAGTCGATGTAGGCCATGTGGATATTTCGGGTTCTGTGGTATGCCTGCTCCGTTGCCACCGCATCTATGATGAGCTGTTCTTTGCATCCCTGTGACCGTTTGATACATCCCTTTTGCTCTTGCGCTAGCATTGAGTGACTTTGGAGATGCACGTAGATCTTCTCTGCAAGACATGACGTTAGCAGCTTATAAACGGTGCAGAGGCATGTGATAGGTCGGTATTTTGCGGGGTTTTCGGTATCACCATCCTTGGGAAGTAGATAAGTGACTCCAGTGGCCAGATACGGGGGAAACATTTGCGGGGTTCGAAGAAACTCCGTGAAGCACCGGGCAAGCGGTTCATGGATAGAGGTGAACTTTTTTAGCCAGTAATTATGAATACCATCAAGGCCTGTAGCTTTCCAATTTAGTGTATTGTTCGCCGACTTGGTGACTTCATCTGCCGTTATAACCACAGAATCCATTGATGGAACATCAATGACTCTTTCTTCTTCTCTCTCTATCCATGAAGCGCCCTCGTCGTGGCTAACGCTGTTTGACCAAATTCCCCGCCAGAAGTTTTCAATATCAGCCTCACGCGGTAGCTTTCCCAGATTCTCTCCCTCGTTACTCACGGGACAACTACGAAGGCGTCGGTAGAACTGCTTTTCGCTCCGCGCAAATATGCCGTTGTCTGTTTTTCTCTTAGCAGCAGCTCGATAGCGTCGCAGTCGGTTTGCCTTGAGCGCAAGCTTCTGTCGGAGGGTATCAAGTATTTCCTCTGGCGTCTTGTTAGGTGGGTCATGTCGTGTGTGCGTATTTTCTTCCCTATACAACTGCTGATAAGTCGAAGCGATTTTAGAGTTTCTGTTTCCCCTGATGTACTGGGTGAGGTGGCCGATTTGAAATCTTAATTTATCGACACCACGGGTCAGTCGAAGTTCCCAAGCTGGTTGCCGCGTTTTAGTGGCCAACTTTTTCGGGGTACTTTCAACCTTACCTCCGATTGATCGGACAACACATACAGCAGCTGCGTAGATAGCCGTGTGGATGGTCTCAAAGGTCTGATCAGCTCGATAAAGGTATTCAGGCAATATGACTGTATTTACTGCCTGTACTGCCACGGCCATTTTACGGGATGTATTTTGGCGTGGTATACGAAGACGCTGCAGAGGATCAGTTCCCATAAATTCAGCTATGGCTGTTGCAAACTCAGTCCGTAGGTTTTGCATGTAAATTTTGTCAAAGTTATGGTTTTCCGTATGATGGAGTGTCGGGTTTGTTTCAAGCTCTGGAGTGCTATTGGAGCTGTCTGGGTTTGCCATAATTGGATTGTCTGGTTCGGGGGATTGCGTTTCTGTTTCAACAACGCTAGAAGTTTCGAGATCACTGCCAGGTCGGAAGCTGGCTGCTACTTCGGCTTTTATTTGCTCCAACCTCACCGCTGTGATCTTTTTGGAGACCAGAATGACTCGTTTTTGGTCAACGATTCTTTGTTCTGTTATTATTATTATTATTATTATTATTATTATTATTATTATTATTATTATTATTATTATTATTATTATTATTGTGTACTCTGTGTACCTACAAAATAAAGCATTTATGACTTTGATAAAAACTACCACTTTTTATTATAAATAATCTTGAACTCTGGAAAAGAATCGCCATCAAAGCTATTTAGGTGTTATTTCACCCTTCACGAGTGCAAGTCAGAGCGATATCTTTAATTTAAAAAATAATAACTATTAGATCAATTTCGTTGTCAAGATACCTTATTAGCGCGATAAAGTTAGCTGATGCACTTTATTGTACGTCTACCTAACGTTAAGTAAACACGAGGGCAATGGCTGAAACGCGCTCGGCCGGAATCCCTAACTTATTTATGGTGACTGGCTATCCCAACCCAAACAGCCAGAACACAATTAATAATAGTATCAACATTGCTGCTTTGCACATAGATAGTGATAGCTAGCTTGGTGACATTAAAAATGCCCTGCCACCGAGTATTAAACATGTATTCCGCTGGGAATCGAACCTGCGACGTAAAACCCTATGTTATTTACATGGAGCCATGGAGGTGGCTACAAGTTTCAACGTCGTGTAGTTATCAATAGTTTTTTTTTATAGAACAGTTGGTTTTTTCTTTGAGCTAAGACTGGCAACTAATGTAGAGGTCCTAGACCAGCTCAAACGATTAAGTTTTAACAGTCTCTTAAATAAAGACATAAAGAAAAAGTGTTTTTTTGCTAACAAATACAGGAAATTTAGTATGTACAATTATGCATATTTAAATGTGTTTTTGTGGCAAAGGGATTGAACGTCAGTACTTGCTGCCAATATGTAGTGTAGTGGTGGACCGTCGGTGCCTCAGCGGTTAAGACGCGGTCCGGGTTTGATTCTCACGCATGCCATGTACCAATGAGTTTTTAAATTTAATTTAGTGACTTATGTGCTCTTAAACGGTGAAGGAACATCGGGAGGAAACCGGCATGCCTGAGAAAAAAAATTTAAAGGCCAGTGGAGTCCCCAACCCGCATTGGCCAGCGTGGCCTACTATGGCCCATACTCCCTCATTATACGAGAGAAGGCCTATATCCCTGCAGTGGGATGTTTACGGGCTGAGACGACGACGATGTAGTACTTGACGATGGCACTTAACAGCGCTGGTTTTCAACGCAATCCCTCTTTAAATATCATTCTATCACTTTCATATAAATAGTTAAAGTAATCATCATATTCAGTTCACTTCTTGAAGTTTAAAACGTTTGAGTATTCGAGTCTATTCCGAGCTATTATGAGTTAGTCATTCTGCGTGGCTTCATAGCCAACCATGCCCATTCTGCAGAGCATGCAGAAAGAAAGGGATAAATGTAACACTTTCTATGTGACAGCGATGCCATGACCGTAAGGTGTATGCGTCATCTCCTGATCACTAGATTTGGTATACCCCTTAAGGGTAACTTAGTAATCACGGGGAGTACATACTTTTTTCTCTATCCTGTGTCATAAAAGTTATATGAACTCTTCAAGTTAGCAGTTATGGAGAGCGCGAAAGTAGGAGAAACGCAAAAAAAGATCCTAATTGGGTCGAAGTGACTTGAAGTTTATCTGATAAATGAAGCCCTAAAAATAGATCCTCATAAAACATTGTACATATAGAAGAATTTTACCAAATTGGCTCCAATACCGAGCTATTTAGCTCACCCCTCCTTTAATCTGACGTCATAGCTTGCATTTCTAAATTACCATTTTTATACCTTTGCTTCTGCCTTCCATAAAAAGAAATATATTGTCCCCTCTCCCTTATAATTGGGGCTACAGGATCTCAATATGAATAATAATACCCACCGTTCTGGTGTCTCAGTCCTTTTCCTTCCCTTCTGGGGCGAAGCGAGCTGTGAATACGAATGGCCCAATTAATTGTGGTGAACAAGCGTCGATGGACTCGGAAAAAAAACAAATATTAATGAATTCTCTGAAGAAAGTAAAGAAAACGGAGGCCCGGGAAGGTTCGAACACATCTTTATGCAAATTGTGTAGGTTTTAATTGTGTTTTAATTGCCCTCTATCGGTGAACTATGACAATTTAGACTTTCTGCCTGCCGCGAATCGTCCATACACTTTTAATTTCCTATAAACTTAAAGGCCGTAATTTTTTGCACATGGATAAAGTACCTGCCAGTGATTAAATAATTTTTTTTTTAATAAATCGGTAGCTTGCGTTAGATATTGTATAGGCATTTAGTAATAGAACTAGCTTTCCTCCCGCGACTTCGTCCGCGTGGAAGATTTTATCAAAATACAAACAACAAACTTTCATCCCCTATTTTATCTCCTTGGGGGTAGAATTTATCAAAATCCTTTCTTAGCGGATGCCTACGTCATAACATCTACCTGCATGCCAAATTTCAGCCCGATCCGTCCAGTGGTTTGGGCTGGGCGTTAATAGATCACTATGTCAGTCACCTTTGAGTTATATATATTTAGATTAGATGTAGAGATTAAAATTACCACTGTGAGAATAACTTCTTTATATTTATGAAAAATTTCACCGAGGGAAAATATCACGACACAATAAACTATTTTAAGAAAACATAAAGTAGCCATTCATCATCATCATCATATCAGCCGAAAGATGTCCACTGCTGGACTAAGGCCTCCCCCAAAGATCTCCACAACGATCGGCCCTGCGCTGCCCGCATCCAGCGGCTTCCCGCGATCTTTACCAAATCGTCTGCCCACGCTGCGTCTTCCGATGCGTAGTCGCCGCTCGAGAACCTTTCTGCTCCAACGTCCGTCGATCCTACGAGCAATGTGCCCCGCCCACTGCCACTTAAGTTTGGCAATTCTTCGGGCTACGTCGGTCACTTTGGTCCTTCCAACGGATATCCTCATTTCTGATTTGATTCAGCAGGGAGACTACGAACACAGCTCGGAAAATTATGTATTAGATAGAGAAGTTCTGAGGTGTTTCAGTATTCAAGATTGGATTATGGAAGATTTATGGCTCAAGAACAACAGCTGTAAGTATTTTGCCTATGATAGTGAGGATCTGGAAGCCTATGTTGGAAAGTGGAAAATTAAATCCTTGTTTTAAGAAAATTACTAAAATCATTAAATACTCACAACAGCAGCCCACAGTAGGTTTCACCCTCGAACTTGGCAAGAAATTCCTCCTCTTTTACCCGCATTAATACAATATTAGGAGCCGTGGAAATAATTCTCTTGAGGCTTCATCCAAGACGTAATCAACTGAAGTGGCAATGAATACAGCAAATAAATTCACAAAACATTAAACTTACAAGTTACTGCTAAGGCTTTTTATGGTCTATCATAAAGACATTAACAGTGGGCCGATTCCCATCGCTAGGAGTGTTAAAAGGAGGAAATTTTCAAATATGTTTCTTACTTTACGTATTTCATGCAATAAACTCTTGCGAAATAGCATCCTCAAGACGTGATGGCAAATGTATAGAAGGTACCGTGTTCATTGCGATTGTAAAATGGATATGGCATCGTAAAGTATCGTAATCGATATTTGCAGCCCAGGTTATTCCTTTGGAGAATCTATTCAATATTTATGATCAGCTTCTCACACCTGATATTAAGTGAAGATGAGGTCGAAGGTGGAGCGCCGTTTGTCAACCCAGTTTGTTTGTTCGTTCGTTAGTTTGTAAACGCTTTATTGCACAAAGAAACACACACATAATACATTAAATCAAAATAGTGTACAAAGGCGGGCTTATCCCATGAGGGATCTCTTCCTTCGACCCAAATTTGCTTTAGACAATTTTGATGGGACGTACAGAAGAATATTTGCTCATACTTACACTATATGTATATAAAGTGGAAAATAAATATAGGTATATGTATAGACATGTGACTTACCAGTGGCGCATCTTATCTTAAACTGCCAAATTAAATCTTGGGTTATTAATTCCGTTGTTTGCTTTCATTGAATTTTCTTGAGGAATACAAAATATCATTCTTCAAGTTCAAGGTCAGAAAATTTCGAAAAAATTTTTTTCTCGAAAAATATTTACTATTAACCATTTACCGCATCCATAATACCAGCCATCATCCCAACCATCATCATTACACCACATCGATGTAACGTCTGTTGCTCCGAGCCCATTATACGAGGATCAAATGGGCTATTCTGACGCGGGCCGCACGACAACGTTAAGCAAAATTTTATTTTGACATTACCAATAAAACTTTTCAGAATCGACCCTCTGTATTTCACCGACATTACAACATTTCTTATTAAATGAAATGTGGCTAGCTTGAGGTTTATTATTTTCATTTTATGTGCGGCGTGCTGAAAGTTTGTCGAATTGGTAATTTACTCTTCTAATTTTTCTATTTCTAATTTTGTTTACAATTCGAAACACATTTTTTTCTTTTTTCTTTATGCACGACGGGTTCATACTTGACCTCATTCACACCTGATGTTAAGTGAAGATGAGGTCGAAGGTGGAAGCATACTGACCCGGAAACCCCAACACATTTGGGGAACTGGCTATCTTATCTTAGCCAGGCGGACATTTAAAATGCCCTACCACCAACCAAACCGAGTACTTAAACATGTACCCCGCTGGGGATCGTACCCGCGACCTCCGAATCGTAAACCCAATGTTGTTTACATTGAGCCACGGAGGCGGTTAATTTCCTTTTCCTTTTTTTTTTGATCATGAACATTCTCTCCTTTAGATCACAGCTTGGTCGTGCATATAGATCGTACCGTTGTATATTACACGCATATAAAATGTCAACTCTGGCCTCGCGGCGCAAATGTAGTGATTTTAATGAATTAAGCTTGACATTGTAATTTTTAATTGTGAATGGTATAAGATTTAAAATGTATAAGTAGATTTTAATATTTGCACGTCTGCAAGCAGACTGGATACACCGAACTCTAATTTTATTAAAAACTTATATAACTGTATTCATGCAAATAAATTATTGATTGATTGATTGATTAATGTTTTTTATACAAGCTCATTAATTCACACATCGACTCGTCCTCTCTGTTGTCATTATTAAACTTTAAAATCCTCTATAGATTCCGTAAACCGTTTCCCAGACTGTTTATCCTTCATGTGTAAAGAAATAAATACTTCTTTTTTTTAAATCCCGTAGTCAGAATGTGCCCCTTGTACAATGAAACTGTGGCTGAGTGTTCTTCCTTCTTCATTTTTGTACATAATTTACGTACGTTTCGAAGACAAACAAAGCTGATATTTTGTAATTAAGTTTGGCTAAGTTAATTTTGTGACTCAACTTTAGAACGAGTAATTACTTCTTCCTTACTTCATCACCGATAATGAATGTTTGATAGATTGATTGTTACACTGCTAGCATGATATTAATATTTCATTCTGTGCATACATACCCAGACTTATAGTCTAGTTTTATAAGTTCTATGTATACCTATTCGTCCTTGTTATACGATTATTATCGTACTGTAACTTGTTCTATATGCCAAATAAAATAAAAATTAAATTAAATTCTTTCCCCCTTATTCATATAAATTTACAAAATCAAAATCAAAATCAATCAAAATCAAAAAATGCTTTATTTTGTAGGTACACAGGGTACACTTAAAATAGTCAGATTTTACATTTTTAAAGCTACTGCTTGTTCAAAAGGCAATTTTCCCCTGAGAAGAACAAGCAAGAAACTCGAGAGGTCGCTCTTTTTTAAAAAAAGGTTTTTATATTACAAAATTATTATTTTATATTATAATATTTCATTATTAATTGTGAAATAGCCTGGTTATGCGAACGGGCTGGTTATGTCCATGATTGTTTATCATCTAAATAATCTGATATTTTATAATGTGCTTTCTTAATAAGTTTCTGTTTTATAGTATCTTTAAATTTATTGAAAGGAAGATTTTGTATATCAACAGGAACTTTATTGAAAAAGCGTAATACATAACCCTTTGAATGAATTACTGACTTTGTGGAGGCGACTTATGTGACCTGCAAGTTTATCTTTACGCTTTATAAGCCTGTTTTAGTTAAACTATGTTTTGTCACTTTCTTTCATTACCCCATTTCCTTATGAACGACAGAGACAAAACACACTTTAACTAAAACAAGCTTATAAAGGTTTTGTAAATTTTTATGAATAAGACGGTCTGGCTGTGGATCACATTTTATATTCTGTGAATGTTATTGGTTTTCCATGTATCGTCACTTAATAAAATTAGTATTAGATTTATGTTGAGCAGTTCAAATTCAGTCCGAGAGTCGGTGGCTCAGCGGTTAAGACGCGGTCTCCCAATTTAGGAGGTCTAGGTTCGATTCCCAGGCAGACCATGGACCAATGAGTTTTTTTATTTAATTTAATGACTTATGTGCATTCATCCGACTACTCTTAAACGGTGAAGGAAAACATCGTGAGGAAACCTGCATGCCTGAGAAATAGAAATCAAAGGCATGTGAAGTCCCCAACTCGCATTGGACCAGCATGGTGGACTATGGCCCATGACATCTCAAATCATGACAAATGACATCATCATCGTAATCAGTCCGTAAACATCCCACTGCAGGGATATAGATCTTCCCTCATATTGTGGGAGTATGGGCCATAGTCCACTGCGGACGCCACGCGGCGGCACTTCGGTTGTTGGTGACTTCACATCACTTCGAGTTTTTTTATATCTCAGGCATGTAGGTTTCTTCACAATGTTTTCCCCGTTTAAGAGAAGTAGGATAAATGCACGTAAGTAATTAAATAGAACTTAAAAACTAATTGGTACATGGCCTGCCTGGGGGTTGAACCTGGACCTCTCAAATTGAGAGACTTTGTCTCCTCCACTGAGCCATTGACGCTCTTTACTATGATGACAGTTGACATAGTTATTACAATCCAAAAACTTTCAGCATGACCTAAGCATTCCTTTGATAAATAAATAGGAAAAATTGGATCCATTTCCATTCATGTGGGTGTCAATGTGGGTGTTACATACAAGAGACCTTGTTCAGATGTAAGCATCAAATCTTAGAAAGAAAAATAATCCTTGTGAGAGCTACTAATTTAGCCGCTCCTTGCGGAGAAGATCCAAAATCGCACGTAAAGATATCAGGGATTAGGTTGAAATTAGTGCGAGATCTGTGGTGCCTGTAACGTGATCTGCGCCCTGCTGAAAACGTGAAACACTGATAAAAATAAACACATATATAATTTGAACGAAAATGAAAGATATCGCGTAACAAACCTACATAAAAATCGAATTGGTAACCTCCTCCTTGAAGTTGGTTAAAAGGGAGCAGCGATGAATCATGGTCCCCTTTTATGCCTACCGTAGCTGACACAAAGCTATTATCGATATTTTTGTATTTCTGACCACGGGACAGATCGGCGCACCACTATCAACAGAGTCTGGTCCCTAAACGTAATCTTTGGGCGTATGTTTATCGGTTTGTATCCAATTAAATGAAACTATGAACCCCACAACAGAAACCGTCCATTTGAACCCCGAACAACTATAAAAATATGTTATGAATTATGATTAGTCTTCCATGTCCATACTCTTAGCCAATCATCGAAACGGACCATGGGCAAAATCCTTTGGAAGCAATTGAAGTGTAAATAAAAGTTAAATCTAAACTAAAGGACGATAACGTCGACTTCCCGTTTGAGGCATAGACCCTAACAACTGGCCTCGTTGCCTTGCTGGAGAGCTGAACTGAGACGTTGAGCGAGGCTCGCGCCAGCCGGAAGCTCACATGCGGCCAGAACCTATCTGGTTGAGAGATCCTGAAAAGAATATTCTAAATAAATTAAATTTTTATTGAAGAGTTATCACAATCGAAATATTTTAGTTCTTTAACAAAGATTTTACATTAAAAATATTTGGGTTGAAATCACCTAGTAAGTACTTAAGTATCTGCATAAGGTGTTTTCGATCTCCCATATAAATTACAGGCTTTGTAAAGAAAAATAACCAAAAAAATATCACTAATATTAATAATACACTATAAAATTTATCATGTATATGTAATATATAAGTACTCGGTTTGGTTGGTGGTAGGGCATTCTAAATGTCCGCCTGTCTAGCTACCACTATCTTATCTAAATCTGCCGCCAACCAGCAATGTTAATAGTATTGTTGTGTTCCGGTTGTCAGAGATAAGATAGCCAGTCCCCCAAATGTGTTGGGGTTTCCGGGCCAGTACGCTTCCACCTTCGACCTCCTCTTCACTTAACATCAGGTGTGATTGAGGTCAAGTACCAACACGTTGTGCATAAAAAAAATGAGAATTAAGCAAAACTTGAATTATCTTTGCGATCATTTTCTGTCTCCTCGAAGAACTTCTTCTAATTGCTTTAAAATTTTAATAGTTTAAAGCTAAGGAATAGGCGTAGTTTAGTTTAATGATCTCGCTCTCTTAAATTTAAGAGCTATGCTCTTGTCGATGGAATCATTTCCACACTTTTCTATATACCGCCTTTTCTTTGATTTCCTATTACGACATGCATGGTTGCATGTTCTTTTTGGCCTACCTCAACTAAAATGTTTTGACCCATGAGGCTAAGTGAAAATGAAGACAAAGGTGAAATCGCGCTCACTCGGAATCCTCAACTCATTTGGGAGACTGGGAATCTTATTTCAAACAGCCGGAATATAATGACATTGCTGCTTGGCGACAGACTTAGATAAGATGGAGGTTGCTGGCCAGGTGAACTGAAAATACTCTACCACGAATCAAACCCAAACGGCATTTAACCCGCTCGGAATCGAAACCGCGACCTATATTTTGTAAACTAAATGTTGTTAACATTGAGTTGGGAGGCAGGCGTTTAAATCCATAACGGATATTAACTAGCTTGGAGCAATTTCTGGCATTATACTAACTTAATGGCGGATATGTTTCATTTGTTTATCCCGCGGGAACTACTCATTTTATCGAGATAAAAAATTTCCTATATTTTAATCCGGGGTATGTTCTACCTATATACCAAATTTTATCTGAATCCGTTCATCCGTTTGAGTAACAAACAAGCAAACAAATAAACCAATGAACATCCAAATTTTCGCAATTATATTAGTTAGATCATAAATATGAAATACCTACGTCCAAAATGGGCTACGAAGTTATTCGAGCAAAATCTAGTTCATCACTGGCTCACCAAAATCAATGGTCTTGTTCTGTCTTTATTGAAATATGTAGCAGTTCCGTATGTGCCTGACTCTAGGTACACAGTATCTCCATTAGGCTGTGTGGAAACCGTAGTGTCCACTTTAGGTATGACCCGCAAACCAAGTAACAAATTAGGTCCGACAGCGAACCTGCAAGCTATGTATTGGGTCTTTACCTATGAAATTGGAGTTTTTTTTCTTCGTTAATCATAAGAACCAATTCCTGCGATTTTCAAAGCTATATCCAAACTTGTTTTTTAATTGGAAACTGGAATATTATTTCAAGGTTTCACGTGAAATATTTTTTAATTTCTGGGCTAAATCACATAATAATAAAAATTTGAACAGAGCTCCTTCATGTGCTTCCCATAATCATTTCTTAGATTCGCTGAACTTTTATAAAGCGGTTACTTTTATAAATTAACGCTGCCTATACTTAAATCAATGTTATCCGATAATACACACAAAGTTTAGCTAAATTTGGATTTGCCGTTCCCAAAAAAAATCAATAATGTTTGTATGGAGAAAACAGTCTTAATGAAACTCTTCATACAAAACGCCAATTTCATAGGTAAGGACCTAATATATACTTGGACATAGAAAGAGCGATGAAAGATTATCTGTTTTTAACTCCCGACTTTAAAAAATGGGGTGTTATAAGCACAGATCGGAGTACCGATAGCTATAGATCGATTTTTTAAATTTATTGAATTTAATCAAAATTTTTATGTGATACATCTTTTTAAACTAAGTTTATACTTAGTTTTTATAAATGAAAAAAAAAAAATGCATTGCACTATTAAGTGACAATGCAGCATTTTTCATTATTTTCTGAATTGTGTCTGTTGATCTGTCCCGGAACGTGTTAAATATTTAAAAATACAGTTAATTATGCAAAATGTTAGCCGTACGATTTTTTTTGTATTTGTTAGCAATAAATACTTTTCCTTCATTCTTCTCTTTCTTTATTTAAAAACCAAAAAACCCGACAGCATTTTTTGCATTTTGCAGGCGTCATGTTGGATTTTATCATAAAATGTATCCTATGACACTTTGTGGATCAAGACGTGTCGAACGGAAGATTGCACTTCAAAATCTGTACAGCTGTTTAGGCTACAGGAGGTAACATAGAAATCTGCAAACACTCGAAAAACATTACCCTCCTTTTCTTGGGGCCGTCGGGTAAAAAGAACTTAAGTCGCATAAAAATTTTAATTAACTCATATCTTTACCACATAATAAATACGGTTGAATTTAGCTTAATATTTCTTAATAATTCCAAATCAATATTCTCCTTTAAAACCGACTTATAGACATATTTATTAAAATTACAAAGAACTCCGCTTTAAACAGTCGTTCTAATACATGAGACTGTGTACAATAATTTTATATTACCTATAAATAATAAATAAATAAATGTCTTTGCACAAACACACAGCGCTATCTAGGTCCATAGTAAGCATCTAAGCTTGTGTTATGGATACCAGATGGTTGATAAACTACACAAATACATTTTTTTTGTAAATAAATTCATGTATAAATGAATAACATCCATAACTCGGGAACACATGTCTGTATTCAACATACAAACATATGCCCCTAGCGGGATTCGAACCCGCGACCATTTGGTATAGTAGCAGAGATTCTAACCACTACACCAAACAGGTCGTCAAAAACTATAATTTTTTAATGGTCTTATAGTTTTAAGCTGACTGGGTACCAACTATTTATTATTTCTATTTTATATATACATATTTGCGTCATTGCTTAGCTACGGTTTCACACACTGCAGGTGCCACGGAAGATCAGCGCTGCAAGAGCGACCGCTACTGTGGCTTATGCTGAGTGGTAACGTTTTTTAATAACCCATGTTCCTGTGTTTAGTTACCACCTATAGTATTAACTTTTACTATTAATGTTATCAAAATAAATAAATTTCTTTCTTTCTTATAAGCAAAATTTATCTACCAACTCCGGTCTGGGGTCATAAGATTGTCTTTGTTTCTCCGTTGGAGTTCTCAGACTAGAGGCTACCTGACAGTTGGTGTTGTAAGCCCCTGCAGTTACTGACGTGGCGTGTATTTTCAGTGCATTTTATGACCCGTGGGTGGAAGGCCACTCACCTCGCGCGACCCACCCCGAGTCCACTCTTTTCACCATCTCCACGCAGGACACCTAACCTCCAAAAGGTAAGCGTTGAAATTATCCTGTAGAGACCCCCTTAAGCCTCACGCCACGTGGACGCCCATTTTTACATAATTCAACTCTAATATGCCAATACAGAGAAACAGCTGAGTTGTGCCTATTAATTAACTACCATGCCCTAGTAAAATTCCCCAGTTCTCTATATATTTTGTAGTAAAACTTGATAATAATTAAATTCCCCGCTACTGCCTTACTGCGGTAGCATAACACTTTGCCATAATATAGTTTATCACACAATTTAGTCATCTGTCAAAATGAGCGACATAACAGTCGTACAGCAGCATTTTGACAGATGCACGCGATATAACGTGTGTTAAACTATTTGTGTGGGGTCACGGGTATATAGTCCACGGACATGGGTTAACGACTGCCTTCAATTGAAAATAAACACTCGTATGAAAATGCCACTAGTGGTCAGTTTAATCGCCTCCGTGGCTCAATGAAAACAACATTGGATTTACGTTTCGGAGGTCGCGGGTTCTTTCCCTAGCGGGGTACATATTTAGTACTGGGTTTGGTTGATGGTAGGGCATATTAAATGTCCGCCTAGCTAGCTACCATCATCTTATCTAAATCTGCCGCCAAACAGCAATGTTAATAGCATTGTTGTGGTCCGGTTGTCAGAGATAAGATAGCCAGTCTACCAAATAAGATGGGGTTTCTGGGTCTGTACGTTATCACCTTTCGGCCTTAGCTTCACTTAACATCAGGTGTGATTGGGGTCAAGTGCGAACCCGTTGTGGATAAAAAAAAATCATACAATTTATTGCGGTCATCTGTCAAAATGAGCGACATAACAGTCGTACAGCAGCATTTTGACAGATGCACGCGATATAACGTGTGTTAAACTATATTGTGTATGGTCAAGTTTGCTGTAGTCCACGGACATGGTTCAACGATTGCCTTCAATTGAAAATAAACACTCGTATGAAAATGCCACTAGTGGTCACCCATCCAAAGACGCACCGCGCCCACATTACTTAACTAAGACGACCGATTGGTGTAGTGGATAGTGACCCTATCAGCGAAACCAACTGTTGCGGGTTTGAATCCCGCGAGGGGTAAATGTTTGTGTGATGAACACGAACATTTATTCCCAAGTCTTGGATGTTTATATAAATATTTATGTATGTTTATCCGTTATCTAGTCTCCATAGCACAAGCTTTGCTTAGTTTGAGACTAGATAATTGGTGTAAGTGTTCGAAATATTTATATTTATTTAACTTCGCTAATCTCATACGATCGAATCTACTCCACGAGTGCTTCTTGTTATAATTACGAGTACTTAATTATCATAACACTAAATACCACAACGGTTGACTATATAGCATAACCCGAACAGAGTCCATTAGTAAAATATTTACGTTCTGCGGGAGTAGAGGTGAAATTTTGCAGACATTCTGTAACAGTATTGTAACGGACGCCTTACTATCCAAAGGCATTACCTACCAAAATGGCCCTAGGAGACGCCTTGCCTGTTTTCCGTGGCGAGCACGCAATATGTCATACACGATGTTCAAAGTGGGGTACTCTGTATTAAACGAAAATGTAAATCTGTATTATCCATAGTAGAATAGAATTCGCATCACATCGCATCATAGTGTTATGTTATTGTTGATAAGCTCCATATACTACAACAACACATTTATGTCGGTTGTTGGTTTGTGATATTAGGTCCTTACCTATGAAATTGGCGTTTTGTATGAAGAATTTCATTGAGACAGTTTTCTCCATACAAACATTTTTGATTTTTTTTTTTGGGAACGGCAAATCCAAATTTAGCTAAACTTTGTGTGTAGTTAAGTATAGGCAGCGTTAATTTTTAAAAGTAACCGCTTTATAAAAGTTTCAGCGAATCTAAGACATGATTGTGGTAAGCGCATGAAAAGAGCTATGTTCAAATTTTTTTTATTATGTGATTTAGCCCAGAAATTAAAAAATATTTTATGTGAAACCTTTAAATAATATTCTATTTTCCAAATACAAAACAAATTTGTATATGCTTTGAAAATCGGAGGAATTGGTATATATGATTAACGAAGAAAAAAAACTCCAATTTTATAGGTAAAGACCCAATATTTGTATTTTAATAATTATTATTATATATAATAATAAATAGTTTGCGAATTATTTATTATTTTGTTCTGTGAGATGGACGTCCGACAGAAGAGTGGATGCCGGAAATCAGGTGAATGGAGCATTGAATACCTTTATGATGAGTCAGAATGTGTCCAATAAAGCTTGTCTGGCTATTCATATTCATGGCGAGGTGCTGGCTCCAACACTGATTTATAGGAGTGATTACTGGGTATAGCAGAAGCAGAATGAAAGTAGAATTAATGCAGTGGTAATGTGATCATAAATCATATAATCATAATATAAATAGTGTACATTGGGAGTTAAGCAGTGTGAAGGAAGAAGTAGTAACATAGATAAATAAATAAATAAATATCCTTAGACATACACACAGCGCCATCTAGTTCCACAGTAAGCAACTATAGGCTAGTGTTGTGGATACCAGATGGTTGATATACTACATAAATAAATATTTTTTTTGTAAATAAATATTTATTATAAATGAAAACATCCATAACTCGGGTACACATGTCCGTATACATCACACAAACATATGCCCCTAGCGGGATTCGAACCCGCAACCTTTTGGTATAGTGGTCAGAGTTGCTAATCACTACACCAAACAGGTCGTCAAAGATTGAACGTACGAATGAATTAAATTGAATATACGAAGCTAATGTGGATGATAGTGTTGGTAGGAGAGGACCACGGCGATCGTACCATGACCAAATCGGGGGACTCTTAAAGAAAAACCGCCTCCGTGGCTCAATGTAAACAACATTGGGTATACGATTCGGAGGTCGCGGGTTCGATCCCGATGTTTAAATACTTGGTTTGGTTGGTGGTAGGGCATATTAAATATCCTACCACCATTTTGTCTAACCTGCCGCCAAACAGCAATGTTAATAGCATTGTTGTGTCCCGGTTGTCAGAGATAAGATAGCCAGTCCCCCAAATAAGATGGGGTTTCCGGGTCAGTACGCTACCACCTTCAACCTCATCTTCACTTAACATCAGGTGTGATTGAGGTCAAGTACGAAACCGTCGTGCATAAAAAACAAAGTACTAAACATACATACCCTATTTTATTTAAATTTAGCCACGGAGACGGTTAAATATAATTGAGCATAATAATCATTGAATCTTGAAGGCCGGCAACGCATCTGTGACACTTTTGGTGTTGCGGGTGTCCATGGGCAGCGGTGTTTACTTTCCATCAGGTGACCCGCATGCCGTTTGCCGCTCTCTCATATAAAAAAAAAAAAATTCTCGGTTTTCTGAACTTACTATTCGTAGTTATGTAATATATGTTAGTCCCCTATTGCGAACAGCACCATCTTCGTTTACTCGTGAATATTGTACAATATTGCACTCACCACTCAAGGTAGCCTTGTACATTATTTAAAAAAATTCAACAACGCCTTCATGTACTTCCCATAAAGTAAAATAGAAAGATTTTTAAAAGACCCTTTCATAAGGTTATAATGGATGAAATATATTTCTTTATCTTAGAGGCATTAAGTCTAATATGTATATTGACAGGGTTTCAGGAGAGCTGAGAGAGAAATAAAATTGTCAAATAAATCGGCTCATAATCTTTTATTTTATAACCTTAACAAAAGTCTTTTTTTTAAAATTTCAGCACAGAAAATTTATCTTTTAGATTTTATGTCAAACATTTCAAATTATTCTAGATAAGTATCACAAAAAAAAAATTAATCAATTCTGAGAATGGTGTCGATTCGGATGTACACCAACTAAACTAAACTAAAACCAGTTTTGGAGTGGTGCCGTCGCATCGTAGTGTTCCAGGGAGAAAGAGACAGTACTACTTTAAAACTGGTTTTAGTTTAGTTTAGTTGGTGTACATCCGAATCGACACCATTGTATCTTTACATAGAAGCGGATATTATAATAATTATTACAGGCATAAGGTCTCACGTTATTATTCGACTTTATGATTAATATTTCTAGCATAAATTAAATTCTTTAATGATATTGGACATGATCTGACAGATAATGAACATTCAGAATAAACATTAAATATTACAATGCTGTTTAATAATACAATGAAATTATAAATGCTGTTTTATTTCACATATTAAAAACATATTATTGTCGGCAGTATTCATAAATATAGTACCGTCCGGAGTTTAATTTTTGACGATCGACTGGTGTAGTGGATAGTGACCCTGTGAGCGAAACCAACGGTTGCGGGTTCGAATCTCGCGAGGGGTAAATGTTTGTATTTTCCCGAGTCATGGATGTTTTTATAAATATTTATGTATAATTATCCGTTATCTAGTATCCATAGTACAAGCTTTGCTTAGTTTGGGACTAAGATGATTGGTGTAAGTGCCCCAAATATTTATAAAAAAAAAATCATTTACACTGGCAGAATAATAATAACAATATTGGGTGCTTGTTTTGATCGTTAAAATGTTCGCATTAACTTTTAACCTAACTCCGCTAGGATGAAGTCGCGATATACAGCAAGTTCAAAATATAAACGTAATTCCGATATTATGTAAGCTCTTATCTTAAGTCTCACCGTCCACAATAAAATCTTTTGGACGTTAGGTTTTAAAAGAAATCACTATATAAAGTTTAAATAAATTGTGTGTAGTGTGAAAATGCTTTATGTAAGATTTTGGCGGCTTCTTGTGGGAACCCGTAAGCTTTGTTACGCACTTTAATTTACATTTCCCTTCACTTGTACACCCTCACTGACTCTTGCTACACAATATTTTGCCATTATTGAGCTTCAAAACGCAGAATGCACAAATTATAAGAAACAAAAACAAAAATGTAACATACCCATTACCCGCCAAAAAGGACGTTGGTTTTTAAGTCCTGAAATGTCACTTCAACAGTGATATCAGAGTTTACTGTCGATAAAAATCGAATCAGGTCGGCGACCATTTTTTCGGTAGAAAGAAGAAGAAGAAGAAAAACTATTTATTGCCAGCAAATACAGAAAATTTCGTAGGTATAACAAGAAATTGCTTCTAGATCGACTGTCTGCAATTTGTACTTGTTCCTTTTACTTTTTGGATGTGAAACACTGAAAAGTCAGTAAAGAGTTCGACTTTGTAAAGAACTTCGTTGCCGGAAGGCCCGAACAAAAAGTGAATATCACCCTCAATTTCCTTAATTTGTCGGCCATTCTCATTCAGTTAACGAAAACACATTTAATCTTACTTTGTTTCGTTTTTTTTTCCTTTTTTTTTCGCACAGACACTAATTGAGTGTCGGAAAAGGATTCATTAATTATTCACTTGAAAGGAAAATGTTTTTCATTGTCACCATTTTGTTTTCTTTGGTATATATTTTGAGAGCCTCCGTTCGAAAGCCATTGTCGGCTCTGGTTGTCTGTAATTGGTTGGTTTCTAACCATTTATAAATTGAAATTTAAACGTTTTTCGTTTCCATGGAGTTTTTTTTCATAAACCTGTAAAATATAGCGCAAATAAGGTCACTGAATCGCAGCGTTAAGAGGGTCTATCCAACGTCCACTTCCAAATTTTTCGAAAAGCATGAAATTTTATAAATAATTAAATAACTTTGCACATACAAACAGCGCCATCTAATTCCACACTAAGCAACCAGACTTGTATTATGGATACCAGATGGTTGATGAACTATACAAATAATTTTTGTAAATAATGAAAAACATCCATAACTCGGAAACACAATGTCTGTATTCATCATACAAACATATGCCCCGAGCGGGAATCGAACCCTCGACCTTTTGGTATAGCAGTCAGAGTTTCTAACCACTACACCAAACAGGTCTCATAAAGCACGTACATAGATCTAAGAAGTTAGTAGATAGTATTTTTGAAAAAGAGTACAAGTACTAAATTAGGACAATTTTAAGTTTACATACGTTGTACTTCCCTAGATTTAGAATACACCTGCCTGTCTGAATGTTTCTGAAGAGCACTAACTCTTCAGAAACATTTTATCATACAAGCAGTCCTAATACATGCAATGACAATGACAATGACATAATGTCAATACAAGGAGCAAGAATCAATTAGCTGTACCTTTTAGTAGACTTAGTAAAGTTAATAAGTCATTCAGAGGTCAATGTGTGCGCTTCTACAACAAGGTTCCCATGGATATACGGAATCTTCCGCTTAATAAATTTAAACTTATTATAAAACAAAAAAAGGGATATTACAAAATTTCAGACTATATTAATGAAAGTAATCCATGGGATTAAACGGCTCCTCTACACGATAATATAAAATTGTTGTAACCTTTCTTGATTGTACATGATTTATTGAAAAGAGGCAAACCCTCTGAGTTTCTCGCTAGCTCTTCTCAGTAGTGGTCGCGTTCCGAGCTAGTGGTAGTTTAAAAAACAAATGACGTTCATAAGTGCATATTATATTGCCTACATGAATAAATGATTTTCATTTCATTTCAATACGAAAACTCATTTGCACAAAACAATGAATTACTCGATTCACCCCTGAGTTGCTCTCTCAGACTACATCCTGCGAATTATTGGAAGCCGAATCGGCAATATTGTACGGCACGCCCATTTCAATTTCCTGCCAGTTTTCACTGCGGAACGGAACGTATCGTATAATGTTAGGTATAACGGAACGCATTGGTCACGTTGTCTATACGAGAATATGTTTCGTTTGTATTTGGAAATTCGTTCCTTCTATTTCAAAAGAAAATGTGGCCGTTTGGACGCCGCGTTCTATTTACATGAACCATTTCGCGCCACTTTTGCGTCTTCTCCACCACAGTAACTAGGAACCTGACATAATGTGTACTATACATATATTGGTGTCGATTCGGATGTACACCAACTAAACTAAACTAAAACCACTTTTAAAGTAGTACTGTCTCTTTCTCCCTGGAACAGTACGATGCGACGGCATTACTCCAAAACTGGTTTTAGTTTAGTTTAGTTGGTGTACAACCGAATCGACACCATTATTTAGATAATGAGATCTCATAATTGCACAATATAATCAATTTTCAAAGCTGCAGCTTTAACCTTTAGGCAGACGCGAACACCGATCGGTGTCCAAAATACTTTTATACCTTCAACACTCGCGAACACCGATCGGTGTCGGCGGTACACCCGACTTTCAACTCTCAATTGTAATGATTATAGAGTTCCAATTCCTTTGGACTGTGTTTGAACTTGTTCTCTATTAAATTCCGCATCCAATAATGTGCGCCATGTCATGTTAGCTATGATATTTAGTCTGTATTTGCGAAAATATTTTTTTTCTCTTTGGGTGGGAGTGTAGGCAAAGAATTCCAACTACTGTTTTTTTATTAGAACAGGCTTAGGAACCTGCCATAGAGCTTAACCCTATTAGAGTATCTATAAACGTTTTTAACACCGCAGGTATTTTCGAAAATTTGACAGGCGCGCCGAGATACTTGACCCGCGGAAAAGAAAAAAGGAAAGAGAGGACAGAGATTAAGAGAGTTTGTTTGTGAACGCTTTATTGTACAAAATAACACATATAATACATAAATAGTGTACAAAGGCGGACTTATCCACCCACTTCCATTCGACCCAAATTTGCGATTGACAATTTTGATTGGGCGACAAGAGGAATATTCTTAAACATTTACTCTTATTTACATATATATAATTTATGTTATAAGTTATAGTTCTGGTGGTGTTAAATGAATATGTTTTCTGAAAAATTTTATCTGTGGACACTGTTACTGTTTGTCAAAGAATTATTATTTTACCAATATGTTTCTTGTATTATGCTTTGACTGTTTGTGTTCTTAAAATAAAATAAAAATATATACCTAATACAATTATATAATTATAACTACTTAGAGTTTATTCCGGCTTATTCTTCCAGCACACAAAAATTATGATTCTGTAGGATGTTTTTTAAAATTTATATTATTATAATAACCAAGGATCCTTCTGAGCAGCTCGCGTCGCTTCCATTTACAATAACTAGATGTGCTCCCTTTCCGAAGCGGATTTAGTCGGATTTAAATAGATTTCAATAACAGATGTTAGGTAACATTGTATTCTATAATATTTTATAACCCACTCGTACATGAAATTACGCGTAGCGTTGTATTTGCTATTCGATTACAATTACTGAAGTTAAGCATCTTCTAAGGCAGAAGATGAGGCCGAAGGTGGAAGCGTACTGACCCGGAAATCCCATCTTATTTGGGGGACTGACTATCTTATCCGGAACTTATGACAACCGGAACACAACAATGCTATTAACATTGCTGCTTGACGGCAGATTTAGATAAGATGGTGGTAGCTAGCCAGGCAGGCTTTAAAATGCCCTACCACCAACTAACCAACTTGCTACACTAAGTAGATTAGCTACTTACCAAGAACTCACTGCGCCCCTTGGCGCCGTCCGTGGTGTATTCTATATTCATTAGGGATTGAGCCTCACTCAGTCCCCTTTTCCCATTTAATTTTAACCTCATACGAGAGTTCTTTGCTTTTCTCTGGCTACACTCCCATTTGTAAAGAGGAAGGAGGAAATAATTTTATGTTTCCTTCTTTAAACCCCTTTTTCTTCTTCTTTAAATTTGGGGCCTAAGGTAGCGTAAAATCTTTTCTCTGGACCCGCTTACTTTCAGTGGCCGACGTTCAGCTGTACCGCTGTTGATCCTGGCTACAGGAGTTGCAGTGGGGGGGGTGTGGAGGTGGGTCATGTACCACCAACCAATTATCACACATTTTATCGCGGTCATCAGGTTAAAATTAGTGATATAATAGTCATATAGCAGTGTTTTGCCAAATACGCGCGAAACAACGTCTAATAAACTATATCGCATGTGGTCACGCTACTCATGCAGATTCGACTTGGTAGTGAAACGCCGAGGGTCGCCTTTCTATTGCTCGTTGTATGACACAATTTAATATAGTATTCAACGAGGCAATGCCGCCAGCCCACTCAGGACCCGGCCGTGCAAGACCTGGGACACTTTTTATTTATAAATATTTTTATTAATCCAATTCAGTATTTTATTTAGATGACCTGTTTCAAATCAAATCAAAATATTTTATTTCGTAGGATAAAATTATCACTTAAAAACGTCACTATTAATATTAATATTACATTTAAATTTACTGCTCATTGACAAAGCTGACTCCCCAGAGAAGAACGAGCAAGAAACTCTAGGGTTGCTCTTTTAAACAGATTATGGGTTTGGCGTAGTGGTTAGCAACTCTGACCACTATACCAAAAGGTTGCGGGTTTGTGTGATGAATACGGACATGTGTACCCGAGTCATGGATGTTTTCATTTATAATAGCTAGTCCCCCAAATGTGTTGGGGTTTCCGCGTCAGTACGCTTCCACCTTCGACGTCATCTTCGTTAAACATCAGAAGTAATTGAGGTCAAGTACGAACCCGTCGTACAACAAAAAATAATTATTATTTATTTTCAAAAAAAAATGTGTTTATGTAGTATGTCAACCATCTGGTTACCACAACACAAGCCTATAGTTGCTTACTGTGGAACTAGATGGCGCTGTGTGTATGTCTAAGGATATTTATTTAATATTGAATGTAAAATTATAAAATTAGTATTCCAGGTCATGCTAATGAAAGAAGCGTACCTACATAACTACGATAATAATACATAACAAAATAATGTAATAAAATATTCTATTTACAGATGAACCCATCCCTTACGAGTCCCTTGCCAGATTAAACTTCGTTCAACATATTCTGACCGAAAAACTTGTCCTGGGGGCATGTACGAAGGTGCCTAAGGAATTAATTGGGTTTCGGAGGGACCCTTGTACGGTTTAGTAGACAAAATCCAGTCGGAATAGCGATGTAACCCAAGATTTTGGTAAAACATAATTAGTACTTACGCTCACGATGTTCGTAGGTGATAGGGCAGTGTCTTTTTGCAATGTCGACTGATTGGGTACCGCCTCCTTATTTGTTTCTGTGGCCTACCAATAACGGCCGCCGACTCCAACTGGTCGCTCTAAATATCTATGGAGGAGGCCTATGTTCAGCAGTGGACGTCCTGTGGCTGATATGATGATAATGATCAACGTGGATAGTCATTTTGAATGTTGCCGCTTGCTTGGTGCACAAAAAATCTTTACAGGATAAAACACGGATCTCGTCTGTCCAAATTTGTAACTTAAATATTCAACACTCCATATTTACCAAATCATTCATCTTCACACCATTGCTGTTCCAACACGCCATTCTGACATTGGTATAACTCCCAGCCAACACATCATACTCCAAGTCTCGTTCAAGCAAGGGTTAAACTCAAGAGGACTTCTGTCTATTAATGTTGTTTATAATGATGACTGTGTAACTGCCAGGGGGCCTCCCACTCAGCCAACGGCGTCAAAACCCCAGAGAATTTTTAAAAGCTTGTTATGTTTTCTACAAAAAGTAAATTCTTCAGCGATTATACCTCCAAAGTAACGAGAAAAAATGTTGGCACAAACATTTTTATACTGGAATTCAGATTCAACCGAGTAAAGTCGAGGGAATGTGCTGGACGCAAAAGCGAAAATGAGCAAAATATTTTTAGATCAATCTACTTCCTTGGCATAAAATGTTGGCCCGTTTTATACAGAATCCTAGAAAGAGATATCGAACAAATAACATAGTATGAGCGCAGAAAAAGATAACCACAATTTTGTGTTTTGCATCAGAACTGCAAAGCAGCTGTAACACGATTCATTTGTAAACAGAATAGCTCGTATCTTGGATGTTTGCTTAAGAAATCTTGCTATATTTCATAGGAAAATGTATTTTTCACACTCCTGCGATAGCTTTAGGTTTTTTAATTCTCGATAGGTATGAGCTTCACTATCGGGAATTAGGGCCATGATATTATGATTCAATTTTTTTAATTTCTTATGGCACAAATAATCATTAGTTTATTTTATTTCGAAACTATAAATTGTGGACAACGAGTGCCCCAAAAAAATACATTTCCGAGATACTAATCATCATCATATCAGCCGTAAGACATCCACTCTGTGCGTCCACTGCTGGACCAAGGCCTCCCCCAAGGATCTCCACAACGATCGGTCCTGCTTTCTACTAAATACTAATACTCTCCAAAAACTTACTAATAGACATGTTATGATCAGTTTGGTGTTGTTGACAGTCAAGACGAATGACGCATCGCAAGTTTTACCGCCCCCAAAACATCACATCAACAGCCTTACATTTGCAATGCTGGTCTACTCTCAATGGTATGGAAGAAGGTATGTTCTATTTCATTACGCAAGCCCAGTGCACAGTCAGAGCTTTGAAGCACCTTATTAGGCCATGGACTTGACTAAATGACTGCCGTCAATTGAAAAAAAACAAGTGGAGGGTCTATTAGGAGTACACGCAAATTACTCTCGTTGTAGTAAACTATCGTTCTATCATTGTCAATGAACAATGACAATGAACAGACAGATAGATAAAAAGTTTATTGCATAATCTGGCACACATACAAGAAACAAACATTACATACTACATTAACAAACATTCATGAAAACAAAACGAGACATACAATTTTTAACAAATATAAACAGATGTAAACAAATATACCATAATTAAAATTTTCCCAATACCTTCAAGACTTACTGCCGATTCATTATATGTGGGCATGTGTGCAACAGTCATGCAACAAGGTCATAGCTCACTGCATTAAAAATGCTGAACAGTATTACTGATACATTCCGGTAACGTGATTCGTTCACGTGAACTCATGGTAAACACACGGAACGACTTGTTAACGTGTCGTCTTAAGTTATACGAAAACTCGTATGGAAATGCCAATAATGATCCCCCCCCCTCCCCCGTCCAAGGACTGAAGCCGACCACGTAAAAAATTTGGCGTTCGATCTCTAAAACTTTAACTAAAACACAAAATTTGCTACTATGTAAGCGCCTCTAAAGCAAATTTAGGTAACCCGATATGTCTATCCATTACACATTTATCCCCTTCTCCTTATTTCTAGGGCGCTGAGGTAGTATCACATTTAATGATCGAATACAGACGAACTAAACGGCAAATTTTGAACCACTTGTTTGAAGATATCCAATCATTCAAATTGTGGGTTCCGGCCGAGCAAGCTTCCACCTTCCTCACATCCAATGAAGTACCTAAGTGCTACAGTCAGATTTATATTCTAAAACATTCGTATCGGTAAAACGCGGTCGTTGCTAGCGACCGGGACGGTGCCAACCTCTCTTGGTATAAGGTAGCTCGGGAAATTGCGATAATAATATAGCAATAAGCTTGACGTCAGTCAAGCTACTAAATGCGAATAGGACATCAGAATGACACTGGAATTTAATAGAACGAGGTAATGGTCTGCCACTGATGGAACACGGGCACGGTTACCTTAAAGCTTTAAGGTGGCAATCACAAAATACTTACCCACAGAAAAATTATTAATATTCAATTATGATCATGGAATTTGAGATGCTTAGCGGTGAAGGGTAAACATTTGCATGCACCTCATGCCATCCAATTTGGCCTCGCATGCAATCTGTGACATTCATCCTATCAAGTCTACAATCCCTCATGCTCAAATGCTATGCCCAACTTCTTATTAAGTACGACTCACCGGATTCTTCTAAGCGTCGGTGATAATAGGTAATCCAAGTACAACGTACGATGGTCCGTCCTTTGACAGCTGGTTGCAATATGAATATTCATTTTCGATGTCCAGACCAAATATTACTGTAAAAGACATCGCGTAATTTTCACTTCTCATAGCAAACTGCGTATTATGATAGTCATGCGACCGTCCAAATTATAAATTTCGTCGCTAATTTATCGCTATCACCGACACACATAATGTTTTGTAAGAAATATTTGTATAACTCTTGAATTAAAATTATTATTACTTTTCTACCGTCAGTTCATCTTCACTTTAATTAAATCGCCTCCGTGGCTCAATGTAAACAACATTGGATTTACGATTCGGAGGTCGCTGGTTCGATCCCCAGCGGGGTATATGTTTACGTACTCGGTTTGGTTGGTGGTAGGATATTTTAAATGTCTGCCTGGCTAGCTACCACCATCTTATCTAAATCTGCCGCCAAGCAGCAATGTTAATAGCATTGTTGTGCTCCGGTTTTCAGAGATAAGGTAGCCAGTCCCCCAATTGTGTTGGGGTTTCCGGGTCAGTACGCTTCCACCTTCGACCTCACTTCACTTAACATCAGGTATGATTGAGGTCAAGTACGAACCCGTCTAAAAAAAAGAGGTCAAGCTCAAATCCGTTGTGCATAAATAAATTATTGAATATTGATTCAGCTTTTACTTTCACACCGAGTTACGTCACTTTCCATCGCGCCCATGAGAAATCGGTTCGATCCGAAATGTTGTCCGGTTAATTTCAGCCGACCTGCTTCGCCTGTTTGGGTGTAACTTTTTTTTGGGATAATCCGGAATATTTATGACTACACTGTACTCATGTCTCTGCTCGGGTATTAAACCCTTAGCTGGGGCGAACTAAAACTTTGGAACAGGTATTTGAACGGTAATATTTGATACACAGTTCACTCAATAAAGGATACAGAGTTTTGATCCTGCAATTATTATAATAAATAAATATCTTTGCACATACACACAGCGCCACCTAGGTCCACAGTAAGCATCTAGAAGCTTGTGTTATGGATACCAGATGGTTGATAAACTACACACATTTTTTTTTTGTAACTAAATACACATATAAATGAAAATCATCCATAACTCGGGAACACAGGTCTGTATTCATCATACAAACATATGCCCCTAGCGGGATTCGAACCCGCGACGTTTTGGTATGGTGGTCAGAGTTTCTAACCACTACACGAAACAGTCGCTTATGATTTTCAAAATTCGTGCTGTTTACGTTGCCCGTAACTTAAGTAGTTGCGCAATGGGCTTTAAGTTTCTGAGAACGATTTATATCGCATTTACAATATAAACAGAGAACAGAACCACTTATCCTCTTACGTCTGTATCCTCAAAGGACGAATCGGGAACCCTTTCTAGATTACTAGAAAAACGTTAGCAGCTAGAATTTAAATTCAAAACTAAAATCGTGAATGTATTTATCGCTGTATAATTTCTGTGCTATTATTCGGTGTCAGAATTTATGAATGACTAGCTTTCCGCCCGTGGCTTCGCCTGCGTATAATAACTTTATCGCGGCCCGCGGGAACTACAATATAATACAAATTTTTAAACTGCAAATTCTAAACTTAATCCAAACTATTTTTAACACTTTCACGGACACTGAACCAGACACAATAGAAGTTTTATTGTTATAACGTCTATAGGCGATCAGTGTCCGCAAAATTGTTAATATTATAAATATAATTTAGTCATACAAAAAAATTTAATTAAATACATACTATTTAACTTTTTCGTATGTATATAACTACATTACGTTCGTTCAAAATTTCAAACTAAACTTAATCTAAATTTTTATCAACATTATTAATAATAAATTAACTTAAATACAATTTATTTAACTTACTTCGTATGTATACAGGGTGAAATTTAATTCATGTAATTCATTACTCATTACGAACAACTTTCCCTAAGGCACCATAGACGAATTCGATCAAAAAATTTTCGATTACCCATTTAAAACAAACTATTCTTAAATCACCTTTAGTATGAATGGGAGTCCAACAATTTTCGGCTGAATTCAGCTATGGTTCCTAGTAGTAAGGTGTTCGTAATCAGGAGTGGAGTCACCAGCCGAAAATTGTAATGGTTTTTTTTTTTTTTTTTTTTTAATTCGTCTATGGTACCTTGGGGAAAGTTGTTTGTAATCAAGAATGGCATCATCAGCATTTATTGGTAACAATTGTAATTCCTCCATTTTTCTTATGAGGCACACAACCACATAACATTATTACACCTAGCGGAGCACACAACTGACAGCAAAGTTTACTAATGACTCGGATAGGTGGGTTGTGAATTACATGACGGTTTTCTTTGTCTATGGCGCGAGTTTTCTCTGTCTAATGAATGAATGACGATATTGACCATGTAAAGCTAGTGTCTTTCTCACGTTGACTGCCGGAAATTACAATAGGTTTATGTATGTATGTTATGTATATATTATTATTATTTTATTTACTCATTATTTACTCATAATACTGTTTCTATAACAAGTAGGTTTGTTTATATAATAGGGTGTATTGTTGTCAAGGAGATCATTTTATTATTGAGAGAAAGAGATGTATACACGTATGTATCCTCTCATCGCATCTTGCTGATTACTCCCATTAATTGTAATTGTTATTTGTATGTACATTTGTTGACCAGTGTCCGTGCGTCATTTGGAGGCTCCACTGAAAACCAGCGTTGTAGTGAACGGCTACAACCCATGCTGAGTTGGAGACCTTTTTGACTCCACCTTGCGACACCGACAATTAGATGGCAAACAGAATGTTATTTTTTGTATGTGTCTCGACTGTGTAATATTTGTACCTGATTGTTTGTGTCATGAGATGGGTTTAAATAAATTTTTCTTTCTATCTTTCTTTCTTTCAGTTGATAGGAATTACACGAATTCGAAATTTTTTTTGTTATCGCACTCGCAAGTGGGTATATAACAGCAGTTTTTTCTTTTTTCCTGTTTTTTTTTCCTCACACATTTAAACGTATGTGGGAACGCGCCTGACTGTGTCGTTATATTTTCAAAACCTAAGTGAGAGCGGGGTAGGGCTGAAAACCAGCGCTGTCAATTGCCATACGACATATTGGCAGCAAATGCTGACGCCCAATCCCTTTGCCACAAATACATTTAATTATGCAAAATTATATACCTACGAAATTTTCTGTATTTGTTGGCAATAAATACTTTTTCTTTCTTTCATCTTCTTTCTTTATAGACTAGATATACACACAAAGCGCCGTCAATAACACAACACCTCTCGTGTTCCGTTGGCGCTTAAAACTTTTAAATTCTTTTCATCGCAAATACCGTCCCACCTTCAGTAAATATACTAAAGGTGTATATTTTATCCTACCTTCGATCACAAACAAAGTTGAAAGCGTTGCGTTGTCGAAGTCTCTAGACCTGCAGACACACGTTCTATATAGAACGTGACGTCGCCGTAACAAGCTTATTGTTTCAGTGAAGGTACGAAAAAATACCCAATAATGTTACCTGAATATGCGATGTAAGAGGTTTTTATGTAGGCACGCTAATGTTGGAGAATATTTATGGGGTTCATATAAGATGAGGGTTACATTAGTACGCTCTTCCTTGTATTATATTACAGGAATAAATTGTTTGTGGTTCCCTGTGGAAGCTCTTCTTCTAGGCATGTAAAAAATTAATTTGGAAAGAGGGATCGCGATAATTCCCAATCCCTACTTGAAATAGAATATATTAGTATTTATTTATCTTAATTAGGGATATACTTATCTAGAAGCACGTCAGTGTCCCGCCAAGTCGAGCAAAAAACACAGCCCCACCATCTTTTTATTTATTTATTTATTTTATTTATCATTTATTGCACACAAGAAAAAAACATACAGATACAACATTCTTCTTTCTTCTTTCTGGAACACTTTCTGGAATACAACTTTTTCTGGAATCATATCTATTTAATATCATATTATTAGTAATTTGAGAATAGAGGTAGCAATAGAGTCATGTAGGGCACCGTCTACCTTCAGTAGACACCGTGCTGAGTAAGTCTGGTTTACAGGAGTTACAGTGCGAGGAGTCGGTGGGATCTGCCGAACATAGGCCTCCCCATAAATTTCCAGGCAGACTTAAGCTGTATCCCGCGACTTCTCGCTACCTTCGTATGTAGTACGTGTACCTCGTGGACCGACGGCTCGAGCTGCGCGCACGAAATATAGGTAATAATAACCAAATCCAAGAGTCCTCCTGATGCGTCACGGCTATGCCCCTGAGCAGGTGTACCCAGGGTCGTGGGCGGTCAGAGTGAGGGCTCTGGCTCATGGATCGCAGCGGTGGGACGACGTTGTCTCGTCCCGCTGCAACCGACATCTTGTGAGGCTTGACTGCTTAGCCAACCCGGGGAGGACTTCCGCGGAGCACTAGGGGAGCACCGGTTTGAGTTCCTGGTGTTCTCCGACAAGCGCTGAGGAGGACCACCCGGGGTTTTAGTGGGTGAAAATCCCACATAACCCAGGCTCTCCCTCAGGGGTCTGGGTATCTTTTAAAGATTCCCCCCCTCGCTACAAAAATAAGGGTAATATTTAAGGGAATGACGTCCTTTTACTCATCAATACCGGCTCTCCGCAGACCTTTCCACTTGATAGATTTTCAAACTCACTCTAAACAGCACTTCGACATCTTAATGTCTATTTTCCTAAAAGCTAAATCTCTTCCTGTGACAGGGTAATGGAGGTGACATTTTACAAGTTACATTTTAGTTACGAAAGTACAAAAACGGCGCTATAGACAATGCTCGGATTTGACGAAAATATACACAATACAATACAAATACACTTTATTGCACAACAGATAAGAAAATACAGTTTCAGAAAAGTGGTAAGATTAGAATGTACCTACAATGGAATATATACGTAGGATGAACAAGTGCCATTTTCTGTCAAACGCCTCCGTGGTTCGATTACCAGTGGAGTACATGTTGTTGTAGGTACTATTTTTTTTATGCACAACGAGTTGGTACTTGATCTCAATCACACCTGATGTTAAGTGAAGATGAGGTCGAAGGTAGAAGTGTACTGACCCGGAAACCCCAACACATTTGGGGGACCGGCTATCTTATCTCTGACAACCGGAACACAACAATGTCATTAACATTGCTGCTTGGCGGCAGTTTAGATAAGATGGTCGTAGCTAGCCAGGCAGACATTTAAAATGCCCTACCACCAATCAAACCGAGTGCTTAAACATGTACCCCGCTGGGGATCGAACCCGCGACCACCGAATCGTAAACCCAATGTTGTTTATATTGAGCCACAGTGGCGTTCAAAAATCTCGATTAAAAAAACTCGATTACTACCTACTAAACATTTGGGGTGTAAACCTTTGGTCCACGGGACCCAGTAGTGAAGAAATTAGCGATGGAGTTATCTACGCGTTTGGTCGATGTCCCCGGCGACAAGAGGGCTGGCAGTTCCTCTCTCAGCGCTGTATTGCGAGACCCCAACGCATTGACTTAGATGCAATTTGTTTATAGTTTAAAAAAAAAATGTTTGTTTTCATTTACTTAGATACCTAACATTTTAGTGTTGAGGTTTTCTTTTAAGTATATTTATACTTGTGTTAGAAAACCCCGCTCTTCCATAACAAAATAAATGAAAAAAAAATAAAAAAAAATTAAATATAACCCATTAACTTAAGATTAAAAGTATGCATGTGCATGTATATTTTAGTTTGTATATTTAGTAGATTGTTTTAAAATTTTTATGAAGGGACACGATAGGCTAATTAAAAAAAAAAAAAAAAAATGACAACCTATTATTGTCATTACCAGGCAACGAAGTGCTGGAACCACTATACCACCTCCATTACGGCATATTCGTCTCATTAAGTTTGTTCAAAAAATACCTTGATACATGTAAAACAAACAATTGGAGTTACCTGTAATGGAACTTTCTATGCAATTCTCTTTTTTTCCTTTTGTCACATATAATTCATTTAACTTGTTATCAATATTATTACTCAATAAAAACATCGGACACTTTCCACTATTAACCACAAATGTACACTAATATACGCATACTTTTATGTACTCGTACTTGTAGGGGTTGAAACTGAAAATCAGTGTTTCGCTCATTGAGTGATGTGCCACACTGAGCTATGACCCATTTGTGCTACTACGGCACACACTCTCTCTTTGTATTTTCTTTCTGTTTCTGTATTTTTATTTTATTGTTCATTTCTTTATTTTTTTGTGTATGTGTGTGGCGTAAAAGTCTTTATCTATCATTTTTTGAACTTGGATCAATGCTTATGTATCTAATAATGATTTCTCAGAAACAAAGCCTAATTTCTACAAAGCTTTGTGTATCAGATCTGTCTCTCAACAACAAATTGTCTGTATTATTTAAGTAGTGGATAATTGTTTTGGCTGTACGGGAAGTAACTATTTGTTATAAATTAATTAATGTTAGCTGTTGTTTTCCCAAATAAATAAAAACATATTACATACATATTATTGGATTTGATGGATAATAATTGCAGTCATATGATCCTTGATATTACCTAATAATAATAACTTGATATTACAATTTAGCAATAATGTTCAACAGTGTTCATCGACTTTCATCTCTAGAGGCACGTAAAGCACTAGAGAAATTAAGTCTCCAAAAGCCGCGAAAGTGAATTGCCCCTAATGTACCGGTATTATACTTACAAAAATTTCTTTCACTGCAACAATGTTGGGGTTAGCATTTTTCCTGTTGCCAACTTGAAAAATTCTTTTGCTCCGGCAGGTATAATTAAAATTTAAACCACTGGAATGGACGTAAAAAAGCCGAGACTATAAGGTGCGCGATCTCGCGTCCGAGTCCTGTGATGTTTTAATTTCTAATTGAATTTTTTGGCAACTGTTAGAGGAAGGAGGGATTCTTTTTTTCGACAGAAAGTCTAAAATATTCAGCCTAGTTTTTTTACCCGATTATCCAAGGAAGGAGGATAATGTTTTTCGAGTATATTATAGAAGGTCTAGCAAAATTAACCCGACAAACGTCGCAGAGTGTATGTATAGGATGTACCTATTACGAAAAAAATAAAAAATAAAACATTAAAGTTAACAGGTTTTATTCAAAAAATAAAATTTAGAAATGTAAATTTTGTGAGTTGGACCTTAATGGCCGCGCGCTTTAAGTACTTTGCCACTACACACAAATACGTGCCGCAGTATCTTTGAAGACGCCGAAAGACGATCACTCGCCGCTCGCTGCCGGCGCTTGCCTCGGCGCCACCGCAACTTACTGTGATTGGTAGCGCCTTGTGCTCCGCCACCCCCTTTAACGTCTTCCATATGAACGTTGCCTTTTCTCTCATTGATAAAATAAGGTACAATCGAAATGAAGTAAGTCTGTTAATTTGTATTTTCATTTGCACTTACATTTAATTTTTTTACACGGAAACAAAATTTTTAAGGCTAGTTTATTTAATTAATATATTATTTTATTGTCATGTACGTGCAATTGCCAAAGTTTGTCGGATTAATTTTGTTAGACTTTATATTTATGTATGTTTGTATGTCCGTTCCTTTGACGCATCCTGTAGCCTTAACGGTTTGACTGATTTTGAAGTGCATGATGTAGTTATATTTGTCTTGGTACTCGGAGTATCATAGGATATATTTTATGGTAAAAAATCCAACATGGCGTCCGCAAAATACAAAATCAGCATATTTTTGGTTTTTAAATACTTAAATAGCTATTTTAAATATTAGAGAGGGGTAGCGCATTTCGATTGATCCTACTATGCTTGTAGGTTACGTGTCCTTGGCATAGCCAATCAGCTTGCAGGCTGAGAGGACTAACCAATAACAGATTAGAAGTTTTTGGATATCTGTTATTATCATGACGTGTTGACAGATCCCCTCCCCTGTTAGAGGCTTATAACCCATAAGAAGAAAAAGCGTTGTCGGTTTTAGTATTTTTTTTTTAAACAAACTAAACATTAAGAAATAAAAATTTCGCCTGAAATGTCTGTATTATCTATGTAACAACACCACTCTCTTTTTTCTAAATTGAAAATTTAGAAAAACGACTGAACCGACTTTGATATATCTAGGAACTACTGCTAGAAAACCTACTTTCAAATAAAAGAAACCGTATCCAAATCGGTTCACCCGTTCAAGATTTACGGTGTTACAGACACACACACACATCATACTAATAACTCCCCTCTTTTTGCGTCGGGGCTTAAAAAAGGTCCAAGTTTCATCCGAGGATATTTTGCTGGTGATTCATCACCTAAGTTACGAGTGCGTCAAATTCTATTATTCCGTCAAAATATATTGTTAAGTATACCTAATTGTCAATCAATCAAATACTCTTTATTGTACAATTAACAAAAACTACACAAAGATTACAGCGTCCTTTTGTGTACCTACCTACTCTTATATGGCGTATGGGTTCTTTTGCGTACTTTCGCGGATATAATTATGCGTATTAGTCCTCATGCGCGTAAAGGCGTGGCAGCTGTGGAGCCTAATATACGACGATATAGGATGCTAATTTAAATTCGAAAAGTGTGCCTTTAACCCATTTTAGTAGTAAACCTGTTATCTCCGTCTGGCTACCAGCTGTGGCTTTTATCTGAATTAATTTCCTTCATGTGTTCCAATAAATGTTCTTCAAATTTCTGGTAAATTAAAATGTTATATTTAATGTAAAAAATAATATGTTACATACATACATATTTCCCTGACACACCTCTTTTGCTTCATCCACTCTCATAAGGTTGATCATACATGCTCGTCGGCTTCGGGTCCTTGACTTGGCCTTTCTTTAAGACGTCCCCGATTTCATCATAGTATATTCGCCGTGGTATTCCTCTACCAACACTACCATCCACATTCGCATCGTATACCTCTTACGATAGTCTTCCTTCATTAATCCTTTCCACATGTCCAAACCATCTCAGCATATCGATGAAGTGCTTCTAGTACCTGCTATATTTGGCCTAAAGCCCCTGGCTGTCTCCAGATGATGGGATTGGAGGTGACTTTATTGAGCTCGATCAAAAAGCCGTGAGAGGATCACCTTAGGTTTTTATATGGTGGGAGATCGGGCGGATTTCCCCACGCAAAGAAGGAGTTGATGGTGGTCAAATGCTGACTGTCAAGTGTGCACTAGATTGACACTAGATGCACCGATCCGCAATATGCTCGCGTGGTCGTTTGCTCATATCCTCTCCCAGTGAGAGGAGACTGTGTCCCAACAGTGGAGACGTGTATGGCTGTTGATTAACTTATTATTCTGATGATAGTGTAATCTAAGCGAACGTTCACCTAGCTCTCTTTGACTATATGGTTTCCGAGAAAAAGCAAATTCACTTCTTTCGTGGATGTCTGATGGCGACTATACGAGGGATCGTGAGGATATTGCATAGGTAGACCAATGATGGGCAGTGGTGCGTCGCAATAAGTCAATCTTGCCATGGATAAACCCTTACATGTAGAGAAGAGGCTGTGGTCCAACAGAATGTTGATTCAATCAATTAATCCAAAACTTCTTTATTACCATTTGTAAACTTTACTCTTGGAAATATTCAGTTATTTGTAGCTACCAGGCGTTTGGTGTTTATTGTCTTCCTGCAGAAGAAGCCCAAGAAACTCATGGGTTGTTCTTTTTTTTTAATAAATAAATAAAATATCCTTAGACATACACACAGCGTCATCTAGTTCCACAGTAAGTAACTATAGGCTTGTGTTGTGGATACCAGATGTTTGATATATTACATAAATAATTTTTTTTGTAAATAAATACTTATTATAAATGAAAACATCCATAACTCGGGTACAAATGTCCATATTCATCACACCAACATATGCCCCTAGCGGGATTCGAACCCGCAACCTTTTGGTATAGTGGCCAGAGCTGCTAACACTACACTAAACAGGTCGTCAATATTTAATGCCAACATATTTACAAGATATGTATAGTTATTTGTACGAATCAAAGAATACACTTGATAGTTTTATGCATTTTTGGGATATAATTTGCTATTAAGAACAGTCTTACGAATATCTAATTTATTCGATTTAGTTCAACTTGGGAGAGCCATGCTCGACGTTTAATCAGGAATGATGAAATCCGTCAAAAGAAGGACATCGACATGGCCAAGTAGATTAGCAAAGTAGCAGTAGCAAGGCACATACATAACTCGAATAACTAATGGCATAGGGCATTAACCCAAAAGGTGGACGGATAAACTTATTGAAGGCTACGGGAAGTCGTTGGATGCAGGCCCCTTCCAATGTTGAAATTCAACTTCATAAAACTGTCGATAGCAAATTGTCGATAATATTATCGACCAGAAGTTCGGGCTCTATTCCTAACCTAATTGCACGAAGTAATTTCACAGCTTTATACGGGTTAATTTAATTTATTCGACAATACACTCGGTGGAAACGAAATTTTGTTGAAATTTTTTAATTCGAACATTTTTCAGTGTAATTTCGCTTGGGGATATAATAAGGCTCAAGGGTTTGAGACTCTTTATATTAAACAATGAAACTGATGACCTCTTTGGTGTAGTGCTTAAATACCTTACCTGCTATACCAAAAGATCGCGTGTTCGAGTCCCGTTAGAGGCATACGTTTGTATATGAACGTCTACCCATGTTATGTATGTTAACATTTATAATACGTATACATTTACATGCATCGTGTAGTTTATTTGGTATCCATAATACAAGCCTTGTTGCTTCATGTGGAACTAGATGGCGTTGTGTGTTGCTAATTAAAATTTTATGGTGTTTTTATAGTTTTTAACCGACTTCAATCAAAAAATGGCATAAGAAGGAGGTTTGGCTGTATGTATTTTATCATTTTTAGACTTACTCTCAATTAGTTATTATTTTTCACACATTTGCTGTGTGACTTAGCTGCGGTTTCATACTCTGGTATGAGTTACCACGGGAGATCAACGCTGCACCTGCTACTGCTGCTACCGTTGCTTACGCTGAGGGGTAACTTTTTCAGACACCATATAAGTATGGATGTTTCTTTTTTATAACAAGTAAAGGAAAAATTAAATACAGTGTCGTATCAGGAAGTCAAAGAAAAGGCGGAATGTAGAGAAGTGTGGAAAGGACTCCACCGACAAGACCATGGAGCCGATTCTCAGTTCATGCGAGATATCTCTAATTCGAGATAATGTCTAATCGTGGAATGTCGATTAAAAATGTCACAAAAATGTCTATGATACGAAAGAAACGTATTCTCGCGGTCGCTAGAGATAAAATGTCACGAACTATTGGGATGTCGATCTAAGTTACGTTCCGTTTTATCGATTGTGTTTAGTCGAAATCGAGATCAACGAATCCAGCCTTATACCTATTGTTCTGAAATATAAGACTTAACCGACTTCATTTCAGAGTATAAATAAACTACAAGGTATTGCTTTATTATTGAAATCTAACGAAAAAGATTCCACAGAATGACTGGTTTGTTAAACAAATCCGCGTAAAACGTAACTCAAGCAAGTGTCAATCTGACATAACCAAGTCCTTCGACAATAGGAAATTTTTTTTAAAAGCATTATCCCGCATTTCATATTGGTCTTGGCGCCATAGGCGTTGTCTACGAGGAAACTCTGCCAAAATTCGAGCTTCTTCTACGACATCACCAATAAATGAAGATATAAAATTGTCAACTCCTATTACTTCGTCACCTAACATTGTCGAATTTGTCGATTTAAGAGCTAAATAAATGGCACTTAGACGATAAATCACACAAAAACACAAACACTTTTCCAATACCAAACTGGCAGAAAGAAATGTCACTACGATACCTACGATTTGACGATTAGAGATCCAATGTCGACTGATATTTACCACTCGTTGTAAGTCGAGCGCTGGGAATAGACAATTCTCTAACGTGACATTTTGAGAATACGAAAATTCTGTTTCATTCGATATTCGCCATTTTATTTCGAGATATGTCGAATACGACATAATGTCTATTGTGCGAGAATCGCCCCCCATAGCTCTAAATTGAAGAGACAGATGTTCACCCACATTTTCGTCAAGAGTTAACCGATTTTAATTATTGTTTTTTTATTTTTTGGTTTCAAGGTCAACCCAAGGTCAAAGGTCATTCTGGAAATGCATTCCGGATATAGAGAGTGGAACCTTACTGAAGTCGGTTGTTTTGACAATTTTTGGCCGTTGAAATAATATATGATAACGAATGTTCAATCAATAATGATTTATTTGATATACGTCGTAGTTAGCGATAAATTAGCGATGGAAGACACATTTACAAAAACGAAATAGTAAATACACATTTACAAATTAAAATATAATAAATATATAAAACACACATTGACAAATAGAAAAATTTGTCCCAGATCTTGCTGAAACGGAAGGGTGCCTAAGAGGCTAAGTGCGTATCCTCTTTGGACAGCCAGACTTAGCCTCTGAGCGAAAAGAAGCCAGCCTCCCGATCATTTGAAACTTCGATCAGACGCTCAGATATCGCGATGGAATTCATTATTCGACCGTTCAAATGACTTATCACGGTTTGATATGGGAAGTAAACATGGTGGCGCTGGTATTGACGGAAATGGCGCGGGGACGGCGTTAACAGTAATAGTTCTGCACATCGAAAATGATATTCACTTTTGCTACCAACCTTCAAAGGAGTCGGACCACCACTGAACATATCAACGACCGTGAGTGACTCTGATTACCTACTATCACCGACGCTTGGAATAATCCGGTGAGTCGTTACTTAATAAGAAATTGATCATGGAATTTGAGCAAGGTGGAATTGTAGAGTAATCTAACTAATTGTCCGGCTGAATTCCACAGACTGCATGTGAGGGCCAAGTTGTATGGTATGAGGGGCGTGCAAATGTTTACCTTTCATGGGTAAGCATCCGGGGTTTCATGATCGTAATTGAAAGTGAAAACGTTGTCTGTGTGTGTGGTCTCTGATTGCCACCAGATTAATTACACATGTAAGGCATATGAAGCCCCAACTCGCATTGGGCCAGCGTGGCGTACTATGGTCCTATACTCCCTCGATATTAGGGAAGGTCTATATCCCTGTAATGGGATGATTATGGACTGATGATGATGAAACTACGTAAAAAAGGTTGGCTGGTGAAACTGCCAGTCACCAACAGAAACACATGTCGAGCTTGCTCCATTTTGAAACATTAGGCACGCCATTACTCTTTACCATATTCATGATTATTATTAAATCAAATCAAATGAAATCAAAATATTTTATTTCATAGGATCAAATTATCACTTGAAAACGTCACTATTAATATTACATTTAAATTTACGACTCATTCACAAAGCTGACTCTCCAGAGAAGAACGAGCAAGAAACTCTAGGGTTGATCTTATAAAGATTATGGGTTACAATTTGTGATTTCATAATTATATGAATAATAAGACAGCTATGTCCATGCTTGCTTATCATTCAAATAGTCAGTGATTTTATAATAGCCTTTTGCTAATAATTTCTGTTTTATGATTGCTTTAAATTTATTTAAAGGCAAATTTTGAATGTCTACTGGTACCTTATTATAAAAGCGTATACCCTTTGAACGATTTACTAACTTTATGAAGTCGGCTAACATAAACGGATAACTGGTTCTTATTCCTTGTATTAACATTGTGCCTATCACTATTTTTAGCGAATAAGGTTATATTTTTTTTGCATATAACAAATTCTCATAAATGTATTGAGAAGTCATTGTTAAGACATTAATTTCCTTAAACTTATCTTTAAGAGACACTCTAGGTCCTAATTTATAAATGGCACGAATAGCACGCTTCTGCAGAACAAAAATTATTAGATACGGACCCATAAAAATACTTAAATAGAAACGTAGATAACCTAAATCTACCAATAACCTCAATCCCCATCTCTCTTCACCTCCACACAAATACATAGACCATTTGCATACACATATACTTGATTGAATTCCACGTCACCCAGATAAATTGATGCGATGTCCTCAAAGGAGGCCGTTGAATAAATCCTTTATCCAAATGATTGATGGAGTTCGGCCTGTGATTAAATCTGTCATTGCGTTTGGTATGTACTACGGGTCCGGTGGTGGACAAAGATTTGATTCATTGTGTTGTGACGCGTGCAGACGACAATCGTTATTTATTACCGGTTTACGATTTATGTAAAATTTGTATCCAAAAGCAGTAGTTTGTGCAGTGTTATTGAAAGAGCCTATCTAGTTGCGTCAAAGTCAAAAATGCTTTATCTTGTAAGTACACAGTACACTTAAAATAGTCCAATTTTACATTTTTTAAGCTACTGCATGTTCAATATTTAATATTTACCCTTGAGTTGAATAAGCAAGACACAGGTTTTTATATTACAAAAAGTTACAATAATATTTCATTATTAATTGTGAAATAGCCTGGTTATGTGAACGAGTTGGTTATGCCCATGGATGTTTATCATCTAAATATTAATTATGCTTTCTTAATAAATTTCTATTTTACAGTATATTTAAATTTATGGAAAGGAAGATTTTGTATATCAACAGGAATCTTATCGAAAAAGCGTATACAGAAACCTTTGAATGAACTACTAACTTTGCGGAGGCGACATAATGTGACTTGCAAGTTTATTTTTATGTCTTATACTGATACCATGTTTATCACAATTTTTTCCTAAATGATGCTAATATTTTTTGACAAATATTAGATTTTCAATAATAAATGCAAGGAGATAATTGTCCATGGTCGTATTGAAATTTTATTACAATCGGTTTAGTAGTTTATTTTGAAATTAAGGTAAATAGCAGTCGCAATATTTAGACGATTTTGTAGTAGTTGCAAGGGAACAAGATAATACTTTGTCTTTGTATGGAAAAGTGTGGTGAAAGTGGAGACGATTGGTATGATTCTCAATAAATGTGACAAATCGAAGATCATCAGGTCGAGTTGGAACTGTAGGAGCCCGAAGGGTCGCCATTGCACAAAAACGCTCAGACAGATTGCCAAGTTTTTTTAAAAATAATATATGTATTGCATTTTTAGTGTCGGCTGAATACTTTACTCAAAAATTGTATTAATTTTATTTATGCTATATAAAATTTTACAAAATATTTTTATGTAAGTTTTTTTTATGCACAACGGGTTGCATACTAGACCTCAATCACACCTGATGTTAAGTGAAGATGAGGTCGAAGGTGGAAGCGTACTGACCCGGAAACCCGAACACATTTGGGGGACTGGCTATCTTATCTCTGACAACCGGAACAAAACAATGCTATTAATATTGCTGCTTGGCGGCAGATTTAGATAAGATTAATTGTAATGTGAATAGATTATTAACCGCCTCCGTGGCTCAATGTAAACAACATTGAGTTTACGATTCGGAGGTCGCGGGTTCGATCCCCAGCGGTGTATTAAATGTCCGCCTGGCTAGATACCACCATCTTATCTAAATCTACCGCCAAACAGAAATAGCATTGTTGTGTTCCGGTTGTCAGAGATAAGATAGCCAGTCCCCCAAATAAGATGGGGTATCCGGGTCAATACGCTACCACTTTCGGCCTCATCTTCACTTAACATCAGGTGTGATTGAGGTCAAGTGCTAACCCGTTGTGCATAAAAAATATTAACCATTTAATGTAGAACTAGATAGCGTAATACACAAAATTACGCCTATTTCCTGTAGTAGTAGGCAGAGACCACAGACTTCCACTTGCTACGATCCTGACACACCTTTTTGCTCTATTCACTCTCATAATGTTGTTCATACATGCTTCTCAGTTTAGAGTACTCTTGACTTGGCCTTTCTTTAAGACGTCCCCTGAAAATTAAGATCATTCAAACATATCAAAAACTGTATTAAAAGCTTTAAAGCGGCAACAAATATGTCCCCATTTTTTTATTTTTTTTTATTATGTATGTATTAAAAAAAAATAACTTTCTTAAACCAGAACACTTTCTATTTTATTTCATAAGTGCGCCTCATTTCCAACCTTTTAACTTGGTAATGGTCTTAGGAAAAGGTTCACCGCGTAAGCTACTCGCATTTAACAAATTTAATCATTACAGAACCCACAAGTAAAGTATAATTCACATGTTTTTCCCAACCCTGTTAATGGTGTTGAACACGCAATGAATGGAATGCTTCAAAAACTAACGAAAAAAAAAACTAAATATTTAATATTATAATTGGTATTTCTAACCATTTCAGTAATGACATAAACAATCTATATATCTATATATTTCGAAAGATGAACCGTGGATGATTATTACACTTTATTGGAACACCCAAACGCTCATGTTTGGGAAATCTCTGATCACCCCATTTGGGATAAAGGTTGTGACTTTATGAATGTATAAACTCTCTAGTGCTGTGCGTGTGTTATCGGTAATTATAAAAAATAAAAACAACTCTCTTCCCATGGGTGTAGTAAAAAGCGACTAAGGGACTTTCCACCAAAAAAATTAAAAAAAAATATATGAAAAATGTTTATTTCAGTACCTTAATATAACAATCAATGAGGTATCGGGGGTCTCCTTTTAAATATAAAATACCAGTGTTAGGAGGCTCCGCATCTTCCATAACTAAATTTCAGATACTTGACCAACCAAGGTGAAGGTGGAACAGGTTAATATTATGCTACTTATAAAATAAGAATGAAATAAAAATGTAAAAACTATTTTGTTATGTATATGTGTGTGCGAGTATGTGTTTGTGTATAAGTGTGTGTGTATGAGTGTGTATTTATTTATTTAATTAAAAAAAAAACAAAAACATTTAAAGATCAATAGAGATAACCTTACCCACGTGTGCATTTCTATATATTTAGATAGGTGAACCTTGGATGTCGTTTCAAGCATTAACCTTTTTTGGAAAACCCAAACGCTAATGTTTGGGTTATCTCTTACCACCCCATTTGGTCTAAAGGACGTGACGTGATGTATATATAAACTATCTATGCTGAGTGGGAACTAAAGTACGCATTGGTAGCAGAACTACGACACCCACGGGAAGAGACAGGTTAGTCTTATTCTACTCTGCCTGGAACCATACGACCATTACATTACATATTATAAATTACATTATTTATTTCAAATTACATTACTTCTTACAAATTACCATACTTATTACAAGTTATATTAGTTATTACAAATTACAATACTTATTAAAATTATATTCCGTATTATAAATTACATTACTTATTTCAAAACTACACATAACATTCTTAGTCGACCTGTTTGGTGTAGTGGTTATAAACTCTATCTGCTTCACCAAAAGGTCGCGGGTTCGAATCGCGGGCATATGTTTGTTCCCGAGTTATGGATGTTTTTTATTTATATTATATAAATTTATTTCCAAAAAACATGTATTTGTGTAGTTTATCAACCATCTGGTGTCCATAACACAAGCGTAGATGGCGCTTATTGTAGACCTAAAAAGCGCTGTGTGTATGTGCAAAGATATTATTATTATTTATTATTATTACAAATTGCGATAATTATTTGCAAATTATATTACTTATAACAAATTACAATATTTATTAAAAATATATTACATATTCCAAATTACACTACGTATTACAAATTGCACTATTAAGGCCGTCTAATTTGTAGTTACGATAAATGAGCCTTCCTTATTTCAACAATAAAGCGTATTTTTTTGATTGATTGATCTATTAAATTGTGTAACAAAATAAGACCTGTGATATGATTTGTAGAAATATGTCGTATGTCTTTACTATGGATATCATAAAAGACGACGAAAGCCTACTTCTTGAGCGATGATGGGCAGGAAATCTTTCAATCTTTGGTGTTGTACTTAATAAAAATCTGCCTTCAATGGAAAGTGAAGAAAAGAGGTGGTTTGGGAGAGGCCTATATATGTACATATTGCTATGTGTGCCGTAGTATATTTAACGACTCAAGATCATGCTACTGGTCACCCATCCAAGGACTCACGTTGCATAACTTCGCTAATCGTAAACGAACAACGTGTGAGCCACAAGTGCTCCCGCTTCACAAACAATCGTATGTTATAATATTATTTGTTTATTTGAAAACCAAGTAAAATACCTATGAAATGAACCGATAAATCATAAAATAAAGGCAGTACTTCGGTACAATAAAATTAATCACTTTAGATTTCGATAAGGCACGCCAGATACAACCGTTGTAATGGTTTTCAATAAATTATTGGGCGGCAAAATATTGTAAAATCGATTTAAGTATTGTACAAAGTACCTACTAAATAAACACAAGGAGAAAGATATCCAAGATTTATCGAGACGTTGGAGAATACTGCATGGAGAAGATATATTTATACTAAATATCTTATCTCTTGTACAGTATAGTGCCTAGGGCAAAGACGGCAAAAAATTAGCTTAGCTAGACATAATTCAGAACCGACTTATATAATTGCTATCTTACAGAGGTATATTAGAGAGGTAATTTTGAATAATTAAGCCAAAAAAAAACGAGCGCTTGTCTAGATTTTTTTAGAAAACCCTATTTTTAATTTGTATCTTAATAACAAAAAATACTAACATAGTTAACTTATTGATCGATAAAAAACTAAGCATGTTATAGTTAGGCTCAAAATGTGGTCGAGCTGCATTGCTTAAGAAATAAAAATGAGTACTAATATTTTGTAACGATAATTTCCATAAATGTTTTGAATTTAAAGAAATTGAGCATTTTTTGAAAGAAACACATTTTTCAACTTTAGGGATTTTTTAGTTACTTAGTAATATTCAGAATGGACTTATATAATTGCTACTTATAGAGGTATATTAGAGATGCAATTGTGAATAATTAAGCCTAAAAAAAACGAGCGCTTTGTCTAGATTTTTTAAAAAACCCAATTATTATTTTGTATACTTTATAACAATAAATACTAGCTGATATTTAATTAGGTAGAGTTTTGTTAAACACAGTTAACTTATTGATGGATAAAAACTAAGCATGTTATAGTTAGGCATGCATGTGTTTTAACGGAAAATGTCGTTGAGCTGCATTGCTTAAGAAATAAAAATGAGAACTAATATTTTGTAACGATAATTTCCATAAATGTTTTGAATTTAAAGAAATGCCCGTCAATAGAGCATTTTTTTAAAAGAAACACATTTTTCAACTTTAGGGATTTTTTAGTTACTTACTCAGTAATGGCGTTTCTTTCAAATGTTTACTTTTTAGCAATTGTTACTACATTTACAAAATTTTATAAAATGTTTCAAGAAAATCGCGGTTATTCGTTTTTCCGAGGTCAAACCGTATTTTCCTGGGCTACAGGCGTCCCTATTGATTTCAACAGCGACTTTCGTCAATCTTCAATAAATCGTCCGTCCACTTAGTGACGACCTGTTTAATGTAATGGTTAGAATCTCTGACTGCTGTACCAAAAGTCGCGCGTTCGAATCCCTCTAGGGGCATATATTTGCATAACGAATACAGACGTGTTCCCGAGTTATGGATATTTTTCATTTAAATATGTATATATTTAGTTCCAAAAAAAGCTATGTGTGTAGTTTAACATCCATCTGGTGTCCATAATTACAAGCCTAGTTGCTTAGTGTGGAACTAGATAGCGCTGTGTGTATGTGAAAAGATATTTATTATTTCTTTATACAGGGTGAAATTTAATTATTGTAATTCCCATTAAATGGTGACGCCACACCTGATTGCGAACAACTTTCCCCAAGGAAACATAGTCGAATTCGATGAAAAAATTTTCGTTTACCCATCCAATGTAAATGACCGCGTCCGTGGCTCAATGCAAACAACATTGGGTTTACGATTCGGAGGTCGCGGGTTCGATCCCCAGCGGGGTACATGTTTAAGTACTCGGTTTGGTTGGTGGTAGGGCATTTTAAATGTCCGCCTGGCTAGCTACCACCATCTATCTTATCCACCACCATCTTATCTAAATCTGCCGCCAAGCAGCAATGTTATTGACATAGTTGTGTTCCGGTTGTCAGAGATAAGATAGCCAGTCAGTGTCGATTCGCCGTCCGTGTGATCAAGACGCGCCCAGTACAGAACCGGTTCAAGTTGTTTACGACGATATACGGTTGTACCTACACAGTGCACACAATAGTATTCGGACACGTTTAGTAAACATAATTATGAACTGTAACGACTATGGCGAGTAGTGCGATATTGGATTGCAGTGAGGGATTAAATAATGTGAATCAACAAAGTAGCGAGGACGACACACAATTTAGAGAAGATAATATGGATGCAAATGAGATAAGGAACCAGAAGAGAAGTCGAGAAGTAGATGGGGAGGAGATTTGGCATGAGGTTCGGAGAAATTCAAAAAAAAGGAATCTTACGACGACTACTCCGCAGACAACTTTGAATCAAGTGTCAGTGACATGCAAGAATCAATTCCCTAAACAATTCGCGTTAGCAAAATTGCTAAAACTTCAGGGAATAACTGGTATATTGAAAGTTAAGTATGTCAACTCATATAAATTGTTGATTAATTTTGGAGACGAAGAAAATGCTGAGAAATTTATTAGTAACGAGGAGTTTACACAAATGGAGTGGAAAAGACAAAACACATTACAAGTCGGCCTGTCATATGGGATCGTAAAGGATATAGATATAGAGCTAACCGAAGAAGAATTACTAAACCACATAGCGTGCGAACATGAGGTGGTTTCAGCTAAGCGCTTAAATCGTAGATGCCCAGATGGATGGACTCCGAGTGAATCAATCAGAATTGGATTTAAAGGACCCACCCTCCCCGCCTACATATATCTATGTGATTTAAGAATCAAAGTGGATACCTACATATTCCCGGTTACCCAATGTTCGCGATGCTGGAGATTCGGTCATGTGGTTAAAATGTGCCCTTCAAATAAAGCGATATGTCCTAAATGTGGAGAAAGGCATTCGAACTGCGAAACTACTAACTTTAAATGTAGTAATTGTCTAGGTACACATATGGCTTTGTCGAAACAATGCCCGATGTATCGAAAAGAAAAGCGTATCCGAGAACTGATGGCAGAGTTCGGTTGCACGTACCAAAAGGCGCTCTCTAGTTACGTTCCGCCATCCCCACCAATAACCCCGTATCCCAACCGAGTGGAAACAGTAGAAACAGGCTGTTACAACACGGAACATTCCCATGACAACAACAGCCAACGCTCAACACAAACGGCTCCAACTTTTGGCGAGGTTGTTAGAACTAATTTGCAAAACAACCCAGATAATTTCAACCAACAAAAAAAAGCAAAAGACAAGCAGAAGCGTGTAAAGAAGAAAACTCAGTTTCACATATCGGAACATGTTGTAGCAATGCTGGATAGGTCATCAGAATCGGGCAATTCGGTTGAGGAACTGAGTGGTGACCAAAACCTAAACGATGACACACAACAACAAAGAAGGACGAACGAACGAACTAAAGAAGAGATGCAGTCATTCGCCGAGCTACTGGACAGACTCAAGGAACTTGTTTTTTTGTCAGGAAGGAGCTTTAAGGACAAAGTTATAATAGCTATTAAGTTGATAAAAGAGTGGTGTATATCGTGTTTAGTTAAGATGCTGACCGACCTATCATGCGTGAAAACTCTCTTTAGTACCTTTGATGGATAGAAACCCTAAAGTATGTATAAATTTAAATTTATTACAGTGGAACGCACGTAGTATTAGGCCCAAATTAAAATCATTTGAAAACCTCTTAATTCAAGAAAAAATTCACATCGTCGCGCTAAGTGAGACATGGCTTGAGCCTGGATCCAATTTTACTCTCAGAAACTATAACGTGTTCCGTAAAGACAGAGATATTCCATATGGAGGTGTTGCAGTAATGACACATAAATCCATTCAGGCTCAAGCGTGTGCTGTACATAACCTCAATCCAGGTATAGAAATTATACATGTTAAAATTTATAATTGCTCTTATATCGAAAATGTATTAGCTGTTTATTGTCCATCCGACGTTGCTACTACCCAGAATGATTGGGATAGTTTGTTTTCACTAATAAGACATAAAACGGTTATCCTTGGAGACTTTAATGGGCATCATGTGAGTTGGTCATACAAAACGGAGAGTAGAGGAGCTCAGATTTTCGACTCGTTACTTGATAATGATTTTGCCTTTCTAAACAACAGCGACTCTACACGCAGCCAAATAGTCGATGGTATATTACGACGGTCATCCCCTGACCTATCTCTCGTTTCATTGGATATCTCGACAAAATTCAGTTGGAGGGTGACAAACGAGACTCTTGGTAGCGACCACAATGTTATTAAAATATCCACACAGCTTGAAATGGACGTAAATTTTACAAAAAAAAGAAACTTCAAAAAAGCAGATTGGGGAGCTTATAGAGAATTTTTAGAGGACAGATTCGCTAAACTTATACTTCCCGATGAAGATCAAAGTGCCTATAACCTTTTTATAGAAAATTTAGATAGAGCAGCTAAACTCCATGTTCCACTAGTAAAGATTAATTACAACCCAGAGAGTAAATTTCGCCCTAAGCCCTGCTGGAACCCAATCTTGTCTAAGTCGGTTGCACTTCGTCGATTAGCCTTGACTATCTTTAGGCGCAACCCGACACCGGATAACTACGATAACCTAAAAAAAACAAATACAGGAATCCCAAAAGCTTATTCGTAATGCCCAAAACAAGTCGTGGTGCGACTTCTGTTCTAGTGTTGACGAGAGTACTTCTACGAGAGAAATGTGGCAGAGAATGAGATGGATGAAAGGTTATAGGTCGCCCAGACAACACGTCGATAGTAATAAGGCTAACGACCTCCTACACACTTTAGCACCTGACTATGCCTCACCTCCTAGACCCACATTTCGCTCACAAAATTACGGTTTGGAAGTAAAAATCACACTCGCGGAATTTGAAAAATGTACCACAAAAAGAGAAACTGCACCAGGAGATGATGATATATCCTACTCCATGATCAAAAACCTTCCAGACAACGGCAAGGCCCTCTTAATAGACCTTTACAACAAATGTTTAAACAAGGGTTTCGTCCCCAAACAGTGGCGGGATATTAAAGTTATTCCTATCCCTAAACCAGGAAGAGACGATCAGACAGTATCATCACTTCGACCAATATCCATGATCTCATGTATATGCAAAATATTTCACTCGATTCTACAAAAACGACTGGAATGGTTTTTTGAAACAAACGGCCTTTTCTCCGACAAAACCGTAGGTTTTCGTAAATGTAGATCATGTTTAGATAACTTAAGCCAGCTCGTCACTAATATCCAGAAAAGTTTTAGTGAAAACTCTATCACCGTTGGATGTTTTATCGATGTGGATAATGCATATAACAATATTGATATCCAAAGTGTGCTATCTATTATGGACCGATCTGATGTGGGATCTAAGATGTGTGAATACCTATGGGAATTCCTCAGAGAACGATATTTGAAAATATCGACCGGTGACAAGCAGGTTATGCGATATACAGGCCGTGGCCTAGCACAGGGTGATCCCTTATCCCCGCTGCTGTTCAATGTGGCGACGTTGGACATATGCAAACACATAAATACCGTTAATGCATCCCAGTACGCAGACGACTTTGTAATTTATACGTCAAGTCAAAATTTAAGTCATGTTGAAAATCAACTACAATTGGCTCTAAACGAGGTTACAGATCTTTTAAACGAACTTGGTCTAGAAATTTCTACGGTTAAAAGTAAGATTTGTGTTTTCCAAAAAGGATTTAGAAAGCTTCAGGTTAATCTTAGAATGAACGGCATATTAATAGAATCAGTGGCAAATGTCAAATATTTAGGTCTTTGGCTGGACAGCTCCCTTAGATGGTCAAAACATATTAATGAAATTGCCGAGAAAACCGTTAAATTTCTCAACATTCTTAAAGTTCTTGCCGGGGCTAATTGGGGGACTCACCCAAAACATTTGAGGCGAATAGATTAGATTATGCCAGCTTTTTATTTGATGACAGTGCCCAAGTACATACAGCCAAACTAGACAAAATTCAAAATCAGGCCATGCGAGTTATTGGTGGATTTATTAAAACTACACCAATACACGTGATGGAGAGCGAGTTAAGCCTTCAGCCATTAACGATTAGAAGACGCTATCTTGCTGGTAAATTCTGGCTAAAATGCAAGTCACTGCGTGGGAACAATGTGTTAATAATCCCTACATTAGAAAACCTATGTCAGGACCCCACCACATGGAAAAGAAAAAAGAAACCGTTAATGTGGACAGCACATAATATTTTTAGAGACACCCAAATTTACTGTAGTGATAAATTAGAGATGTTTGCCTTAAGCTGCTGGGTTGGTTACATTGATTTATCAAATGTAATTTTTGATAATATAGAGGAAGTAAAGGATGCAAAAAAAAGCTACAACAATAACGCACTGAACCTCATATGCACTCGATGCCTAAATGATAAATATTCAGGATTCTACAAAATTTTTACGGACGGATCCATTTATAGGGATAATATCGGGGCAGCCTTTTTTGACATTCAATTAGAGACTGGAATACGATTCAGAATTGACTCCCAAATATCCATAATGTCAGTTGAACTCGTAGCTATAGCTGAAGCACTAGCATATTTGGATTCCATTGAAGAAGAAAATATAGTTATCGTCACGGATTCCAAGAGCTCACTACAACACATAGCTCGCTGTACCTCGACAGTTCGAGGAACACCGATAGCTTACACAATTTTGAAGTCAATTCTGAAATGCCAATCTAAAGGTATAAATATCAAACTTCAATGGATTCCGTCTCATATAGGCATCGAAGGCAATGAAGTAGCAGACCAATCAGCTAAAGAGGGATCCACGGATGGGATTTCGCTACCCATTGTGCCACATTACACAGAGGCTTTAGGTAAAATTAAGAGACACTGCACTCAGCTGTGGAAAGAATTTTTTGATAAGCGTTCACAGGAAAAGGGCATTTGGTATAGAACCATCCAACCTGAGCCATTACAGTCTCCATGGATTAATGAATGCTCATTATCCAGACAAGATCTGGTCATAGCGATGAGACTCCGTTCCGGACACATCCCGACAAATAAGTTTAAATTTTTGATGGGTATATCAGATACACCCACTTGCAATGACTGCGGGGTAATAGAGGATGTTCATCATGTGTTGACGGAATGTGTTCGGGGCGTATCTCGACGCTATTCAGACGATGTAGGATACTACAACAGTATACTCTCCACTCCAAATTCCGAAAAAGCTAGAGAAGTGTACTGTTTATATAAAAACATAATTTAATTACCCTATAGAGGCTGTATAGAGCGACATGGTCGTTTAAAACGACCAAGCTCTTTAAAATTAGATTAAAAAAAAAAAAAAAGATAGCCAGTCCCCCAAATGTATTGGGGTTTCCGGGTCAGTACGCTTCCACCTTCGACCTCATCTTCACTTAACATCAGGTGTGATTGAGGTCAAGTCGTGCATAAAAAAAAAAAACCATTCTGAAACCAACTTAGTATGGAATTCCAACAATTTTCGGTTTTGACCCTACTCCTGATTACGAACAACTTTCCATTAGGAACCATAGCAGAATTCAGCAGAATTATGTTGGACTTCCATACTAAAGGTGGTTTCAGAATGGTTATGGTTATGGTTCCTTGGGGAAAGTTGTTCGTAATCATGAGTAGAGTCACCAGTAAACAAAAATTACACGAATTAAAATCCACACAATTGTATAATACAGTATACAATCTTATCTCTTGTTCAGGCATGCCTCATTAATTTCCAGAGCGACTTCCCTCAACCTTCATTATGTCGTCCGCCCACCTAGTTTGACGTCTTACGACTAATGTCCAAGTAGAAACATGTCCAAAGCGTAGAATGTCCAAATGCATGTTTAAGTGATAAAATCACCCAATTATAAAAATTACTAATATTAATATTGACCAACTATAAAAATGTCAAATATAGCCAATGATAACATTGTCCAACCATAAAATAGGTAGATAGATAAAAAGTTTATTGCATAAACTGCCACACATATAAGAGAGAAACATAAATACTACATTAACAAACAAGAAACAAACATTCATGAAAACAACAAGAGACATACAATTTTTAACAAATACAAACAGATGTAAACAAACATACCGTAACAATTAAAATTTTCCCAATACCTTCAAGATCGCTAAAATGTCCACTAATTCGCTGATCTATGTCGGTGACTTTCGTTCATCTACGGATTTCCTCATTCCTGTTTCGACATCATATTGAGGCGTCGATTGCCTCACATTGAGCATTCTCCATAGAATGACTATTTTCAGGAAAATTATTTCTTAGGTCTAATAACGGCAGACCTACTAAATACACAGTTAACTGACAAGAAATTTAAGGTATGAATTAAATCTATTCACAAATAAAAATATGGCCAACACGTACGAGTGCCGTGGAGTGATGAGGATACTGGCACGGTGGCCTCTTCGTATATCCAGATTTACGCTCTGGCCGTGATAGCTGCCAGCCTTCAGTCCCTGGAGGGCTCCATCAGACGGGCTGAGAGTTCTTTAAAATAAATAATACATGTTTCTGTACCCCGTGTCCCTAATATATCCACCGTAACGTTTACAAACAACAGTGTATCCCGCGGGGTATACCTTTTTAGATTAGACAATTTTCATATTGGCTATTTTTAAACTTTCTAAAGGGTAAAGAACTTATCTATATAACATGACAGGCACTTCAGCGGCTCCAGAACCGTGTTACGAACACAGCGGAAAAAATTGTATATTTCGTATTAGAAGACGAGGCACACGTAACGAGTGACGGGATTCTTACGGTGCTAGAATCATAGAACGAACTCTGGGAACTCAGCGAAGGGATGATAAATTTTATAGTTTTTGTAACGCTAGAACCGCAGAACAATTTCAGGGAACTTAAGGAATAAATGCTAAACTTCGTGTTAGTAAAGTACACGTAACGAGTGGTGAGATTCTTACGGTGCTAGAATCATAGAACAAACTCAGGGACACCAGCGGAAGGATGGCAAATAAAAAATAATGTAGGAAACGAGGCACACGTAACGAAAGATAAGCTCAAGGAACCCAGAACTCAGTATTACAAGGCAAGGTACATGTAACGAATGGCGAGATTGTATCTTGCAAAAAATCAGATGTGCTAGGTATTTTTTCAGGGGGCCATTGCATTTAAATGGTAGTCATACCGACTATCGACGATAGCTAAGAGCGGTGCACTGGTGGAAGAAATAACTACTCGTTTTCGTATAGACTATGTTTATAATATTTATAAAAATGAAGAAAATATATACAGAGAGCAACTATAGCAAAAACCGAAACGCAAAGATGCCAATAATGATTTGTTGTCAATTTAGAATTTGCTCGTTCTTAAAAAGTAAATATGAACATTGGTGGCCAGTTATAGGCCTCCCTAATCGACCTACACGCTCTTCGCGTGGTCTGCGGTGTCCACAGCCTCCATCTCTGAGCTATTTTTATCACCAATGTCCATATTGGTATATTACGGTCTGAATGATACGAGATCTAGTGAATTTATAGGCGTAGGTACGAGACTCATTCCAGGGATGACGACGTATCTGTGTCCCTTTATTTATGGTTGAAAGTATTAACCTTATCTATGGATGGATAGGATTCAGGTTTCATGGCCAACTTAGAAATCAATGATTTCCCACCAGATAAGCTGCTTGACCATTGTTCATACCCTGACATTAAGAAATAGATGAAATTGAATTTATAACCTCAAAGTGAGGTGACTACAGGCATACATTGGGATTGATAATGCATGTTACCTATTTGCGTACCACTGTCCGTGCTCTTAGGCCCTTATTAATAAATCGTTCTTGAGATTGAGATCGCGTCTCGGTCTCAAGGCCGTTTTTCTGATGCTGTTTTAATATGCAACAGATTCTCAAGCGTCAACTTGAGGCTATACCAATCTTGAGAACGGTTTATTAATACGGGCCTTAGTTAGCTAACGGCGTACGGAGTCTGGACGACGGTTGGTATTTCCATCACAAGATTAATGTTGTGACCTAATAGTAAGTACGAAATGTAGGTTTCGTATAATTTAACACACCAACCACTCTAACCACCAACCAATCTAAGTTATGTAAGTTTTTTTTTAATGCATACCGGGTTGGTACTTGGCCTCAATCACACCTGATGTTAAGTGAAGATGAGGTCGAAGGTGGAAGCGTACTGACCCGGAAACCCCAACATATTTGGGGGACTGGCTACCTTATCTCTGACAACCGGAAGACAACAATGCTATTAACATTGCTGCTTGGCGGCAGATTTAGATAAGATGGTGGTGGCTAGCCAGGCGGACATTTAAAAGGCCCTACCACCAACCAAACCGAGTAATAAACATGTACCCCGCTGGGGATCGAACCCGCGACCTCCGAATCGTAAACCCAATGTTGTTTACATTGAGCCACGGAGGCGGTTAAAAGTCAAAAAGTCTGGACCGGGATCGCTTCAAAACAGCCTAGAAAATACGATACAAATACAGTTTCCATTTAATTCTATCTGAGAAATGTTCCAGCGGAATGACAACGTCGGTCCAATGTATTCGTTCCCTTTTTTTTTTATAAATTGAAAGAGTTCCTCCCTTTAATTTACACGAATCTCGCTTAAAATTGCTTCCCCCAACTTATTTTCTTTACGAATATAAATTTTAAAAAAGTCACTGCCGAAGCTATCCCCCGGAAATTCCGCCTAATTGGGGACATCTGGCCCTTTTGCATTACATTTCCCTAATCTTTTGTATTATAGGCCATTTATAATATAATAATAAAGAGAACTTTGGTTCTGATGTCGAACAAGGGTCGGTGCTAGTTCAATAATTCAATTTAGGGTTATGTTAAATTTATAGTTTTGTCCATAACTAGAAAATATTAATTTATTAAATTAATTCAATCACAATGCTTTGTGATTTCGGCACATAAGAAGAGTAGACCAATCTATCTTCCCCTGGGTGTTGTTAAAGGCGACTAAGGGCAATTCCACTAAAAAACATCGCCTTTCACAAATTTCTGTATATTTCGAAATGTTGACCCTTGAATGTTATTTCAAGCATTAAACTTTCAACATTTGGAAATTGGGGATATCTCTGACCACCCTATTTTTTTTTTTTTTTTTATGATTAACTGGATTCGCGTTTGGGATAAAGGTCGTTACGTTATGTATGTACGTAATTTAAGACCTCGTGGCACAGTTGCAAGTTAAGCAATGCCAGTCCTTCGTTGTGTGTGGGGCGTTCAATCCTTCGATGGGTGACCATTATATTTTAATTACTAGTGTTTCCTTTCTACAGAGCCTACAGTGGTGGCATGAAATTACTGACTATCAAGTGTCCACTATTCTGACACAAATCTTCCAATCCACACTGTCCCCGTGTATTGTATGGCCCATACCATCTCCCAGTGAGAGGAGGCTATGTCCCAACAATGGGGACGTATAACGCTGATGATGATAATATGAAATTATTGCTCGATGATTTAAGTGAGAGCACGATATATTTATGTCTTAGAACGCTACGGTAGCGTAGCCATTAGACCATGTTTATTTATTTTTTGCATGACGGGTTATAATCCAGTAAGGATACACTTTTAACTGCTTATAATTTTAATCAAAAATCAAAATCAAAAAATGCTTTATGTTGTAGGTACACAGGGTACACTTAAAATAGTCAGATTTTACATTTTTTAAGCTACTGCTTGTTCAAAAGCCAATTTTCCCAAGAACAAACAAGAAACTCGAGAGGTTGCTCTTTTTAAAAAAAAAGGTTTTTATGTAACAAAATTATTAATTATTATTTTATATTATAATATTTCATTATTAATTGTGAAATAGCATGGTTACACGAATGGGTTGTTCATGTCCATGAATGTTTATCATCTAAATAATCTGATAACGCCGTGATTTTTTGCACATGTATAGAGTACCTAGACTAGATGATTGACGTAAGTGGCCGAAATATTATAAAAAAAAATTACCTGTCAGTGACAGAATAAAAATGTTTTCTAAGAAATCAGTAGCTTGCTTTAGATATAATAGGTATATAGTTATAAAATCTACAATATTACATTAAAGTTACCACTGTGAACTTCATTGCGTTGTAGAAATAAGATCTCCTAAAATAATTTTCTAAAAAAATTTGAAATAGCTAATTTATATTAATAATAATAATAATATATTTATCTCCTTACTGAGGTTTGCTGGAAGAGATCTCTTATAGAGATAAGCTCGCCTTTTGTATATCTTAAAATTCTCCTGTTTTTTTGTTTTGTTTGACGTGTATGCTTATATGCAATAAAGTGTTAAATAAAAATAAATAAAATATATTACCATGTGAAGTGAAAATGTGACTGAAGGTGGAAGCGTGTTTACGTGGAACCCAAATTTCTCCTAGTTTCAAGAGATTTCTATAAAAAAAAAAAATTTCCCCTGTTTAGAATTAATTTGTCAGATTGTAATCAAACACGACTCCGGTCAATCGTAAAAGCGCCCGATTTTTACACAAAGAAAACAGAGATGTTATAAAGTTGCGAACAGATTTACTACAAACTAGAGAACAAAACACGTGCGTGTTTCGTATAATAAAGGCAGTACATGCTCACCTACTTTATAGGGCTATTTGTACAAAAAAATGGAAAACCACGCTCATAATAAATACATAAAATTTTTATTAAAACATCCACGTTTCAAAGGCTAAAGCTCCATTTGTAAAGTAGGTCATTTTTAACTCCCGACTAAAGACGACGTGTGTTACCCGTTTGACAGCGTTGTGTGTATGCGTATAGATCTTCCCCTTCTTCTCTATTTTTTCTTCAAACTTTCCCTCAATTGTGTTCTTCAAAAAAATGGAATAAGCTGGACAGAGAAAAATCAAATGAAGAGGTATTAATGATGATAAAGGAGAAGAGATGCCTGATGGCCACAGTTAAGAACCGAAGAGGAAAGATTTTTTCACAAAATTTTTTTTGAAGAACTTTTTTCGATTTTCGATTTTCGATTACCTATACAAGGTATTTTGAAACCACTTATGGTATGGAAATCCAACAATTTTCGGCTGGTGACTCCACTCCCGATTACGAACAACTATCCACTAGGATCCATAGCCGAATTCATTTTCATTTTCAAATTGTTGGACTTCCATATTAAATAATGGTTTCAGAATGGTTTACTTAGTATGCGTAATCGAAATATTTTGATCGAATTCAACCATGGTTCCTTGAGGAAAGTTGTTCGTAATCAGGATTGGAGTCGCCAGTAAACAGGAATTACACGAATTCAAATTCACCCTGTGTAGTGGACCTTTGGCTTGATTAAAGATTTTTCTAGTTTTTCAATTATCATCATCATCAGCCGAAAGACGTCCACTGCTGGACAAGGGCCTTCCCGCGATCTTTACCAAACGGGCCGTCCACCGCGTGGGGGCTCAAGGGGACGCTGCGTCTTGCGGTACGTGGTCGCCACTCGAGAACCCTTCCGCCCCAACGGCAGTCGATCCCGCCGTCGTCATCGGCGTCGTGCTCCGCCCACTGCCAGTGAAGTTTGGCAATTCTTCGGGTTATGTCGGTAACCTTGGGTCTCCTCATTTCTAATTCGATCGCGCAGGGAGACACCGAGCATAGCTCTTTCCATTGCTCTTTGGGTGACCCTGAGCCTTCTTATGAGGCCCATAGTGAGCGACCACGTGTCAGTTCCATAATGTCTGACTGGCAGCAGAAACCAAAGACTTTCGTCTTCAGACATTACCGTTGACATTGTCAGGTTTTCAATAATGTTAATTTATTAGTATAAATAATTTCTGCGGTTACATATAACATGTAGAGGTATAATATACCATAAATATCAGAAACTCGACGTATATCTAATAGCCACAGTTTGATATCTGGTACACGACGTACAAACACGTTATCTATTCACTTAGGTCATTGTTTGGACTAAGCCCTATTGTAACGTGAGGTCAATTGCTAAATGTCATAACTATGTGTAGAAAACTGGACAAGGCATCTTCTAACTAAACCTTTTATTTTTGTATACGTACACACATTACGTCACGATCGTTATCCCAAATGGGGTGGTCAGAGATATCCCAAACATTAGTGTTTGGGTGATCCAAAGTTAAATAGTTCAATTTTTTTTTATACACAATGGGTTAGTACTCGACCTCAATCACACCTGATGTTAAGTGAAATTTCAATACATTCATTGTTCGAAATATATAGAAATGCACACGTGATAGGGTGTGAGCTCATCTCCGTTAAAACGTGCAAATCTATAGATGTTATTTGCTGGAAAGTCCCTTAGTCGCCTTTTACGACATCCACGGGAAGAGATGGGTACCAACCAAACCACAAGTCATTGAAAGGGTTATGTATACGTATTTTCAATAAGGTTCCAGTTGATATACAAAATGTTCCTCTCAATAAATTTAAAGATACTTTAAAACAGAAACTTATTAACAAAGCATATTATAAAAGATCAGACTATTTAGATGATAATCATCCCTGGACATAATCAGATCGTTCGTATGCCAGGCTATTTCACAATTAATAATGAAATATAAAAACCTTTTTGTAATATAAATACCTTTATGTAAAATCAAAGCCTAATTTTAAAAGAACTACCCTTCGAGTTTCTTGCTTGTTCTTCTCAGGGGAAAATTGCATTTTGAACAAGCAGTAGCTTAAAAAGTGTAAGTAATTGACCATTTTAAGTGTACTCTGTGTACCTACAAAATAAAGCATTTTTGACTTTGACTTTGACTTTGTCACAAACATAATTAAATTATAATCAGTTATAGTGGAAAATATAAGTTTCTATGGTCAAATATCGTGTCAGATTACTATTAAGGCAGTATGGGTCTGGTCATTTGGTCCTAAAAAGGACCGTCGAGGTAACCCTTTTCAGTGCGGGAATATACGTCAGATTGTGTTTCTGATTGTCAGATCAGACTATCTGATCGTATCAAATCAAATCAAAAAAATATTTATTTCGTAGGATAAAAATTATCACTTGAAAACGTCAAATTTTTTATCTCGTCAAATTTTTTATCTTATTATTAAAGTTTTTGACATTATTGCTCATTCCCCTGAGAAGAACGAGCAAGAAACGCAAGTGTTGCTCTTTTAAATAAGTTTGGGTTACAATTATATTATATTGTATAATTAGACTGAATATCGTCGAGCGATCTATCTTGGTCCATGCTTGCTTATCATCCAGATAGTCAGAAATTTAATAATAGCCTTTGGTAAATAATGTCTGTTTTATGATGGTTTTGAATTTATTTAAAGGTAAACTTTGAATGTCCACTGGAAGATCATTATAAAAGCGTAGGTATACATTGCCCCTTAAATGACTTTGTGTCACTGACTGTACTGACTACTGACTTTGTATTCACACACAACACGTCCGATTTTTCCGTCAGACTTTTTCTAAACTCTGGCGTTCTCGAGCTATTTATTCAGAGTACTAAAGTACATGTGGAGCAGAAAGAAAAAATGGACGACAAAATTTAAAAAAAAATGAAAATTGAAAAATATTTGCTCGCGTAGACGCGAAAGAAGAAAAAGCCGGTAATAAAATCGTTAACACCTTGGCGCTGTTTCCGACTCGGACGTCCGATCAGCCTATCAGATCGCACGTGTAATGAATGTTCAAATAAAACAATGGCTCCAACGTCTTCCGATCTGATCAGATGCAAAAATCTGACGTATATTCCCAGCCTTAGGGCTGTTAGAGTGGCTAGGTTTGGGTCCTATAAAATTTGAAACTTGAAACTCGAAAAGAAGAAGAACATCATGTCATTAGAGTTTGGAATGAGTAAAAAATCACAATTATTTATTGAAAATAGTGTAAATACAATAGAAACATCAATGGTCCGAGAATTGATCCTTGAGTCACGCTCACTATCACAAAAGATTGCAAAAATTAAAACCATATCACCTGCACTTCTTATAGAAAGACAAAGAAAGAAATATAAGAAACAAAGAAACTGTTTATTCGCCACTTCGGCACATATACAAACAATTAATAAAATAACAACATTCAGATAAGTGTCGCATCAGCGAAAGAGAAATGCTAAGCTTATAAAAACTCAGCGGTGGTTTACTGTCGCACCCAGAGCAGACGAGTTACCGTCGCTTGTTGCATAAAAACAGGACATTCCTGTAAAAGACATTTATGAAAATTTCATTAAAGGAAATTTATGGATAGGAAAACATTTATGGATCTCTATTTTCATTGATGTCCTAACGTAAACCTAAATAATCATACTTACCACAACAGGATAGTTTAGGACAAAATTAATACGGGTAAACCCAAAATTCCCTCTCCAAATCTATTCCTAGATCCACTGAGGCAGAACAACAGCGTTCAAACCTTGCATTAATAATAAGACTGTACATCCGACATTTCGATTCTGATCCCCTAGTGTATAAAGGAGTCAACCCGTCAGTTATTTGTGAGAATACGATGTTATTAGGCGTATCGAAATGACAGAGGTGTTTATGAAATGAAATTTTATTTTTAAGAAAGAAAGAAGAAGAAAGAAAATATTTATTGCCAACAAATACAGAAAATTTTGTAGCTAATAATAATTATGCATATTTATATGTCTGTGGCAAAGGGATATGTCGTATGGCATTTCACAGCGCTGGTTTTCAGCGCAACCCCTCTTTCAGTTAGGTTTTAAAAGAAATGGAAGAACACAGTCAGGCGCGTCTAAACCAGTATCATGATGATGATTCACCTCTGTGTCTAATTATAATAAGATAGATTCATAGGTTCAGATGTCTGTCTATTACTGACGTGATTGACATGAAATTTTTCGCATCTATAAAGTTGGATGTGAATTCATTTTTGTATAACTGTTTTGTTCACATCTGTACCAATTTCATTTATACCATTACCATTAACAGCTCAGTGTTAGGACACAGCCTCCTTTTACTAGGAAAGGTTATGGGCATAATGCACCACACAGGTTCAGTGCGGATTGGTGGATATGTGTCAGATTAGTGGTCACTTGACTTATAAGCCGCCCCTGTGAGTTACCGACTTGGCTCAATGACAACTTCATTGTAAACAATCGGGACCGACTATTTAACGTTCGCTCGGAAGCACGGAAACACTCCTATTAAAATGCCACAAGAGGTCACCCATTCAAGGACTAACCGCGCCTGCCTGCTTAACTTCACTAATCGAAAACGAATAGCGAATGCGATTGCGCTACAAGTACTTACATATCTATACCATACATATCTATTTTAACCGCCTCCGTGGCTCAATGTAAACAACATTGGATTTACGATTCGGAGGTCGCGGGTTCGATCCCCAGCGGGTTACATGTTTGAGTACTCGGTTTGGTTGGTGGTAGGGCATTTTAAATATCCGCCCGGCTAGCTACCACCATCTTATCTAAATCTGCCGCCAAGCAGCAATTTTAATAGCATTTTTGTGTTCCGGTTGTTAGAGATAAGATAACCAGTCCCCCAAGTGTGTTGGGGTTTCCGGGTCAGTACGCTTCCACGTTCGACCTCATCCTCACTTAACATCAGGTGTGATTGAGGTCAAGTACCAACCCGTTATGCATAAAAAAAACATAATCTGCAACAATTTGATAAAGCGAACAGCTACCCAATGATATTAAAATCGAGACTTGAAACGACGTCCCGGGAAGCGAGGAAGAGGGAAATTTTCAGAATGAAGGTCAAATTACAGTGTGTTACACTTCTTCATTTGTCATAGCTTCCAAAACATATTGGCAGACTTCATACTTCCATGCGACAAATAAAAATAAAAAAGAAAGTGCGTAAATAAATATTTTCCGCTTATTCAATAACCCTGTGTGTATTTCGTTTAACCTAACCCATCAAAAACACTACGTTTTAATTTTCCTAGTATATGTTTAAAAAGCTTATCACCACCATCACACATAAAACACCACTTACACCATTCCCATTACCATAAACCCATGCATAAGACCCCAGTAATAAATCAAGATAGATTTTTTTTTATTGTCGAGCGAAAATTTTTAAGTTGCATGAATAAAACATTTAATTTTGCACCGAGACCGCTGTACCTTTTATTGCGAAGCGTTAAAATGTGTATTGGAAAGACCACAGTCTCTTTAGCCTGCAATAATTTGGAAATGTAATAAAAAATTAAGTGATTTTGGCTTATATCGTTGTGAATTTTTTGTAGTTGAAGAACTTGGACTCTTATTGGGTAGACACAGTAGTTGTTTTTTGTAGGTTGTGGCTGTTGGGTACTGCAATGTCTATAAGGTAAGTAGTTTTATTTAATTTAGATAGATAGATAGATAGATAAAAAGTTCATGCAATAAACTTCTATCTTGAAAGGTTATCTATGGGATAAGTCCGCCGTTGTACTCAATTTCTGTATCAATGTAAAATTAATGTATTACCTTTTTGTACAATAAAGCGTTTACAAAGAAACAAACAAACAAAAGGTTATGTCTGACGGTTATAATGAATGGTGTGGTCTGTAAGTATTGCTCGGTCATAATACATTTTATTATTATTATTATAGTAATTCAAAACAAATAAGCGATAGGAATTAAATTCACAACAGTTCGGACACTAGACTTCATAACAGAAAAATTGACTCTTCAAAAAAAATATTTTACAGATCAAAGCCAGTTTTATTAACAAGTATGTGCCGTAGTTCATTCGCAAGTTGAATCCAAACGTTTGCTGAACGCAGTTGTTTGCTAACGTTCATGTTTGCATTCGGCACAGCAGTCGCGGGTTATGAAATAATTTTATACTAGCTTCCACAGTTTCTCTCGCGTATTTTTTTTTAATTTTACTTTATTAGAAAACCAACAGCTTTTTTATAAACCATTAAGAATATAGATAGATAAGTCTAAACATCAGCCAATTACAGGTTTCCCTATACTCTTATTACATAAATAATCATTGAGAGAGATAATAGGTAGGATATTTGACGACCTGTTTGGTGTAGTGGTTAGCAACTCTGACCACTGTACCAAAAGGCTGCGGGTTCGAATCCCGCTAGGGGCATATGTTTGTGTGATGAATACGGACATGTGTACCCGAATTATGGATGTTTTCATTTATAATAAGTATTTATTTACAAAAACGAGAAGAGATCTACATTTAACAATTTTTTATTAGAAATGTTACAAATACGATTCATAGGAGAGATTTTAGCGTAATTTGTGCGACTGAGGGACATCGAAAACAGTTTCGTGTGTCGAGTTTTTAACCCTGAAAATAATGATATTTAAACAATAAAGCGTATTTGATTTCATTCTAATATTAATTGGAGATATAAATCGACTGGCTGTGTAAATTCCAGCAGATTAGAATAGAACTATTACACCCCGGGGGGTTAGAAAGAGGATTATTGACATATTGATATCTTGGTGGGCCTAAAGTCCCCAAGGTGTGTGATCACCAACCCGCTTGCCCAGCGTGGCGATGATGGCAAACACGACAGAAGAAGGACCAGGGCTGGGCCTCACTCACAAGGTGGACAGACGACCAATGAAGGTCGCGGGAAGTAGCTGGATGCAGGTCGCTTCCAACTGGTTGCTCTGGAAATCTATGGGGGGAACATTAAAAAAACTTACATCAACAAGTAAAAGGTACAACAACAAACGCAGTCCAAACTACAACAAAAATATACTCCAATGTGAACTGTACCCAATACCAATTTCGAGAGCCATTTGTTACTGCCTATGCCTTGATGACTTTACCTTCCACATTGAGAATTTGACATTCGATTCGTGCGTTCGATATTTATCATGCCACCCAATTGAAAGGCACTAGTTCACAATAAATATTCGAGCGGGGCAGAATAACACCCTGAATTCGATGCCAAGCGGGCTGTGAAAAAGGCGAGGGCATTTCTCTTTCCCTACGTGCGTGAATAGTGTTTACTGGCTGATTTCGTATGATTTTATAGTAGTGGCGTGACGATGTGGCTCCAGTTGCTATGCAGTTTGGAATGTCGCTGAGGGTGCCAAGTGGGCCAATAAAATAACTGTATGTTGCGGCCCAGTTGATGCCTTTTGGGACAAAAATGAAGTGTGATTTCTTAACTTTAACTAATCACGATTTGGATGAAATTTGGTATTAGGTAGAATATATCCTGGATTAAGACATAGGATATTTTTATCCCGATAAAGTGAGAAGTTCACACGGGATAAACAAATTTCCGCGATAAAGATATTCCAAGCAGAAAGTTAATAATAAATAAATATACCACATATATATCCCCATTAAGCAACTATAGGCTTGTGTTATGGATACCAGATGGTGATATACTACATTTCTTTTTTGTAATAAATAAATACCTACTTATTTATTACAAAAAAATCTTAATTAAAACTCCATCCACATCACCTGGATGAGTAGAAGTATACCACTGTACGTTTCTCAAGAAACTTTCTACCACGTACGACCACCCTGTGGAACGGACTTCCTGCAGCGGTATTCCCGAACGAGTACGACATTGGAACCTTCAAGAAACGAGCCTACACCTTCCTCAAAGGCCCAACGCATCTGTGACCCTTTTGGTGTTGCGGGTGTCCATGGGCGGCGGTGATTGCTTTCCATCAGGTGACCCGAATGCGTGTTTGCCGCCCTCTCAAATAAAAAAAAAAGACTTATTATATATCCTTATTATATAAAAAAAAATCACTTAATGTTTTCAAGGCGCAAGTGATGGAACTAGCTAGCGCTCTAGCTCTATGTGTTTATACGCTAAAATATCTCTGTTGCCTAAACTTCTACAACAATTAATATTCCACCTGTATCCGCCAAAGTCTTAACGCGAAGACACTTTTCACTTCAGACAAGGCTATCTCGATTATTTATAGCGCCTAATTATTCATAAAAAAATCTACGGCAGCCATTTTGTTTAATTACGAATATTTTTAGCAAAGATTTATGTGCCGGCAAGTGTCAACGTCAATATGGCGAGCGACGGCGCGGAAAATAACCACGGATTTATACTATGCATATTATATTCGACTAGCTCTCCGTCCGCGGCTTCGCCCACGTTGATTTACTTCAGCGCCGACTCATACATGGCGCAGATAGCGATAAATTAGCATCTGAATTTATTATTATTATTATTATAATTATTACAGACGAGCAACATTACTGTTGGTATGTCTATGTCATAGTGTTGGAAGAGTTCACATTATTCATTATGTTGTTATTCAGTCAATTTTTCTTTATCTATTCTTGAACGAATTCACTGAATGGGCCCAGACAACCTCTTCTGGCAGCTTATTCCAGGCCTGAACAACACGGTTGCTCAGAAAGTGATGGGCGACATTGATTTCAGCGTGAGTGCGGCTTATTCGCAGAGCGTGTCCTCGTAACGGTCGTAAGTGTTTCATCCCGAATATGTCGTGCAAGTGAGGCAGGTTGTATTTATAGGTGGGATTTTTTAATGTCTCGATGAGGTCACCTCGGAAGCGGCGCTCTGCAAGGGTTGTAAGATTCAGAATCAGAATTTATAATTAGGAAGGTCGAATGACTATCATATTACGCGTTTTGCTACAAGAAGTGAACCGGGTGGTGCTGGTATCGCCGAAAATACCACAGTGACCACGTTTACAGTAATGTTAGGCCTGCACATCGAAAATGAATATTTTATATTGCTACCAGCCGTCAAAGGAAATGGTCCACCACTTTCTCACATCCACGATCGTGAGTGACGGTTACCATTATAACGACGCTTTGAAGAATCCGGTTAGTCGTTACTTAAAAGAAGTTGGTCATGGACTTTGTGCGGGAGGTTTTGTAGAGTACTCCAACTGGTTTCCATAGATTGTATGCGAGTCCAATTTGGATGGCATAAGGTGCATGCAAATGTTTACCCTTCACCGGTAGGCAGCTCAGGTTTCATGATCATAATTTAATATTGGGTCTTTACCTATGAAATTGGAGTTTTTTTTCTTCGTTAATCATATGTACCAATTCCTGCGATTTTCAAAGCAATATCCAAATTTGTTTTTTATTTGGAAAATGGAATATTATTTCAAGGTTTCACATGAAATATTTTTTAATTTCTGGGCTAAATCAAATAATAAAATAAATTTCAACAGAGCTCTTTTCATAATCAATTCCAAAACCGATTCCAAAAACAACAAATGTACAAACTAGAATTATGTGTTTTGTAGATGTATTTTAAAAAATTTGCAATACTTAATGCCTATCATCATTTTCCTGTCCTTAGGAAGACATGTTGTGCCGACCCCACCTAGAGCCTACTCTAAATGAGGTCGGCACAACATGTCTTCCTCTTCCGCCCTCCTCTATCAGCCGTCATCTCCGCACTCACCCTCTTTCACATATATATCACTCCTCACGCAGTCTACCCACAACTTCTTCGGTCTTCCTCTACCTCTGTATCCCTCCACATTCATACTTAGTACTCGTCTCGTTACATGCCTTTCATCCCTCCTCATAATGTGCTCAAACCATGCAAACTTATTTCTCCTCAACTTTTCTGTTATCGATTCCACTTTCAGACTTCCTCTGATACACTCATTCCTGATTATCCATTCTAGTCACACCACACATTCACCTTAGCATTCTCATCTCTGCCACATGCATTCTACTTTCATCCGTCACTATCATTGCCCAACATTCAGTACAATAACTTAATTACGTATATTTTATTAATTGAATCCAATATGTTGCGGTAATAATCTTACTCAATATTCATTTACCAATAACGTTAGTTTTAATTTGATAACACCAAACACATTTCAAAATTCCATTTGTGCCAGACCAACCCTCAGGTTTCAGCAGAATACCAGTGTTTTGCCCGCCTCGGGCAAATCCATACACTGAGCTGTAGCCTTTTTGTATACTGCGGCACACACGTAATATTTGTTGTTTCTGTACTTGTGTTTTATTGTTTTAGTTGTATTTTTCACATGTAAAATTTGTTGTGTGTGTGTACCTAGATGCAAATAAATGCTTATCTGTCTATCTACAATACTTAAAGTTCAATACTTAAATGCCTATAAAAAAATTAAAAAAAAACCTATAACACACCTGAGTTGCTCGTAGAAATGCATGCGAAATTCTGGCGAAATTGATGCCAGAACTTGTATCTAAGATTCAGTTCCAAAAGGCATCACAAAGATTCTTGTATTCTTCGTCTTGCAGAACTACCAAGGCATTATAACTTTTAGGTGGACGTAAAAACAAACAGTACTTTTGGGAGTTGGGAGAGAAATATAAATGATTCCGTACAACTTTTGACATTGAAAAATTACTTGATATACAGAATGTACTTACATGGAATAGGTATTTTTTTTATACGAAAATGGTTAGGATAAATTAATAAAATAAATATCTTTGTACATACACACAACGCCATATTATGGATACCAGATAAAAAAAAATGTTTATTTCAAAAACCAGCTTATTCATATTTATACCAGTATTTGGGTTCTCCGAGTAGGCAAGTAGTAAAACAGTAAGCATTTCCATATTCGTGTATCTCCGAGTTCCTAGTGAACCATGGAGCGCATGATAAGTATATATAGTCCGTAGGACATAGTTTTGGAATCTTTGGAGAATTTCCAGATTCGAATTGCTTGCTGAACCCCAGAGTTCAATGCCATATGTCCAGATGGGTTTTATTATGCTTTTATAAACTAATAGTTTGTTATTTAGTGAGAGAGGAGATTGTCGTCCTATGAGCCAGTTTAGGCTCTTATAAAGTATGTTCACTAGGTTTTTCTTAGCTTTGATGTGGTTAGCCCATGTTAGTCGTTTATGCAAATGGATCCCAACCTACTTTACACATGTTTTGGTTGGTAGTTCTTCTCCATTCATAGTTAGAAGTGGGCAATCCCCTTTGAGCAATGTGAAGGTTATCTGAGTGGATTTTGTAGTACTGGATTTTATCCTCCATTTGGTCAGCCATTGGTCAATTTTGTTCAGTTTTTTGAGAAGCTCTATTTGGGTCCGTGTCACTAGAGAGACAAACTGTATCATCCGCATATATCGCAGACCTTGACCAATCTCGTTCTATTTGGATTACGTGCAGGTGACTAGATTAATTATTTTGTACTAACTAGAACAGAGGTCGCTAATTTAAATCCTAAAGCACCTTAATATTTAACTCAACAAACTCTCAAGGTAGTCATCTCAGAAACTTCACTAACACTGAGTAGCGCAGAGCTGTGGTAAGATAGATCCGAGTTTAAAACAGAGTTTAGTTATAAAAACCTCACCGGCAACAGGGTGGGTTTCAGTTAATTCACTTATGTTTTGTATGAAAAAGTTCCGTAAGGTGGTAATATAATGATTATCATCATATATCAGCCACATGATGTCCACTGCTGAACATAGGCCTCCCCCATAGAATTCCAGAGTAATCCCTTGGAAGCGGCCCGTGACCGACTAGTTCCCGCGACCTACATCAGGTCGTACGTTCACCTTTATTTTTTATTTTTCCGCGGGGAAACGCTTTACGCGTACCGCTCGCCTGGGGGACGGCGAGACAGTTGTGTGGGACCCGCTAAAATCCCGCGGCGACCTTGTTTGGCGGTAGGGAGTCAGTGGACGTCCTAAGCTGCGCTAGCCGGCATCCGGTTGCCCACCAGCCTATCACCCCCTACCACTACAACTTGTCAATCCGCTGGCCTAAGTCAGCGACCTTCGTTCGCCTAAGGATTTCCGAACTCCTAATTCAATGACGTAGTGAAACGCCAAGCATCGCCCTATCCATAGCTCGTTGGGTGACTATGAACTTCCTTCAAAGAGCATTCAACAAGGTAATGGAATGCAACAAAAATAATTTGTTTGCACAAAAGTAATTGTGTTTTGCATAAAGTTACATGTAACATAATTACACTTTACCATAGATTGGAGTAGGTAGATCACTTTTCGTAACAAGCAAAATTAAACAGTATTTCTTGGGACATAACAATCAATATTAATTAAAAGTTTTAAGTACCGTACTCGTAAGGGTAAGAAACGGCTTGCATTTAGCGACTTATCGCGATCTTTATTAGGTCGTCTTACCACCTCGTATGTGGACGTCCTACGCCCCTGCTGCTGCCCCACGGGCGATCAGTTCAACGAGCTATATGCCCTGCCCACTGCCACTTCGACTTACTAATCCGCTGGGCTATATTGGTGACTAATATACGTAAAAAAAATATAACATCATTTAGGAAAAATAGTGATAAACATGATGTCAATACAAGAAATAAAGATAAACTTGCAGGTCACATAAGTCGCCTCCACAAAGTCAGTAATTCATTCGAAGGGTTATGTATACGCTTTTTCAATGAAGTTCCTGTTGATATACAAAATCTTCCTTTCAATAAATTTAAAGATACTATAAAACAGAAACTTATTAAGAAAGCATATTATAAAATATCAGATTATTTAGAAGATAAACAATCATGGACATAACCAGCCCGTTCGCATAACCAGGCTATTTCACAATTAATAATGAAATATTATAACATAAAATAATAATTAATAATTTTGTAATATAAAAACCTTTTTTTAAAAAAAGCGACCTCTCGAGTTTCTTGCTTGTTCTTCTCAGGGGAAAATTGCCTTTTGAACAAGCAGTAGCTTTAAAAATGTAAAATCTGACTATTTTAAGTGTACCCTGTGTACCTACAAAATAAAGCATTTTTTGATTTTGATTTTGACTATCGTTCACCTACGGATATGTTCATTCCTAATTCGATCACATAATGATAATACAATATTAAGATAATTTATCCTACACAGCGTTCCATACAAACTTTCTAGCCCAAATATTTTCCAAATGAAAGAACCGGTTGTAATGAAACTTTATGCGTAAAAGCGGAATACATTGATCTAAAAACCTACAACCTACCTATTTCAAATGTACTGTCTTTATACCCAAAGGTTGCCTGGAAGAGGTCGCTTTTAGTGATAAGGTCGCCAAATTGTACATTCTATTCTTACCACTTTTCTGAAACTGTATTTTCTTTTCTGTTTTGCAATAAAGTGCATTAGTATTGTATTGTATTGTAAAAAGTAATTTTCGATTAAGAGTGGAACACTAAATTGGGGTGATTTTAAGATATTTTTTATAGTAACAGAAAAAATGAATATAAATTCTTCAAAATTCAATGTTTTCAAAATATTTTCTAATAACATTTTAAATCTATGTATCCTGCTTATATGTATAAAGTTGCATTAGAATCGGTTTATAATTTCGGTGTCACTCACACAAAATATTTGCTTGGAAATTAGCAGTTCGCTTTTGTTTATTTATTTAATAATAAAAGAAATCTAATAGCATGACATTCGTTGTGTTGACAATGATTTGTGAACGTGTAAGCCAGTTTCGATTCCAATTTTGTCTATACAAGATTTACAGATTGTAAAGTCAGCCATTAGCTTTCATAAATACATATATATATGTGGTTGTCGGTGTGTAGTGTATGGATGAGTGTAAAATGGGATTATCAAAATAATAAGAGGTATTTTATTTTTTATTTATTTTATTTTATTAAGGACAACAAAGAGCTGCACAATTTATATACTTAATCTAGTCTTACAAAATGATGTGGATCATTGTACAACCAGCAACGTTATCCACAGGTTACTATTTCGAAGACGAATACAGTGGTACACGATTGGTAAAATTTAACACTATATCTTGAATATACCTAAGCTAAGTTTAACAATATTACCTACCGTTATTACTTATTACAAATAGTGTCTAAATATAGTTAGTAGCATCACAAAAAATTTACCCTAAAAATATATTAATGAATGCTACATATTATACCTAGTATACGATGCATTTACTGTTACTTGTTACCATACCAAAATAATATTATACTAATTTTGACAATGAAGTTATAAACCTTAATCAAGCGCGTGGTGAAGCCACTAACACTTTATTATAATAATAAATTATACCAGATGCAGTATAATTCTAAAAAGTTAGTCAAAGATGCTATTCAGTTGTGCTATTCAGTCTCACAGTATATCAAAATAAACGAATAAATAATAAATAAATTGGATAAATAATTTATTGATATATCCGAACCCTACACACGTGCGTACACACATCCACAGAAAGAGTATTTATGGGAATATTATATCCAATAAATAAATATCTTTGGACATACACACAATGCCATCTAGTTCCACATTAAGCAACTATAGGCTTGTGTTGTGGATACCAGATGGTTGATATACTACATAAATACATTTTTTTTTGTAAATAAATACAAATACAAATGAAAAACATCCATAACCCGGGAACACATGTCTGTATTCATCATGCAAACATATGCCCGTGGCGGGATTCGAACTCATGTGAGCTGAGTTTGTGAGTAAATGAAAGATGTGTAACTACCTATATAATTTATATCTCCCCTTTTATAGACATATTCGTTCATTCTTCGTCATCAGTTCAATCAATTCAATTAAATTACTCGAAGCTAAACTTAGGCCCGTATTAATAAACCATTCTCAAGATTATGAACAGTCTTGTGGTTGGTCTCAAGTAAACGTGTTGATTAATAAACTTTACTTGAGCCCTGAAACGCGCATGCTTACTCAAGCAGTACTCACTTGAGGCGTTTCACGTATTAATAAATGAAACTCAAGACATCATTCATTCACCGCTGAGGTGAATACTTGAGATGTGATCTCAGCTGAGTAGACCTTAAGATTGGTTTATAAATTAGCACGGAGCTTGAGATAGCGTCAACTTCTTAAGACGCATCTCAGGTGATAAAGCCACAAGACTTGTATTGAGATTAATACGGGCCTTAGATACTTACTACTCATCAATTGCCTTAATATGCTTAACCATACTGATCAATTGATTTGTCAAAGTGCTGGCTTTATACCACCTCACAATGAATAGTAGTAAGAAACATATATTGTTAACCTTCTGAAACTTCAATTACCACAAAAAATTTAACCCCCAAGTGTTTTTTTTAATTGAAAGAAAGAAAGAAAGAAAAAGTATTTATTCGGTGTCACATACCGTAAACTAAACAATAATCTTAAATTCTAGCAAAATATACATATATATATGTGGCACCGAAAAGGCATCCACTCAGCATATGCCGAGGTACCAGTTAGATACCACGACGCTTGGTCTTCCGTGGACTCCTTGAGCCAGACAACGCAACCATACGCAGCACCGTCATGTTTGGACAAATTTATTTATTTATGCTACAATTTACATAATACATACAGAACATACATAAGTAAAATATTATAAAATATTAATTAAACAATAAATAATTATCAATCACATTATAAAATAAAAATAATAATACAAGTGACAGAAACCGACATCCTATATAAGAGTATATAGTAACTCAACAACCCCACAACACCATGAAGCGATGGGACACTTATTCTTTTCCATCATGTAGGTATAACACAGACTTGCATCATGAGGTCAGCTTTTGTATATTTAAGAGATATTTTTTATAGTTAATTTTAAATGAATAAATCGAAGAAGAATTTCTAAGCGGAGGCGGTATATTATTCCAACATTTCGTGGCCGAGTATCGAAAACTGCCCCGAAATGCAGCCGTGCCGTGTCTTGGACAAACCAAGCGGGTAGCCATCCTCATCAGTCGTTGCGAGAACTGAAGCTTCTCGTACAGATATATTGGTGTCTGCGTCTTCACTATACCAAATAGCAGACAAGCAAAGTGAAGTGAACGTCGAGAGTCCATATTCATAAGGTTACTTTGATTGAGATAAGGACTTACATGAGCTCTACGCGGTATAGGAAAACAAAAACGAGCACAAGCGTTCTGGCTAATTGGCTAGTAGGTTAAAAATATGAGACACATATTCTCCCTTCCAGCGTCAGTCTTTCCGGAATCCTACAACCTTGGGATCATCAAGAGCAGAGTGAATAGGCATTTACTAGGATCGCGTGCTTCATCTTCGACCACATCGTCACTTTCCATCAGGTGAGATTGTGGTCAAATGCGAATGCAGTCAATTATAAAAAAAAATATTCTGAAGGTTCATTTTACCCCCTCTAATCTATAACCTGAACCCGCCCGGTTACCAACTAGGATCCTTCACTGAACTGGATCAAACTTTGAGTAATTTTAAACTATAGTTTAAGCTGCGCTTAAACGGTTGATTAACGAGCTGATTTAGCGAGTTGTTGCCAACTTTCCCAGAACTAATAGGTCTCGAATCGAGTAGAGCTAATTTAAAAAATTCAGTTTTTTATCGCTGTCATTCAAATTTTCTGTGAAGGATATTGAACAAGAGTTTTTAGGTCCTCAGTGAGGGATAAAAAGAGGAATAATCCAAAGTCAATTTACTGTTTTTGCTAAATATGCATTGCTAAATTTGCTGCATGCATGTCTATCTCCCTAATTCTAATTTAACAGATGATGTTACTTATAAAATGTAATGACCAGTGAAATTGTTTCTCTAATATGGAAATTTTGGCATCCACGATACAGGCCTAGCCTAGTGTGGACGCTACAGCAAATGTATAATTATGTATGGTTCTTTTTGGTAAATAAACATCTTATCTTATCTTATCTTATCTTATCTAATAGAGTTTTTTTTTTTTTTTTTTTTCGAGGACCTGTTTTGTGTAGTGGTTAGAAACTCTGACTGCTATACCAATATAAAACAGCAGCTAGGAAGCTTGGCATTCTTCTCAAGGTCAGGCGATATTTCATGCCGAAACAGCTCTTGGTACTTTACCAGGCTCAGGTTCGCTCGTGCATGGAATACTGCTGCCACCTTTGGGATGGTTCAGCCAAGTACCAGCTGACTGCACTCGATTCTCTGGAACGACGTGCCAAAAGACTCATTGGTGACCATTCGATCACTGCTAAATTGCAGAGCCTCGAACACCGTCGCAAGGTCGCCTGTCTCTCGGTCTTTTACAGGATACATTTCGGTGAATGTGCGTTGGAATTACACAATCTTATTCCACCATCGCCATTCCATCTTCGGACTACTAGGCGCGGGGAGGGATTCCACCCGTATGTAGTTAACATACCGAACATTCGCACTAAGCGGTTCGATTCTTCATTCATAATGCGAACAGCCAAGGCATGGAACTCTCTTCCGGCGTCAGTCTTTCCTGAATCCTACAACCTTGGGATCTTCAAGAGCAGGGTGAATAGGCATCTGCTGGGATCGCGTGCTTCATCTTCGGCCACATCATCACTTCCCATCAGGTGAGATTGTGGTCAAATGCGCATCCAGTTAATCATAAAAAAAAAAAAAAACCAAGAGGTCGTGGGTTCGAATCCTACTAGAGGCATATGTTTGTATGATGAACATGGACATGTCATTTGTGTTCCCGAATTATAGATGTTTTTCATGTATACTGGGTGAATTTGAATTCGTGTAATTGACTCGATCAAAAAATTTTCGATTACCCATACGAAGTAAACCATTCTGATACCACTTTTGGTATGGGTGCCCATGGGCGGCGGTGATTGCTTTCCATCAGGTGACCCGCATGCTCGTTTGCCGATATTGATATATTGACGATGTAAACGATACTCTTTCACAGGTTTCGAACTGGTTTACTGTGAATAATTTAGTCCTAAATGCTAAGAAAACCAAATGTATTAAGTTTTCCTTACCTAATGTAAGGCAGGGGGAAAACAACCTAAAGTTAAATAGTGAAGCATTGGAATTTGTTGAGAACACTGTTTTTCTTGGCATCACTTTGGACTCCACACTACAGTGGGGGTCGCATATTGAGACACTTGCGAGCAGGCTCAGTTCAGCTGCTTATGCTGTTCGTAAGATTAGACAACTTACTGACATTAAAACAGCGAGGCTCGTTTATTTTAGCTACTTTCATAGCATTATGTCTTATGGTATACTACTGTGGGGTAGGGCTGCAGATATTCAAACAATATTTGTTCTACAAAAAAGAGCAATCAGAGCAATATATAATTTACGCTGCCGTGATTCTCTAAGAGAACTGTTTAAAGAAATAAGTATTTTAACTGTTGCATCTCAATATATATGTGACAGTATAATGTATGTACGCAAAAATATATGCCTATTTCGTAAACATTCTGATAATCATAATTTGAATACTAAGTAGAAACAAAAATAAAATTGAAATTCCACAATTTAGACTTAGCAAGGTTGGCACATCCTTTGTGGGACACAGCATACGCTTTTACAATAAAATACCAGAACATGTATTGAGTTTAACAGAGCAGAAATTTAAACGCCACATTAAAGAAACTCTGTGTAAGAAGGGTTATTACAGGATAGATGATTATTTAGGCGATAAGGAGGTCTGGTGTTAGCTGGTCGTTATGTTAATTGCTATTGTAATAATTGCTATATTTTTTAATTGCTAATATGTAATATTAAAATGTAATATTATTGTAAAGATGGAAACAAATTGAAAAGATGTGTTGTTGCGGAGTTTCTTGTCGCTTCTTCTCCCTAACCATAACACCTTGCGAAGCGATGTAGTTTAAAAAAAAATAATAACATGTTGACTTTCAATAAGTGATATTTTTGTATCCTACATTGAATAAAATATTTTTGATTTTGATTTTGATTTTGCCGCCCTCTCATATAAAAAAAAAAAAATGGAAATCCACCAATTTTCAGCTGGTGACTCCACTCCTGATTACGAAGAACTTTCCAATAGGAACCATAGCCGATTTCAGCCGAAAATTGGTGGACTTGCCTTTCTACTTAATTTTAATTTAGGTAGAATAACTTTGTAAATTTTATAAAGTATAATGAAGCCTTTACAAACAAACAAACAAGCATCTAATGTCTTTTTTTTATGCACAACGGGTTACCACTAGACCTCAATCACACCTGATGTTAAGTGAAGATGAGGCCGAAGGTTTTTTTTTTTTTTATGCACAACGTTTTGGTACTTGACCTCAATCACACCTGATGTTAAGTGAAGATGAGGCCGAAGGTGGTACCATACTGACCCGGAAACCCCATCTTATTTGTGGGACTGGCTATCTTATCTCGGACTACCGGAATACAACAATGCTATAAACATTGCTGTTTGGCGGCAGATTTAGATAAGATGGTGGTAGCTAGCCAGGCGGACATTTAAAATGCCCTACCACCTACCAAACCGAGTACTAAACATGTAACCCGCTGGGAATCGAACCCACGACCTCCTAATCGTAAACCCAATGTTGTTTACATTGAGCCACGGAGGCGGTTATCTATCAAAAGTTTAGGTATTCCTTGAAAATATTCACGAAATCTTGATTGAATTTTTTATTAACTTGTATAATGATTACTTCACAAGAAAATTCATGAAACAATATAATTTAATGTGAATTAGTTTTTGTTTGCTCGAATAAATCGTAACAATAGATACATGAAGGTATTAAAAAGAGCAATTTTTCAGTTTCTTCCTTATTCTTCTCTGAAAAGTCGACCTTGTGAATGAGGAGCAATTAATTTAAACATGTAAAATGTTTTAATAATGTGATAAAAATGTAAAATGTTTAAATTTTTATCATTAAAACCTGATGACTATGCTTTTTTATTTTACTCATTAGTGTGAAATTATATTAATAGTGAAAATCTTTTATTTATCCATAGCTTTCTTATAGGTGTCATAAAAGGCGACTAAGGGACTTTCCACCAAAAAACATCTCTATATTTCCAAGTTTCAACGGCGATGGATCGTTGAGATACACCTCCGTTTCTGTATACTTATTTCATAAGGTGAACCATGGATATTGTTTCAATCATCAAACTCTTAACATTTGGAACACCCAAACGTTATTGTTTGGGATATCTCTGACCACCCCATTTGGGATAAAGGTTGTCACATTATGTATGTATGACTTGCTTTTACTTTTATTTAATTTATTTAGATCTCACTTCTTTTATCGTCGAAGCTTACAAATTCACTTGTTGATTCTAAACCATTTAGCCTCAATTATGTTTTTAGTGGGATATGTATGACGACCTGTTTGGTGTAGTAGAGGTTAGCAATGCTATACCAAAAGGTTGCGGGTTCGAATCCCGCTTGGGGCATATGTTTGTGTGATGAATACGGACATGTGTACTCAAGTTATGGATGTTTTCATTTATAATTAGTATTTATTTACAAAAAAAAATGTATTTATGTAGTACATCAACCATCTGGTATCCACAACACAAGCCTATAGTTGCTTACTGTGGAACTAGATGGCGCTGTGTGTATGTCTAAGGATATTATATATTATATTATTAAATTATATTATATGAGTAACATATGCCTTGGCTTGGTATGGACAGAAAATGGATGAAACATATGTTTTTTTTTTTTATATGAGAGGGCGGCAAACGAGCATGCGGGTCACCTGATGGAAAGCAATCACCGCCGCCCATGGACACCCGCAACACCAACATGTTACTAAGATAGTGATGAATATGGATGTCGATGGTTGGAAAGGAAGAGAAGACCACGGAAATTATGGATAGATTGTGTGAAGGATGACATGAAGGAAAAGGGCATGAAAGATTGACGACCGACTGGTGTAGTGGATACTGACCCTATCAGCGAAACCAACGGTTGCGAGTTCGAATCCCGCGACGGGTAAATGTTTGTGTGATGAATACGAACATTTATTCCCGAGTCTTGGATGCTTATATATAAATATTTATGGATGTTTATCCGTTATCTAGTATCCATAGCACAAGCTTTGCTTAGTTTGGGACTAGATGATTGGTATAAGTGTCCGAAATAAAAAAAATGATGAGGTAACTACTGATAGAGGAGATTGGAAGGAAATGAGATAATGCGCCGACCCCAAATAAATTGGGACCAGAGCACAAACTTGATGATGATGGTGAATGATGTATGAGTAACATAATTATTATGCCCATATATGTAGGTACCTAATAATATTTTCGTGTATAACATACAGTTTACATAAAAAGAACACATGTTTTCCAGTAACCTATCTATTCATGGTACAAACCTCAATCAGGCCGCATTACAGGACGGGCTATCAGGACCAACCCAAATTAATTTAAACCCTCATAAAGGTGGGGTTACCCTTTAAGCGAGGGGCTTGGTCAAGGTTCTAAATGGGTCCCAGTTACAGTAGGAAGCTAGATATACTTTGACAGCCTCCGTGGCGCAATGGAAACAATATAAGGTTTATAAATTGGAGGTCGTGCGTTCGATCTCCAGCGGGGTACATGTTTTATTTTGACTCGGTTTGGTTGATGGTACGGCAATTTTAATGTCCGCATGGCTAGCTACCACTGTCTAATGACTTTTCCGGTTGTCTGAAAGATAGCTAGTCCCCCAAATAAGATGGGGCTTCCGGGTCAGTACGCTACCACCTTCGGCCTCATCTCTACTTCACATTATGTTCTTTGAGGCGAAGTACCAACCCGTTATTAGGTATAAACGTAAACCTTTCCTTTTCTGTTTATAAAACTAATATAAGCAGAAAAGAAAAAGAAAGTGTCAAACCATAAGGCCAGGATTTTTTTTACTATTAAATCATTACTGTCTATAATACCGTGGCTCAAAATGGTTTGTCGCTTGATAATATCAAATTATATATTAAAAATTATTACTTCATGCCAAATTTGATAGAAATCAATCTAGCATTCCTAATTTCATTATTTATTTTATTAACTTGGTAAAGAGGCAGTCATATACCAATGTTATATAATTCATTTTATATAGGTACATACCTCGAGGTTTTTAGGTTGTTTTTCCAACAAATTTTTATGTAAGATCTCAATATAGAAAACAACTTAATCGTAGACTTGAGCCACTTTAAATTAATTCAAATTCAAAATAAGGTACTATTATTACATACAAGAGAAACTTATACAAAAAAAAATAGCGAACATCATTCCTAAAAAATTGCCCAATTACAGCCCAGAAATGTCTTTTTTTTCTTTCGTAGAACTTTCGTAGGTCTGCTGGAACAAATTTCATTGTAGAAATAAGCAGAACCTGTTGTGTCGTCTCTATTATGTTGTATCTGTATGTTTTTTTTCTTCTGTGCAATAAATGATAAATAAATAAATAAATAAAATAAATGTCTATTTCAAAAAAATTACATAATAAAATTTTAGGAAGAGATTAAAAACGGCAACTATAGATAGAGATCAAATCGCTGACACAGGGGCCTGAAAACGAAACGCATAGTGACAGAGTACCATCGCTAACGGGCCTTGTGATTAATTAAACGTTTTATTGTTAACATACGGAACCTTGCCGCAACAATGCATGTATACGGTGCCGATTTGTTAGCTGTCAAAACGATCGCTTTTCCGTAACACTGAATGTACACGTTCAAACGGGGTCGAAGCGATCGGATAAAAAATGGCTTCGCCGACACATATTTACAGTGACATTTTTAAAACATTGCCTTTATTGGACTTTTTTATGAGGTTCAACGCCCGTTACGATTCTCGAAAAATGGAGAACCGTACAACTTTCTCTTGTGCTGCGGCCGCTAATTCTTTCCATGTGGCTATCTTCAACGTGAACTGATTCAACCTACATGCACAGTTTGAAATAGATAAATATATGCCACGTGGTGTCCAGAGTCACAATGTAAATAAATTAAGTGTTTGTTACGAACATATTTTTTTAAGGTGTTAAATTGTTACAAATTGTTAAAAATTATGAACCCCACTGTCCGAAATAAACATATTTTATTTTTATTGATTTATTTATATACATACATTTAACCGCCTCCGTGGCTTAATGTAAACAACATTGGGTTTACGATTCGGAGGTCGCGGGTTCGAACCCCAGCGGGGTACATATTTAAGTACTCGGTTTGGTTGGTGGTAGGGCATGGTAAATGTCCGCCTGGCTAGCTCCCACCATCTTATCTAAATCTGCCGCCAAGCAGCAATGTTAATAGCATTGTTGTGTTCCGGTTGTCAGAGATAAGATAGCCAGGCCCCCAAATGTGTTGGGGTTTCCGGGTCAGTACGCTTCCACATTGGACCTCATCTTCACTTAACATCAGATGTGATTGAGGTCAAGTACGAACCCGCCGAGCATAAGAAAAAAGAAAAAAAAAACCATCTAAAAACGGTCGCGACTTCCTGAGAAAAAATAATTTGTTTTATGCCGCGCTTTAGAAGTTTAAAGATGTCAATAGTTTTTTCGACATATTGCTTTCATTAAATAAACATTACACTAATCATCTATAGTGCTGTAGATACTAGATAACGGCTAGACATACATAAATATTTATATAGACATCCATGACGCGGGAATAAATGTTCGTATTTATCACACAAACATTTAAACCTTCGCTGGATTCGAACACCGTAACCGGGTCACTATCCGAATTGAGTCACATTGATTCACGGATGCAGTTAAAATTCTTCTTTGACAGTTAAGCTTCTTGTGCCATGAGATAGTTTAAATGGATAGCTTTCTATTATATTCTTGCCGTGAGTACAATACTTCTCAATTTTATACAATTTTATCTACGACGCAATGTCCAAGGTTAGATATAGAGCCTTGACGTGACTTGGAAAGCATTATTTATACAAGGGTTAAGCGTGAACTTTGGGTTGAAGCCAAAATATAAGGCGACCCGATAAATTGCTTTTAGCTAGCGGAGCCTATGAAAAGAAAATCTATTAAATGAGACATCAAAAGGGTTTCCCAATCACAGCTCTTAGCTGCAAGCTTCTTGGGTTTTCATTTTGCATATAAATTCAAAGTCGATATCGGTCTTGCTTATATTAGGTCGACAGTCGACTTTAAATATGCTCGTGAAATGTCAAGCGCGCGAGAATCAGGGACCAGGGCAGTATTCTCACTCGTTCGAGATTTCAGATAAAAGTGATAGATATACCATATCGGCATTGCAATCTCG